>CM062820.1:876159166-877390300 GCA_031772625.1 Pinus tabuliformis | reverse complement strand
GCTAACAGTAACCATTTACCTCAGATAAAAATTTTGAATCATATCCTATCATACCTTAGTGTTTCCAACCCTTATCCTTAGATCTCATCCTCCCATCAAGAGTGGATCTCAATCCCAAGATTGGTAAAATGATAACAACTCTCAATTTACCTCACTCCTTTATATATTTACAACCTTCCATATACAAGGGGTTGGATTTTGGAGAATGATTCTACCCTTATGTTATTGTTGTGATAGTTATGCTTTCATGCATTTAGGGTGATTGGAGGTACACTTTCTGACAAAGGAAGGACAAGTCAACAACTTGGAGGATATCTTCTACAAGATCAACAACTATTTATGGTTGTAACCCACTCCATTTATATCAATACAAAGAGTTCTTTGTTTTCCTATATGTGATGTCATTATATCATGTATTTCAATAGCATGTTGATCTATTGAATGAAGTAGATAGATGATGCTACATAGATCTTGTAGTTTCTTGGCTTGTGTTGTTTGGTTGTGTATGTTCTAATTTTGGCAGTTGGAGCTAGGATTGGGGCATTCAAGCCAAAAAAGGAGTGAAAAATATGACAGATTCTAAGTAGGTTTCGTCCCCTCATATACTTACTTTAAGGAAAACATGGGTTCCTTTGTCATTCTTTTGTTCTAGGTTAGCCAGAAAACCTAGGGCAGATATTTTTGTTTGTGGTCATAAATATCGCATAACAAGCTGGTGAAGTTGTTGAGAATTCAGTAGTACAATGTATATGTTAATTCTCTTAACTTGATAACTTCTTGTGTTATATTTTTACTTATTAGCTTTGATCCTTTTTAGTTCAATATGAAATACATCAAATAGCTACAAAAACAGTAAGAACAATGACACAGTATGCAGGCTCCAAGCTAGGGCCAAAACCTGTCCTCTTGAGGAGAAAACCCATAAAATATCTTCTTATCTTTTAGATATTTCAATTGATGAATACCATGACCTATACTCAGGCAAGTACCCTCCAAGATCAAGTCTTCCTCGATCTCCTACGACAATATCTTCGACTTCCCCAGTATATCTGAAATTTTGCCCCAGCAACTCCTACAACTATTGTTGCTTCACTGGGAGACTTTGATCTCCCTCTACCTGCTCTTCCCTTGACCTTGCTGCCTTCATTCGAGTGTTAGGGATAGTATTAAACCCTAAGAGACCTTTTCTTCTATTATTTCTCTTCCCTCTTCCAAAATCAAACTTCTAGACTTTCTTAGTGCATAAACCCTAACTTCGCATTCCTAGAAGAAAGTAAAGAGACCCAAACAGTTTGACTTCTTCTTCATAATTCCTTGTTCTTCCTTCTTATGTTTCCTTCTTCGTATGAGAGATGATTGAGTGAATTATCCAAATGGAGGATGAGTTTCTCTTATATATATGCTTCCTTCAAGGGTGGACATGTCTTTTCACTTAGGTCGACTTGACAGCTGATGTAAGCCAACATGATCTTGGAGGTATTTTGACATTTTCAAGAAAAAATAAATTTTCTTTTACAATTACAATGTGCCCATAGGTCTTCCATATATGAAAATGAATCTTATACCTATGAAAAACCATAGAATCACTCAATGGGTGCTTGACCTATAAAATCAAAGAACTTGAGCATGAAACCCATGCTCCAATAATAATAATAATTTCATTTTCATTTTATATATACAATAATACATTTCATATTAATGAAGACTAAACCTAGTTACACATTATTCAAAACTCCCTATTAACTAGGGAGGTATTCATAGGAGGTACATGGTCATTCTCAATCTGAATAGATCTCATAAGAAGATTTGGATTGGTAACCCATCTATCTAGCATCATAATGACTAGCATTTTCATATAGCAAGGCCTTGTCTAACAGCTCTATCTCTCCACAAGACCAGAGCATAATTTTGGTGAGACAAATGATGTGTATACACTATCACCATTGTTTGTCCAAGGTACATACCCCACCTAGGTGTTCCCAGAGTATGACCTCTCATTGGACTATTCTTATCTTGGGTAGCTAATCCTCAAAGAATAGTGGTCCATGGCTACTCTTGTCTAGAATTCCCTACCACATTCTCAAAGGGTGTTGAATACCAAATGGTTACCCAACCCTCCCTTCTTTCTTTCCAAGTGAAGACAAGAATGCTTGTTTCTATCCCTCCCTCTCAATCTGAGAGGACAAATCCACCAAACCCTGCTTGTCCTGAAGTATACAAGCTTCTTGTTTAGAAGTGATTTTGTCAATATGTTAGCTACTTGCTCATTAGTGGAGATATATTGTAGTTACACCACACCATTTTGCACTAGCTCTCATTAGGGTAGTTTTAAGGTCTAAAATGGGCCTCCTAAGAAAAATGTACAACCAAAATAAACTTTATAAGAACTAATAGGATTGAAGATTATGATGTCAACTATGGGGAATGATTCACCATTTTCGGAATAAAAAGGTAAAAAACATTAAAAAATAATAAAACAATAAAACTACTTTTCAACTCGTATTTTCAACTTATTTCCCTAAGGTTTTACTCAAATTCAGATCAGGAGTACTCATTGGATGCAAATTTTAATTCCTCATCCAAGGAGTTCCCATGTTGCATACTTTTGATTGACCCTGCTACATGAAAAATAAGAAATACATGAAAAAACGTGATTGCAATCATGTTTTTCATGTATTTCTATTTTTTCGTGTAGCAGGGTCCATCGAAATCATGCAACATCAGTACTCCTTGGATGAGGAATCAAATTCTAATCCAATGAGTGTTTCCTCTTGAAATTTGAGTAAACCCATAGGGAGATAAGTTGAAAATACGAGTTGAAAAAATAGTTTTTTCTTTTTTCCCTCTAAAAATTGATGATGTAATCTAATCTTATTTTATTATTTCCACTATTATTTTATAATTTCCTTAGGAGCCCATTTTAGACCTCAAAACTCCCCTAATGTGTATATAGTGATACTTGTTTTTATATGCCTTGTCTTCCCATGAAACACTGGGTCCTCAGACAAACGAATACAGCTTGTGTTATCACAACGTACACTGTAGGGTTCATCAATCCTTTAAATAATCAGACAATAGATTTCTTAACCAAATTGCTTCTCGATTAACTTCACATGCTCCAACATATTCTACTTCAACACTACTCAAAGCAACGGTTTTGTTTTCTTCTCATCCATGAGACCATAGATGATCCCAGACTAAAACATCCTCCTATAGTGCTTCTTCCATCTTCTCCACTACCTCCTAAGTCAGAATTTGTATAACCAATCAATTGAACATTCTTTCTTCTATCATATTTCAGTAGTAGTTGAAGGTTCCCCATAAATATCTTCAGGATATGTTTCTCTGTTATCCAATGATCATGCTTTGGCTCCACCTGGAATTGACTAAGTATATTTACTACAAAACATATGTCCATACGTGTATTCAACAAGTACATTAATGAGCCAATCAATTGTCTATATCTGGAAGGATCCACAGGGCTTGATTCGGAACTCCTTAGTATTTTCAAGTTTTTTATCATT
This sequence comes from Pinus tabuliformis, assembly GCA_031772625.1. Lineage (NCBI taxonomy): Eukaryota > Viridiplantae > Streptophyta > Pinopsida > Pinales > Pinaceae > Pinus > Pinus tabuliformis. The sequence continues at coordinate 877,386,776 of CM062820.1, read as the reverse complement.
AGAGTGGTCATCCCTTTACAATCCATCATGTTGAACTTCTTCAGAATCTCAATCATGTACTTTCCTTGACCTAAATAGACTTCATTCAGTTCCTGCCAGACTTCTAGTCCCAGATAATGATACATCAACCCTAAATCCTTCATGTCAAATTATGATGCCAATTGCTTCTTACATTCTTCAATTCAATGTTCTACACCTGTTAAGGGAAGACCATCTACACACATAAGAATGATTACAAGTTCATTGTTTACAACCTTAATATAGAGGTTTGAGTCAGCATAACATTTTGTGAAGCCTAGTCTTTGTAGATATTCATCCATCCCATCATACCATACCCTTGGTGCTTTCTTGAGGCCATATAATACTTTCTTTAATCTGCAAAAATATGCCTTCCTATATCTTTGATTTTGAATCCCAAGGGTTTGTTCTATGTAGACTTCTTCATCTATTGTTCCATTCAAAAATGCAGTCTTGACATCCATTTGGTGGATGTTCCATCCCATAGATGCTACCAGAGAGACTAATGATAGAATTGTTGTGTATCTTACTATTGGAGAAAAAAATTCTTCATATTCAATGCCTTCAAGCTGAGAGAACCCTCTTGCCACAAATATTTCTTTATACTTGTCTATACTTCCATCAGTTGCATTCTTTATCTTATAGATCCACTTAGAAGTAACTACAAATTTTTCTTTAGGCCTTGGTATGATCTCCCATACTCCATTCTTCATTATAGAATGATATTCTTCATTCATGGCATCTTTCCATTATTGATGTTCTATAGCCTCTTCGAAAGAGAATGGTTTTTCTTCTATTAATTTTTTCATGTATGCAACATACCCAGAGTATCTCTTGGGTCTTTTACTTTATCTAAATGATCCTTGAGTTGCTTCATGACCTTATGCATCAAGTAGTGTAAACTTCAACCAATTAGGTATTTTCCTTGTTTCTTGAGTGACCACAGGTTGAATAGGTTCACTAGGTCCTTCATCATGGTGAGATCCTTCTTCATTTTCAACGTATTCCTCAAACATAGGAAGTTCTTCGTCATTATAATATATATAAAGTTATTTCGATTTCTTGAATTCTATGGTTTCATCAAATATGACATCACGAATAACTTCAATGTGATGTCCATCTTTCATATAGATTCTATAGGATTTCGATGAGTTACTATACCCAACAAATATACCTTTCACACCAGAAGGATTCAGCTTCTTTCTTTTGTCTTTTGGAATATGGATGTACACAGGAAATCCAAAGATTTGGAGATGACTGACAGATGGCTTTTTCCTAGTGAACACTTCTTCTGGAATTTTTTTGTCTAGAAATATGTGAGGACATCGATTGTGTATGTAGACTATTGTATTAGTTTCCTCACCCCATAGAAACTTTGGTAGATCTTGATCATGTATCATTTATTTTACACTTTACTCAAAGGACCTGTTCTTTCTTTCTGCAACTCCATTTTGTTCAGGATTATATGGAACTATCAACTCCCTCTTAATCCTAGAATGTTGTTGAGGTGGATGTTGCTTCCATATTCTAGATTTATGGATGGTGATCCAATCCATTTCATAGGATACCTCTTGTTGTCTCCAAGTTCCATAGAGTAAGCATATTTTCCTTTTGATAAGGTCTTCAATTAGTGAGAGTAACTAGTCATGTGCCTTGATGCACTGCTATCAATTACCTAGATGTCTTCATCTTGAAATGTTTGAGAGAGGGAAGAGAAGATTCCTTCATATTTTTCTATGATTGACTCCTTATTTGAAGAGAATATAAGACTCCATACCGTTTTTATGTTCTTCTTGACATGGCTTGCAATCCTTTTGATGACCTTCTTCATTGTAGAGAAGATCTTCATAATTCCCTTAGATAACTACATCTCTAACACCAAGTTTAGAATTCAATAGGGAAACGTATATGTTAATTTTCTTAACTTGATAACCACTTGTGTTATATTTTTACTTATTAGCTTTGATCTTTGCTAGTTCAATATCCAATAAATTAAACAACTACCAAAACAGTAAGAATAATGACATAGTATGTAGGCTCCAATCTAGGGCAAAAACCCCTCCTCTTGAGAGGAAAACCCGTAAAATCTCTTCTTATATTTTATATATTTCAATTAAAAAATACCATGACCTAGAATCAGAAAAGTACCCTCCAAGATGAAGTCTTCCTCAACTCCTGCTACAATATCTTTGACTTCCCTAGTAAATCCGAAATTTTGTCCCAACAATTGTTGCAATTGTCATTGCTTCACTAGGAGACTTTGATCTCCCTATTGTTTCTCTTCCCTTGACATTGCTAGTCTTGATTTCAGTCTTAAGGCTAGTAGGAAACCCTAAGAGGCCTTTTCTTGCCTTCTTGATCCTCCTACTTCCAATATCGAGCTTCTAGACTTGCCCAGTGCATAAACCCTAACTTCGCATTCCGAGAAGAAAGTAGAGAGAACCCAAACACTTCGAATTCTTCTTTTTCCTTGTGTTTCTTCCTTCTTCATATGAGAGATGATTGAGTAAATGATCCAAATGGAGGACAAGTTTCTCTTATATATAGGATTCCTTCAAGGGTGGACATGTCTCTTCACTTAGGTCGACTTGAAGCTCATATATGCCAACATGATCTTGGAGGTATTTTGACATTTTCAAGACAAAATAATTTTTCTTTTACAATTACAATGTGCCCATAGGGTCTCCATATATGAAAATGACTCTTATACCTAGGACAAACTCTAGAAGAACTCAATGGGTGCTTGACCTATAAAATAAAATACTTGAGCATGAAACCCTTGCTCCAATAATAATAATAATTTATTTTTCATTTATACATACAAGAATGCATTTCATAGTAATGAAGACCAAACATAGTTACACATTCTTCAACAGAAGTGAGGTTGTAGGGATATATAGGTTTAGATTGGGCTAGGATTGCAAAGGATAGAAATATCACCTTGGGGTGCTGCTTCAACTTGGGATTTGCTATGATATAATGGTTTAGTAGGAAGCAAACTTCTACCACACTCATTACAATAGATCTGGAGTATATTGTAGCTAGTGCTGCAAGTCAGGAAGTAGTGTGGATTTGGAAGCTACTTGTAGGGATATTTGATCAAGTAGGGATATTTGATCAAGTCAAAGTACATTGAGATCAAATATCACTTCATCTGAGACATGGTGTAGAAGGGATTTGGTTAGCTCCATTACATATCCACAGATGAGAATATTGCGAAAATTATCATCAATCCTCTGTCTAGAATGAAGTTATATACTTCAAAGACAAGCTTGGTGTGGTTCAGAATGTCTCCCTCATTGAGAGGGAGTAGTATTGATGTTTTTAAAATATTTGGCAGACCATCTCTTGAGAAGCCAGAAGGACTTGGTTGGGTCATGTTGATTTGACCAAGGGAGATGGATACATTCACCTAAGACTCCAAAAGGACTTGGTTGGGTCATTTGACTAGGGGTGAATGTTGAAAATGGCTAGATGCTATAAATAGGAGTTTGGGTACCAGTGTTGGATTGAGCAACAAGGAATGAAAAATGGAAGTGCTAAAAATAGCATTCTATTTTTAGCAGTTCATGATGGATTCCTATTTTAGTTAGTCCCTGAACTAAAATAGTGAAGTAAAATACGAATTTGATCTTAGCAGTTGTTTGTAAATTGATTAATTAATTCACCATGAGTTAATTAGTTGTGAAAAATCAAACATGAAGTCTATGTGAGGAAATGCAACAGTTTCTCTATTAATTGAGGAATTTATCCATCAGTTAAAGAGATAAGGATGAGTTCTAATTTGAGTTGTAATTAGTTGGCTCAGTTAACTGATTCAAGTCTACTTAGATTGATTTAAACAGTTTTTTTAAATTAATGTGAGTTCAGTTAGTTAATGCATGCTTGCATATAACTATTGCACTTCAGGTAACTGAATATTCTCTCATGAATAACTCATGCATGTCAGTTCAGACAGAGACCCAGTGGAAATCAGAGGAAGGGCAGTGTACTATCAATTGGATGGATTTTTCCTATAAAGTAAACTCATCCATGGAGAAGGATTTATATCCTTCAGGATTGCGTAATTAGATCAAAGGTTAGTGAGTGTGTGAAGAGGCCAATTCACACATGTAGCTTCACTGGACCCCAAGAAAAATTGCGTAAAGAAATAGGAGGCTTGGAGCGCAGAGGAGAAGGTTTGAGAGAGGCCTTTGACTATATATGAGTAGCAGAGGGATTGCAAAGAGAGCAAGATAGCTTGTGAGCTGATTCTTTTTGTAATCCGGACTATATTTCCACTTGTATGATAATACAGAGTTGGGGTTTTAGGCTAAGGCTTTCCCCAGGTTATTTCTTTTGTGTTATGTGTGGTTGCTTCTCATTCTTAGTTATATCTATTCTTGGTTGATCTTGCAAAATTTGATTAAGCTTCTGCAAAGTGTTGTAGAAGTAGATCTTTTATTGTGTTTTAGTATATTGCATAATCTGTTGATCTACAGTGGGAATTTCTACATGGTATCGGAGCAAAGGTGATCAAGGAAGAACAATATACAAGAAGGGAAAAATTTGAAGTTTGTGATTCCTGAATATAGAAATCGAGTTCTTATCACATCTCTATTTCACCTATGGCATTCAATGGTTTAAGACTCGAATATTCCTTGATGGCAGTTCGAATTAGATAGCCTGGAAGGATCACATGGAAGTAGTACTAGAGGATAACGGTCTAAAGGACTTCATTGATCAAGAAGTCCCCAAGCTGACTGGTGTTGTTGAATTGGCTTAATGGAAGAAATGTGTGGCTAGAGCAAGGAGAATCCTTTTGGAGGGAGTTCGAGATCACATAGTCTCGAGTCTCCATCGGAAGGAGACATCGTTTTCAATGTGGAAAACATTGAAAGATCTATATCAGAATAGCAGCGATTAGAGGAAGCTGGCACTGAAAGACAAGCTTCGGAAGATCAAGTGTGAAAAGGGTGACACAATCTCTACGTATCTGAACAAGCTCACCACATGTAGGGATGAGCTTAGAAGTGTAGGGGTCACGACAGCTAATGATGACATGGTGAGTCTTGCACTCCTCGGTCTTCCTAAGAGCTGGCATAGCTACCAATACTTGGTTAATGGAAGAGAGAAACTACCAAATTGGGAAAGACTTTGGTTAGATTTGATGCAGGAGGAGATAAGAAGAAGCACCAGAGATGGTTCTTCATCTATGGAGGATGAAGAAAACTGTGCCTTAGTGAGTAAGGCGAATAAGGGGAAGGAGAAGGATTCTCTTTACTAATCCATTCTTCCCATGGTGGGAAGAAGTTTGACAAATTGAAAGTGCGATGCTTTCATTGTCATGAGCTGGGCCATTTTGCTACAAATTGTCTACTGAGGAAATCCAAGAACGGATCCATGGAAGGATCAGAAGGTGAGGAACTAGCCTCATACTTCGAGTTGGATTTCACATTGTTCGCATGCCTGGTTTCATCCATGGTGGGAAGTGAATGGTTTCTTGACAGTGGAGCTTCTTTCCACATGACTGACAACAAGAGTTTGTTCAGTACTTTGGAGGAGAAAGATCTCCAGATACTCATAGCGATGGGTAACGATGAAAAGTATAGTGTCTCAGGTGTAGGCATGGTTGTTTTTTAGAGGGAGCATGGAGCTCGCATTACCTTGACCGATGTTAAGTATGTACTAGGACTGAAGAGAAATTTGGTGTCGATCGCGATGCTAGAAGATAGAGGCTATGATGTAGTCTTTAGTAAGGGAAAGGTTTTCCTTTGACACATCACCACTATACAGGTGAAGCATATCGGTTCACGAGTCAAGAACCTGTATGCTCTTGAGGTTGAAGATGCATCGAAAAACCTTGAGGAGCAAGACAACTAATGGAGACTTGGTGGTTGAGAGGGATAGTACATTACCTCTCAACATACAGCATCAGACGAAGTCTCAGACAATTCTGGAGGAGCCACGATTGGTGAAGCAGCTTCAGGAGGTTGTGGAGTAGCCACAACTGGGGAAGCCAAGAGGAGACAGAGTGGAGGCATCCACTCATGCAGAGACCTCCAGTAGGGGGAAATTTCGAGCCATGTGAGCAGAGGGATCACATGCATCCATACCTCCAGGTAGGAGGTGGGGTAATGTGGAGTGATCATCCCAAGAAAGCTGGAATAGGGGCAGGATCTTTGAGGTACCCAACCTCTTTGATTCAACTTTGCTACGGGAGCCCCGACGAGGAGTAGCAGGATTGGCTGAGTGGGTAGAGACAGATTCGGATGGAGGGACAGAGAGAGCTACAGTGCAGGAGTCCCAAGACTGTGTGGAGATAGCAGGCTGCAACAATGCGAGAGGCACAGGAGTGTTGCACCAGTGCAGGATGGCACAGAGAGGTGTGAAATGGTGCGAGATGCATGGAGTGTTGCAGCAGCTTAGAGGTCAGAGAGGGAGCACTTGTCAGCGGCAGATGGAGCTTCAGCATTAGAGTATGTTTCTAGCCCAACAGAGAGGTCAGTTGGGAGTTTTTTTTGTTTCTAGAGTTGCTAGAGCAATCACACTTGGTAGAAGTGTTGCATGCAGAACATTCCAAAGGTATAGGATCGGGTTCGAGTTGAAGCCTTTTTTGTTGAGAGGAAGTGTTGAAAATGGCAACAAGAAATGTTAAAAATAGAAGTGCTAAAAATAGCATTGATGTAAACAATAGTTTGGGTACCAGTGCTGGATTGAGCAACAAGGAATGAAAAATGGAAGTGCTAAAAATAGCATTCTATTTTTAGCATTTTAGGACGGATTCCTATTTTAGCTAGTCCCTGAACTAAAATAGTAAATTAAAATTCAAATTTGATCTTAGCAGTTGTTTTTAAATTAATTAATTAATTCACCATGAGTTAATTAGTTGTGAAAAAACAAACATGAAGTCTCTGTGAGGACATGCAATAGTTTCTCTATTAATTGAGGAATTTATCGATCAATTAAAGAGATAAGGATGAGTTGTAATTTGAGTTGTAATTAGTTGGCTTAGTTAACTGAGTCAAGTCTAGTTAGATTGATTTAAACGGTTTTTTTAAATTAATGTGAGTTTAGCTAGTTAATGCATGCTTGCATATAACTGCTGCACTTCAGATAACTAAATATTCTCTCATGAATAACTCATGCATGTCAGTTCAAACAAAGATCCAGTTGAGATCAGAGGAGGGACAGTGTACTATCAGTTGGATGGATTTTTCCTATGAAGGAAACTCATCCATGGAGAAGGATTTATCTCCTTCAGGATTACGCAGTTAGATCAGAGGTTAGTGAGTGTGTGAAGAGGCCAATTCACACATGTGGCTTCACTGGACCCCAAGAAAAATTGCGCAAAGAAATAGGAGCCTTGGAGGGCAGAGGAGAAGGTTTGAGAGAGGCCTTTGACTATCTATGAGTAGCAGAGGGATTGCAGAGAAAGCAAGATAGCTTGTGAGCTGATTCTTTTTGTAATCCGGACTATATTTCCACTTGTATGATAATACAGAGTTGGGGTTTTAGGCTAAGGCTTTCCCCGGGTTATTTATTCTGTGTTATGTGTGATTGCTTCTCATTCTAAGTTATATGTGTTCTCATTTATTGTGCTCAAATTGATTAAGCTTCCACAAAGTGTTGTAGAAGTTGATCTTGTATTTTGTTTTAGTATATTGCATTATCTATTGATCTACAGTGGGAATTTCTACAGTTAATAGCCCTTGGAAATTGCAAAATTGGATAGATCTTCTCCTAAGAAGCCAAAAGGACTTTGTTGGGTCATGTTGATTTGACCAGAGGAGATATATGAAATTTTTCTAAGAATCCATAAAGGAATTAGTTGGACCATGCTAATTTGGTTAGGGGTGAATGGTCCAAGGTCATATCCTCTCCTTACAGGTAGATGAACTTGGCTATGTCTAGCTAATTTTATCAAAGGAGATTGGTATATTTACCTTAGAAATCAAGAAGGACTTTGGTTGGGCCATGCTGATTTGGCTAGGGGTAAATGACCTAGAATACGTACATTACATACTCCAAGAAGGAGAAATCTATAGATGTGCATGTGCGGAGTCACATTGCCTACTCCATGATTTAGTGATCTATAAATGTGCATACATCAACATAGCAAGCTCATAAACTTTTCTTATGGAAGGATAGCTTTCAGCTAAGGATAAATATCTTTGTATTTAAGAATAATACCTACCTCGCTAAGAGGGAATGTTTATTTTTTGTAGCATTGGGAGGTATCCCACATGCCAAAGAGGTCTCCAAGTTAGTCTAATAAAATTTAAATGATAATTTTATTTTTGGAGTGCAAGTCGGCCCATTCAATTAAAGTGGTGTGTCCCATGGCTTATTTCAGCCCATTCAACGAGTATAAATACATGATGTGACATTTAATTTTTATCATTAGGCAAGAAACGTCTTGTTACATTTATGAGGTATCTTGGACAATCACATGTGCAGAGAAAAGTAAGATAAATTTAATGTTTATGACCGAGTTTTCTCTCTCTCTATTTGACCACATTTGACCAGGGTTGACAAAGTTACAATATGGTCGAGTTTGATTTCATTCAACCACAAATGTCACGAGACAAATTTTGATTATTTTGACCACAGTCAACCACAAGAGCCTCAGGGTCAATTCGACCAGAATTGATTCTTTTGACTAGTTTTGACGAGTGTTATCTTGTTGGTTCTTTTGATCGGGTTTGTCTAGTATTTTTTGACTTGGACTTTGGCACAAATATCTAGACAATTTGGATTTGTAAACATTGTTGAAGAATAATTTCACCTAAAAGAAAATTTGTTGGGTTTTCCCCAAGGTAAAATTATTCTCTCGATTTTGCATGGATGTATTTCTATAATCTTTAATAATTGTGTTTCACTTACTATTGATATTTTTAAGTGTATAATTGCTCAATGATAGCAATTGCATGAGATAATTGTTTAAATATTATTAGGTAGTAATTATCAGAATATAAAATTGGTTTTACCATGCATCTTTTAGAAAATTCAGCACATGGATGATTATCAAGATTATTTACCAATCTACTCAAATTGAGAGCATCTCATTTCTCAAATCTATAAAAGGTTTTTGAAAGATGTAGATTATATGTAATATATATTAATCCTAGAAATATTTGTCTACAATTTCTGAAGGGATGTTACTTGTCCATATTGTAATAAATAAGGAATATACATAGATCCTGAAAGAATCAAAGCCATATCAAAATTAAAGGCTTCAACAAGTTGCAAAATTGTCCAAACTTTTATGGAAAGATAAACTTTGTTTGAAGATTTGCACCAAATTATGCTTCAAATTTTAGAACTATAAATAAGCTATTAAATAAATATAAGATCTTTGAATGGACTAATGATACAAAAAAGGATTTCTTGCACTTAAAATCGACAATTACTTCAGATCTACTACTTATCAACCTATATTTTGGGAAATATTTCATCTTACACTATTTTTCTTCATAAGAAACTATAGTTGTAGTATTGACTCAGAAGAAGGAATTGAAGGAAAAGCATCCAATCACATTCATGAGTAATTGTTTGCAAGAGTATGAATTAAAACACTCTCATTTGGACAAATAAGCATATACATTGGTTAAAGTTGTTTCATATTTTAGAATGTATATCTTAACATCTCATGTAATCACTTAAGTACCATATCCATCTATAAAAATGACATTAATACAATAATACATAGAAGGGAAATGGGCCAATTTTTTTGCCAAATTACAAGAGTACAATATTGAAATAAAACCATTAAAAGTTGTAAAAGGATAAGGATTATATAAACCGATTAGTGGAATTGAAGTAGTCAAGACTCAACATTGAATCGCCTAGTGGAAAATATCCTTTCTCTCATGATAAATAAATATTGAAGTGAGAATGATACAAAGATATTATCCTTTATTTAAAATCACGACAATTTCCAAATGGAATGATAGCCAAAGAAAGAAGAACACTAAAAATGAAATCCAATGCTTATGTATTAATATTTGGAATTTTATTCAGGGGGAATCATAATGGGATGTTCTAATGCGGTGATACCTCTGAATAAAGAAGATAATTAGGCTCCACACCCAACATATATCTTAAACCAATTTAAGTAGGGAAGATGAGGTAATATGCAAGATGAATCAATACTTCCTGATAGATTGTGACCTTGCAATTAGAGAAAGAAACCTAAACAAAGAAGTTAGGGTTCTACTAGTGTGTCGCCAAGTGTTCACGTTGTGATCAACACCTTCCAAAATTTTTCTTACATTTGAATTTTAGAGCCTAATAAGGATCTTACAATATGTTTTTCAATGGTTATCTCGTGGTAAATTGACATTTTGAAAAGCGTTCAAGTATTCTTCTCAAGTTCAAACTTTCGAAGTCACTTGCACACACATGCACAGTCCTTTTTGATCTCGTCATCACACTTCCTTTATGCAAGATTGAATAGGCATAGCATCATCCATCAAGGAATTTCCTATTCAATTTTCAACTCATGTCGACAATTAGTGCACACTTTAGTTGATAGTATTCCTCATTTTGGTTGCAATTATACTTCTATTTCGATGAGTTTTCTTAACTAACACTTTTGCGCACTGTCACTTTCACAAGTGTTTATTTTACATTTCATGTTGTCTCTTTTGCTCACTTTCACTTCAATAAGTGTCATTTCATTTTATCTTCTCTCTGGAATGTGTCTCCTTCAAAGTCGTTCAAATTTTGCAAGTGTCTTCTTCTTGTTTTCCTCCCATCGCATGTGTCACTTTTGTTGTTTTCACTCATGTGCGTGCCGCACCTTGCGTATCACCAAAGCTATTTTTGGTACACTCTTCTAAATTACAGGATCTTACATATCACTAGAATGTGCACCAGACACATCCCTACAGCCTAGTGCACCTTTTGGTTTCAGTCATCACAATTTTCATAACTTGTGTTCCAAGTGTCCTAATGTGTCATTTCAACTGTCGCACTTAGAAATAAGTGTCGTTTTGTTGTTGTTTTGAAGTTTGATTGTTATCCATGAGTCTTGAGTATCATTTTGGCTTGGTTGATGGAATTTATGTGTGTGATCCATGTTTGAGTCTTGTTCGGATGCATTTCTCTCTTTTACTCCATCAGTCTCACACTTAGCCATTTTGGAGCCCTTCTTGGTCCTTCTACCCAATGAAAGTTGTGAAGGAATTAATCCTATTACTAACTTAGGATCTCAACCTATCCATGGGTCTCAATGATGCAATCCTACTCACCAAGAATGGTGCACTAAGTCTTCCTCAAGATCACCTCAAAGTTACTACACATTATGAACCTCCCAAGTGCAATTATCTAACCCTTCTTTCTTATGTTGACTCACTACACTAAGTTTTGGTCAAGTTTTCCTTGCATGACACATAGATCACTCCTAGCTAGCAACATGGACCTCTTACACCCTTTTGCAGAAGAAAAATATGCAATGCAAAGACCCTCCTACCCTTCCAGTGTAGTGAAAACCGTCCTAAAAAAAGTGGTTTCTTTCCTGTGGCCTCCCTCAATGAAACTCCCACTCTAGATGGTGATGTACCCACTATTGGGTCAAACTATGCTAGACTAGGATTAAAAGTGCACTCCAAATTTATAGTGACCCCTTTTGAAATAAAATTGTGCTATATTTTAAACCTTCCTCCCTTTAAGCGCATGGTGCAGTAATGCAAGCTTAACCCTTCCTCCTTCCCTAATGTGCTCTGTGCCCAAGCTTTACTTTACCTCTTCCTATACATCACATTGTGTAGCAGGGAAGGCTGAAGGAAGACTCCTCTTTTTCTTTGACCTGTCAAACTATTCTTTCCTTGGGGCCTCCTCCTCTTCCCTCTTCCACAATGCACTCTGCACTAAAGCTTATTTAGTCCTTCCTCCTCAGCACATGGAATACTAGGGAAGGATGAAGGAGGTCTCCTCTCACCCTTGATTGTTCAAACTAAACTTTCGATTCATCCTCTCTTTTATTTAGGGTGCATGGAGCAAGCTTGAAGCATCAAGCCTTCCCACCTTGTCCCTTCAACTTCCTTCACTGCATTGGACCAAGGAGAGTTCCTCTTCATAGTGCATGGCACAGTAAAATTGAACAATGGAGCCTTCTTAAGCCACTGACTAGTTTGAATTTGCCCCATTAATAAAGCTTCCTTATTTTGACCTTATCACAAGCCTATCATGAGTTAATCATTCCACGAGCTAGATAGTGATAGAATAGATGTTTTAGAGGATAATTTTTCTTTGTCATGAATAATATTCATTGGTAGGAGTACCTTCCTATCATGGCAAGGTGATGCTCAAATCAGACGGCAAGGATAAAACATAAAAGAACACCTGTGGAGAAGAAGCACCAAAGAGAACTATCATGGAGACATGAAACAGATCATGGACCAGGATAGAAAGAAGGCATTGCATGATGACTCAAAGGATTCTGATATTGATCAAAGACCCTTTGGAGGGTGAAAATGAACAACAAAGAGAACCTTTTATATAGATGAAATGTTGATCATACCTTTCATGAAGATTGAGGAAAAATTAGCAAGGAAGACAGCTTGGAATTTCCACCTCATCATGAAATCCAAGTCATCATGTCAAGTTGTAATTTCTACGAGTGGCATCATAATGGTAAATATGTGTCAATGTGTCATGCCACATCATCATATGGAATGTAATGATGTATATTCATGGAAAATGGTAAAATGTAACGTGTGGAAGTCTAAGATTCATATGTGGAATATGAAAAGTCACATAGTCATATATGGATAAAAGTCATATAGAGAATTCCAAAAGTAATTGAGAAGTCCGAGAGTTGTTTAGAATTCCAAAGGACATACTATAAGTCCAACAGTGGTGATGATACGAATTAAACATGAACGCAACAAATTACAGATTTAATGATAAATACAAAGATGCAACAGAAATAGCACTTCATTTCATTAATATCAAATACTGAAATATGCTTACAAACAAAATGGAAATAAGACTAGCTCAGGTGATGGTAGCTTATCTCTGAGAAGATATGTGGTGGATACATGCCTCTTAACCATGTTACAATGAGGCTCCAAGGCCTATTTATTATTGAGAAACAATGGAAAACCCTAAACATCTAGAAACCTAACCCTAGGAGATGAAGCACCAAAATTGTGGGCCCGTTTGGGTAAATTGGTACATCAATTTCCTGGGGTCGTAAATTTGACATACGATCTCCGTTTGATTATCATAATACCTCGTGTAAAATATATTGAAGAGTAGGCAAAAAAATTGGTACACCCATATGGGAACTTTCTAGTCTCTCCATTTTCCCTAAAAAGTCATTTAGGGCCTCAAAATGGCTCAAGAAGTTTAGGACCCGAAAAACTGCCAAAAATAGTAAATTGTGCTACAATTAAGGAAACTAAAAAACTGAAAGAGACAGTGTTGGGGATCCAAATGGAATAGGAGGGTGGCCACCAATCCACCTAGATCACGTGAGGATATGAAAGTCCATTCCTCTTTTTATAAAAGAAACCTCATAACTAGAGAATAGGGCTTTTGGAGGCTTAAGCTTTGGAGACCTAGTCTTGGCTTCTCTACTTGGCATAGGAGAGAAAACTATTATTTGGAGAAGTAAGAAGTGAGTTAATGTTCTACTACTAGAAATAGTGCCTCACCATTGTAACTATGTACTTGGATATTTCACCTTATAATTGAAGCTCGATGAGCAAACACATTTTCATGCATGTATTGTGAATGTCTTAGGACTATTCTTTAGATGTTTATTAATATGTTTCATTCACATGTACTAAGGTAATTGAACTATTTTGGTGGCCTTTCTAATTATCTTGTTTAAGGTGTGGTGTATGTATTTTAATGACCATTGTGTCTATGTGGACCATTTCACTAAATAACTAACGAATCTTTCTTTGCTTGTGTGTCTCTCTTAGTTTAGTACTATAACTTCCTTCTAGAGGCTCATTTTTGTCTCCCTGCTCATGAAGGTCTCGTTTTACACACTCAATTGGTGTTTCACAATGTCAACTTACTTTCTTGTTCAAGATCTATGTATATAATCTCTTATGTTATCAATTGAAACCAAGGAAAACCTTTATGTTATGGTGGTCGAGTTGATACTCTAGTTGGGGATTGTACTCCAAACATTGTTAGGTCTAATTGGGACTTCACATCAGGGAGACCCCCTCTATGTTGGTGGTATCCAACACCATTAACATAGTGACAAGGGAGAATATAGTCAAGCAGAATGGAAGGAGTAGCCTTCCTAGAGGATTTCATGAATTCGTCAGATGCTCAGAGACAAGAGGTATCTAGGAGTTGTATGCCTTATATAAAGGGAACTTGTCCTATAGAAGAGTATAATTCAATGACAGAGGGAGTTGTAGTAGCAGAAGGACTTTGTTACGTGACAAATGGAGTAGCTTGGATGGATCTGCTTTAGTTTCAAATGGATTTGGCCTCAGAGTTTGAGATGAAAGATCTTGGCCTAATGAATTATTTATTGGGACTAGAGGTTTGGACAAGATATGACGAGATCTTCCTTAGACAAAGGAATTACATTGTCCAAATTTTGAAGAGATTTAGTATGATGGACTTCAATTCCATGGCTACACCCATGGTGACCAATTTGAAGAAGTTGAGTGATTTCACTTTAGATTTAGATTTGGTACATACCATGATGTAAAGGAAATTTATTAGATCCTTGATTAACACTAGGCCATATAATTACTTGGCAGTGAACACCCTGAACCAAGTTTATAGTTGAGATGAGACTTGTACATTGGGTTGCAACAAAGCATCTGTTGGGGTATCTGATTGGTATACTTGGATATGGTTTGAGATATGTCTCAAGTGTGTTATAGGCTATTTTGTCTCATCTGATTAATCAACCTCATAACTGGATCATTCACATCCTATTCCCCCTTTATATCATCATTGCACAAAGCCATATGCATGAATCTCTCATTCCTTGTAGTTTCTTCCCTAAACTACATCATATGAGCCAGTTTTAGGACCAATGCACCCTGGCCTCTTGCTGGACAGCATTCACCTAGGTTTCTCCACTGTGGCCTACGTTTATCACCCACATGTTTCTTCCCTTTTCACCTTTGTTGGTTCTAGAAATTTGGGAAAAAGAGAGAGAATCATGAAGCCTCCATTTCCAGAAGCTTCCAAGATGTGTTGTAACCATTTACCTCAGATAAAAACTTTCGAATCATATCCTATCATACCTTGGAGTTTCCATCCCTTATCCTTAGATCTCATCCTCCCATCAAGAGTGGATCTCAATTCAAGATTGGTAAAATGATAAGAACTCCCAATTTACCTCACTCTATATATTTATAGCCTTCCATATACAAGGGGTTGGATTTGGAGAGTAATTCTACCCTTATGTTATTGTTGTGATAATTATGTTTTCATGCATTTAGGATGATTGGAGGTACACTTTGTGAAAAAGGAAGGACAAGTCAACAACTTGGAGGAGATCTTCTACAAGATCAACAACTATTTATGGTTGTAACCCACTCCATTTATATCAATACAAAGAGTTCTTTGTTTTCCTATATGTGATGTCATTATATCATGTATTTCAATAGCTTGTTGATCTATTGAATGAAGTAGATAGATGATGCTACATAGATCTTGTAGTTTCTTGGCTTTTGTTGTTTGGTTGTGCAGGTTCTAATTTTGGTAGCTGGAGTTAGGATTGGAGCATTCAAGCCAAAAAGGAGTGAAAAATATGACATATTATAAGTAGGTTTCATCCCCTCATATACTTACTTTAAGGAAAACATGGGTTCCTTTTTCATTCTATTGTTCTAGGTTAGCCACCAAACCTAGGGGAGATATTTCTGTCAGTGGTCATAAATACCACATAACAAGGTGGTGAAGTTGTTGAGAATTTAGTAGTACAATGTATATGTTAATTATCTTAACTTGATAAATTCTTGTGTTATAATTTTACTTATTAGCTTTGATCTTTTTTAGTTCAATACGAAATACATAAAATAGCTACCAAAACAGTAAGAACAATGACACAATATGCAAGCTCCAAGCTAGGGCCAAAACTTGTCCTCTTGAGGGAAAAACCCATAAAATATCTTCTTATCTTTTAGATATTTCAATTGATGAATACCATGGCCTATACTCAAGCAAGTACCCTCCAATATCAAGTCTTCCTCGAACTCCTACTGCAATATCTTCAGGTTCCCCAATATATCTGAAATTTTTCCCCAACAACTCTTACAACTACTGTTGCTTCACTGGGAGACTTTGATCTCCCTCTTCCTGATCTTCCCTTGACCTTGCTTGCCTTCATTTGAGTCATAGGGCTAGTAGGAAACCCTAAGAGACATTTTCTTCTGTTATTTCTCTTCCTGCTTCCAAATTCGAACTTCTAGACTGGCCTAGTGCATAAACCCTAACTTCGCATTCCTAGAAGAAAGTAAAGAGACCCAAACACTTCGACTTCTTCTTCATAATTCCTTCTTCTTCCTTCCTATGTTTCCTTCTTCATATGAGAGATGATTGAGTGAATGATCTAAAAGGAGGATGAGTTTCTCTTATATATATGCTTCCTTCAAGGGTGGACATGTCTCTTCGCTTAGGCCGACTTGATAGCTCATGTAGGTTGACATGATCTTGGAGGTATTTTGACATTTTCAAGAAAAAATACATTTTATTTTACAATTACAATGTGCCCATAGGTCTTCCATATATGAAAATGAATCTTATACCTATGAAAAACCCTATAAGCACTCAATGGGTGCATGACCTATAAAATCAAAGAACTTGAGCATGACACCCATGCTCCAATAATAATAATAATTTCTTTTTCATTTTATATATACAAGAATACGTTTCATATTAATGAATACTGAACCTAGTACATGGAGGTACATGGTCATTCTCAATCTGAAGAGATCTCATAAGAAGAGTTGGTTTGGTAACCCATCTGTCTAGCATCATAATGACCAGCATTTTCATATAGAAAGGCCTTGTCTAACAACTCTATCTCTCCACAAGATCATAGCATAATGTTGGCGAGACAAATGATGTTTATACATCATCACCATTGTCTCTCCAAGGTAGATACCCTACCTAGGTGTTCCCAAAGTATGACCTCTCATTGGACTATTCTTATCTTGGGTAGTTAATCATCAAATAATAGTGGTCCATGACTACTCTTGTCTAGAATGCACTACCACATTCTCAAAGAGTGTTGAATACCAAATGGTTACCCAACCCTCTCTTCTTTCTTTCCAAGTGAAGATAAGAATGCTTGTTTCTATCCCTCTCTCTCAATCTGAGAGGACAAATCCACTAAAGCCTACTTGTCCTTAAGTATACAAGCTTCTTGTTTGGAAGTGATCTTGTCAATATGTCAGCTACTTGCTCATCAGTGGAGATATATTGTAGTTGTGCAACACCATTTTTCACTAGCTCTCATTAGGGGAGTTTTAAGGTCTAAAATGGGCCTCCTAAGAAAAATGTACAAATAAACTTTATAAGAACCAATAGGATTGAATATTATGATGTCAACTATGGGGGATGATTCACCATTTTCTGAGTAAAAAGGTAAAAACATTAAAAAATAATAAAATAATAAAACTACTTTTCAACTTGTATTTTCAACTTATCTCCCTAAGGTTTTACTCATATTTGGATCAGGAGTACTCATTGGATGCAAATTTTAATTCCTCATCCAAGGAGTACCCATGTTGCATACTTTTGATTGACCCTGCTACATGAAAAATAAGAAATACATGAAAAAACATGATTGCAATCATGTTTTTTATGTATTTCTCATTTTTCGTGTAGTAGGGTCCATCGAAATCATGCAACATGGGTACTCCTTGGATGAGGAATCAAATTCTACATCCAACAAATGTTTCCTCTTGAAATTTGAGTAAACCCATAGGGAGATCAGTTGAAAATACGAGTTGAAAAAATAGTTTTTTCTTTTTTCCCTCCAAAATTTGATGATGTAATCCAATATTATTTTATTATTTCCACTATTATTTTATAATTTCCTTAGGAGGCCCATTTTAGACCTCAAAAGTCCCCTAATCCGTATATAGTGATACTTCTTTTTTATATGCTTTGTCTTCCCATGAAACACTGGGTCCTCAGACAAACGAATACAACTTGTGTTATCACAACGTATCACTGTAGGGTTCATCGGTCCTTTAAATAATTTAGACAACATATTTCTTAACCAAACTACTTCTTGGCTAACTTCACATGCTGCAACATATTCTGCTTCAGCACTACTCAAAGCAACATGTTTTGTTTTCTTCTCATCCATGAGACCATAGATGATCCCAAACTAAAACATCCTCCTGTAGTGCTTCTTCCATCTTGTTCACTGCCTCCTGAGTCAAAATTTGTATAACCAATCAATTGAACATTATTTCTTCTATCATATTTCAAGTAGTAGTTGATGGTTCCCCACAAATATCTTTAGGATATGTTTCTCTGTTATCCAGTGATCATGCTTTAGCTCCACCTGGAATTGACTAAGTATATTTACTGCAAAACATATGTCCATACATGTATTCAACAAGTACATTAATGAGCCAATCAATTGTTTATATTTGGAAGGATCCATAGGGCTTGATTCGAAACTCCTTAGTATTTTCAAGTTTTTTATCATTATAGTGGTCATCTCTTTACAATCCATCATGTTGAAATTCTACAAAATCTCGATCATGTACTTTCCTTGACCTAAATAGACTTCATTTGGTTCCTGCCAGACTTCTAGTCCCAAATAATAATGCATTAGCCCCAGATCCTTCATGTCAAATTAGGCTGCCAATTGCTTCTTACATTCTTCAATTCAATGTTCTACACCTGTTAAGGGAAGATCATCTACATACATAAGAATGATTACAGTTTCATTGTTTACAACCTTAATATAGAGGTTTGAGTCAGCATAACATTTTTTGAAGCCTAGTCTTTCTAGATATTCATCCATTCTAGCATACCATACCCTTGGTGCTTGCTTGAGGCCATATAATGCTTTCTTTAATCTTCAAACATATGCCTTCCTATATTTTATTTTGAATCCTAAGGGTTTGTTCTATGTATGCTTCTTCATCTATTGTTCCATTCATAAATGCAACCTTGACATCCATTTGGTGAATGTTCCATCCCATAGATGCTACCAGAGAGACTAATGCTCGAATTATTGTGTATCTTATTGTTGGAGAAAAAATTTCTTCATGTTCGATGCCACCAAGCTGAGAGAACCCTCTTGCCACAAATATTGCTTTATACTTGTCTATACTTCCATCAGTTGCATGCTTTATTTTATAGATCCACTTAGAAGTAACTACAGATTTTTCTTCAGGCCTCGGTACGATCTCCCATATTCCATTCTTCATTATAGATTGATATTCTTCATTCATGGCATCTTGTCGTTCTTGATGTTCTATAGCCTCTTCGAAAGAGGATGGTTTTGCTTCTATTAATTTTGTCATGTATGCAACATATCGAGAGTATCTCTTGGGTCTTTTACTTTATCTAAATGATCCTTAAGCTGCTTCATGACCTTCTGCATCAAGTAGTGTAGACTTCAACCTATTAGGTATTTTCCTTGTTTCTTGAGTGACCACAGGTTGAATAGGTTCACTAGTTCCTTCATCATGGTGAGATCCTTCTTCATTTTCAACTTCTTCCTCAAACATAGGAAGTTCTCTATCATAATAATCTATAGAAATTTATTTTGATTTCTTGAATTCTATGGTTTCATCAAATATGACATCACAAATAACTTCAATGTGATGTCCATCTTTCATATAGATTCTATAGGCTTTCGATGAGTTACTATACCCAACAAATATACCTTTCACACCAGAAGGATTCAACTTCTTTCTTTTCTCTTTTGGAATATGAATGTACACAGGACATCCAAAGATTCAGAGATGATTGACAGATGGCTTTTTCTTAGTGAACACTTCTTCTGGAATTTTGTTGTCTAGAGATATGTGAGGACATATTTTTTGTATTTAGACTATTGTCTTAGTTTCCTCACCCTATAGAAACTTTGGTAGATCTTGATCATGTATCATTTATTTTACACTTTATTCAATGGACCTGTTCTTTCTTTCTGCAACTCCATTTTGTTTGGGATTGTAGGGAACTATCAGCTCCCTCTTAATCCTTGAATGTTGTTGAGGTGGATGTTGCTTCCATCTTCTAGATTTATGGATGGTGATCCAATCCTTTTCATAGGATAGCTCTTGTTGTCTCCAGGTTTCAAAGAGTAAGCGGATTTTCCTTTCGCTAAGGTATTCAATTGGTGAGAGTGACCAATCATTTGCCTTAATGCACCACTATCAATTACCTAGATGTCTTCGTCTTCAAATGTTCGAGAGAGGGAAGAGAAAAGTCCTTCATATTTTTCTATGATTGATTCCTTCTTTGAAGAGGATATAAGACTCCATACCTTTTTTATGTTCTTCTTGACATGTCTTGCAATCCTTTTGATGACCTTCTTCATTGTAGAGGAGATCTTCATAATTCCCTTAGATAACTACATCTATAACACCATGTTTAGATTCAATTGTTGAATTGAGGCTTCTATGATCCATATCAAGTTTATGAGAAAAAAAATTTCAACATAAATCACATGAAAATACATTTGTTGACGTGTTTTGAACCAACAAGTGTGGTTCATCATCAGGACAAGTTGAAGAGTCAGATCATGGCTACATATTAAATAGGGAGCGTAGATCTTCCAATGACTAGGTTTGACTAAAGAAACGGCTATATTAGGTCAGACTGGACAAAAGACTATAACTGACCAAGAAACGGCTAGATTTGACTATTCAGATTGTTTAACTATATTAATATGTTAAAACTAATATTATTATAATATTTATCATGTGTTATTTTAAGTAAAAAGTTAATCATACTACATTTAGGGAATATTTACCAAATAATAACTATTAGTAATAGAAGGGAATTAATATAGACTAAATAAATAATATTATATTATTATTATAATAATGTTACAGTATTAATCTACTTATTAATGGCTTTTGTAACTAATTAAAAAAATTTAATAGTAAAGTTTATCAAATGGGGATAAGTGTTAATAGATCTAGGGATATTAATAATAATTAGAATAATATTAATTCTTGTTATATTATTTGTACTAGATTATTTAGATTAGACATGAAAAGGGGAAATATTTTATAATAATATCAATCGTGTATAATTAGTAACATTATGGATTTAATAATATTAGTTATTATTGTACTTTTGTTATGATAAAAGTATTATTCTTATTATTGATGGTTAGGGTAACTAATTAATATCAATTTATTAGTAAAGTTATCCAATGGGAACATATATTAATAGATCTAGGGATGTTAGTACATGTAAGGATTAATTATATTAATATAATAGTGTTATAATAATAGTATTATTATTAAAGGTTTGTGTAATTAATTAATATAAATATATTAGAAAAGCTAACATCTTGTTATTTAAGATAGTCATGAAAAGGACTATTACTTAAATAAAATAAACCAAGGGAGATTTCCCAAGAGGATTAAAGAATTACGGCTAAATAATGCAGGATAAGGGATATAGAAATCTAGAATAAGTCAATAATAGAGGGAGGGGAAGAAGGGGAAGACACGACTAGGAAGAGAGGGCAAGGATCCGGAAAGTACTAATCTTCCAGTCGTCATCTCTATTGAGATTGTTTGGCCTTCTTTCAATCTCAATTGCTTCCCTAAATTTTGGTGATGGAACTGCACAACCTTAGCAATAACCTTGGCCTCCTCAATACAAACATGATGCTTGGTCTTTTCCACATGCTCTTCTAGTGCGAAAGACTTAGTTATCCCATGCTTTAGGTCAGCTGCGTGCTCATTAATCCTTTGATTAATAGAGCATCCCATCTCACCAATATAGGGGGTCCCACATGAACAAGGAATAATATAGACACCCTTCATGTCCTTAGGGTCGATAGGATCCTTCACCGATCGAAGGGATTTACAAATGGTGTTGAGGGGTCTAAAGGTTGAGGGAACATTATGCTTTTTAAGAATCTGAGCAATCTTATCAGTGGTTCTTTGGACAAAAGGTAGATGGACACCTGGGACTCATTCTTTAGGTTCTTTTTTAATTACTGAATTTTTGGAGGCTTTAAGGAAAGCCTTCTGACCAAGGTGTCTACTATAACCATTCTCAACAAAGACATTAAGGAGATGGGATTTCTCTTTATCAAAGCTCTTATCATCAGAAATCCTTAGGGCACGAGTAGCGAGGGTGTTAAGAATGCCCAACTTTTGAGTCGGGAAATGATGGGAACTGGCATGAAGATATTGCTACGTATGTGTTTTCTTTCAAAACACTTGGTGGGAGAGGGAACCATCAATATTCTTTGAAATAAGAATATCAAGGAAAGGGAGGCAACCATTGACTTCCTGCTCCATGGTGAACTTAATGGTGGAGGATTGACAGTTGAGATGATTGAAGAAGAGATCTAACTCCTCTTGGCCATGGGACCAGATGACATTAGTGTCATCTACATATCTTTTCCAAAGTTTGGGTAGGAGATGGGCCGAGGCTAAAGCCTTGGATTTAAAATCTTTCATAAAAAGATTAGAAACAATAGGGGATAGGGGTGATCCCATGGCAACACCATAGGTCTCTTCAAAGAACTCACCCTCAAAACAGAAAAAAGTGGAAGTGAGACAGATCTCAACTAACCGAGAGGTATCGTTATCCATTAGGCGATAGATCACTTCCAAGGCCTCTGTTATTATAATAATAATATAATATTATTTATTTAGTCTATATTAATTCCCTTCTATTACTAATAGTTATTATTTGGTAAATATTCCCTAAATGTAGTCTGATTAACTTTTTCCTTAAAATAACACATGATAAATATTATAATAATAGTAGTTTTAACATATTAATATAGTTAAACAATCTATATAATCAAATCTAGTCATTTCTTGGTCAGTTATAGCCGTTTGTCCAGTCTGACCTAATATAGCCATTTCTTTAGTCAAACCTAGCCGTTGGAAGATCTGCTCTCCCTATTTAATATGTAGCCATGATCTGACTCTTCAACTTGTCCTGACGATGAACCACACTTGTTGGTTTGAAACGCGTCGACGAATGTATTTTCATGTGATTTACGCTGAAAAACTTTTCCTCATAAACCATGTTTAGAATTCAATAGGGAAATGTATATGTTAATTTTCTTAACTTGATTACTACTTGTGCTATATTTTTACTTATTAGCTTTGATCTTTTCTAGTTCAATATGCAATACATCAAACAACTCCCAAAAGAGTAAGAATAATGACATAGTATGTAGGCTCCAAGCTAGCACCAAAACCCCTATTCTTGAGGGGAAAACCCTTAAAATGTCTTCTTATCTTTTATATATTTCAATTAAAAAATACCATGACCTAGACTTAGAGAAGTACCCTCCAAGATGAAGTCTTCCTCGACCTCCTGCTGCAATATCTTTGACTTCCCTAGTAAATCTGAAATTTTGTCCCAACAATTGTTGCAACTATCATTGCTTCACTAGGAGACTTTGATCTCCCTCTTGTTTCTCTTCCCTTGACCTTGCTTGCCTTGATTTGAGTCTTAAGGCTAGTAGGAAACCCTAAGACACATTTTATTGCCTTCTTGATCCTCCTACTTCCAAAATCAAACTTCTAGACTTGCCCAGTGCATAAACCCTAACTTCGCATTCCCAGAAGAAAGTAGAGAGACCCAAACACTTCGAATTCTTCTTTTTCCTTTTGTTTCTTCCTTCTTCGTATGAGAGATGATTGAGTGAATGATCCAAATGTAGGATGGGTTTCTCTTATATATAGGATTCCTTCAAGGATGGACATGTCTCTTCACTTAGGTCGACTTGACAGCTCATATAGGCCAACATGATCTTGGAGGTATTTTGACATTCTCAAGAGAAAATAAATTTTCTTTTACAATTACAATGTCCCCATAGGGTCTCCATATATGAAAATGACTCTTATACCTAGGACAAACTCTAGAAGACCTAAATGGGTGCTTGACCTATAAAATAAAAGAAATTGAGCATGAAACCCATGCTCCAATAATAATAATAATTTATTTTTCATTTATACATACAAGAATGCATTTCATACTAATGAAGACCAAACCTAGTTACACATTCTTCAACAAAAGTGAGGTTGTAGTGATATATAGGTTTAGATTGGGCTAGGATTGCAAAGGATAGAAAGATCACCTAGGGGTGCTGCTTCAACTTGGGATTTGCTATGATATCATGGTTTAGTCGGAAGCAAACTTCTACCACACTCAGTACAATAGATCCTAAGTATATTGTAGCTAGTGCTGCAAGTTAGGAAGTAGTGTGGATTTCGAAGCTACTTGTAGGGATATTTGATCAAGTCAAAGTACATTGAGATCAAATATCACTTCATCTAAGAAATGGTGCAGAAGGGATTTGGTTAGCTCCATTACATATCCATAGATGAGAATATTGCAAAAATTCTCATCAATCCTCTATCTAGAATGAAGTTATATACTTCAAAGACAAGCTTGGTGTGGCTCAGAATGTCTCCCTCATTGAGAGGGAGTACTATTGATTTTTTTAAAAATATTTGGAAGACCATCTCTTAGAAGCCAGAAGAACTTGGTTGGGTCATGTTGATTTGACCAAGGGAGATGGATACATTCACCTAAGAAGCCAAAAGGACTTGGTTGGGTCATGTTGATTTGACCAGAGGAGATTTATGAAATTCATCTGAGAATCCATAAAGGAATTCAGTTGGACCATGCTAATTTTTCTAGGGGTGAATGGTCCAAGGTCATATCCTCTCCTGACAAGGTAGATGAACCTGGCTAGGTCATGCTAATTTTATCAAAGCAGATTGGTATATTTACCTAAGAAGTCAAGAACGACTTTGGTTGGGCCATGCTAATTTGGCTAGGGGTAAATGGCCTAGGATACTCACATTACTTACTCCAAGAAGGAGAAATCTATTGATGTGCATGTTCAAAGTCACATTGCCTACTCCACGATTTAGTGATCTATAAATGTGCATACATCAACATAGCAAGCTCATAAACTTTTCTTATCGAAGGCGAGATTTCAGCAAAAGATAAATATCTTTGTAGTGAAGAATAATACCTACCTCACTAAGAGGGAATGTTTATTTTTGTAGCATTGGGAGGTATTCCCACAAGCCAAAGAGGTCTCCAAGTTGGTCTAATAAAATTAAAATGATAATTTTATTTTTGGAGTGCAAGTCGGCCCATTCAAGTAAATGGGTGTGTCCCATGGCTTATTTTAGCCCATTAAACGAGTATAAATACATGATGTGACATTTAATTTTTATCATTAGGCAAGAAATGTCTTGTTTCATTTATGAGGTATCTTCGACAGTCACATGTGCGGAGAAAAGTAAAATAAATTTAATGTTTATGACTGAGTTTTCTCTCTCTCTTTTTGACCACATTTGACCAGGGTTGACCAAGCTACAATATGGTCGAGTTTGATTTCATTCAACCACAAGTGTCACAAGCCAAATTTTAATTATTTTGACCACAATCAACCACAAGAGCCTCAGGGTCAAATTTGACCGGAATTGATTCGTTTGACTAGTTTTGACGAGTGTTATCTTGTTGGTTCTTTTGATTGGGTTTTTCTAGTATTTTTTGACTTGGACTTTGGCACAAATATCTAGACCATTTGGATTTGTAAACATTGTTGAAGAATAATTTCGCCTAAAAGAATTTTTTTGGGTTTTTCCTGAGGGTAAAATTATTCTCTCTATTTTGCATGGATGTATTTCTATAATCTTTAATAATTTTGTTTCACTTACTATTGATATTTTTAAGTGTATAATTGCTCAATGATAGCAATTGCATGAGATAATTGTTTAAATATTATTATGTGGTAATTATCAGAACAGAAAATTGGTTTCTACCATGCATCTTTTAGAAAATTCAACACATGGATGATTATCAAGATTATCTACCAATCTACTCAAATTGAGAGCATCTCATTTTTCAAATATATAAAAGGTTTTTGAAAGATTTAGATTATATGTAATATATATTAATCCTAAGAAATATTTGTCTACAATTCCTGAAGGGATGTTACTTGTCCATATCGTAAGAAATAAGGAATATAGATAGATCCTGAAAGAATCAAAGCCATATCAAAATTAAAGGCTTCAACAAGTTGCAAATTTGTCCAAACCTTTTATGGAAAGATAAACTTTGTTTGAAGATTTGCGCCAAATTATGCTTCAAATTTTAGAACTATAAATAAGTTATTAAAGAAATATCAGATCTTTGAATCGACTAATGATACACAAAAGGATTTCTTGCACTTAAAATCAACAATTGCTTCAGATTTACTATTTATCAACCCTATTTTGGGAAATATTTCATCTTATACTATTTTTCTTCATAAGAAACTATAGTTGTAGTATTGACTCAGAAGAAGGAATTGAAGGAAAAGCATCCAATCACATTCATGAGTAAGTGTTTGCAAGAGTATGAATTAAAACACTCTCATTTGGAAAAATAAGCATATACATTGGTTAAAGTTGTTTCATATTTTAGAATGCATATCTTAACATCTCATGTAATCACTTAAGTACCATATCCATCTATAAAAATGGAATTAATACAATAATAAATAGAAGAGAAATGGGCCAATTTGTTTGCCAAATTACAAGAGTATAGTATTGAAATAAAACCATTAAAAGTTGTAAAAGGATAAGGATTATATAAATTGATTAGTGGAATTGAAGTAGTCAAGACTCAACATTGAATCGCCTAATAGAAAATATCCTTTCTCTCACGATAAATAAATATTGAAGTGAGAATGATACAAAGATATTATCCTTTATTTAAAATCATGACAATTTCCAAATGGAATGATAGCCAAAGAAAGGAGAACACTAAAAGTGAAATCCAATGCTTATGTATTAATATCTGGAATTTTATTCAGGAGGAATCATAATGGGATGTTACTAATATGTGTTAGAAGTCCTAAATATGTGGAGCTCATAAAAGAAATTGATGAAGGTGTTTGTGGAGAGAAATTTTCTCCAAATAATAACTTTTCATGTAATTCTCAAAGTTGGATTTTATTGGCTCGCACTTTTCAAAGATGCATATTATTTTGCAAGAGAGTGTGTTCCATGTTAGAAATTCCATTGGGGGGAGGGGGAGCAGATATTTTTTATGCTCCTAAAGACAATTACGGTTGATATCCTTTTTCCCAATGTGGCTTGGACATCAGTTGTCCTATAAATCCTAAATCAAGCACAGGACATGCTTATATCATAACAACCATCAATTATTTCACTTAAATTCCTACGGCTATAGATTTGAAGAAAGCAAACACAAGTACCTCATACCATTTTCGGAAGAAAATTTGTTAGCAAGATTTGGTGTTCTAGAAAAAAATATTACTGATAATGGATCAATGTTTATTGTTTCAAATTTTTCAATATTTTGTGGTAAATTTGCAATATCGATGGGGCAATCTTATAATTCATAAATCAACAAATAAATCCTCGAGAGAAATTTTGAGGAAAACAATCTTTTAAAATTAAAGGAATTGGCATAAAAAGTTGTTGAATGCTTTATGGGCTAGCGGGATTGCACCAAAACTTAGCATAGGTCAATCTCCATTTGATTTAGTACATGGAAATGATGCAAGATTTTTTATACATTTGGAACTCAATGTGCTGGCTATAGCAACTAAAATTTAAGATGAAGAAGGGATCACAACCATGAAAACATGACTATATTAGTTGATCCAATTATAAGAACAAAGAGAACAAGCACTCAGGAATATTCAGAAAAGACATCAAAAAGTAATAGACACTTTAATAGAAGAGCTACAAATAGAGTTCTTTCCAAAGGTCAATTAGTTTTGTTAGGGAATAAAGCTAAAGAAAAACCTTTAATGCATACCAAATTTGAAACTTTATAGAGAAGACAATATCAAATACAAAAGCTATAAATTTTAATTCATACATCTTGAAAAGGAATGGATAATCACCTCTAGAATTTTCATGTTAATGCTCAACATCTTAAGTTATTTTTTGCCTAAGTTTGTTACTTCCCTATGTATCAAAGCAGTGTAATATTTGTACATATTTAGCTCTTACACACTTTGTCAATTCATGTAAATATAAAAAAGGTTCAACTCCATGTCCAATGGATTCAAGTATTTTTGGGCTGTTAGTAACCCATAGGGGATAACTATCCCACAGTTGGATCCAATATGTTGAATTGTTTTCATTCATTACTTCAACTAGGACTAACTCATCATCATTCTTCATCAATATTCCAAACCACCCATACCTATCTATTCCATTTAAAAATTTCCACACTTAGTTATATTTTTCAAGTATTGGGAGGAAACTTTTCACGCTTACAAAGAATTCCACACTCCACATATTTTTTGTTCTACACCTTTGCATATAGTTGTTCTCACTTTTGGAATCCATTGAATACTGGGGGGGGGATAAATCAGTTTTGTAACTAGTTTACCAATTCATCATTTCTTTTTTTTCTTTGTGTGAGAACAATAAGACAGTAAAGAGCACTTTTAGCAATAAGTATGATAAACAAATACTTCATGAATCAATGGAGCATTCAAGGAACAAATAACTTCAGAAATTGCTTCTCCATTTTTTTCATAGGGAAAGCTACAATTTGAAAATATAATTATTAGCTACAACCAATAGGAAGCCACAGCCTCCTATTTTATCAGTTGCAACTAAATGGAGCTACAAACCCATCTATTGTCTAGCACCCACTAGAAGGAGCTTCAACCCCTAATAAACAAGCTACAACTCACTTTAGACATTCATTTTTCTTCATCCATTTTCACACTAGGATCAATGATTACCTTCTCTCCTTTCAAAACAAATAATATATCTCAGTCACCTCTCATAAACACCTATAGTAATCACCATATCAACACCTCACTACACCAGAAGCTCGGTTTCAAAAACAACTTACATACTCTACTTGATTAGGTCTATTTTTATAGATTTTTATTTTTTCTAACTTAAGCTTTGTTTATTTTTGAATTTGTGCATGAATCCTTATTTTTTGCCTTTTTCTATTCTCTTTTGTCCTCTAAATACTCTTTATCAAATTCTTGGCCTTATCCAACCTTTTCTTCTGGTTTAACTAAGTTTATTTGTAGTTTTTAGCTAATATAGACTTTATAGGTTTTCCTAGTGCTTATTCTATTTTTAGTTGCAGTTAAGTTTGGCTTAACTATCAAATTTAGTACCAAATTGTCAATTCTGCCAAATTTAGGCTTATGCCCCTTTCGTTGGCTCATTTTCCTGCTTCTTCATCATAAGACTAGGCCTCTTTGACCATAATATTAGGCCCTTGGTGCTATGCCTTTCAAGTCATGTCGGGGGCCTATTTTCTTTATTAAAGACTCTGCATTGTTGGCCATGCTTCTATGCGAAGAAACCATGCCCAGCACTGAGGTCCAAGCTCCTTGATTTTTTTATTAATTGGAATTATTAAATAGTTACGAGATTTTTGGATCCGGGGATGGACCCACATTCTAATTGCGTTGTGCCCTTGGTAATTTTTCTACGCAAAACAATCTAAGGGACAAGTGTAGGAACTTATCTTGGCACCTCGTAAGAGCCTTTGTGACTATATTATCTACACCTTGGGTCTAACCTTTGGGTTGATGTGTCTCATGGGGATCATCTGGTGCTTTCTCTATTGGTTGTCACTCTGCATATGTGGCCCGGTGCCTTCTACTTGGTGCCACTCCAAAATTCATTCAACAAACCCGTCGAGGAAACTCCTACAAGATGATATTTCCTGTGGGTCCTCCTTGCACACTTTTAATTGGTTGTCACTACTATAAACAGGTCGACGTGTCCCAAAACCCACCGCCCAAAAAAACCTCTTGTGCACCATTTTAAATCTTGTGAGCTTATTCTGTCGATATGACATCACCATGGCATCATTGCTTCCACGTCACACAGAAAAGGGCCACTTGGGTGCCAAAAAATGTCGAATTTTCCTGCCACATGTCCACCTCCTATTGGTTGATGATGACATCATCCTTTTTTGTCATTCAGGACAATCATGAATCACC
Source organism: Pinus tabuliformis (assembly GCA_031772625.1). Classification (NCBI taxonomy): domain Eukaryota; kingdom Viridiplantae; phylum Streptophyta; class Pinopsida; order Pinales; family Pinaceae; genus Pinus; species Pinus tabuliformis. The sequence continues at coordinate 877,356,634 of CM062820.1, read as the reverse complement.
ATCTATCTTCCTAGAGGAGAGAGAAAATTTCCTCTAAGGCCTTATTTTACGGCCATTTCATTTGTTATTTCATTTTTCTGAAAATCATTAGGTTCAAGCCTTTAGTCTCCTGCACCACTCCTAAGGAGATTGTGGTTTTGGGAGGGTGCCCCTGAAGTATCTCCCCATTGTTGATCTGCACAATCATTGTGTGGGAAATCACTTATGGGACCACAGAGCCCATATAACATACTATCTATAGTGCCCCCCAAAAATTCACCATGTGTCCCAAAAATCCATCGTTGTTGTGCCCTCCACTTAAACTCGAAGCTTCGCGTATAGGGTCCACTACTAGATTTGGTAGATGTGTCATCCTTGGTTGCAAGCCAAAGGCTCCTCTAAACACCTTTAACCCTATTATTTGACTTTGGGGTCATATATCTTTGAATTTCTCTCACTTTTGATCCAAGAGGTCTTTTGAGGACTTCCATATACCATTGGAGATATTTTTCAGAGTATATCCATCTGGGTGGATTACACTTGCATCTAAGATGATATGCTGCCCCATAATTGGCTACAAATCCTCTTCTCCTTTTGGCTGCCATTTTGTCATGTTGCTCCATCATTATACTCCCTGAGACCTTCTTTAACACTTGTGCTGCCTCTTGACTACAATGAACACTTTGTTTTCATCACCATATTGCCATCAATGCCAACATATTTCAACATTATTTGGCTTTGGAATTGATGGAAACAACAAAATCAAACAAAACACTCTTTTCTCTTTCACGTATTTTAAGTCCTACTCCCCCTATGATGGTCACTCCTCTTGTCCTTCAGCTACTAGTGTTGTTGTCTTGCTTTGTTGTGCCTTTGTTGTGCATGATGGTCACTAGATGACTTACCCTTTTTTATTTATTTATTTAGATCTCTCCCCCTTTGACATCAATGTAAAAATGCATCATTATGATCCCCCTATCACCGCACTACATCCTTCAACTTTATTTCTTTATCATGTTGATCGTGTGGACAAGGCAGATTCTCCTTGATATGTTGATAATGCAAAAATTGTCTTTCTTCCTCTTAAAGGAATAACTAGTGGAGGGAGGCGAGAGACACAACTCCCAACCTTTGCCTCAAATACTTAAATTATTCTCTAGGAAGTAGCTTGGTGAAGATTGTTACACAGTAATTTGTCACTGCCTTCCTGTCAGTCACCCTGCTGTGCCAATCACTAAGCTTCATGCCTTCTGAACTGACCCAAAAACCCCATTTTCCTAAAGTTTTATTCACCAGCGCGTCTGTTTGCAAAATACCCGCGATGACTGGCGCTCCATAGTGTATCCCGCGCGCCGCCAGCTCGGAAGGACATCACTTTTCTGCGCTGGTAGCCAGCGCGCCTTTCCCGTGTTCTTCCGCGCTGACGTGACTGTCCCAGTTATTGAGATGCGCCGACAGCACGACAGTTTCCTCATTATCCGCGCTGATCCAGTTTGGGCGAATTCGTTCAAACAACCAGCCTTCCAGATAACTCCAGGCTTGGTTGTTAGCTTTGTGAATATCGACTCCCTTCTATGGCATGACTGTTCGACCTTTTGCAACCATTTCCCTCAAAGATAAGCTCATCCTTCCACCCTTTTTAGGAGACTCCTTCTCCTATAAAAACTCTCACCATTACCATGGGCAGCTGGTTTTGGATAGTTAGACTTAGCTTGGAATAGCTTGGATTGTGCAGAGCTTGTAGTGCTCAGATTGCTGCTATAGGTGTGGTGTGCTAGGTGTGGAAGTGATTGATTGCTTAGGGAAGGTTGTTTCATGTTATTTGTGTGATAGAGAGAGTTGTTTGACTTGGGAGAATCATCCTCAAAGGTGAATGCTTGAGATACATGCTGACTGGCCCCTCCTGAGAAGGTTACCGACGTCAGAACATTTGGTTGTACTCTTCTCTATTCTGATTAATAATAGATGACTGCTATTATTGTTCCATTCTCATTTGTCTATGCAATGGTTAAATGTGAATTACATCTTTTCTGACTGACATATGGTTACTTTTACTAGATTTCACGCTTGCGTTTGCTTTCTCTTCGTGTGTGCAGGTGTCCGTTCGCAGGGATCGCGGAGGATTGTGACCAGCTGAAGCGAAGGAGCGAAGGCAACATCTCTTCGTCAAACGACAGCGCAGGAATCCAAGTAGGTGCTCTTTACCTCTTGTTTAATTGTAACTAGGAACATGCGTAGCAGCATTGTGTGATTGTTGCTAGACCCTTGCTGGGCTAGTAGGGATCGCCTCTATCCGTAGAGGGGATTTACCTCTCCAACAATTTGGCGACTCCGCTGGGGATCAGCCTTTTTGTCTCTTGAGTCCACTTTTGTGTTTGGCTTTGATTGACCTCTTTTCGAGTTTTTGGGATTGTCTTTTTGCTTATGAACTTTCTGGGCGTTTCTGGGAAGCATTTTTATTATTGAAAAGCTCCTGCCTTTGGTTTGGGAAGTTTTTATTTTGGCTTTCCTTGTTTTTTGCTCTCAGCGCGTTTTATTTCGGAACAGTCGCGCTGACATCGCGACCCTGTTCTTTGGTTTTCTCTTCATCGCGCCTGTACGTCTAACAGCCGCGCTGACCTCGTTTTCAAGGGCAGCGCGCTTTATTCGTGTCCTTCCGCGCTGACATCGCGCCCCCTCTTCTTTGTGATTTCGGTCATCGCGTCTGTGTGCTTTATATCCGCGCTGACCTCGTTTTTATGAGACAGCGCGCTTTTTCCCTGTCCTTCCGCGCTGACGTCGCAAAGTTGCTGAAGGTCTCCCCCTGTCAGCGCCGAGTTGCTGAAGGCTACCCGCGCTGAGCCTGAAAAACTCATTCTTGACCAAATCGGCCTCCTGAACCTCTTGCTGTGACTTTCCCTTCTTCTCTCCACCTGTCTAATGACTTGTTTTTCACTGTCTGAACTTTGAACTGTTTGATTACGAAGCTTAGCCTCATAGGGTTTCGTTTTTCTCGGTTTTGAGTTTGCAAATACCTTCCCTTTTTGCTTTCGCTGCTTGGTTCGTGTTCCCACCATCACTTTTGCAATTGCTGGATTGTGTTGTGTCTCTAGTTGACTGGTTGTGACTTTCCTCCTTCGGGTGTTTGCCTTTTTCTATTGATTTCGCGCTCTAACTCTAGGACATCTAGAGGTCGCGTGTGTGTCAAGCCTACCGTAGGGAGCTTGTTTGTTTGTTCGACCAGCCAAGTTCAGATCTGTTCACGCACTTGTTCAGTGATTGTTGGAGTGCTTTGGATTGTGTTTCCAAGTGGTTTCTTTTCGCTTCCTCCTTGCTTGCAATCTTTGCTTGTTTTGCAGAGCTTAGATCACATAGCTCGTGCATTACTTTGTTTCTTTTGATTTAGGAACTTTGGTTGAGTGTTTCGGGAACTTTGTGTGCTCTCATTAAGTAGTTTACTTGGTGTTCTAGTTCCTCCAAATTATTTTGGATGCTTTGTGTCACTGAAAGAAAATCAAACTAGTAGCTTTGTTTTAAAAAAAAAAAAAGGGTTGAAAAGGAAAAGGATGTTTCATTGATTTGCATTTTCAAAAGAAAAAGTTTCCTTTCCTCGCTTTTAGTTGCATTAGGCTGTTTGATTGATTGTGTTCGTTTTGTTTGATTGAAATCTCTTTACCTTTCCATAGCTAGAATTCATCGAACAAAATGATTCTCGTTGACATGTAGTTTGCATCTAGGTAATTGTGAGAGAACATACGATAGGACCTGAAATCGAAACTTAATCTCAAGATCAACTATAAAATGAACCGAATGAATCTAAAAACGCATTGGAACTAAACGCCAATATCTAGAGGTCTAGGTTAGAGACGTGTTCCGGCGTCTTTAAACATAGTCACTGTTGTTTCACATTACGGTTGGGTGATTCCTCCTTCTGTGACTCGATAGTGGTCTAACACGGACTGTGCTCCCACGTACCGTCGCGTATATAGGGAGACCCCGCTAGGCTTTTATCCTTTATCCATAGGAAGCCGAGTCTGCCGCCTTGTGAACCGTAACGCACCAAACACAGCATTCGGGAAGATTGACTGCAGTACGGAAAGTCCTTGGCTCTCATACGAGTGCTGAGGTGTATAAGCAGTTTTACGGGTTGCTTGGTAAACCCTATACCTAGAGTCTCCAGAGCAGTCACTTTTGATCCTTTTCGGACTCCCTAAATGAAAAGGTGTAAGTGAGCGTCTTGTCACTTCGTGCTCATAAAACATTCGAAGGAGACTAGAGTCATCTTTTCGTCCTTTTCTCGACTCTTGAAACATGAAAAGGTCAAGTTTGGTTCCTGTGTCTTAAAATTTTATTCGGCCACGATAACATCACCTGGTTAGATCTTGTGTGCGGTAGCTTGAGTAGGTTTCGTTTTCGTTTGCTATGGCAACTTTTCCAGGATTCACTAACCCAGGTTCCCCCTCTGATGGAAACCCAGGACAATTCCCTCCTCTTGGGAATGTTGGTGCTCCGTATATGGCGACGTTGTCCCTACCAGGGTTAACTGTCGGGTTGCCTGTGTGGTTGTTTTCAACCTCTTTGGTCCCTACCGTATCGGCTGTTAGTCCATCAGTCCCTCCACCTGAACAACGTCATGTTGATCCTAAGGTGGATCTCTCCCCTTCGACGCCTACTTCTACGTCGTCCTCTTGTACTTCGCCTGGTGAAATTCTCGATGTGAGTAACCAGGTGGCTAAGCAGAAGAAGAGGAAGACCAAGAAGAAGAAGTCCCCTAAGGGAGGGCCTACACACACAGTCCCCCTCTCAAGTCCAGCTATCCACTCCAGTACACCTGAAGTCGGGTCACCTTCTGCTCCTCCGCGGAAGGTCAAGTTTCCTTGTCGATTATGCAAGGAGGACCATCTGCTTCGTGATTGTCCTGGCATTCCCAGGGTATTAGAAGTCTGGTCTCGCAATCCGGCCCGCCCCTCATCGCCCGCTGAACATCATGGCGATGCTACCTCATCAGCTGGGAATGGTAAGGAGAAAGGGAAGATTCGAATCCCCTGTAAACTTTGTGAAGGCAATCATCCCCTTCACCTTTGTCCGCTCATGGATAAAGCCTCCAGTGTCTTGGAAAGTCTTACAGCTCCCTCACCCCAATTCCCCGTTGGATATCAACGTCTCTCTGCAGCTGCAGATCATTCGCCTCCCGACAATGAGATTGGTTCACATTCTTCTCTTGTCCAGGCCCCTCTTCCCGAACCTGGCTGTTCCCAGCCTGTTCCAGACCCGCCGTTGGTCGGAAAGGGTGTTGACTCGAGTTCGCCTCCTCTCAACCACTCTGTTTCGGAAGAGCAAAATTCTCATGTTCTTCTCGTCTCCTCGGATCCTCCTGAGCTTGATGAAGGTTCTCCTGAAACCTCTCCGGAGAATTTAGATTCGGTTCTTTCCGAGCAGGGGGGCAACCATATGGTTCCCCCACCAAGTAGTTCAGTCATCTCCTTTGATTGGAGTCGTTTGACTGCCCCTCCCCTTCCATCCCATGTGCCTTTCTGGGTCACCGCCTATGCTTGCACTAGGGCGCTGCCCGGCACTGTGTTAGACGAAGGAGCATCGGTTAGTCTTATGCCCGTTACTACTTGGCGAGCTTTGGGTTCCCCATCGCTTGTACCTGTCGCACCGCATCTCACCGCGTTTGACGGAGGAACGAGTCAGCCATTAGGGATCCTTCCACAGTTTCCTATCACTTTGGGAGGCAAGACTGTCTATATCGACGTCTCGGTTACCCAAGGTTCTTTAGACTTCAGTCTTCTCCTTGGTCGTGATTATGTGTATGCCATGGGAGCCCTTGTTTCTTCACTTTTCCGTGTGGTCTGCTTTCCACACAACGGCAGAATCGTGACATTCGATCAGTTATCGTTCGTTCGTCCACAAGCCCCTCCCATGCATTCATCTTTCCCTCCTGGCTTTCATCCACAAGTTGCATCTACCTCGCTGCAAATCAACTACGTGGCCACACACCCCGTGCCCGTACCCAGTGATGACACCATCGTGCATAGTGTCCTGGGGGCATTAGGTCCTGATTTCCAAGATGTTGGCCTCCCCCCCGGAGCCACTTTCTTGGAGGCCTCCACTTCCCGTTCATTATGATGAAGTCTGGGCGGAGCATAGTTCACTTTCCTATGTCAAGCTCCCTAAAAAATGAAATTAGGTCTGGATGGAGCACAGTTCCTTGTCTTGTGTCAAACTCGCTAAACAATGAAACAAGGCATTCTGAGGATAGTTCCTGATCTTGTGGCGACCTCGTTAAAAAACGAAACAAGGTGGTTGGAGCATAGTTCCTTTCCTGTGTCAAGCTCCTTAAAAAATGAAACAAGGGTTATGAGGATAGTTCTTTTACTGTGTCAACCTCATTAAAAAATGAAACACCTCCCTTTCCAGATCGAGTCTTTTGATTAAGATCTCGTAAAATACAAGTCGAGTCCTTCCTAGATCTCGAGAGTGAACCTTCATTCCATCCACTGTGTTGAATGCAATGAAGCTTGGGGGGCATGTACCTCGATTTGCGTTCTTATGCTAGGGGCATGCGAACTCATAACAAGCATAGTTTTTCGTTTCAAGCTTGTGTAAAAATGAAACCGAATCCAAGCAAAGTTCTCCATGGTTCAAGCTTGTGTAAAAATGAACCCATACCTGATTTACATCTCGTGATTGCCATGTTTATCCGCTGAATTCTGCTAGATGAGCCTTGGTTGTTTTCATTCCATCGCCACCATCTCTTTGGCCGATCATATGCTTTCACTTGGTTGTTTTACCTTTCCTGAGGGACCGCAGTTATGAGTGGTTTTGATAGCCAGCCTCTTGACCATTACATGTTTTGAGCAGTTCCACCATTATCGGAACCAGTTGCTACCCTTTATACCACTCGTTCCTCTAGGACGAGTCTCCTTTAAGCTCTTTTCTGACTCGTAAAATGTGAAAAGATTGCCGAGTATTTTTCCCTTTTTGACTCGTTAAAGAGAATAAAAATGGAGGTCTGCTTTCAGCTCTTTTCCGACCGTTTAAAGACGAAAAGATTGCCGAGTTATCCCTCTTGACTCGTTAAAAGTAAAAAGAGGCGGTCGTCTTTAAACCCTTTTCCGACCGTGTAAAAACGAAAAGATTGTCCGACCCTTGTCGTTTCTGGTTCGTTAATGGTTACGAAACGACGTGATACCGATTACTTTTTTACTTTTTCAGATCGATATCACTACTCATGAAAAGTACTCCTCGATCGTAATGATCGGGCGGTTCTTTCGAGCATTGTTTTATACTTTTTCGGGCTCGAGAGACACAACTGTACGAAAAAGGACCCCCCTGGAGTCTCCTTTTCTGCTGTCTTTTCAGGCTCTCTAAACAAGAAAAGACGCCGAGTTTTTCCTTTGTCAGGCTCGTTAAACACTTGATGGCATCGGATATTGTCGAAATGACACTCTTCAAGCATATGCTATCCCCGTCAAGCTTGTCATCCAAAAATAACCGGGGTACCTGCCAGAAATGGTGGGGAAAATGGAACTGCAATCATAGTCGTGTCGGCAGTATGTCGCTCTTGAACATGGCACTCTTCTGCTTCGTGTCTGGGTGGGACCATCTCTTCTTGTTTTTCACTGGCCTCCATGGGTTTGGGTTATCTTATTTGACCTCTCATCTGCCCATTGCCATTTTTTCTATACCCTCTGCTCATTTGATGTCAAATACTGCCAAACCCGCTACAGTGCCGCCGATATGTTCAAGAGAAGTTGACCTCTGCAATAATACAACCTCATCTGCTATCTCACACAAATCATTTTTCCTTTGTCTCGTGTCGATGATGTGGGAATCATTATGGCCCACCTTCGATCAAGGTCACTTCCTGTCGACTTCAGCTCATTATCCAGGAAGGTGACTTAGAGACTCCCTTCAGGTGCCTTAGAGCCTGCATGCCCTAATGGCAGGTTCTTCGTGTTCGACGCGAGGTTTACATCATTAGCCTCCGATCGAATGATTCCGTGGATGTTCGACACCAGCTCATTGATTCACATACCGCGGATTGTACCTATAGTACCTTGAGGGCCATTGTCATTATTGGTGGTACCTCTCGCGTCTGTTAACAGTTTTCATCATTGACTGGTAATCAGACGATGTTCATGCATGTTCGACTTCAACCCATGTATTCACATGCTTGAACTTGTACTTTGTTCGGATCGGGACGGAGCACAAGACCCTGGATCCCTGTCTGTTATGGTCCAGGTTGCGATTTTGTGGATAATCATTACATGTCTCATTGATGGATGGCTGCGCCCATACCTGAGTCTTCATGGATGGCTACGACCATACCTTATCATTATTATGGTCTCTTTAGCTGGGTGGCTGCGTCCATTCCACAGACCTTTTTTCGCATGTCTTTTTGGATGGCTGCGCCCATGCCTAGACTGCGTGTATTTGATTATCAGAGATATTTCGGTCCTTCCTGGTGGTGTTCCAGTTCGGCGTGTGTTGTAAAGCATTTCACCCCTCCCACTCTCTCGGTCTTCATGCTTTAGGGGGCATCTGTTACACAGTAATTTGTCACTGCCTTCCTGTCAGTCACCCTGCTGTGCCAATCACTAAGCTTCATGCCTTCTGAACTGACCCAAAAAACCCATTTTCCTAAAGTTTTATTCACCAGCGCGTCTGTTTGCAAAATACCCGCGATGACTGGCGCTCCATAGTGTATCCCGCGCGCCGCCAGCTCGGAAGGACATCACTTTTCCGCGTTGGTAGCCAGCGCGCCTTTCCCGTGTTCTTCCGCGCTGACGTGACTGTCCCAGTTATTGAGATGCGCCGACAGCGCGACAGTTTCCTCATTATCCGCGCTGATCCAGTTTGGGCGAATTCGTTCAAACAACCAGCCTTCCAGATAACTCCAGGCTTGGTTGTTAGCTTTGTGAATATCGACTCCCTTCTATGGCATGACTGTTCGACCTTTTGCAACCATTTCCCTCAAAGATAAGCTCATCCTTCCACCCTTTTTAGGAGACTCCTTCTCCTATAAAAACTCTCACCATTACCATGGGCAACTGGTTTTGGATAGTTAGACTTAGCTTGGAATAGCTTGGATTGTGCAGAGCTTGTAGTGCTCAGATTGCTGCTATAGGTGTGGTGTGCTAGGTGTGGAAGTGATTGATTGCTTAGGGAAGGTTGTTTCATGTTATTTGTGTGATAGAGAGAGTTGTTTGACTTGGGAGAATCATCCTCAAAGGTGAATGCTTGAGATACATGCTGACTGGCCCCTCCTGAGAAGGTTACCGACGTCAGAACATTTGGTTGTACTCTTCTCTATTCTGATTGATAATAGATGACTGCTATTATTGTTCCATTCTCATTTGTCTATGCAATGGTTAAATGTGAATTACATCTTTTCTGACTGACATATGGTTACTTTTACTAGATTTCACGCTTGCGTTTGCTTTCTCTTCGTGTGTGCAGGTGTCCGTTCGCAGGGATCGCGGAGGATTGTGACCAGCTGAAGCGAAGGAGCGAAGGCAACATCTCTTCGTCAAACGACAGCGCAGGAATCCAAGTAGGTGCTCTTTACCTCTTGTTTAATTGTAACTAGGAACATGCGTAGCAGCATTGTGTGATTGTTGCTAGACCCTTGCTGGGCTAGTAGGGATCGCCTCTATCCGTAGAGGGGATTTACCTCTCCAACAAAGATATCAACAACTTTCTCTTTGGTAGGTACATACTCCAGCTTCACAATCTTGGGTACTCTCTCTCAAGAAATGATACTTGATGGGATTATTCTTTGTCTTGGAGTGAAAAACTAGATTATTTGACATTCTTATAGCACTTGTGTTGTCACAAATGATGGGGATCAGTTGCTCATAGACCACTTTCACATATTGCAAAGTTTGCTTCATCCACAAAAGTTGGGTGCAACAAGAAGTTGTTGTAATATATTGTGCTTTAGTTGTAGATAAGGAAATGGAAGCTTATTTCTTGCTCAACCACAAATGTAGACTTGCTCCAAGAAAGAAATCACCACCTCTTGTGCTCTTTCTATCATCCACGACACTTTCCCAATCAGCATCAGTATAAACAGTAAATGACAAATATTTACCTCTTGGGTACCAAATACCATAGTCTATTGTTGCTCTAATATATCTGAGAATTATTTTGGCTGCTAAGAGATGGCTTTGTTTGGGAGTTGCTTGAAATATTCCAACTATAGAAACAACATGCATGATTTATGGTCTTGTAGTTGTCAAGTATAAAAGGTTGCCAATGATAGATCTATATAAAGTCTAGTCCATTGCTGGAGTTTCATCCATCTTTCAAGCTTTCAACCTATTACCATTTGAGTGCTCACTAAAGAGCATTCTTCCATGCCAAATTTCTTTAGTACTTGTTTGAGATACTTGCTTTGAGATATAAATATGCCTTTAGGGGTTTGCACTATTTGCAATCCAATAAAGTAGGAAAGCTCTCCAAGCATGGACATCTCAAATTATGCCTTCATATCAGTTGTAGACTCATTTTTCAAAAAATTTGAATTACTTGCAAAGATGATATCATCAACTTATACTACCGTCACAATGAGTTTTCCATCCTTTTCTTTGACATATAAGTTACTCTCAACTACTCCTCTTTTGAACCCACACTTTCTCAGGTAATTGTCTAGCTTGGAGTTTCATCAAAATCCAAGCCTTCTATTAGAGCATATCCATTCATACCAACTTGGCCTTGTTTCTTACCACTTCTCCACGATCATTTAACTTATTCCTGAACACCCACTTTGTGTCAATGATATTTTTGTTTGCAGGTCTTGGAACAATTTCCCAAGTCTGATATTTCTCTATATGGTTCAATTCCTCATTCATGGTCTTCAGCCAATGTTGATATTGATTGGATTTAACAATATCCTTTGGTTCCTCCATGGACAATGGCGCAACATGTGCTTGCATGGGAGCATTGATCAACTTCCTTCTTTTCTATACTCCAAAATCTAATTCACCAACTATTTGATCAGTTGGGTGGTGTTTTTGTACATACCTTGGGGGATCTCTAGCTTGAGGACTAGAGGGTTCTTCCTTGCTTTATTTTGTAGTTTCCTCATCATTCTCATTAACAATTCTTATTGGTTAATTAGCACTAACATTTTCAAGTTGCTTCACTTCTTTATCATCATGCTCATCTACATTCACATCGATACAGTCAATGATTCTCTTATTGAATTTGTTGTAGAACCTATAACCCTTGTTTTTATGTGAATCACCCACAAAAATTCCTTCATCTCCTCTGGCATCGAATTTCCCAAGTTTCTCATTTTTCATTTGATGTATCATCCACTGCCAAAATTTTTGAAGTGTTAGACTGTTTTTGGCCTGCCACACCACAGCTCATAAGGAGTTTCATCATTATTTGGTCTAAGATGAGCCTTGTTGAGAATAACCACTATTGCATGAATTTCCTCTACCCAAAACCTCTATTTCACATTCTTTTATGTCATCATTTCTCTGGCTAACTGTTGCACTAACTTGTTTTCTCCCTCTACAACACCATTTTGTTGTGGAGTCTCTGTTATGGTAAATTGTATGTTTATGCCATTGTCTCACAGAATTCATCAAATTAATTTGAAGTGGACTCACCTCCATTATCTGACCTGGTGCTTTTGATTTTGCAATAGGTTTCGTTGTCAGCCTGTTGACAGAAAATTTTGAAAGGTTAATGACCCAAGTTTAGCCTGAGTTTCCAACAAAGGAAGTCTTCGTAGCCTAGATTTTCATCAGCACTTTCACTCCCTTTTGCAAAGGAGCATCTCACCCGAGGTGAGACAGAACCATAGAAAATGAAGGGATCTATATTAATACCAGAATGTCATTTTTGCCATTAAAAAATTATCATTTACACAACTATATTATAACTAAAACATGCATTCACTACAAAATAATTCATAACATTACTTGCATAAATAAAACTGAAAAATTAAAGGGGACCATACATTCATCACACAACTACAACACCGACATAGAAATTCCAAAACTCCATTTTATTAGTAGTGCCAGCCATTACCTCAGATATCATATAGGTCTGTGAGTCTCTCTCAACCAAAACATTACATCAAACTCTATATCGAATATATTAGATCTTTTATGCAAACACAAAGTTTTGCAGCACCCAAATACAACTAGCACAGAGACTCAATCTATATGAAAATGTTGTTGAATTTGTCCCTTTATGATTTCCTTTATAGGCATGCTCACTTGATCTGGACTTCTCGGTGGTTTCTTGAACTCACATAGATTTGGTCCCTTTTAACAAAATCCTGGAGTCATTTTCCCTTTTTCCAATTGATTTATTCAAAATTGATCCCATTTTCTTGCTTCTGTGGGCGTGCTTCCCTGTTTTCCAACTAAAAAAGTATCAATACTTTAATTCGCTACCACTTTTACAATTTTGGTGCCCTTTTTCTTAACTCTTTCGTCATTTTCCTTCCACAAGTGTTGATCATCATGTTTTCCAAAAAATCGAAGGACCCAACCAACCCCAACCACTATCTATTGATTCTCCCTCGATTCAATGTGCAACTAGTGCATTTGGTGCTTGGCTTACTTGTACTTCGCTGGTTGCAGTTGGTTCACCTTCAAACAAAGGACCCAACTCTGGAACTGACTGCAGCACACTATCCTTAAAGGTAGTATATGCAGAAACAACATCATTCCATGTATCCAACACTCTAGAAACTTGTCTCACAAATGTTGTAGTCACCTCGACAGTAAACTCAGTGAGTTGTGACTGAAGGAGATGTTATAATTGTTCATTATCACTGGTCGTGAGAGTTCTCAATGTAAGGCAGTGTCGTTGTGCCTCTGGAAAAAGGTCACAGAGCACTCATTTTGTGACCTGTGAGGCATCCTCTATTTGGTTGATTTGGTTATCAAGTTTATTTGCTTGTGCCAAAAGTGGTTTCTTCTGCTCCAAATCAGAAGTGCTTATTACCTGCACGAATAGTTGTTTAACATTCTTTAGGAGCAGATAAACAAGTTGATTTTTCTTGGTGAGTACGTTGCTCCAGTCACAGACCTGACTGAAAATATCTTGGGAGTCTTGCATGAGTTGAGGAAGAGTTTCCTTGACGATCGATGCAGTAGTGATCTGTTGAGAAACCTGCTCACAATACTGTAGAGATGGATCTGGTAGTACCTAAGAAAGTTTAGTTGCAGTATTTTTCAACTCTTGGTTTTGCACAACTAATTTGACACATTCCACTTCAACATATTCACAACATTCAGTAGGGGAACGGGTGGCAATTTTTTGTGGCTTCTCATCCACATATGTAGCAATAGTTGGACAAATAGTCTAGAATTTAGTGCCTAATTCTGATAATTGTTTCTCTAACTAGGCTTTATCTATACCGAGTTGGTCACACTTGCTTGTGCTAAGGAAATGTTTTGCTGATTTTGATCACATGTTGTTGATATATCGATACACGGGGATTTCATTTGAACTAGGCAATATTCAATTTGTGTCGAAAAAGCATGAATAAACTAGAAACGTTGTGGGGTAGACCACGTGCTGATTGCATCTACCAAAAATGCATATGACGTTAGGAACCTTGCTTGCAGTGGTTTACCACTAGAAAATGATTTCTTTGACTAGGCCTCAAGAGAAGATTCTTACTCCTGGTCATGCTCTTTGGAGATCTCTTGACGAAGCTGCAATAAAACTAGTGGTGGAAGTAATGGAACAATATCATGTTGTTGGGTAGTGAGAGAAATGACTTGGCGAAAATGCTGAGGATCACTAATAAAAGTGGTGACTTGTTCTACAGAGAGAATGAAACTAGGTGGGGAAGAAGGGACAATTAATTTAGGAACAATTGGCTTAGATATTTTAGTAGTGGATATGAAGGAGTGAAGGTGAATGTAAGCAAGACAGAGGAAGTAATAGCAACCTACTCAGTATACATGGTGTTAGATTCATCAAACCCTTTAGCAAAATTAGGTCAGTTGAAGATGGTTTCTTCAGAAGTCCTTGGTGAAGCATTAGAAGTGGAATGTGGAGAAGTGGGATTCTCTTCAGGGATTGGTATAATAGGTGTTGTAGTGCTTGGATGCTCATTGGTAAGTTCAATGACTCTAGCTGGAGTTGAGGTAGGATTGGGATGTGGTTGATGAGGAGAGACTAAAGTGGTAGTGTAGATGGCGCAAGAGTGGGAGTAACAGTGGGTGGCACAAAAGACACTAGTGTAACAGAATGAATAGAGATAGCTTGATGAACCAAAGAACCTACCTTTGTCCAAGTGGTATATTACGAGGAAATTCGTTCCTACTCTTTCTTCATTAGGGGTTGAAGGTCTTCATCTGTATCGATAGGACGCTTACAACAAGAAGAAGGAACATCTTCAATTGAATATTTAGGTTGCATAGCATCAAAAGAATAAAGGTATTGATCATCCTGCTTCCACGCAATTACCCCGAACCATAAATGAGCCTCACTATGGAATACATTCTCATTGATATATAAGGGAAGCTTGCACATGCAAAAAGTTGCATTGTTAACATTCATTGGATGAATTTAACAATTATTGTGGCCAATCCCAAACCAAATTTGGTGAGCATATCGGTCCAAGAGTGGAAGAGGCACTCTCGAAAATTTGCAGGTAACATCAACCATCTTATTGTACTAGTGCCCAAAGGCAAGTTCATTAAAATCATGATTGGTTGTATCCTCAGTGCTGCACTATGGAGCATATGCATAAGAAAATGGCTCATATTTAGGGACAAGTGATAATTCTATTCCATGAGGTGTGCACCATTTGTACATGGTGAGAGGAATAATTAAATACCCAAAAATAAGTAAGTGGCCCTATCATGGACATATTTTGTGACTTAAAATAATTCATTGAGCAGGTAGGTGGACCAATTTAGCTGATCTCCTCGAACACAGGCCTCGAAAACAAAAATTGCATCAAGAGAACATTCCCCTCTGGTGAAATGTCGCATGAGCTTGTTGGAAATTATAGTACACATGACCTTGACATGCTTTTTGTTGACCATATCAATGATGGCTCCTCATCCCTGTTGAAAAGTGTGCAACAAGAAATGCTTGTTGAGAATGCAACAAGATGATGGAGCTTAGTGGAAAGGAGTCGCCTTCACTAAGTGGGCCTGCAGGCAAATTATGGCGCAAAGTCTATTTTTGGATCATAGCAGGAGTGATCAGAGTCCATTTTTAGACTGCTAGTCAAAAATAGAAAAGTCAAATATTATTGTCTCATAATAATATTTAGACTATAAACTTTATCTTATTCTCTTGGAGCACTTCAGTTTGAGCTATAGATGTGGCACATGCAGCTGTCAGAAGGAAATACGTTTTTCTTACGAGTCAGTTGAGCTATTGCATGCATGACATCAGTTAGAACTCATGTGGTTGAGTTCTGTGGAGTTGGATGTGGAGTTGATGGAGTTGTGTTCAGTTTGACTTAGTTGAACTAGTTGTATTTAGTCTAACTGATCAATAGACTAAGTGATGAGTTATTTGAATTAGTTATTAATTAATTCACTAAATATTAACTCATAATTCAACTGAAGAATACATCAGTTAACTCAGTGCATGTACAGTTCAGTGGAGATAGGTGTTAGAGGTTGAGATTGCTATCAGTTGTGACTATAGTTGTGCATGAGACTTTGCACAAGCAATGTATTGAGTATGCCCATGAGATTGCCCAGTAATATAGCCTGTGCTCACGTGATTCCCAGTGTGGGTGACTTTCACAAGGTAAAAAAACGAGTTTGGATCAGCCTTTCTCATTCATTCTCAGCAGGTATTGTGCAGTGGAGGCAGGCAAGCAGCGGAGGAGGTTTGGAGATCAGATCTAAGCTGTATTGTGTGTAACAGGTGGAGATAGTACTGAGTACTTGTGAGGAGTATTGTACTATGTTTGTTACATGTTCTCAATCAATATAATATACAGATAGTTGGGGTTTTTAGTGAGATGCTTTCCTAAAATAATTTGTTGATATGTGTGATTGATGCTTCTATGTGCGCATGTTATTGTTTCTGCTTCTGCAAATTGATGATCAACGTAGAGGAGGTTGTGTATTATGCATGTATTCCGCAATAGTGTATAATCGGGATAATCTCTGTTGAATATGTGTTTATTATTCAAAAGTTCTACATGGTATCGAAGCTCTTTGATTTGTAGAAAAACGTTCTATAGGATATCAAAGCGAGGATTGATCATCAGATCTACTATTCAGGAAGTGTTTACATTCTATTTCTCCAGGCAGAGTCTGTAATCGAGCTAGGTAGCCTCTGGATTCATCCTTATTTTGGAAGGTGAGATATCTGGTGAATGCCCATACAGTCGATCTCTGTACGAGAAATACTTTGTTCTCACGAATTTTAGATCAGAAGCGGTTGAGTTTTGAGCTGGTGGAATGGCGCTCAAGGATAAACTCAGAAACATTAGGTGTGAGAATGGAGACAATATGCCCTAGTATCTCACGAAGTTCACCCAATGCCGGGATGAGCTGGGAAGTGTGGGGGTAACTGTTGAGGATGAGGATATGGTGAGTCTAGCACTCCTTGGCCTTCCTAAGAGTTGGCATAGCTACAAGGACTCGGTGAATGGAAGGAAGAAATTGCCAGGATGGGAGAGACTTTTGTCAGATCTTGTGCAAGAGGAGATTAGACGGCGCGCCAGAAATAGTTCTTCATCTATGCATGATGAGGAGAACTGTGCCTTAGCGAGTAAGGTGAAGACGAGGAAGGGGAAGGTTTCTCTTTCCGAATCCAGTTCTTCCAATGATGGGAAGAAGGTTGACAAGTCGAAGGTGAGATGCTTTCATTGTCATGAGTTGGGCCATTATGCTACTAATTGCCCAAAGAAGAAGTCCAAGAAGGGATCCAGGGAAGGATCTAAAGGTGAGGCAGCCTCACTTGCTTCACAGTTTGAGTTGGACTTCACACTCTTCGCATGCATGGTTTCATCCATGGTGGGAAGTGGTTGGTTTCTTGACAGTGGAGCTTCTTTCCACATGATCGGTGACAAAAGTTTGTTCAGTACTTTGGAGGAGAAAGATCTCCAGATACTCATAGAGATGGGTATTGATGAGAAGTATAGTGTCTCAGGTATAGGCACGGTTATTTTTCAGAGCGAGCATGGAGCTCGCCTTACCTTGACCGATGTCAAGTATGTACCAGGACTGAAGAGAAACTTGGTGTCGATTGCGATGCTGGAAGACAGAGGCTATGATGTAGTCTTCAGTAAGGGAAAGGTTTTCCTTAGACACATCATCACTAGACAAGTGAAGCAGATTGGTTCACGGGTCAAGAACCTGTATGCTCTTGAGGTTCAAGATGCATGCAAAGCCTTGAGCAGCGAGGCAACTGATGGAGACTTGGTGGTTGAGAGGGAGCGTATATTACCGCTCAACATGCAGAGCCGGAAGAAGTCTGAGACGATTGTGGAGGAGCCATGATTGGTGCAACAGCTTCAGGAGGTTGTGGAGCAGCCACAACAAGGGAAGCTGAGTGGAGATCGAGTAGAGACATCTACTCATGCAGAGACCTCCAGTAGGGGGAAACTTCGAGCCAGGTGGGCAGAGGGATTGCATGCAGCCATACCTCCAGGTAGGAGGTGGGGTGATGTGGATTGATTGTCCCAAGGAGGAGGGGCAGGATCCTTGAGGTACCCAACCTCTTGGATGAGACCTTGCTACGAGAGCCCCAATGTGTAGTAGCAGGAACTGACTGATTGGGTAGAGACAGATGCAGATGGAGCGGCAGAGAGAGCAACAGTGTAGGGAATCCCAGGACAGCGCATAGCATGCAGGCTGCAGCAATGCGAGAGGCACAAGTGTTTTGCACAGTGCTAGGTGGCATAGAGAAGTGTGCAATGGTGTGATATGCATGGAGATGTTGCAGTAGCACAAATTTCAGAGAGGGAGCACTTGTCAGCTGTAGGTAGAGCTTCCACATCAGAGTATGTTCCTAGCCCAACAGAGTGGTCAGTTGGGAGTGTTTTTGTTCCAATTGTTGTTGGAGCAAAGTGGACCGACAGATGTGTTGCATGCAGAACTTTCCAGAGTTTCAGGATTGGGTTTGAGAGGAAGCCTTTCTTGTTGAGAGGGAGTGTTGAAAAGTGTGCAACAAGAAATGCTTGTTGAGAATGCAACAAGATGATGGAGCTTAGTGGAAAGGAGTCGCCTTCACTAAGTGGGCCCGCAGGCAAATTATGGCGCAAAGTCTATTTTTGGATCACAGCAGGAGTGATCACAGTAGGAGTGATCACAGTAGGAGTGATCACAGCAGGAGTGATCACAGCAGGAGTGATCAGAGTCTATTTTTAGACTGCTAGTCAAAAATAGAAAAGTCAAATATTATTGTCTCATAATAATATTTAGACTATAAACTTTATCTTATTCTCTTGGAGCACTTCAGTTTGAGCTACAGATGTGGCACATGTAGCTGTCAGAAGAAAATATGTTTTTCTTATGAGTCATTTGAGCTATTGCATGCATGACATCAGTTAGAACTCATGTGGTTGAGTTTTGTGGAGTTGGATGTGGAGTTGATGGAGTTGTGTTCAGTTTGACTTAGATGAACTAGTTGTATTTAGTCTAACTGATCAATAGACTAAGTGATGAGTTATTTGAATTAGTTATTAATTAATTCACTAATTATTAACTCATAATGCAACTGAAGAATACATCAGTTAACTCAGTGCATGTACAGTTCAGTGGAGATAGGTGTTAGAGGTTGAGATTGCTATTAGTTGTGACTATAGTTGTGCATGAGACTTTGCACAAGCAATGTATTGAGTATGCCCATGAGATTGCCCAGTAATATAGCCTATGCTCACATGATTCCCAGTGTGGGTGACTTTCACAAGGTAAAAAAACGAGTTTGGATCAGCCATTCTCATTCATTCTCAGTAGGTATTGTGCAGTGGAGGCAGGCAAGCAGCGAAGAGGTTTGGAGATCAGATCTAAGTTGTATTGTGTGTAACAGGTGGAGATAGTACTGAGTACTTGTGAGGAGTATTGTACTATGTTTGTTACATGTTCTCAATCAATATAATATACAGATAGTTGGGGTTTTTAGCGAGATGCTTTCTCGGGAAAATACTGTGTTGATATGTGTGATTGATGCTTCTATGTGCGCATGTTATTGTTTCTGCTTCTGCAAATTGATGATCAACGTAGAAGAGGTTATGTATTATGCATGTATTCCGCAATAGTGTATAATCGGGATAATCTCTGTTGAATATGTGTTTATTATTCAAAATTTCTACAATCCCTCTCTCAGTTCCATACTTTTATATAGGTTATTCTCATCATTTTTCTTGCCCCACTTTGAGACCTTATGGAACATCATATAAACATCAGAGCCATAGGGAGAGAGTCCTGTGAGTGTGTGGATATATTGAACATGGATCAGACATCCCCAATCTAAACATAGCGAACGTCCATGAAGGCAATTGATTATGAACTTAGTACACCTCATGATCTCCCCCGTGGTACCAAAGACGGGTAAGTCATGTAGAATCAACAAGTAATACTATTTTAATGGGAAAAAATTGACTCTGATCTTGATATTAGACTAGAAACTAGTTCTAACATTCAGCTCCATGAAGACTTTAGTGCGAGGGAAGGAAAAATATCAAGGTCTGAGAGGTCACTATCAACCAGAATGGCTTTGTCATATTTGTTGATGAGGTCATCATAGGTGTTAGTGTCAGCCTTTGAAGCCTTCCATCAGTGATCAAATATGCTCTTACAAAGTGGTCTCAGGGTGTCAAAGTCAAATTTTGTCATTTCAGTGAGTCTTTAAGTAAAATTTGATCACCAGGTCTTAGGTCTAGGATTTGTTTTCCAAAGTTTTGCAAGTGTCTCACCATTTGGTTGAGTGTACCATCATTTAAAGAGTTATCATCATTTCAGGTTCCAATGGGTCATTTTACACCTTGTTCATGCTTCAGTTGTACTTGGGTAGGCCCATTTCCCTCTCGTAGGGTTTTGAAGGTAATTTTTCTTAGATAGCCAAATGATCAACAAAACTTGTGTCCTGATGTTCATACACCTTCCCCTATCTCTAATATACCTTCTTAAGCAATTCCCATCACTGATATCACTCAAATTCGTCATTTTCCCAGAAACCCTAGCTTATTGCTATAATTTGACAATTTTCTAGGCTAGGCCTATGTTTTGCCATTTTGGACCCCTTCCCCTCACTCAATATTTGAAATTCCACTTTCCCTTGATTCCTAACATCCCTCCCTACTTCCAAAACTTTTCTCAAGAATTTAGAAGCCCCTCATCCCCTTCATTTCCCTTCATTTCTTCAAATCCCCTGTTCCACATATCGGGATAGGTTTTCTTCAAACTATGTTTCTAAGTAAGAAAAGATGAATTTGACAAAAGTGAGATATTTTTTTTTCCATAATTGACCCAAGAAGAGTAACCTCTTTCCGTTTTTACACAGGTTTCATGGTTTGGGAGAAATGTCGAAAACATCATTCACCTGAGGAGGATTGATGCACTTCTAGAGTGACCTTGGGAAAATCAAGATTTCACCTAGCTGGATGTTCAAATGACTTGCTTGATGATTTAAATGATATTTAGACAAATATATATTTCCAATGAGCTATCATGAGCCTAATTTGGAGTTGAGAAAGACCTTCAAAAGTTGATTGCAACAACACTCTGCATTTAGGTAGCCTCGTTTTGCACATTTTTACCAGTCTTGGAAGATTTGACTTTTGACAGGGAAAATGAGCTCCAAATTGAAAAATTCAAGATGTTTTGGAAAGTAGACTCGACAATATTTCCAACGAGCTATCACACGCCCAATTTTGACTTTGGGAAGGCCTCCAAAAGTGGTCTACAAAAGGAACTACGCATCAGAGGGTCAGTGTTGTGCATCAGAGGAGCATTGCGCATCAGATAGTTTTTGCCAGTGTTAAATTACATAGGCACTACGCATCAGGCAGGCACTACACATTGGGATGGTGGCACTGTACTTTGGCTAGTAACGCCTCAAAACCCTCAAACTTCACCTCCAATCACTCTCATTGCTGCATTTCTCCTCCAAGCAAGTAAACTCTCTTTTGATCTCACATAGGGTTTTTTATGCTTTGATGGTGGTTTTAGCATCCTAAAATTCAAAACCCTAGTTGCTTCTACTTGATTTCTCACCATTGCAAGCTCTTGTCACTTGTCTCCATTTTCCCATTATTATTTCCCCTAAATTTACCTTTAAATCCCATCTCACTTAACCCATATCATCTTCCCCTACTTCCCTATAAAAATTAATCCCTTCACCAAACCCTAAACCCCTTCCCATCAAACCCTAGCTCCTTGTACACCCACCTACCCTCTCATTTCATTTCACCACTGTTTTCCTTCTTATAAAATCTCTTCATACTCATCTTTTACATAGCTGTCCATCATTCACTAAATCATCCCAAAAGACAAAAATGGAGCGAAACAGTGAGTTTGAATATGAAGAAGACACCCTAAGTGATAGTTTTAGAGAGAGGAATTTGCAGCCAAGGAAACCTCATAAAGGTGGCAGAATCATCAGGGAGGAACCTATCAGCATGAGTGAACTTCTTGCCTGCCCTCTAGCCACCACATGTTTCAAATATCAGTCATGTTTTGAGTTTTGTGAGGTGGTTCAGAGGGTAAAATTTCACCATGAACTAGCAAGAGTAAGGAGGCAAAAAGAAGGATGAAAAGCTCAACATTTTGGCTGATGTGACTTTAGCCCAACAAAGTAACCCATGATGCAGCTTTGAGCCAAAATTGGGCAAATTTTGAAACAATTTTGTCATTTTCCAATTTTTGAATTAGGCAACACAGGAAATTTCGGCTAATGTGCATCAATGTTTCCGGGAAAACTAGTGTCTTTTCGATCTGCTAGCACTCTAGGATTGGCAGCTATCCTAGAAACAAATAATCAAAGAAATTTGGGATTTCCTCTATGTATGATAGATAAGAGAGAGGCAAAGGAACCAACTTGGATCTTCCGCTTGACTCCTTGCTTGATCTCGCTCCCCCTTGACAGAGCTTGCAACTCCTCTCCGAGAATACATGTAGAGACAAAGTAACAAAACACCATCAAAGCATCTTGATCTATTATATCATAAGCATTGCAGAATCAGAAATACAATGAACATAAAATAGCATTCACAAATAACAATATTGATAAATACACGATTGTATGGAGGAAAACTCAAAGAACTTTATTAAAATAGAAGGGAGAATTACAAACCAGTTGTCTGATCTAGCATCATCCTCCCAGCATCAAAGCCCTCTTTACCTCATGAAAAGCAAGATCACACCAACAATACAATGGTCTTTCTCAAAGACAAACTATCAGCACTTCCTTGCAAATTACAAAATTCTAGCCTCTAGATCTCTCAGATGAGGGATCCATTTATAGATGTGTGCAAGGGTGTGAGTCATCTCTGGGTTTTTTTTTAGTGTCATTCCACTTGTTGTTCTTGGTTCCACTTGGAGATTTCTTGGATCTCTTACTCATCCCTAGGCGAAATCAAAGAGGCAAGTGTCATAGGAGAAATTTCTAGAAGATTCCATGAGCATCCACTTAGCAAACTGTCTCAGACATTTGTCTATCCTCGCTCATCGCACCCTATAGAAGGCCTCTCTAGTATGCATCACACCTGGCTAGTGTAGCAGTCAGTATGCATCGCACCTTGACAGTGGAGCAGTTAGTATGGTCCTATTTTGGCCAATTCTGAGTGCTTTTTTAGGTGGAACTTCTGGGGAATGATGTAATCAGTTGACCATAATCCTTTAGGGTATGAAACAACACTTTTAGGGGTTAAAGAGCCCTATTTTATCGACATATAAGATTGGGGTTGTAGTGCCCAAATATGTCTATAACAAGCGCCACCGGCGCTGCGCATTGAATTGGTGCATCCTCTTGACAAATGGCTTATAGATTTGGATTCAGTATCAAAGAATAAGAAAACCCAGAAAGTTTCATCAATTTTGGTGAAGATCTGGGCCACCAAAAGGGCCAAAAACACTCAAAAAATCCCCTCTCTGCCACTTTTTGGACACACAAGAACCAGTCTTGGGAGAATCCACTTTTGAGGGGTCAAATGATCTCCAAATTAGAAAATTTGAAGTGTTCCAGAAACAAGACGGACAAAGCTTTCCAACAAGCTATCTTGGGCCTAATTTAATGTAGTGGAAGGCCTCCAAAGTCAGCCTTGAAGTGGCACTGTGCATCAGGCAAATTTTTGCCAATTTTGCCTAAAAACTCATAATTTCGCCCAGTTTCTTCTATGGTTGACTTTTCTTCTTTCCTTGGTAAATCTGTGATGGTAAATGATGTAATATGATGTAAATTTGATGAAAAATGACTTGAGGGGGTAGATACATCAGTTAGAGGCGGTTTGAGGTTGAATGAATCAGTTTCCATAGTTTTAGAGGCAAGTTGTTCCACTGCCTATTTTCTAGTTCTTAGTTTAGATGTTGTTGAAACAGCTCCTTGACTCATGGATTCGACCCCTGATGGTTAGCATAGGTGGTTTGATGCCTATATTATGTACTTTCTTAGTCATTTGTAAAGGTTGGACTCTTTTGGATGCTTTGAGCTTCATTGTAAATCACTTGTGCAGTTTGGCAAGGAAATGAACCAGGGTTTTGCAGCATTTTGTGGGATTCTTGTGGTAATGTGTATTGGCATTGTTTTCTCCTCTATTATTTATTTTCTCTTATGTGTATATGTGCATCATCTATCTTTTTCTGCATAACTAAATGAATCAAGATTAATATGTGGAATCCATTGATGTTCAGTGCTCTGCCTTGAGGCTACATTTAGTTTTAAATGTTTTCTGTTGTTTGAAGAGGACTCATGAACCTTGCATGCCCTCTCCAACTCCTCACCAGTATTTAGACTCACCATAACATCAAATTCAAAGTGCTAAAACACTTGCCTACCTCGCCCCACATAAACCTCTGCAAATCTGAGTTAATTTCCTAGACCCAAAGCTGCCTTCCTCATCTGATCCAGCAACCAACCATCAAAATCAAACAAAATCCTCTGACCTAATATACCTAGCCTAAAATCAATAGTTATTATTAGTCATCTCGAGCCCTAATTTCCATATTCTAACTGAGATTGACAAGGAGAGAGCCCTCTCCCGACCTGGTAGGGCTAGCTACCAGGTTAAGCGTGGTTTGATGTTGCCCTAGACCTGCCTTTTTCAGCCTGAGGTAGATTTAGGCACTAACAGCAAGCATGAATACTGGAGTTAATGGGGAAAAGAGACACAACATTTTTAATTGTTCAAACCATGGTAACAGAGCGACAACTATAAGCAAAATGAACCGACTGATGACAGCAAACTATAGACTCAGCAAAATGTGACACAAAAGCCAAGGTGAAAATCTAGATAAAATGCTAAGTGCAATGACATGTGAAGGACAACGAATGAGGGTTATATAGAGAGATGTACAACAAAAGGTTGAAATGACTTGATCGTTACACTATGGATAGACACTGGAGCCAAAAATTCCTCATGATTATGACAAACTGCTCCACTTTCATTGACAATTTAAGTCACTGACACCCCAAATTGAGGAGTAATGGAAAATCTTATTGATATGCAAGAAAATCAGTTTACAAACTAACTACAAAAAAAAAAAAATTAGTGACTAAAAAGATAAGTATTAAAAGAAAATGACACAATAGGATACAACAATACCCTCACCAACCACAATTTCTTATGGTGGGTTGCAACTAGGAAAGAACTATATACATGACACGTAACAGAAACTGACTCTGAATAAAATGAAAATACTAGCAAAAGAACTCAACTCTAATTAAAATGATGCAACTACCCTAAAACCTAACTAATACTTTCTTCTGATAGAGTGGTTCAATCATAAATTGTGTTGGGAAAAATACTAAGCGGGGGGGGGGTGAATAAGTATGTTCAAATCAATAACTTTTTTCTTTTCATATTCATATTTCCATACGCGACTTTAGTGAAAAGAACGTGCGTGGGTACGTGACTGTTATTAAGACAGCTATCATGCCTCTAGTAAACTTTTGATTCAGTTAATTCATCATATGTTTATCTTCAGCCAGTGCATCAGTACTTTATTAAACATTAGATAAATAGTAACCATGTCCTGTAGTAAAAAAATAAACCATCACACATAAGAAACACACATGAACACCAAGATTTAAGGTCAAAACCCAATGTGGGAGAAAACCACATGTTGTTTTCGTCTCTGTCCTTTTTTTAAATATAAAGAAAAAGTTGTTTACATTCGTGTAGTTGCGTAGATTCATACCACTACACAGGAATCCACCTACAGAAGGCTACAAACTTCACTCGTTCTCCATCTTCTACTGTAAGGGAGCTACAACCCCCTGGTTCTTGTACTGGCATAAACTTGTACTAGTATGCATGCACCAACCTGCAGAAGGCTACAACCTTCACTCATTCTCCAACTGCTACTAGAAGGCAGCTCCAACCCCCTGATCTAATCACTAGCTACTACTGGAAGGAATCTTTGAATTCCTCACTGAAGATTCAACCCTCAGCATCCTTGATGGACCACGTTTCATCAAATTTTTAGACTGGATCCACCTGCTTCAACACATCATAACTTGTAGGCCATGTTTCATCAAATTTTCATACTAGACCCATTATTAGCACTTAAACTCAATATCAAAAATAAAACTTTAACTCATCACTGTAAGACTGTCATTTATCTCTAACACATCTGAATCCATCAATCACTGAAACCCAATCATTAATCTCTGACATAACTGAAACCCAATCATCTATTTCTGAATTAACCAATCATTGAAAATTTTAACATGACTAAATCAAACAATCATTGAAATCTCTAACACAATTGAATCACCCAACCATCAATTTCTGATATAATTGAATCAACCATTCACTCAAAACCCAATCAACCGACACTCATTCAAAATTCAACCAATCAACTGGAATAGTTAGATCACTATAACCAGTATAGAGAACTGAACTCAAACACTGCATCAACAACCAAAACCAATTGCAACCTCAAAAATCATATGTCAGAATGTATATGATACTTCAATGAGGACAACATGCGTGTATACTCTACTTTCTGTAACTCAACCTATGTATACCTCTAAATATACTGAATCATAAATCTTCTAAACCAAAAATTGTACCAACCAAATACATTCTGAAGATCTACAGTCATATTACAGAGTTCTAAATAGATAGCAGAAAATATCACCCTTCTTACTCAATCAATCAGTTAGTCGGACTCAATCTCCTTATACAATTAGTTTAACTTCAAATCTAATGAATACATCATTGATAAATAGTGGTAAAATAGTAGTACTGATTAGATAGATTAGTGATTTCTGAAAAAAAAAAGCCCTTCCTCTGAATACGCTACTTGGAAGTGCCGAATCCGCGTGTATACGTGCCTTCACCAAGGCGAACCTACATATAGATCTACAAATAATGACTTATTACTTCGTATCTTTTCAAGACTTCAGATATACCCAAATCATAGCATTTAAAGGATAAAACATGCGTTAGCATTCAGATCTAGCGTATCCATTATCATATCATACAATTGTAAGTCATTTCAATTCTCATGATCCTAGTCCATCATTAGTGCATAATTATTTCAGATCTGTTAGATCTCATCCATCATCAAACACTCAAGTGCATACTTAGTTTAGATCAAGCAAAGCATCAAAAACCCATAACATGTATATTTTCTTTTGATCTAACTCTTCATAATATTTTCATCAATTGCACACCCTCACAATTTTATATATTTTTAGTCATTTTTAATACCTTAGGTCAAAACCATAGTTATGCTAATGGTATTCTTTGACGGGATCAATATTCTTTGTCGTGGTCATTACTATGGGCCAATAGCATGGTAGGAACCCCTGGTATTTAGAATACCATGGTGCAAAAACCATATGCTACTTTTCTTCACTGAAGTCACATGTATACGTGACTTGGCTTAACAGAACCTACATATAGTTCTTGAACTTCCAATTTTATCATTCTTCTGAACCGATTCCTTTGAATTGTCCTGCATTTTGTCACATCTGTAAACACAACTACCATGCATTTTGTTATATCTATTTATACCATTATCAAGTAATCCATTCATTAAATATGTTGTCATCAAGGACAACTCATCAGGTAGGTTTCCATCAAGGATAACACCTAATTTCCCATATCAGGCTTCTGATTCTGATCCGTAAACCTTTGACCCATTATTTTGTTCCATCATTCTGTCACCTCTAATCTAACCTGTAGATTCATCTAGTTACCATATCATTCTTATGTTACAAGTGAGTTTCCATCAAGGACAATACATGCATCATAATTCCAACAATCTCCCCCTTTGGACTTGATGACAACCACTTTGATGTTTGGTCACCACAACATGTAAATAACATCAAGAAAATAACCGAGCTTTTCAAAACATCAAGCTACTCTCCAAACACCAAGCTACTCTCCCCCTTTGACATCAAGGGAAAAGAGTTTACCAATGTTAAATTAATACTTCCATATCTGAACTATTGAATATGAACATAGATCATGCTCCCCCTAGGCACATGTTGAATTCTCTGCTCAAACTCCCCCTAAGCACATGTCGTAATCTCTAACGGATGAAAAAATGAAGTACATGACTCTATGAATTAACTGAGTATGACCTTCCTATCACCAATGAATCATACATACATCAATCACCCAACCAAGTGGGGATACATATTTGACACAACCACCCAACCAAGTGGGATTACATATTTGACATGATCTCTAAAGTCCATACATGACTGAATATGACAATTATTACATCATAAATATTTACATGAGCTTTTCATAAAATGATATACATTACATTTATAACAAATACCTAAACAATATCATGATAATTATCAGATCCTATCATACACCATATATGATCTGCACCATAAGCATTTGTCAGCAACATCAATAACAACAACCTGTATATATCCATCATCAGTTCACAAGATAGTTCAATGTAACTTTAATATCATCAACCTGTGACTAAGTATGATGCATATAGGTATCAACTCATCCTCTTGACCTTATCAAGATCAACTTACTCCCTTTACTTAGTAGAAAAATATTTATGTTTATCAAAAACATAACCTTCCATGAATCAATTAAGCATATGCCATATCTCCAAGCAGTGATACAAAACCATTCACATCATATCATATATATGTGAAAACACCATAGTCATCATTCATGGCCATAACATCATCATCATAGCAAGAAATGCACGATCTTTTCACAACAACCCTCAATATATCAACCATGTATCATAAATAGGGATTTTTCCAACATCCCACTTCTAATAAGCATTAATCATGATAATTGTTAGAGTCGGTCTGGTCAGCCCTCCATCAGAGATCAAAAATCTTTGTGCATTTCAATTTTAGGTGTCCCGCTCCATTCAATCAGCTGCATTTCGCTAGGAGCATGCCATGATCTGACGGAGAAAGTTATGCTAATCATTTTCCCTCATGTCTGGCTCCTGTTGGCTCAGGTATTTGTCCATAATCACCGAAGTTCATGACAGTCAAGGTCTGGTCCTTTACAAGACAAAGTCATTTTTATGTTTGGGTCTAGGAATTCATCAATTTGGTCTTTGAAAACATGTCCAGAACAAGCCATGCAGGCCAGAGGGAGGCCCTTATACAACTATGGTTCAGAGAGCTTCATCATCACGTGGATAGACATCGACTCTTCTTCAAAACTCTGTTTTGAAGAAAAGTCAAACAAGGTCATTTATGACAAAATTTTCCAAAAAAATCACCAGTTGACTTTTCAGATGCAGTTATGATTTACATGGCCAAATGCTCTGTCATACAGTCCCTGCAAAGAGGTGCCGAAAATTTCATCATTTGAGCCAAAATGTCAAAGGGAAAGTGAAAATCAGTGTGTTTAAAAGTCAATGAAAAAGTGCAAAACACAACATTAGAAAAATGGGTTTTCAAAGAGGCAAAAATTAAACCCATCTCCTCCAAGGCTATAAATACATGTTTTGACCCAAAGAAAAGGCATTGTGCTGCTACAAGACTTGGAGAAGACATTTGCAAAGGCGTGAGTGTGAGATTGGAGCGTTGGAAGTGATTGAGAGCAGGTTCTAGAGCGCGCGGCGCACATACCCAGGAGCGCGGCGCACTCACCGGGTGCGGTGCACACACAGCCAACCCGCCGTTGAAAGATTACACAGACGCGACGCACTGGGAATTGCGCGCGGCGCACATAGTCCAGCAGCCAAGAAACAGTGCCAAACCACTTCAAACTTTGGTGAAGGCTATCAAATTGAGAGGTAAGCCTTATGACATCACCTGCTCATAAAATTTTGTCAAGGATATGGTGTTTGTGAAGAGGTCGAATGTCACCCAAAATGCATAATGTCAACCATGAGAAAATCACCAAGAAAACGAGGGTTGGGGTTGTATATTTGTGTTGATATTGCCAAGGTTTCACTCCACTCACCTATTCCCCTCACCTATCATTTTTTCCCATCCTTCCTTGTCATTTTTCCTAAACCCCTACCCTAAGTCACTACCAAACCCTCTCCCTATTCCTCCACTATTTGGTTAATGCAAAATCACCATAGGACCAACTTATTGGGCAAGTAAAGCTGTGGAAGAGGGGTGCATGGTCAAAGGGTTAAAGAGTTAAACAATTAGGAAGAAATTTGGGTGTTTTCATAGCGCGCGGCGCACACACCAAGGAGTGCGGTGCACTCATTGTGCGCGGCGCACACAGGGCCCGTCCACTATGTAAATACAACACTGGCGTGGTGCATACCCGGCGCGTGGCGCACTGGGCAGTGCGCGTGGCGCACAGAGATATAAAGCCCAGAAACTATCCAATCTGCCTAAAAAAATTTGGATGCTCACCAAATTTGAAAGGTAGGCCACCTACCTCCATTCTTGCATCAAAAATTGAAAGGGATAGCATGGTGGTAGGGGTATAAATCAAGTGCAAACATTTTTATAAAGCCAACAAAAGAGAAACAAAGAAATCATGATCCTAGGGTTTATGCTACAGTGACAAGGCTGCCAATATGTTTCAAACCCTACCCCATCAACCCTATACCCAAACTACTCCCAAATCCCTAATAAATCTCTCCCTTTAAACCCCTATTCCTATTTCATCATTCCCCTCCTAATACTCCCTGTTTTATTGTCCCCTTGGCGGCAGATTTTCAGAGCAGCTACCAGCTTCATTGGAATTCAAGGGCAACATAAAACTCAGGGTACAAACAGCAATAATGGCATCCAAAGTTTCATCAAAGTATGAAGAGGAGATTCACAGTGACACAGCTTCAGGAGAAAGGGCCCAAAGGAGACATCACCGGAGTGGTAGACATCTTAGAGACAAACCAAACACCCTCACCGAGTTGCAGGCATGCCCTCTTGCTATGTCTTGTTTCCAGCACTTAGCATGTTTCGAATTTTGTCAGAGGGTGGCAAATGTTAGAGTTAATCATGAGTTGTCCCAACTTTTTGCACTTCACCTACATGGAGGACAGTCTATCTTGGCTAGGGTCACTTTCAAATTGACACCCGAGACCATATCCGTGGCAACAGGCATACCAAACATTGGAGAGCAGTGGCATAAGAAAAAGAAGGTAGAGAGGCATCATTATGAGCCTTACATCAAAGACAGTTGTTTGAGCCACCTCACGAGAGTTTTTCCATTCAGATTTCTGAAAGATGAGTATGCCCCACTCATGAAATTGATCATGAAGTACTTCAGTTGCGAGGGGAGGTTTTCTCACCTTTATGCCTATCACATCAGGTTGCTCATGCACTTTACCAGGGTGCGGATGATGAACCTCCCATTTTTCATCTGCGGGAACATAGAGAGGATGAGAAATTTCATGCAGCACAAGACCCCTCGACAACAGCTCAACAGTGTGTATCACTTTGCCCTTATCCGAATTTTGGTAGACCATCAGTTGGGATTGCAGGGTATTGCTTGGGAGGACTTCATCTCCCATGACTTCTTCAGTGCTCCACAGGTGCTTTCAGAGGCAGAGCATGAGGTAGGGGGCCCATCTCATTAGTATGAGCGACATGAGACTACCACTATGCCAGTATACATCACCTATCAGAAAGGCAGTAGACCCTTATTTGTAGCAGAAAAGCGAGTGTTATCTCCACCTGGGGTGGAAGGGGCCTCGCTTCCGAAATTAGCATCACAGGGGCAGGGTAAGGGTAAGGAGCCAGTGCAGGAGGAAGGGCCATCAGGTGAGTGAGAGACCGAGTTTGTTCTCCTCCAGGACGATGAGACAGATGCAGAACCAACCAATGAGGAGCTTGCAGAAATCATCCAGGAGCAGCGGTCAGTGATTGACTCCTTGTCCCTTGACTTAGAGAGGGCCAAATGGAACATGAACTACCTAGAGTGGAGAAACAAACAGCTTCAGGACCAACAGACGATCATGGAGCTGCAGAACATCCGTGAGCATCGCTAAGCTGCTGAAAGAAGAAGGGTTGCGCTCACATCTTTGGAGGAAGCAATCAATGAGGATCGGGAGGCCAACCTTGAGAGGGTCAACATGCATTTGGAGAGGCTGCTGGACAAAGCCGACCAGGACCTTTCTCTATTGAGACATATGGCTTTCCGTTAAAGGGTGCGAAACATGACTGCACAGGCCCAGATAAGGAACTTGAACGCAAAATTGAGGAAAGCAACAAGAAGGGAAAAACAGGCAAAAGAGCAAGATCGGCTTTGAATCTTGGCTGAGGCTTCCTTGGCCCATCATAGCACCCCATAGAGATCCTCCAACCCAAATTTCAAAAAATTTGGGGAAATTTTGGTCACTTGATAATTTTTTGGGTAAAAAACAGGGATTTTCTCCCTGTGTGCCGCGCCACTGGCGCGACGCTAACATTCTAGGGCTCCAATTGAGAAATGGCTTACAGATTTGGATTTAGCATCGAAAATTACGACTATTGGTGTCCGGGCAAGAGATTTGGGCAAGATCTGTGTCTCCTAAAGGTCAAAAAACACCCAAAAATGGCCTCTCTGCCACTTTTTTGACACACAGAAAGCAGTATTGGGAGCATGAAGATTTGGAGGGGTAAATGAGCACCAAATTTGAAAATTCCAGTTGGGTTAGGAAGTAGACAGGACAAGATTTCCAGCAAGCCCACTTGGGCACATTTTTGACGCCTGCAAGTGCCCCAAAACAGGTCCCAAAGTAGCGCGACACACAGAAAAAATGGCGTGGCGCACAGAGGAAAAAATTGCCAATTTGCTTCCGTTTCGCGAAATTTTGGTTCACGACTTCTCCAAGTGGGCCCGCTCATCTACACTTCAGTTTTTTGGCACCAAAGGCAGAATTTAAAGAGTTTTTTCTCCAGATTGGCTTCTATCCAAGTGGCAAAGGAAGGCAAACAGTTACCCCAAGCCAAATGTCATGTTTGCAGCGCTGCACCTGTAGCTGATGGTTGGCTCTCCATCTCCATTTTGTAATGATTCGAGTAACTCCCCAACCCTTGGGCGTTCTATCTCTTCCTCACACATTCTATATATTGTATGAAAGTTATTTGCAAAGGGTTGGTTGGCTTGTAACTTCTGGGAGACTGTGGGAAAGAAACTTTGTTTCTTCACTGTGTATTTTTTACAGAGAATTAATGAAAGGCAGCGGCTCTGTTTCATGAGATTCTTATGGTTGTGAGTGTAGCAAATGTGTCTCTTATGTTTTCATATGTATTTCGTTATGTTTCATAATTCAATTCATGTTCATTTCTAGTGAAATTTTCTGAGTGAGATTAGGTAGAATTCAATTTTATTGCTCTGCCTGTGGGAAAATTTCATGTTCAGTGTTATTCTTCTGTTGAAAAGGATTCATGTCACTATGCCCTTTTCACTTTCTTCAGCAATCTATTCATGCCGCGGTACCTCAAACTAAATTGTTACATTTTCCGCCTACCTTGCCTCACGGAATAATCTGTGCCTTTGTATTAAATTCTCTATTCTTTGCTGAGCGCCAATCCCATTACATCCCAGAAGCTCGGTCATTCATGAAAATTGTTTCCCGAATCCCTATTCACTTACTAGCCTAAGGTAAATATTGCATTGTAAGTCATCTCAGACCGTTTTCGATTATCTATCCACTGAGCGTGACTCGGAGAGAGCCCTCTCCTGTCCTGGTAGGGCTAGCTACCAGACTGAGCGTGGTTTGTGGTTACCCTAATTTTTGC
Organism: Pinus tabuliformis; assembly: GCA_031772625.1. NCBI lineage: Eukaryota > Viridiplantae > Streptophyta > Pinopsida > Pinales > Pinaceae > Pinus > Pinus tabuliformis. The sequence goes on along the minus strand of CM062820.1, from coordinate 877,323,403 downwards.
CTTCCTTCAGCCTAAGGCAGATTTAGGTGCTAACATAGTGCCGACCATACTGGGGATATAGAAGTTGAAATCAAATCCCCTTGTTTCATAATAATTCTGAGCTTCCGAATGATGAGCTTAGGATTGGAAAGGCTGAGTAAGTTGGTCGTGTCCTGTGATTTTTCTCAATAGCACGTTGGCTTCGAGATGATATACCAGAGCCAATCCAGACCTGGATCCTCCTCATATTTACGAAAACCCCAATTTGATCCCAATACTCCTTCGTCAAGAAAGCACCATAACTCCCATGTTCAAATCCCATTCATGTCCCGACATTTTTGAGTATCTTGAAGAGCTTGAGTTTGACGAACGGTTTGAGATATCATTGTTTGAGTCTAAATCTGAAAGGGTTGTTGATTATACCGTCCCCAATCCGCAATTTCTTGTAGACCTCAAAACAGAAAGAGCTAATAGATTAATTGATAATTACATTGCAGCGCAGCCCCAAACTCCAATTGCAAGCCCCTTGCAAACTGTGCACACTCCTCCAACACCTCCAAGGCCAAATCCACCGAGAATGATGGCTGCTCGTTTTGCACCCCTTGTTCTACCCCAAGTTCTAGATGATATGCCAACGGATTATCAAAGTAAAATCCCATTTTTTGATGGCACTCCTAACAGCATTACTGCTCAGCAACATGTAGACAAAATGGCAGACTTCTATGAACTTCATGAGATCGATGCGGAGAACGTGGCAATGAGGCTCTTTGTATAGACATTTGTAGGTGATGTGAGGAAATGGTTCAGAGGTTTGCCGGCAACAAGTATCACTACCTTGGCTGAACTACAAAGACAATTTTTGAACCGGTGGGAAGTGAAAAAGAATCCCCTTCAAATTCTGGCCGAATATGAACAAATCAAATAGAACGCTGGTGAGTCGGTCCAAGACTATTGTGTTAGATTTAATGCAGTCTATAACGAAATTCCAGATCATCTAAAGCCACCTGTGGGACTAGCAATGGTGAAGTTTCCAGATGGTTTTGATGCTGACATGGGGTACCAATTAAGAGAAAGAGAACCGGACACAATGGAAGACATGCAGAAAATTGTGGTCAACGTTGAGGCAAATCTGCTGTCCAAAAGAACTAGAGCGAAAGCAGAGAAGAAAACCACGGTGAAAGAAGAATCTTCCTCAATGGATCAACTTCTCAAAAAGGTGGAGCAGATGCTTGGAAGGGTAAAACTTGACAAGCCAGAGCCACAAGTTAGGAATCCTAACTTTCGTGGTCAACAGCAGCCACAATATAGAATACGACAGAGAGATCAGCGAACTCAAGAGCAGACAACACAACAACCAGTACAAACACCTTTGTAGTAGATTTTTTACATGGACTGGAGTCAGATGAGAACGGGAATGTAATAGGCAAAGAAAACCATCTCTTTACTCCAGATGAGCTGCCTACTTACATTACCGAAGAGGAAGAATGTGTAGTGAATTCAGTTGCACACCAAGACACTGATTTTATTCTAGCTAGCGACACCGTGTTGGAAGAAGAATCAGAAGAATATCAAAGGGGGTATATGAATGCTCTGTCCACACAACAACAGCAATATTCTCTTAGAAACAGAGATGTGCCGGCCAAACCAATTCAGAAAAAGAAGGAGGGTGAAGCAACAAAAAATGATTCATCAGCTACATAAAGAAAGGGAAAGGAGGCAGTTGTTCCGGAGAGCAGCAAATCAAAATCAGCAGAACAATCACAGCAACCAGCCACATCAAAAGAAAAGGAAAGGAAAGAGATCCCAGTAAAAGAGGTAGAAAAGACTCCCGCTTTTAGCTTAGAGAACGAGATTTCTAAGTTAAAGGTATCCATCCCCTTGACTAAAATAATGAAGAACATCAGTTATAGAGGACAGATTTCTAAGATGTTGTTGGACCCAATGTCCGACATGGTAAATGTAGAAGATGATCAGCCTGAAATGATTTTTGGACCAGCATCGAATGGTGAGTCTCCTGATAGTGACGTGCCACCCTTCTATATCAGTTTACGATTGCATGATTTTGTGTTACACAATGCCATGTTCGATTCCGGAGCTTCTCACAATCTCATGCCTAAGGCTATCATGGATAAGCTTGGTCTGGACATCACCCGACAATATCATGATCTCTATTCATTCGATTCCAGTAGAGTAAGGTGTATAGGACTCATCAAAGACTTAGTTGTGAGTTTGGATCAGCTTCCTATGAAAAATGTTTTGATGGATGTGGTGGTAGCAGATATTCCTCCAAGGTTTGGCATGCTTCTTTCCAGGTCTTGGGTAGCGAAATTGAAAGGGACACTACAGTTGGATTTCTCCTATGCAACAATCCTGGTGTTTGGACAAATGAGGAAGTTATATCGGGAACAAAAAATGAAATATATGATCACAAGCAAGGAGAAACCTATAAATCATCCTATTAACTATGTACATACAGATTTAGAGTCTTTTGTTTTGTTTTCAGATAGTTTAAATGAGATAGATAGTCAGATAGTAGAAGCAGATGACATTCCGGAAATAATAGAAAATTTCAGAGAAATTTTGAAAAAAGAAAGACAAGGAAAGCAGGAAAATGTTGGGCAATCAGCTGAAAGTAATGGAAAGCAAGCAGACAAGGCACGGAAAACAGATTTCTAGCACTTACAAGAGGAGGAAGAAGGCCTGTGGACCATGGATTTCGATGGAGCAGTAGGAAATGATGGCGCTGGAATTGGAATTTGGGTACGCATTCCTTTCTCCACCCCAAACAAAGTGCCTAGCAGCGTGAGGGTTTGCTCTTACAAGCTAGCCTTTGAATGTTCAAACAATGAAGCTGAATATGAAGCTCTGATTGCTGGCCTGAAGATTCTTAGAAAGTTGAATGCAAAAAGGATTTCGGTGGTAATAAAATAGGTTAGAGGTGAGTATCAAGCAAAACATCCTAGGATGCGGGCCTATCATAATGCAGTTTTAGACATCTTGAAGTTATTTTCAGAATACACCTTGACATGTGTGCCTCGTATACAAAATAGTATTGCTGATGCTCTTGCCAAGGCAGCGAGCAGCTTGAAGATCCCCATGAACTCCAGCAATAAATTTGAAATCCATGTCAAGCATCGTCCAACCATTCCAGACAATCAGCGATATTGGCAAGTGTTTCAAGATGATGAGGAGATTAAGGATTTTCTGCTAAACAAAGGCAAGTTCAAAGAAACCTCAATTGATGTAGAAAACGATGAGGGCAAAGGGAATGGTACAGATGAAGTGCAGATCAATCAAATGGACGTATTGCAGCTGAAGAATAACATCATTCCTAAAGGCTTGATACCTCTAGAGGAACTTTTTGATTAGGATGATGTAGCCCGCAAGCCAACATTGCAGCCAATGGAGAAGGGTGTAGAAGAAGTCAACATCAGTACAGCTGCCAATCCAAAGTTGGTGAAATTTTCCAAAGCATTACCGCCAAAGATCAAGGACAAATACATCAGTTTGATAGCTTCATTTGCAGATGTGTTTGCTTGGGATTATTCTGATTTAAAAACCTATGATACAAATATTATTCAGCACACAATACCCATCAAGCCCAACCAAAAACCATTTAGACAAAAGCTGAGAAGGATAAATCCAAAGTTGCTGCCATCTATCGAAAAGGAGGTAAATAGGTTGTATAAGTTAGGTATCATTGTGCCCATCAGATTTTCAGATTGGATATCTAACTTAGTGCCTGTACGCAAGAAGACCGGTGAGATCCGCCTATGCATTGATTTCAGAAATCTAAATAAGGTCTCATTAAAGGACAACTATCCACTGCCCAAGATGGACCATATACTTCAGCGAGTAGTGGGGGCATCTCGTATGTCACTGCTTGATGGTTATTACAGATATAACCAAATTTCAGTCCATGAAGATGATAGACACAAGACAGCATTCACCACTCCATGGGGAACCTTCACTATGCCAAAATTCCCTTTGGTTTAAAGAATCCAGGTGCTACATTTCAGCGGGCAATGGACTTGGCTTTTGCAAATGAGAAGGATGTGTTTTTGGTGGTGTACTTGGATGATTTGACGGTATTTTCCAAATCTGATGAAGAGCACATGCATCACCTAAAAATTGTCTTTCAAAAGTGCAAGAAATATGGTCTATCGCTGAATCCTAAGAAGAGCCTGTTCGCCATGGAGGAAGGAAAATTACTTGGGCACATCATTTCAAAGAATGGCATTCATATAGACCCATCACGTGTACATGCAATTCAACAAATCGATCTGCCTAGGAACAAAAAAGAGATACAATCATTCAATGGTAAGATGAATTTTCTGCGTCGCTTTGTGCCTAATCTTGCAGAACACTTAAGAGAAATGACCAACATGCTTAAGAAGGACAGCCAGGTGAAATGGATAGATGAGGCTATAAAATCTTTCAACTTTGTCAAATTGGCCCTTTCTTCAGCTCCAGTTCTAGTCAACCTGGACTACACTCAGGATTTCATATTGTTTTCATTTGCTTCTGAGCACACTATGGCAGTGGTATTATTACAAAAGAGAAATGATCATGAAAGACCCATTGCATTCTTCAGCAGGGCTATAAGAGACGCAGCTTTAAAGTACAACATCATTGAGAAGCAGGCCTTGGCATTGGTGAAGGCATTGAAGGATTTCCGGGTATATATCCTACATTCTCACATTTTGGCCTGTGTTCCTAATACTGTTGTAAAAGATGTTTTAGTGCAGACCGATCCGGAAGGGATAATAGGCAAATGGATTGCAGCCTTGCTGGAATATGATGTGGAAATAAAGCCTACAAAGCTGGTCAAAGGATAGGGGTTGGCGAAGCTAATGGCCGAATCAAACTTGCATGCCTTGGACATAAATCTGATCGCTGCCATGTCCGATGAGAATGAGGAAGGAACGTCAATTCAGGTATCCGAAATGTTTGCTTTGTCCCCATGGTATTCAGATATAATATATGTGCTGAAAAATCTATCACCACCACCCGGCATGACTAGAAACAAAGCGAGAACACTCAAATTAAAGGTTGCCAAGTTTTGTATTTTGAATTTTGCACTGTATTAGAAAGATCCTGGTGGCATTTTGTTAAATTGTTTGATGGAAGAGGAGGCAAAGAAAGTCATGGAGGATTTCCACGGAGGAGAGTGTGGAGGTCATCTTTTTTGGAAGTCAACAGCGAACAAAATTTTGAGAGCAGGGTACTACTGGCCTACTTTGTTTGCTGATGTGCATAAGATGGTCAAACACTGTCATAAATGTCAGATTTTCGAAGGAAAACAGAAATTATAGCCTTTTCCACTTAAACCTATTGAAGTGAGCGCTCCCTTCCAGCAGTGGGGGTTGGATTTCATTGGGGAAATTCATCCCGCCTCTTCCAGACAGCATAGATGGATCCTTACAGCGACAAACTATTTCACAAAATGGATTGAGGCAGCCCCTACCAGACAAGCCACAAACACGGTAATCATTTCATTTCTCGAAAATAACATCTTGTCTCGCTTTGGTTGTCCAAACAAATTAATCACTGATAATGCAACAACTTTCAAATCGAAAAGGATGGTAGAATTTTGTCATAAATATCACATAATTTTGGGTCATTCAACTGCCTATCACCCACAAGGCAATGGATTGGTAGAATCCTCGAATAAATCATTGGTCAACATCATCAAGAAGCTGCTGGAAATAAATAAGAAGAGCTAGAACAAGAGGTTGGTCCATGCGCTTTGGGCAGATCGGATCAGTCAGAAAAAGTCCATTGGTATGTCACCATTTGAGCTTGTTTATGGAGTTGACATAGTATTCCCCGCCTCTCTTGCTGCCCAGGTGGTCAGACTTCTTCAGGAGGTCAGCAGTGAAGAAGATCCCATGCAAAGAAGGCTGAATCAAATGATCCACTTGCAGCAAACAAGAGAAGAAGTTTTCAAGAACACATCCAAGTTGCAGGAGAAGATAAAGAAAATCTATGATAGAAAAGCAAAAGCAGATAAATTTCAGTTGGATGATGTGGTGCTGAAGTGGGATGCAAGGAATGAAGAGAGAGGCAAGCATGGAAAGTTCGAAAATATTTGGAAAGTTCCTTTCAAAATTGCAGCATATAGGGGTCAGAATGCCTTTCTTCTGAAGGAAATGAATGGGGAAGATTGTCTTGGAGGGCCGATCAATGGTCGGTTGCTCAAGCAGTATCACTGCTGATCTATTAATGTTGCTTCCACTGTCATTGTAAATACCATTTTTATTTCAGTTTGGTTTCAGTCTGTAAAGTTAGTTTTTGAATTATTTCAATGTCAAGTAGAGCCAATTTCTTGGTCATTTCAGTTTTATAAATAAGTCAGAGTTTTGTGCTATTTATCGAAATGATGACTCCATAGCCCAATGGATGAAAGGCACTATCTAGCTCCTCCAGAGATCTGTTGTTCTTGGCACCTCCAAGGAGCTACCATCCCCCATTGGAGCCAATGTTAGAGTCGGTCTGGTCAGCCCTCCATCAGATATCAAAACTCTTTGTGCATTTCAATTTTAGGTGTCCCGCTCCATTCACTCAGCTGCATTTCGCTAGGGGCATGCCATGATCTGACAGAGAAAGTTATGCTAATCATTTTCCCTCATGTCTGGCTCCTGTTGGCTCAGGTCTTTGTCCATAATCACCAAAGTTCATGACAGTCAAGGTCTAGTCCTTTACAGGGCAAAGTCATTTTTATGTTTGGGTCTAGGAATTCATCAATTTGGTCTTTGAAAACATGTCCAGAACAAGCCATGCAGGCCAAAGGGAGGCCCTTATACAACTATGGTTCAGAGAGCTTCATCGTCACGTGGATAGACATCGACTCTTCTTCAAAACTCTGTTTTGAAGAAAAGTCAAACAAGGTCATTTATGACAAAATTTTCCAAAAAAATCACCAATTGACTTTTCAGATGTAGTTATGATTTACATGGCCAAATGCTATGTCATACAGTCCCTGCAAAGAGGTGCCGAAAATTTCATCATTTGAGCCAAAATGTCAAAGGGAAAGTGAAAATCAGTGTGTTTAAAGTCAATGAAAAAGTGCAAAACACAACATTAGAAAAATGGGTTTTCAAAGAGGCAAAAATTAAACCCATCTCCTCCAAGGCTATAAATACATGTTTTGACCCAAAGCAAAGGCATTGTGCTGCTACAAGACTTGGAGAAGACATTTGCAAAGACGTGAGAGTGAGATTGGAGCGTTGGAAGTGATTGAGAGCAGGTTCTAGAGCGCACGGCGCACATACCCAGGAGCGCGGCGCACTCACCGGGCGCAGTGCACACGCAACCAGCCTGTCGTTGAAAGATTTCATAGGCGCAGCGCATACAAAGCGTGCGGCGCACTGGGAATTGCGCACGGCGCACATAGTCCAGCGGCCAAGAAATAGTGCCAAACCACTTCAAACTTTGGTGAAGGCTATCAAATTGAGAGGTAAGCCTTATGACATCACCTGCTCATCAAATTTTGTCAAGGATATGGTGTTTGTGAAGAGGTCGAATGTCACCCAAAATGCATAATGTCAACCATGAGAAAATCACCAAGAAAACGAGGGCTGGGGTTGTAAATTTGTGTTGATATTGCCAAGGTTTCACTCCACTCACCTATTCCCCTCACCTATCATTTTTTCCCCATCCTTCCTTGTCATTTTTCCTAAACCCCTACCCTAAGTCACTACCAAACCCTCTCCCTATTCCTCCACTGTTTGGTTAATGCAAAATCACCATAGGACCAGCTTATTGGGCAAGCAAAGCTGTGGAAGAGGGGTGCATGGTCAAAGGGTTAAAGAGTCAAACAATTAGGAAGAAATTTGGGTGTTTTCATAGCGCGCGGTGCACTCATTATGTGCGGCGCACACAGGGCCCGTCCATTGTGTAAATACAACACTGGAGTGGCGCATACCCGGCGTGCAGCACACAAAGATATAAAGCCCAGAAACTATCCAATCTGCCTAAAAAATTTTGGATGCTCACCAAATTTGAAAGGTAGGCCACCTACCTCCATTCTTGCATCAAAACTTGAAAGGGATAGCATGGTGGTAGGGGTATAAATCAAGTGCAAACATTTTTATAAAGCCAACAAAAGAGAAACAAAGAAATCATGATCCTAGGGTTTATGCTACAGTGACAAGGCTGCCAATATGTTTCAAACCCTACCCCATCAACCCTATACCCAAACTACTCCCAAATCCCTGATAAATCTCTCCCTTTAAACCCCTATTCCTATTTCATCATTCCCCTCCTAATACTCCCTATTTTATTGTCCCCTTGGCGGCAGATTTTCAGAGCAGCTACCAGCTTCATTGGAATTCAAGGGCAACATAAAACTCAGGGTACAAACAGCAGTAATGGCATCCAAAGTTTCATCAGAGTATGAGGAGGAGACCCACAGTGACACAGCTTCGGGAGAAAGGGCCCAAAGGAGACATCACCGGAGTGGCAGACATCTTAGAGACGAACCAAACACCGTCACTGAGTTGCAGGCATGCCCTCTTGCTATGTCTTGTTTCCAGCACTTAGCATGTTTCGAATTTTGTCAGAGGGTGGCAAATGTCAGAGTTCATCATGAGTTGGCCCGACTTTTTGCACTTCACCTACATGGAGGACAGTCTATCTTGGCTGGGGTCACTTTCACATTGACACCCGAGACCATATCAGTGGCAACAGGCATACCAAACATTGGAGAGCAGTGGCATAAGAAAAAGAATGTAGACAGTCATCATTATGAGCCTTACATCAAAGACAGTTGTTTGAGCCACCTCACGAGAGTTTTTCCATTCAGATTTCTGAAAGATGAGTATGCCCCGCTCATGAAATTGATCATGAAGTACTTCAATTGTGAGGGGAGGTTTTCTCGCCTTTATGCCTATCACATCAGGTTGCTCATGCACTTTACCAGGGTGCAGATTTTTCATCTGCGGGAACATAGAAAGGATGAGAAATTTCATGCAGCACAAGACCCCTCGACAACAGCTCAACAGTGTGTATCACTTTGCCCTTATCCGGATTTTGGTAGACCATCAGTTGGGATTGCAGGGTATTGCTTGGGAGGACTTCATCTCCCGTGACTTCTTCAGCGCTCCACAGGTGGTTTCAAAGGCAGAGCATGAGGTAGGGGGCCCATCTCATCAGTATGAGCGACATGAGATTGCCACTATGCCAGTATACATCACCTATCAGAAAGGCAGTGGACCCTTATTTGCGGCAGCAAATTGAGTGTTATCTCCACCCGGGGTGGAAGGGGCCTCGCTTCCGACATCAGCATCACAGGGGCAGGGTAAGGGTAAGGAGCCAGTGCAGGAGGAAGGGCCATCAGGTGAGCGAGAGACTGAGTTTGTTCTCCTCCAGGACGATGAGACAGATGCAGAACCAACCAATGAGGAGCTTGCAGAAATCATCCAGGAGCAGCAGTCAGTGATTGACTCCTTGTCCCTTGACTTGGAGAGGGCCAAATGGAACATGAACTACCTGGAGCAGAGAAACAAACAGCTTGAGGACCAACAGACGATCATGGAGCTGCAGAACATCCGTGAGCATCGCCAAGCTGCTCAAAGAAGAAGGGTTGCGCTCACATCTTTGGAGCAAGCAATCAATGAGGATCGGGAGGCCAACCTTGAGAGGGTCAACATGCATTTGGAGAGGCTTCTAGAAAAATTTGACCAGGACCTTGCTCTATTGAGACATATGGCTTTCCGTTACAGGGTGCGAAACATGAGTGCATAGGCCCGGATAAGGAACTTGAAAGCAAAATTGAGGAAAGCAACAAGAAGGGAAAAATGGGCAAAAGAGAAAGATCGGCTTTGAATCTTGGCTGAGGCTTCCTTGGCCCATCATAGCACCCCATAGAGATCCTCTAGCCCAAATTTCAAAAAATTTGGGGAAATTTTGGTCACTTGATAATTTTTTGGGTAAAAAACAGGGATTTTCTCCCTGTGCGCCGTGCCACTGGCGCGACGCTAAAATTCTAGGGCTCCAATTGAGAAATGGCTTGCATATTTGGATTCATCATCGAAAATTACGACTACTGGTGTCCGGGCAAGAGATTTGGGCAAGATATGGGTCTCCTAAAGGTCAAAAAACACCCAAAAATGGCCTCTCTGCCACTTTTTTGACACACAAAAAGCAGTCTTGGGAGAATGAAGATTTTGAGGGGAAAATGAGCACCAAATTTGAAAATTCCAGTTAGGTTAGGAAGTAGATAGGATAGGATTTCCAACAAGCCCACTTGGGCACATTTTGGACACCTTCAAGTGCCCCAAAACAGGTCCCAAAGTAGCGCGACGCACAGAGGAAAAAATTGCCAATTTGCTTCCGTTTCGCGAAATTTCGGTTCGCAACTTCTCCAAGTGGGCCCGCTCATCTACACTTCAGTTTTTTGGCACCAAAGGTGGCATTTAAAGAGTTTTTTCTCCATATTGGCTTCTATCCAAGTGGCGAAGGAAGGAAAACGGTCACCCCAAGCCAAATGTCATGTTTGCAGCGCTGCACCTGTAGCTGATGGTTGGCTCTCCATCTCCATTTTGTAATGATTCGAGTAACTCCCCAACCCTTGGGCGTTCTATATCTTCCTCACACATTCTATATATTGTATGTAAGTTATTTGCAAAGGTTCGGTTGGCTTGTAACTTCTGGGAGACTGTGGGAAAGAAACTTTGTTTCTTCACTGTGTATTTTTGACAGAGAATTAATGAAAGGCAGCAGCTTTGTTTCATGAGATTCTTGTGGTTGTGAGTGTAGAAAATGTGTCTCTTATGTTTTCATATGTATTTCATTATTTTTCATAATTCAATTCATGTTCATTTCCAGTGAAATTTTCTGAGTGAGATTAGGTAGAATTCAATTTTATTGCTCTGCCTGTGGGAAAATTTCATGTTTAGTGTTATTCTTCTGTTGAAAAGGATTCATGTCACTATGCCCTTTTCACTTTCTTCAACAATCTATTCATGCCGCGGTACCTCAAACTAACTTGTTACATTTTCCGCCTACCTTGCCTCACGGAATAATATGTGCCTTTGTATTAAATTCTCTGTACTTTGCTGAGTGCCAGTCCCATAACATCCCAGAAGCTCGATCATTCATGAAAATTGTTTCCCGAATCCCTATTCACTTACTAGCCTAAGGTAAATATTGCATTGTAAGTCATCTCAGACCGTTTTCGATTATCTATCCACTGAGCATGACTCGGAGAGAGCCCTCTCCTGCTCTGGTAGGGTTAGCTACCAGACTGAGCGTGGTTTGTGGTTACCCTAATTTTTGCCTTCCTTCAGCCTAAGGTAAATTTAGGTTCTAACAATAATCATATGTGAGAATCAAGCCTAGTAAGAGATCATCATTATGTGAATAAGTAAGGAATGTCTCCAAATATCCATGTCTTCATTAAACCTGCAATAACACCATTCTCTTGGTCAATTTTCTTCATACAAGAGGATCTTTTATACCAATATCACAACTTAAGTAATCATCCATGTATCCAGCATAGTGATAGAAATATGTATCTAGCTTCTCATCAATGTGAAAAGAAAACCATGAGCTCACAGTCATTTTTCAAACTTTCTTGATACCATCAAGAGAAACAATCCTCAAACAATATACCTTGCGAGAGCCAAGAAGTATAGGAATCCTCATCCATAACTGCACCATATGAAATTTATGCATCTTTGAAGGCATGATGGCAGCAGCATAATAGAAATGAGTGACACTTAACATCATCAAATAATGAAGATGTGTACTCAAGCTTTGTTCTTCTCCTTGAACTTATGAAGATCACCATGTAAGAAACATAACTATATGCATCATCAAAAGAGTCATCCACAAATCTGATCAGAAGCATTAAAACAACTAAGTGGCTCAAGCAAAGTATCATATGTGATTTCATCATAGGCAATTCATGACTGCAACATAGCATGATGCATCATTTAAACACTTCAACAACATAAGAATCCTCACCATTTATAAGAATCATTATGTATGAAAGACTTCTAAACATAATGTCAACAATGCATTATTAGAAGCATAGCATATGGTTCCCATAAACCTATGCCAGTTGTTCACTGTCAGATCTGATTATTGCATATATCAGTAAGAATCATCAAGACATCATCATCAACGAGTTATACATCAAGTCATCAACAACTTATCAGGGTCAAAAGAACTTCTAAATAACATCCACAGACTGTAATTGTCAACCATCAAAAAAGAAAAACAATTGATAATTGTCTGAACCATATCAGACCCTTTTTCTAAGTCTATCCCACTGCTTCTTCATCAAACCAACATATATGCAACTGTGTAGTTTAGAACTCGCGTATATAAATGACTTGTCTTCATAAGATCTACAAATGAGACTTGGAACACTTATATTTTATACTTTCAATTCTCCATAAGTCTGTTCTGACTGTACCTAGTCCTAGAACTTTTGTTGAAACATCAGTTCCAAGAATATCATTATCATGATGGTTCTTCATCAGAGACTCCATTTTACTCTTATCTCTATTCATGTGATGAGAACATTCATCTTCATCTTTGAATGAGCAGACAACAAGACCACACTTTATCTGATATTCCTTTTCCTTATTCTTTGTGGATTCATCTCTTTTAGATTTTCTGATATAAATGTTCTTATTTGATTGCTTACCATATTGTCTACAGTGATCCATAGACTTTTCCCTACATTCTTTCACTATATGCCCAAACTTGTTACAAGCATAACATCTTATATGTTTCATATTCCTTATATAGCAATCAATAGATTTGTGACCAAACATATTGCAAGAGAAACAATATCCCTTAAAGTACCTCAAAGGTGATGATGTTTCTGTGAGATGGTTATTAGCTTGAAACATTCTACCTCTACATCTGTCTACAACATGTCCAAAATTATGACATATAAAACATTCAACATTATTGATCAGAGGAAAGAATCAATTAGAACTTCTATAGTTATGAGTAAATGATTTTCTTTGAAGACTTTCTTTCCTTGGTTGTTGATGGGATTGACTTCTTATTTCCTTGTTGAGCATTTCAGATTTTGCATTAGAATTCCTTGCCTCAGTTTGTGAGCTAGATTCACCTTTAATAGTTTCATGAAAACCAAGACCAGGTTTTATGGTAGGATACCTTTGTCTACTAATAATATTATTCAAAATCTTAGTACTATCTTGAAATCATAAAATTTTATCCTTTTATTTTAATTTACATTTTAGGATATTTACCTCAACCTAATATTGCTTTTCCTTTTCTAGATACTGCTTCTTCATGATTTCCTTAGCTTTTCTTCCTTCTTCCATTTGTTGTTTTAATTTGAGGATCTTATTTTCTTGTTCTTCAAATGCTTGAAGTAGTTCTTCATTCTGCTTGTTTGATTTTTCAAGATCTTCTTTTAGAGAGATGACCTCAGCTTCAAGACCTTCACAGTAACTAGTTCTCTCTTTAATTTCCTTGGTTGTTGTATCCTTTTCATTCACTCGATTTCTCAATGATGTTACTTCATCCTGCAGCCTTTGACATTGATCTTCCTTGTCCTTGTACTCATTCCTCATTTTGTTTCCTTCCTCCAACTGATTATTTAACCTGATAACCTCTTCTTTGTCGGTACATTCCTTTTTATCAAATAGATATTGTTGATCTTTAATTTTATATGTGAGCCTTTTAACTTTTTCCTCTATTATATTTCTTTCACTCTCACTCATAAGAGAAAATTCAGTTGTTTCACTATCACATTCATTATCTTCAATATTGCATGAACAGAGAAATGTATCACTAGAGGACCAAAAATTAGTACCTGATAATTCTTTTTCTTATTCATCTTCATTTTGAGGTGATTCTAAATCTGAATAATTGCTTTCACCTAATAGCCAATCGTCTCTCCCATTGTCATTGTTCCCTTTAGATGTCTTCCTCTTTCAAGGTGCTTTCTTCTTTTTCTTCTTTCCCATTGTTACAACAAATCTCCTTCAAGCGATCAAGATTCTGCCAAAGGACCTGCTCTGATACCAATTGTTGGGAAAAATACTGAGAGGGGGGGTGAATCAGTATTTTCAAATCAATAACTTTTTCTTTTCATATTCATATTTCCATACGTGACTTTAGTGAAAGTAACTTGCATGGGTACGCGACTGTTCTTAAGACAACTAGCGTACATCCAGTAAACTTATGATTCAGTTAATTCATCATATGTTTGTCTTCAGCCAATGCATCAATACTTTATTAAACATTAGATAAATAGTAACCATGTGTTGTAATAACAAAATAAACCATCACACATAAGCAACACACATGAACACCAAGATTTAAGGTGGAAACCCAATGCGGGAGAAAACCACCTCCTGCTATCATATATGTCTTATTTTTTAATATAAATAAAAATTTGTTTACATTCTTGTACTGGCGCAGACTCATACTACTACGCAGGCACCCACCTGCAGAAGGCTACAACCTTCACTCGTTCTCCAACTTCTACTGGAAGGGAGCTACAACCCCCTGGTTCTTATACTAGCATAAACTTGTACTAGTACGTAGGCACCAACCTGCAGAAGGCTACAACCTTCACTCGTTCTCCAGCTGCTACTAGAAGGGAGCTACAAACCACTGATCTAATCACTAGCTACTACTAGAAGGAAGCTTTGACTTCCTCATTGAAAGCTCCAACCCTTAGCATCCTCCATGGACCAAATTTCATCATATTTTTAGACTGGATCCACCTACTTCAACACATCATAACTTGTAGGCCATGTTTCATCAAATTTTCATACTGGACCCATTATCAACACTTAAGCTCAATATCAAAAATAAAATTGTAACTCATCACTGTAACACTGTCATTTATCTCTGACATATATGAATCAATCAATCACTGAAACCCAATCATCAATCTTTGACATAATTGAAACCCAGTCATCTATTTCTGAATCAACCAATCATTGAAACCTCTGACACAACTAAATCAAACAATCATTTAAACCTCTGACACCACTGAATCACCTAATCATCAATCTTTGACATAATTGAAACCCAATCATCTATTTATGAATCAACCAATCATTGAAACTTCTGACACAACTGAATCAAACAATCATTTAAACCTCTGACTTTTCTTCACTGAACTCACATGCATATGTGACTTAGCTTAACAGAACCCACGTATAGTTCTTGAACTTCCAATTTTATCATTCTTCTGAACTGATTCCTCTTAACTATCCTGCATTTTGTCACATACGTAAACACAACTGCCATGCATTCTGTCACATCTGTTTATACCTTTATCAAGTAATCCAATCATCAAATAGGTTTTCATCAAGGATAACTCATCAGGTAGGTTTCCATCAAGGACAACACCTAATTTCCTGTATCAAGCTTCTGATTCTGATCCATAAACCTTTGACCCATTATTTTGTTCCATCATTCTGTCACCTCTGATCTAACCTATAGATTCATCTAGTTTCCATATACTTGTCCTATTACAAATGAGTTTCCATCAAGGACAACACATGCATCATAATGCCAACAAATTGATGAACCAAAATAGGGATTTAGGTGAGCGCCATTCACCCAACTAGGAAAAAGGATACCATCCAACTATGCAAGTTTGATAGCTCCAGAGTTCCTAATCTTTGCAACATAGAATGGACCAAGCCAATGCATTTGTAGCTTACCAGGATGCTTCAAGTACTTACTATCATAAAGTAACACATGATCCCCAACAAAAAATAACTTCTTCTTGATGTGTCGGTCATGCCAAGACTTTTGTCTTTCTTTCTCCATAGCTTGGTGGAAATCTAAAAGGAAGCGCTACTCATCCAATTGCCATAACTCCTGCAACCTTTATGGGATGGATTCATCCTCCGACATCTTAGTAGCGTGAGAAATAAATAGGTTAGGGACTATAAATCCTACCAAAACCATTGTTTCCCAGCCATAAACTAATTGAAAAGGGGTATATTTATGTAATCGCTTGGTTGTAGTGTAGTAAGAACATAATGTTGTTGGAACCCATTCATTCCAATCGTCTAGATTCACTGAGGAGATCTTAGTAAGTCCTTTCTCCAAAATTTTGTTAAAAGCTCTGATAGTGTCATCTGCTTGTGGATGATAAGGACTACTCTTGTTGTGCTAGATCATAAAGTTTTGCAGTAGTGTTTGAACTATCTCATTAAATGTGAGATCCTTAATCACTGGTAAGGCTTTGGGAATGACCAAATCTAATCATTATGTTTTCAAAAATAAATTGTGATTCTCTATCAACGGTGCAATATTTAAGAGGATCTGCTTCTTCCCAACATGTCAGATAATCTGTCATGGTAATGATATGTCTAGCATGGGAATGATGAGCAGACAGGTTTATTGGTCAAATTAAATCTATAGACCATTTATGAAATGTTTCTAGTGCCCTGACTAGATGTAGAGGCATCTCATCTCGTCATGATGGTCAACCAACCCCTTCGCAAACATCACATTATTTTTCATATTCTTTGGCATTGTTGAATAAAGTTGGCCATGATAGACCATCTTATTACACCTTTCAGGCAGTAGATTTTCCTCTAACATGACCTTTGCCAACACTTGCATGAAATTCCCATAAAATATTATCTCACTCATGATTCAATACACAATGCCTCAAAATGTGATCAAGTCCCATTTTATATAGATGGCCTGCAATCAATTGATAATCACTGGCACAAACAACCATATGTTATTTCTACATGGATGTATACTCCTCTAGGCATTGACCTGTTATGAGGAACAATTCAATCTCTTTCAAATAGTTTAGAATTGTTTCAATGTGAAATAATTGGGCATCAAGCAATTGGTCATCAACTAAACCTCTCGATTTTCCATATTCAAGGCGAGATAGATAATCTATATCTATATTTGATCTCCCTCACTTAACAATAACTTCAAAGGTGAACTCCTTGAATAGCAAGAGCCAACGACAGATTCTCCCTTCCAACATTGGTTTGTTAACCAAGTATTTCAACGATTAATGATGTGTAAAGAATTTAAATGGTCCTCCCAATAGATAATGTCAAAACTTCTAGAGGTAATATACCATGGAAAGACCTTCTCTTTTTGTAGTTGTATAATTATTCTCCATAGTAGAGAGTTTCTATCTAGAAAACTAGATGGGATGATCCAAAATTCCCTCTCTAGGTTGCGTCAAGATGGCACCTAACGCAATTCTAGAGGCATTGATATGGACATGGAATTCCTTATTCCAACTGGGTGTTAGGTCCCTATAATACTAGTGATTACCCCATTACAATTGTAGTTATATCCCTTATTAATATTGTTGTGCCCCTATTGTCCCCATATTGTTATCACTGTGCCCCATAGAATCCCTATATTGTTATTTTTGTGCCTTTATATTATTATTGTTAGGTCGGCTAGGTTATATTGTGACTCCTTAGACTCCTATATATAGAAAGGAGGTTTTGTCATTTGAATCATCAAGGAAACATTAATTTGTGTAATGTAAAGGAAGTTTCCCCCTCGAAGAGGCTAAATTCTAAGGCGTTGATCTATCTTTTCTATCTTTTTGTGAGCTGGTTTCATAACATTTGGTATCAGAGCTTTTGGATTCTAGGGTTTCACTGCTCCAAATAGGTCATCGTGCCATTTTCGCTATAACTTTTTTTCTGCAACGTTTCAGAAGCGAAAAAAAACCCATTTGAGACGAAATCGTACTGAACCTTAGGTCTGAAGTTCAGAGATTTTCACGCTACATTTGCGGAGATATGATCTGTGGAAGTTGGTCTTTTTGAAGACTCCTGAATTACATTCCAAATAGGTGACCCGGGGAAAATTTTCATAACTTTCTCTCTGAGAATTGGATTGAAATTACGTAAGAATTTACAGAAATAGGATGGACTGTAGTTTCGTTTTTATACTTTTCAAAGCCAAAGGTCAAAAGAGGGACACGTAGCATGTCGTAGAAGTTCGCTCTACTGAACTAGTCTATAATCAGGTCACTGTGGGAGATTTAGCATAACTCTTCCTTGGAGAATCCAATTTAGATTAGACTGGTGGCATTGGAAAGAGGACACAAAGGGCTACTGTAGGTCGCAATTTCAAAACTGGATGATCCGAAATGATAGAGATACATTAGAGGCAATATCGAGCTCCTACAAAGTGAAAAAAGGTGTGTATATTTTTTTAAATTATTGCTTAAGCTTGGTTTGAAAAATTATTTTGAAGGAATTCAAAGGGAATAGTAGAGCATTATTATCAGTAACTGATGCCCCGAGGAAAGAAAATGCAAACACCTAGTAAGCAACCTGAAAGCTCTAGCATGGCTCATGAAGAAGAGGAAGAAATGCTACATGATATATCAAAAATACAAGACCAAGTGCAACAAATGTCACTCTCACAAAAGCTAATAGAAGCTAAGATAAATGGCGTGGAAGCTAAGATGAATGGCTTGGAAGCTAAGATGGACAATTTGAAGATAGATTTGAACACAAATTTGAAGACAGGCATGGCAGATTTGAAGACAGATTTGACAAATTTTCTACAAGAAATACTTACTAATGGTGAAAGGGTAGTAAAGGAAACTCATGATGCGAACAAAAGAAATGTTAATAATGATTTCATAGACTCTAATGTTGGATTGAAGACCCACCATATTCCAAAAATCGATATGAGGAAGCTTTATGGCAAGGATCCCACAACATGGATATTACAGATGGAGCAATTTTTCGATCTCAATAATGTGCAAAACACACAAAAGGTACGTATTGCAACTTTATATTTGGAACCAAATCAATTTGTATGATATCAATGGCTTTTCTCTAGTAAACAAATTATCACTTGGGCAATTTTTATGGAAGAATTGACAGCACATTATGAGGATACAAAAAGCAACACTTTTTTTAGCCAATTGATAAGTCTCAAACAAAAGGGTTCAATAATGGAGCACATTGAGGAGTTCCAAAAATTGAACATAAGGGTAAAAAATATTCCAGAGGAGCATAGGATTGATGTGTTCATAGGGACTTTAAATGATAATATCCAACATGATGTTCATCTTTGGGAACCTGATTCATTAGAGAAGGCATTCAGGTTAGCAAGAAAAATGGAAAGCAAAATTATGGCAACCAGAAAGCATACCACTCACAACTATAAAGATCGAAGTGTTGTTGCCCCTAGTCTTCCACAACCTATAAGGCTGACACCACAATAATTGGAAGAAAAAAGAGCAAAAGGGCTTTGTTATAGTTGTGATAGCAAATACACTAAAGGTCATAAGTGTGCTGAGAAGAAATTATTCTACATAGGTTGTGAAGAGGAAGAAGAAAAGGAGCCAGAAAGGTCAAAAGAAAAGGATATACTCCAGGAACAAAGTCTAGATAAAGAAAAAATGAATCTGACCATATCTTGTAATGCATTGGCTGGAATTACCACTCCTCAAACCATCAAGATAGAAGGAAAAATCAAGAAGAAAAAGGTAATAGTGTTGATTGATTCAGGAAGTACCCACAATTTTATTCATTGTAAGGTAGTAAAAGAATTGAATTGCTTCCTATATCCAGCACCAGAGTGTCAAGTGATGGTTGCAAATGGAGGAACAATAAATTTCTCTGGAAAGTGCCATAATATCAAGCTATCCATGGGAGAATATGTATTGACTAGCCTAATGCTTTCCATTCCAATGGGAGGTGCTGATGTTGTACTAGGAGTCCAATGGCTACAATACTTAGGCACAATAGCTTTTAATTTTCAAGAACTTTTCATGAAATTTTCTGCGGAAGGAAAGGAAGTTGAATTAAGGGGTATTGCAAGGAAACCGGGAAAGATAATCAGCTCGAACGGTATGACAAAGCTTCTAAAAAGGGAAAAAAGAGGTGTAATTTCACAATTATGTTCGCTAGATGTTTCCACATCAAAATCATCTATTTCTCCAGATCTCCAAAAAGTCTTGGACAATCATTCCAAGGTATTTGAGACTCCCAAAGGTCTCCCACCTATTCGTGATCATGATCATGCTATTCATCTGATTCCAGGAAGTGTTCCTCCAAACATTAGGCCATGTAGATATCCTTATGCCCAAAAGAGTGAAATTGAATGTATGGTTGCAGAAATGCTAGAGGCTGGTATAATTCAACCTAGTCAAAGTTCTTTCTCTGCTCTAGTAGTATTGGTGCACAAGAAGGATGGATCATGGCACATGTGTCCGGATTATAGGGAGCTCAACAAGCTCACTATTAAAGATAAGTTTCCCATTCCTGTCATTGATGAATTACTGGATGAATTGCATGGATCAATTTACTTCACCAAGTTGGATCTTCGTTCAGGATATCATCAAATCAGAATGAAGACTAAAGACATTCCGAAAATAGCATTTAGAACTCATGAGGGTCATTATGAATTTTTGGTCATGCCTTTTGGCCTTACCAATGCACCTTCTACATTTCAAGGTTTGATGAATTCCATTTTCAAACCCTTCCTTAGAAAATGTGTGTTAGTAATTTTTGATGATATACTAATCTACAGTGAGTCTTGGAAGGATCATGTTGACCATGTTGACAGGGTGCTACAACTATTGGAGGAGAAACAATTATATGCAAAAAGATCCAAATGTTTCTTTGGAGTACAAGAGGTGGAATATCTGGGTCATATTGTATCTCATGAAGGAGTTAAGGTATACCCTAGCAAAATTAAATCCATTAAGGAATGGAAAATCCCCACATCCATAAAGCAACTGCGAGGATTTCTCGAGTTGACAGGGTATTATTGCAATTTTGTTAAGAATTATGGGAGAATAGCAGCACCTCTAACAACATTATTGAAGAAAGATGCATTTTCATGGACTCCAGAAGCAACAAAGGCCTTCGAACATCTTAAAGAGGCAATGTGCCAAGCACCGGTCTTAGCTACACCGAACTTCACAAAAACCTTTTTTGTGGAATGTGATGCTTCAGGAAATGGAACTGGTGCTATTTTAATGCAAGATGAAAGACCTATTGCTTTTGAAAGTCGTCCAATCAAGGGAAAGATTTTACACATAGCTATTTATGAGAAGGAAAGGTTGGCAATACTACATGCACTTAAGAAATGGCAACCCTACCTAATGGGAAGACACTTCAAGGTAAAAACGGATCATGATAGCCTTAAATACTTTTTAGAACAAAGATTATCCTCTGAAGAGCAACAAAAGTGGGTCACAAAGATGTTGGGTTATGACTTTGAAATCATCTACAAAAAAAGGAAGCAAAATGTGGTGGCAGATGCACTTTTAAGAAAGGATGAGGATGTGGAATCATTGTTGTGCGCCATTTCTATTATCCAACCAGATTGGATAAATGAAGCAAGGGAGGAATGGAAGAATGATGAAGAAGTGTGGGCACTTATTCGAAAGTTACAACAAGATTCCAGTACATCTGATACATTTAACTGGAAAAATGATTCATTGTGGTACAAAGATCGCTTATACCTCTGTAAGAATTCCCAACTCAAGCAAAAGATTCTTATGGAATTACACATTTCTCCCTTAGGAGGGCACTCAGGATTTTTAAAAACTTACCACAGGGTTAAGAAAGAATTTTTTTGGGATGGCCTTAAATCGGATATTCAAAAGTTTGTGGCAGAATGTTTGGTTTGCCAACAAAATAAAGTTGAAACAATTAAGACCCCGGGTCTATTACAACCTTTATCCATTCCAAGCCAACATTGGGAGGAGGTTTCAATGGATTTTATCACAGGTTTACCCAAGTCTAAGGGAAAGAGTGTCATCATGGTGGTAGTTGACAGACTTACCAAGTATGCACACTTTTGTGCATTATCACATCCATTTAAAGCCAATACAGTTTCACTGCATTTATGGAAACAATTCAAAAGCTACATGGAATCCCAAAGATTATTGTAAGTGACAGAGATCCCATTTTCACTAGAAATTTTTGGACAGAATTATTTTCTTGTCTCGGTACTCAGTTAGCTCATAGCTCATCTTATCATCCTCAATCTGATGGGCAAACTAAGATAGTAAACAAATGTTTGGAAGGATATATTCATTGCTTTGTATCTGATAAACAGACACAATGGGTCAAATGGTTGCCTATGGCTAAATGGTGGTATAACACTTCCTTCCATACAATAACAAAAATGACCCCATTTATGGCACTTTATGGATATCAACCACCATCCATCACATCATATTTAAAAGAAAATTCTAAGGTTCAAGCAGTGGAACATCACATCGAGCATCAACAACAAGTCCTCCAACTGCGCAGAATAGAATGAAACAACAGGCAGATCAACATTGCAGCGAAAGAATTTTTGATGTAGGTGATTGGGTATTCCTACGGATACAACCATATGAACAAATGTCCCTCAAGCAAGCTAAGAAGGATAATAAATTATCACCAAAGTATTATGATTCGTACAAGGTGTTGCAAAAGATTGGTACTATGGCATACAAATTGGAGCTTCCTGCAGCTTCTCGAGTGCACCCAGTTTTCCATGTTTCATGTTTAAAGAAGGTTATAGGCGACAAGCTCCCAGTTCAAACAATATTTCCAGAACTTGATAGGAAGGAAAAATTATATTGGAACCGGAAGCAGTCACAGAAACAAGAACTCGACAGCTACAAAATCGATCAATTTCGGAGTATCTCATCAAGTGGAAGAACTTATCCGCTGAAGATTCCACATGGGAGTATGAGAATTTTATACAGAAGCATCCAGAACTACTCAAGCATCGAAGACAACACTTTTATGAAGGAGAGGGGAATGTTAGGTCCCTATAATACTAGTGATTACCCCATTACTATTGTAGTTGTATCCCTTATTAATATTGTTGTGCCCCTATTGTCCCCATATTGTTATTACTGTGCCCCATAGAATCCCTCTATTGTTATTTTTGTGCCTTTATATTATTATTGTTAGGTCGGCTGGGTTATATTGTGACTCCTTAGACTCCTATATATAGAAATGAGGTTTTTTCATTTGAATCATCAAGGAATCATTCATTTGTGTAATGTAAAGGAGGTTGCCCCCTCGAAGAGGCTGAATTCTAAGGCGTTGATCTATCTTTTCTATCTTTTTGCGAGATGGTTTCATAACACTGGGATTCTCGATTTTCCATATTCAAGGCAAGATAGATAATATAGACCTACATTTGATCTCCCTGGCTTAACAATAACTTCCAAGGTGAACTCCTGGAAGAACAAGAGCCAACGATAGATTCTCCCTTCCAACACTGGTTTGTTAACCAAGTATTTCAATGATGAATGATGTGCAAAAAATTTAAATGGTCCTTGCAATAGATAATGTCAAAACTTCTGGAGATAATATACAATGGAAAGACCTTCTCTTTCTGTAGTTGTATAATTCTTCTCTGTAGTATAGAGTTTCTAGCAAGAAAAATAGATGGGATGATCCAAATTTCCCTCTCTAGGTTGCGTCAAGATGGCACCTAACGCAATTCTAGAGGCATTGATATGGAATTCCTTCTTCCAATTGGGATAGGCCAAAATAGGTACACTTGCGAGTTTCTCTTTGAGGGTTTCAAATGCAGAATCACACTCAACATACCAAACAAACCTTTTTTATTTCTTCAAAAGCTTCTCCAATGGTGCAATGATTAAAGAATAATTTTGAATGAACCTGCAATAATACCTAGTATGTCCCATAGTTGACCACAATTGCTTCATAGAAGTTGGAGGTAAAATATTCAATATCATCGCGACTTTGGCAGGGTAAACACATACTCCTTCCTTACACACTATGTGGCCCAATAATGTTCCAAAGGGGACATCAAAAATGCATTTCTTCAAGTTTAAAAAGATTTGAGGCCGCCTACATCTATCAAACATCACCCTTAACAAGATATAATGATTCTTTAGAAAATTATAAATTGTCTAGTTATTCATGTAAACCTCAAGAAATTTGTGAATATAATCTCAAAAATCATCTATCACAATTCGTGAAAAGATAGTAGAAGCATTATTTAAACCAAATGGCATGACATTATATGCATAAGAACCCCATTCAGTGGTAAATGTGGTTTTCTTCTTGTCCTCCTCTATAATCCTGACCTGGTGATAACCTGAAAATCCATCAGTAAAATATAGGCCTCATTTCCCGCAACATTGTCCAAAAATTCATCACTAAAAGGAGTGGGGAATGGATCATGTACACAAGAATTGTTGAGACTTATATAATCAACACACACCCTAATCTCCTGAGAGTATTTCTTATCTTGGATGAAAATAAGGCTTATCTACTCAGCCTCATCAACCAAAAATATAAGTTTGGAAGCTAGAATATTGTTGATATCATTTTTAACTTTCTCTTTAACTCTTGGATTTAATTAGTAAGGTCGATGCTTAACTATTTTTTCATCTGGTTTCAATGCTATCTTTTTCTCTCCAAGTTCTCCTTTGATGTTGTTTAATTCTAAAATTGAAGTAGGAAATAAATCTTCATACTCCTTAAGAAAATAAAAAACCTCCTTGGTGGTCTTCTCATCGCAGTGATCACCAATAAAAGCAATCTTGGGTCACTCTTCAGTCCCAATATTTAGTTTTTTCAACTTGAGTGGCTGCAAATGTGGTGCATCAGTAACATGGTCTTATTTTATTCCTTTCTCCCCTTCGGACTCTTTAAATGATAAATTTCTTAATTCTTCTAAATCATCATAAGGTTATTTGTTAATTTTTCTGCAAGCTACACCTTCATGAAACCCCAACTCATATTGATGTGCAAAATATCCATATCTATTGCATTCCACAAATTCACTGCCAAACAAGAATAACACTCTTTTTATGTCCTTGAGAGCTTCAATTAATTTTTCATTAATATCATGAAATGAAAAATATTTACAAAACTTATCAATCATCCTATCCCGTTATATTTTTTGTCTTTTCATATCTTCCCTTAGCTACCATTCTTGTGGAATAGTACCTAGTGTACGAATGAACTGATGCATCCACAGTGCAACTAGTACCCCCTTCATCCTTCCACATGAAACAACAATTCTAGATATGATTTTTTGGGCTAGTACATCCATCATAAATAGGAACCTTATTGGAGGTTATGTCTGAAGGTGAGAATCTATAAATCATAGCAGTTTTAATAATATCCCAATCATGAAATTGGTCGCGATGGGTTTCCTGCCATATTGTAGGGGTCGCTTGTAAAAGATATATTTTGGCTTTCTTCTATTCGGGAATCAACTTCTTGAAAAAAGTTTACAACAGATTCAGTGCCATTGAAAACAAGATAATTGCGTACCTCAATACCGATCCAGTGGAGACATCTAACAGTTTCTCAATGTCGTGAATGAAGCTCATGATCTGCCTGATGCCAATCCTCCATCGCAACATTAGACCCTACCTTTTTCCTTTGAACACTTATCTAGTTGATGGATCCCACATTCGTGGGGTTGATATAATCCTCCTTTTTCCCAATAGTCAATTTATATAATTGATCCAACAATTTGGGATCTTCAGCATCATCTACAGGCTCAATAAACCTTGGGCCTTGATATGGATCCAATGGTTGTATGACCCAAAATCCATCCACCTCAAAGGTCATAGTTTCTTGTTTTAGATCGATCACTACATAATTTTCAAATTCCCAATCAATACCCAACAAAGTTGGATATGGATCCTTGTCACCCATAATATCAATTACTTCAAAATTTGCATAAGTATTAACACCAACAATATCAACTTCAACATCTTCTAATCTCATGGTGGGGAGAATAAAATATTGATTTTCCAGCCCCAAGGGTTAGCTCAGTTGGTCAAAATTAATGCCTCGCCATCGGGAGGTCACAGGGTCCAATCTCCCTAAATCCCTTGGGGTCAGGCCTTGCTAGTGGGTCGTGGGGCTAGATTCCCTACGGGGTCGATCAGCCAGATTTTCCCATGGACGTAGCGCCACCTGTTGACCAGGGTGTCCTTGAACGAATATATATATATATATATATATTGATTTTCCATATGTAATTGGATGGGTGAAAAGACTAATTTGGGTTTCCCAAGCACCTCCCAAGTTTTCCTCGATAAGATATTAACATCTGAGCCAAGATCTAACATGGAATCCTTGATCTAATATCCAACACTTTGAGCATCAACCTGAAATTTTCTTCTTATTTCACCGAACTCACCTAGAATTCCTTTCAGGAATATTAACTAAAATAGATTTTTCTAATAAGGGGTCATCCTTCACAAAAACTTTTAACTTTTTGTGCAGCTCACCAATAATTTGTTGATCCTTCATTATCTGGAAGAACAACTTAAACCATTCTAGGATTGGTCGAGATGTCTCCTGTGGTGGTCTACGACTTTTGATCTGAACTTGTTCTGGCTGCTCAATTTTGGGACCTTGAGAAGACATTAATTGTTGGAATAATTCATTTGCATCTTTATAGTATTATTTATGTTTGTTGGAATCATAAAGTCTCTTTGGTGACGTTGGCCTTATAACAGTTGGTTGCTAATAGGTTCCAACATCATCTCCAGTTCTTTTCCCTCTTCGAATCAGAATATTAATATTTGGTTGTGCCATAGGTTCTATATATCGTGGTTCATCATTAGTCAAATTAGCTCCCTTCATCTAGTTACGCTCTTCCCAACGGGAAATCTGCTCTGGACAATCTTCTATAGCACATGTATTCACCCGACAATGTGAACACCAAGGTCTTCTTGACATTGGACATTCCCTTGTAACATGACCTTCTTGGTCACATTTATAACATTTAATTGGGCCTCTTGCTCCTGTCCTCCCACCCCTCAGGGCGCCACCTCCTCGTCCCCGAGGAGATTCATTAACTCGAAAAGCCATACAATCTAGGTGATCCGCCAAAGCATCTAAGGACCAACATTAATCCATATGATGTGTGGGAGACCCACAGAATTCACAAAATAGATTGTTGGGCACATTGGAATACTTTTGTAAAATAAGAGATAACCGAGGTGAGTGACTATAAGGTCTAAAAATTTCACAATACTCATTCAAGGACATACCTTGATGCAGAGGGAACGCTTGATGCTGAGACAGACCCTGGAATGGCATTACTGGAGAAATTTTCATAACTTTGGGATTGTGTGGTGGTGGTGGTGGCGGAAGACCCATAAGAAAACTCGATGATCCTTGACTCGTGAGCTATGGACATTCAGTGACATGATTCCCTTCAACTTGGCAGTGTGTGCACCAAACCTGAGGTCACATTAGTTGCATAGGAGCAAGATCCTTCAGTATCTCAATAAGAGTGGAACTTTGATTATGAAGTCCCATAATAGCAGGTTCAAGTGAGGTAGCACCCCATTTATAATCCTAAGGATATCCCGCCATTTCCTCAATATGCATTGTATGTTCCAAAGCATCCTACAGTGTAGAAATCTTCTGTTGTGACAGTGGAATCCAAGTCATAGTTAGAAAAGATTTAATAAAAAAATCCCTCTGATGATGAGGATCAATGGGATATGATAGTTTACTAATAGCATCTTTGAATTATTGCATGCACTACCAAGTAGACTCTCCTTCTCTTTGATGAATATCCAACAATTCCACCAGGCCTTGTTGATTCGACTGAGGTAACTTAAATTCTTGAAGAAATTCTTGTTTGAAAACACCCATAGTGGCATTAGAGTTTGCATCAATCCATTTAATAAACCATCGAAGTGCTCGATCTCTTAGAGTATTTTAGAGCTCAACAAGTTTAGTCGCATCAAGAGTCTATTGAGTCCTCCAGACAACTTCGCAAAGATACTAATGTTGTTCAACATCTTCATCGCCCCATCCTAAAAAAAATTGATATTGGGTAAGGGATCTGTCCATATTCCAACCATGACTGTGTGCATCGATTGGAAAATTATAAATCCCTTGGAACCCGGCTTAAATTTATTAATTGAACCTAATTAAACACCACTGGTGGTACTACTTCCTCCACTAGAGCTACCAACACTATACCTAGAGTATACCTACA
Organism: Pinus tabuliformis; assembly: GCA_031772625.1. NCBI lineage: Eukaryota > Viridiplantae > Streptophyta > Pinopsida > Pinales > Pinaceae > Pinus > Pinus tabuliformis. The sequence continues at coordinate 877,295,476 of CM062820.1, read as the reverse complement.
AAATTTTGATATTTTTAGTTAACTTAGAAAAGAACTTATCAAGATTTTGATACAGTACTAGGGGAATGTTAGGGAGAGGAGATGTTGTAGTTATATGTTACAGGTTGTTGCTACAGGGGATCGACTCATCTTCAAAGAACAGTCGCCTCATCATAAAATTCATTTCATCATCTACTGGAGTATGCTCCCCTGACATCGTAATCGGCTGCACAGGTGGCTCAGGCATATGAAATCCTTCTAACTCTGAGTGGGGCCTACCAATCCTAACTTAACTTCCTTGAAAACAGCCAACGACACCTCCTACTCCGCCAGACGAAGGTCTATCATGCTCTCCACTTCTCCGCAACTCAGGATTATCCATGTTATACTTCTATGATGTTGAACCTATCACTCCTTCTCCTATCCTTTGCAATTCTCTTCTCCTATACCTAATCTCTCGTAAATTCCTTTCTAGAAACTCTTCAGTTATTATTTCCCTTTGCAATGCTCTAAAATCTAGTGCCTTGTGCAACTCCTCTATATCCAACACAATAGCCCCTCATTTCTTTAACTGGACAACATTCCTCCCACTAAATCTAACCCCTAGCACCTAGGGTTTTAAGAAGCCATTTGATCTTCTTGGAAAGGTAGCAGATTTTCTTCAACCATCAATAACTTGATCCATGGGGGAATATTTCAACAATATTCCCCACAATCCGAACTTGAAAATTGCTTCTTCTCTAGAAAAGGACTGATGATCTTCGGCTGCAAATTCAATAATAATACCTTTTATCACTGCATTTACCCAAAAATAAATATCCCTTGTCAAATATGTATCCAATAGGTGGAGTTCGGCCATATCAAGTGTTGACCAGTCTCTACGAAATGCAGCCCGACTTCCAACCCCCACCTTGATTCACAATCATTTTAGCCAATCTTGTATCTTCTTAAGAAACTCACACCAAAATATTGCATATTGGTCATAGGTAGGCTTAGCGTACAGAACTTCTAACCTAACCCAATCTAGGTTCTTATGTCTCAGTTGAGCTAGTTGCAAAATAATGTGATCAACTTTCTCATGCCACCAATTTTGAATACCTCTACCAAAAATTCTAGATACCATGATCTAAATCCTTTTTTAGCTTAGGGTCTCGGTAACGGAACCATTTTTTGGTGGAAATTTTTGAAAGGTTAATGACCCAGATTCAGCCTGAGTTGCCAACAAAGGAAGTCGTTGTAGTCTAGATTTTCACCAACATTTTCACTCACTTTTGCAAAGGAGCATCTCACCTGAGACGAACCAAAACCACAAAAAATTGAAGGGATATAGATTAATTCCATAATTTTATTTGCACACTTAACAAACTATCATCTACACAACTATATTATAATTGAAACATGCATTCATTACAAAAGACTTCAGAACATTACTTGCGTGAATAAAACTAAAAATTTAAAGTTGGCATACATTCGTCACAAAACTACAAAAACGACACAAAAATTCCCAAACTCCATTTTATTAGTAGTTCCATCCATCACATCAAATATCATACAGATATGTGGGTCCCTCTCACCCAAAACATTACATCAAACTATATAGCACATATATTACATCTTCTACTCAAACACAAAGTTTTGCAGCATCTGAATACAACTAGCACAAAGACTCAATTTATATGAAAATGATATTTAATTCGTTCCTCTATTATTTCCTTTATAGGCATGATTTCTGGATCTAGTATTCTCAGTGGTTTCTTGATCTCACATAGATTTGTTCCCTTTTCACAAAATCCTGGAGCCATTTTCCCTTTTTTCCTCTTGATTTCTTCAAAATTGATCCCATTTTCCTGCTTTCGCGAATGTGCTTCCCTATTTTCAAGCTACACAAGTCCCAATACTTTAATTCTCAACAACTTTTACATTTTTGGTGACCTTTTTCTGACCACTTTGTCCATTTTCCTTTTGCAACATCTGATCATCATGTTTCCAAAAAAACGAAGGACCCAACACAGCCATGGCTTTGAACTCTTTGAACTTCTCAAAAGCTTCAGATTTTTCCCGAAGGAAGGAAACCCATATCATTCTATTGAAATCATCGATTATTAGCATAAATTATATCTTACCTATAAGTGACTGTGTTCCATATTTTCCACACTATTCCATGTGCACTAGCTGCAATGGTTTTGTTGAAGAGTTTTCCTTTTCCTTGAAAGGAACTTGAGCTTGCTTTCCTAGGTGATGAGATTTGCAGATAATGTTCTCTAGTTTTGAAGGCATGGGTAGGTCCTTGACTGCATTGTTGAGTCATTGAAAAGGTATGCATTTATTATTAATCTCACCATCCTTTTCCTTTATTCTATCTTTTCTATATCTTAATACATTAATCTATTAAGGAATTACAGTAAGGAATGAAGGAATTATATGCAGTTATGACTTAGCTAATTATTACCCTTCTTTATGTAGGAAAACAACAAAAGGGACAAATTTTGTACCCTATGAAGGAACAGCAAAAATCGGCAAGCTAAGGAAGGAACGCAGCGGTTGCAAATAAGGCCAAAGAAAATCAAAAGAATCAGCGCGAGAAAGGAAAGGATGTCTGAAGTTGGAAATCTGTTGTGAATCCCTCGGGATCGCGTTTATCATTTATCTTTTACCCTTTTCTATTATAAAAGGAGATGTTTGTAAGAAGGAAAGGGAGAGGAAAAATTGTTGTTACTATTGAAATTGTAATTTTAATTACAGACTCTCGCTGTCGAGAAGAACACGAATATATTGTAAATTCTTATTCAGTTTGATGATTAATATATAAGTGAAGTTGTTGTTCCCTCGCGTTATCTGAAGTAACTTAGAAGTGTTCGATGGCAGCTAAGGGCCTGGCCTCTGGTGGATTCAACTACTTTTCTTCTGTCATACATTTCCAATTCTCACAAGTGTGATGGTTTGATAGTATTCTTGCTTTCTGTGATTTTATCGCTTTTGTTGTTTATTGTTCTCTAGTGTTGACAGAATATCTTTGCTTTCTATAATTTACAATAATGTCGTTAGTACGATTTACTTTCATTTCAGATTGAGTTATTTAGACAAATATTCATTTGGATGTAATCAACTGTAAAGAGTATTAACTATCGTTGTTGAAACTCTCATATTGATATCATTTGCTGTTTAGATTATTTATTGAAGACTGGGTTTGATTTAGATTAAATCAGTTAAAGAGAGATGAGTTATCACTACTGTACTCTCAACTGATGTTGTTGTTACTTTAATGAATGTAAGATTTGAGTTTGTTAGAAGATTGAGTTCTTTAATTGCAATTGGAATTTACTAGATGCATCCGTTTACTCTTGTATTTAAAGATCTATACTGCAATTTAGGAAACATTACTCTGAATTAAATAGCAGCCACATACTGTGTACACTCTTGAAATAAGAGGACTTGCCCGGATTGATAATTAATGTGAGGATAATTAGGAGTTTTAAAAGGCACCTTTTACCACCCATCATGCATCTTTCTTACTAATCTTGAAAATTTGGTAAAAGTTCAAATGTCCAAGCCTTTTTTTCTATATCCAACTCTCATATGTCTTTAATAAGCAGCATAGTTATATATTTTCTTTGAGTACATAGACATTATTGTCTATTCTTACAACTTCAGCAATTATTTCTCTTGTACTTGTGGACTTGATTTGACAATTTTTAGTTTTGAAAACCACATCATAGCCTTGATAGCATATCTAAGACACACTCAACATATTATGTTTCATCTCATCAACATACAAAACGTTCTTAGCTTTACCTTTTCCATTTGAGAGATTGACCACTCCTTTTGCAATTATTTTTCCTAGAGTATTGTTACAAAAGGTCACACTACCTTTATCAACAGGCTTCCCAGTGAGAAAAATGCTTCTATCTCATGTCATGTGCCTGGAACAACCACTGTCCACATACCAATGGCTCCCACCAATTGCTTTGATTTCTCTTTCTCTTTTCAAACTTTGGGTTTCTATTCAATTTTCTCAATAAATGGATTTGTATTCCTTAGTTTTAGCCTGCAATTAACAGCTATATGCCCAAATTTTGGCATTTAAAACACTGGACTTGATAATTCGGGGGAGAAAAGGAAATATTGTACTTGGTTTTTCTTCTTCTATGCTGAGAAAATTTTTGAGCAAATTGATTTGCATTGACAGAGTCATCCTTTTGTTTCTTCTGTTGATTTTTCTTTGACTGAGTAATTGTCTCTTACTTCTGGACTCAACATCAAAGCCTAGGCTAGTTCGATCTTTTGAAATGCATTGAGCCTCTAATGTCTCATTTAAATTTTTAGTCCCTTTACTAAATTTCCGATTGAAGCTAAGTTGTGTTTTGGCCTTCTCTAGCTCCTTTCTTAGCAATACAATCTCCCCTTCCAGCTTCACACATACTTGAATTTTTTCATTCAACTGTTGGTTCAATGTTTCTTGTATTTTCTTTTTTTCTTCTAATTGCACAAGTAATGGCTCAACAGCCTCAGCCTTCTCTTTCATTAGAGATTCCTTCTAGATTTTTTTTCTTTCTCAGCCTCTCTATTTCCTCAAGTGCACTTACCATCTCTCCTTCAAAATTGACTTCTCCCTCTTCATCATCATAATTAATAGCCTCAACTTGCAGATTTTTTATAGTCATCAACATGAGTTCATTAGGGATATCATCATCTTTGTCCTCATATGGGAATTGGTTGGGCTCACTTTCATATGATATCTCATCTTGAGCATAGAAACCTTTCTTCCTAGCCTTCTTTATATCCTTTTGAACCTTCATAAATTTTTCTTTAGGATCATAACCATTTTTATTCTTTTCAAGACACTTTGATGCATAACTTGGCCACAATTAAAACATTTAAAGGGAAAATTACATTTATACTTTCCTGACCCTCGCTTAAGCCTCCTCACAAAGTTAGTTTCTTCTTCATCTCATTCATAACATGTGTCAGCATGCTCATCCTTTCTCTTATTTTCTGCTTTGAAGGTTGATTCTTTGGCTGTAGACTTTCCTTTAGAACTCCTCATCTCATAGGTAGTGAGTGTTACAAGGAGTTGATATAGACTAAGAGTGTTCATATTTTCCATTTCTTCAATGCATGACACCTTTGGATTAAACCTCTTAGGAAGAGATCTAAACACATTTTGAACTACCATAGCTTCATCTAGCTTCTTGTTAAGCCCTCTAATGGTGTTCAAAACTTCATCAACTCTTTGAAAAGACTTTGCAATATATTCATTGTAATGCATGCTCAATGATTCAAATTTGATCCTAAAACCTTGGAGTTTAGCTTTCTTTACATTTTTGTCTCCTTCATAGTAGTTTCTCATCTTGTCCCAGATTGCTTTGGCAGATTTGCAATCCGTCACCTTAACAAGTTCAGATCCAAGTGATTGAATGTAGGTCTTCATCCTCACTTTCTCCAACACATAATTTTTTCCATTCAACATAGGTGCCTTATTGATAAAACCTCCTTCCTAATTTTCCATGGTCCTTGATCTTTCTTCCAGTTTTTAGACTAATCAGAAGTAACCTTCTCTGATACCAGGACAATATTGTTGGAAACTACGACAATACTAAGAGGGAGGGTGAATCAATATTGTAACAATTTTACCAATTCCTTTTTTTTCTTTGTGTGAGAACAATAAAAAAGTAAAGATCACTTTCAGTAATAAATATGGTAAACGACTACTTCAAAAATCAATGGAAAATTCAAGGAACTAATAACTTCATAAATTGCTTCTCCATTTTATTCATAGGGAAAACTACGACTTGCAAATAAAATACTTTGGCTACAACCAGTAGGAAGCTACAACTTCCTAGTTTATCAGCTGCAACTAAATGGAGCTACAACCCCAACTATTCTCCAACACCCACTGGAAGGAGCACCAACCCCTAATCAGCAAGCTACAACTCGCTTTAGACACTCATTGTTCCATTTTTCATCCATTTTCACACTAGGATCAATGATTGCCTTCTATCCTTTCAAAATAAATAATTTATCTCAGTCACCTCTCACAAACACCCACAATAATCACCATACCAACACCTCACTACACCAGAATCTCGGTCTCAAAAAAAACTTACACAATCTTCTTGATTAGTTATGCTTTTATAGATTTTTGTTTTTGATAACTTTGGCTTTGTTTATTTGGAATTTGTGCATGAAGCCTTATTTTTTTCCTTTGTCTTGTTCTCTTCTGTCCTCTGACTGTTGTTCATCAAATTCTTGGCCTTGTCCAACCCTTTCTTCCGGTTGAACTAATTTTATTTGCAGCTTTTAGCTAATCTATACTTTTACAAGTTTTAGTTGTTCTTATTCTATTTTTAGCTACAATTAAGTTTGGCTTAACTACCAAACTGTTAGTTATGTAAAATTTGGGCTTAAGCCCCTTTCACAACCTCCTTTTCCTGCTTCTTCATCGATAAGACCGAGTCTCCATGACCATTGGCTTAGGCCTTGGGTGATAAACCCTTTCAAGTCTTTTCGGGATCCTATTTCCTTTGTTAACGACTTTGCATTGTTGTTCATGCTTCTACGCAAAGCGACCACACCCAGTGTTGAGGTCCAAGCTCCCATATTTTTTTATTAATTGGAATTCTTAAACATTTACGGGATTTCAAGATTTGGGGATGACCCCACATCCTATTTTTTATGGACCATTGGTCGTGTTTCTATGCAAAACAATCCAAGGGACAATTCTGAGCACTTATCCCGACACTTCCCAAGAACCTCCATGACTCTATTCTCTACGCCTTGGGTCTAACCTCTGAGTTGACATGTCTCGTGGGGATCACTTGACACTCTCTTTATTGGTTGTTTCTCTGCCTCCATGACCTGGTGTGTTCTTCCCTTTGCCACTACAAAATGCATTCAAAAAATCCACCGAGGAAATTCCTACGAGATGAGTTGTCATGTGCTTCCTCCAATCACCTTTTGAATTGGTTGCCACTATTGTCAACAGGTCGATGTGTCCAAGCACCCACCGCCCGGAAAAGCCTCTTGTGCACCTTGGATTATTCTTCCATGATGACATCACCATTACATCACTACTTCCATGTGTCATCCTTTGAGTGGTGATACATGTCACATAGAAAAGGGCCACTTGGGTGCCCAAAAGCACTGAATCTACTTGCCACATGTCCACCTCCTATTGGTTGATTTTGAAATCATCCTTTGATGTCGTTCAGGCCAATCATGAGTGACCATATGTATTACTGGAGGAGAGATAAAATGTCCTTTGAGGCCTTGTTTTACGACCATTTCCTTTGTTATTTCATTTTTCTGAAAATCGTCAGGTTCAAGCCTTTAGTATTTGGCACCACTCCTAAGCGGAATGTGGTTTTGGGATGGTACCCCTGGAGTAGCTCTCCGTCATCGATCTGCACGATCAGTTGTGTGGGAAACCACTTCCAGGACCACAGAGCCCATCTAACGCAATACCTCGAATGCACCCTAGAAAGCCGCCACGTGGCCCAAAAAGTTATCGTTGTTGTGGCCTCCACTTAAGCCCAAAGATTCGCATAGAAGCTCCACCACTAGGTTTGGTACTTGTGTTATCTTTGGTTATGTGCCAAAGGCTCCTCTAAACACCTTTAACCTTATTATTTGACTTTGGGGTCAGAGAGCTTTGAATTTCTCTCACTTTTGGAAATCTCTTTCAGAGCTCTATCCATTTTGGCAGCTTATACCTACATCTGAGATGATCTGCTTCCCAGAATTAGATCCAAAGCCTTTGCTCCTTTTTTTTGCCATTTTATCATGTTGCTCCATCAGTTTGCTCCCTAGGACCTTCTTTGACACTTGTGCTACCTCTTTTCTACAATAAACACTTTGTTTCCATCACCCTGTTGCCATCAATGACAACATATCTCTAAACTCATATTTCTCTTACAATTAGCTATTCTTCATTTGTGTGAGGAATACATTACATAACCTTTTATGTGCACACCTTTCTACACATTCAATTTTTTTCACTTCCCATCCCTCCACACATACCATTTATTCACACTCGCTTTTCCCCACACATGCAAAAGTTCCACTTCATGATACCATATATTGTTAAAAATAAATCTCTCGAATTATAAGCCATACATAGTGAAATTTAAAAAATAGCATTTTTTCTCCTTTTGATGCTAATTCAAAGCTCTTGTAAGAAATCCTAGTCCTCAATGTAAAAATGTGATGATATGGCATTATGTGAATTAAATATTCCATTATTCCATGACCGACCTACCATTGTTTAGCAACTCCCAATTATGATTCTGAGATGACCCGATGAAGGTATTATGTGATGAAGGGATGTATTAGTGAATGTTTCCTTTAAATTGAGATTTTAAATAACTGAGAGCTCCATAATACAACACTTGACATGGCATGCATATCAAAGTGCCTTATAAGAATAAAGCAATATGGAAAGTAAATGTAAGGAGGAGTTCTCTTGTAGGGATACAACTAATTCGCTTGTTCGACAAAATAAAAACTTCCATTAGTCAAAAACCTACTATTTGTATATGAATCTAATGCCTGAATAGAAATTTGATAATAAAATTTGGATTATAGGCCTTGCTGATGTTGGATGTCTTCCTAAGGTATTTGATTTCAAAGAACTTGTTTTAATGTTTTCTTTCCATTTTGATTCTAAGACCAAAACTATTTAAGTTTCTTTGCAAGGAAAGAATTCAATCCTTCTTAGTCCGAAATATTTTAGGGAAATGTTGAAGCTACCAAACCCAAACAGGAAACCTAAGTTGATTGAGGCATATTCTTTTCTCAACTCTGAGGGTGGTGGAATGAATGTTCTTAGATAATTTCATGGTTTAATTAATGCACATGCAAGCAAACCTTTTGTTTATTGGTATATCAGTGTTATTTGAAGTTTTACAGATATTTCTCTTGCTTGTTTTCACATATAATGGGACACAATTCAACATATTGTATACCCAAGTCAGTCCTATATATCCTAAATTTTTCTTTCAAGAAGGAGAATATATCTGATTAGGTTGAGGTAATTTCCAATTATATTTCTTCACAACTAACTAACTATTTGAAGACCCAAAGATTCTTCATTATAGTTTATTTGGTTGGTGATAGCGATAGTTTATTGTAATTTTTTAAATGACTTACCTCTTAAGAATAATAAGAATCCTGAAACAAAACCAGTGCAATTTTGGTATCCCATTTTATGAAGGCAAAAAGCATTATTTCATCTTTTCCTTATCTACGATAATTTTATTGGGAATTTAGATATGTATTAATTGGAATTGAACTGTAATGGTTGACTTAACAAGCTCAACATTTTATAAGGGGAAAATTAGTATGTTTATAAGAAGACAACAATACATATTAAGATAGTCATGTATTAATCTCTCTTTTTATTTTTTATAGATATTTTGTTGCAGAAGTATGTAGATAGTATTTCTCTTGGTTAGTTCTATTTGATAGGAAAAAGAATAAGTAATTTATTTCATTACCACTTAAGATTTTATAAGTTGTTCTGAATAATTTTTCACATTTAACAGATTTATCTAATATTTTGAAACCCTTTAATTGAAAGAGGTTGGTCTTATCCAAGGTTTTGATCTGAAACTAGCTTATTAAGATCATAGAGGGAACTAGAGATAATGAAGTGAAGACATCGAAAGAAAAAAGAGAAAGAAAAATTATATAGAATGATGATTTAGTCACACAAGTTAGTACCAATTTAGGAGAAAAGAGAAAAAAAATAGGCAAAGAGGGAAGAACCCTACAAATGTAAAATACTCATTAGCTCAACCAATTAATCAAAGCTCCTCCTTAGCACCCAAAAAATATAAAATTGCATTCAGAAGAGAGAATAATGAAGATTTTGGTGGAGATGATGGTGAAAAGCCACCCCTTCATGTTAATTTGGAAAAGTCTCATGTCGTTGTGATTACATCAAAGAGTAATAGAAGTTCTAGTAAAAAGGGATCACAAGAAGTAGAAGGACCCATTCATATGAAAGTATATAGTGCTAAAGTCCCTAATTGGGTAGCATCAAACTTGGTAGAAAGTTAGAAATTAGTGGAATAATTTCCTGTAGATGATCCAATTATATTTGAAGAGAAATCATTAACCATACATAACACCCACTATGATAATGTCAAAAAAAAAGTTAGAAATTGAAAAAGTGCATGTTAACAATTAAAAGGTAATAAAGAAATGGAGGTTCAAGGTAATAAATGTATTAGGAGTGGGAATTATATACTTATGAAATTGCATATGACCACAAAGGATTCCATTGATCATTTTTTTGCAGAGAAAAAATTGAAAACATGTGACTAAAAGGGAAAATCAATGAGCTTGAATATGCCCTGAGTCGTAGATCTTTGTTCATGCCCGCTTTGGAAATTGTAGATCCATAACTGGCACCACCAATCTCAGATGGCACACCCAATGTAGTTATGAAGGTATATAAACTATTGAATGGGATTATAACTTATGTCAAATAGAACATAAATAAGGACTAAGTATCATTAAAGAAGCATCAGATGTATAGTTGTACTTCAGGAATATTTCTTAGAGTATTTCTTCTTTTATTGATTATTTCAAAAAAACAAAAAATGTTTTCAAAGAGGGTCATTATCATCCTCCAAAGTGGGAATTAGAGAATTTTTTAGCATTAGGGTTGTTTTTTAACTCCCTCACCCCAAAAAAAAAAAAAATCATTGCCTCTAAAGTCAAGCATTTCAAGGGTAATTTTTTAAGAGATATGAACCGCCCCCAAAAAGCCAATTTTGGGGGCAATATGGAATGCCCCATAATAAGTGACTTTTGGGGGAAGTTTTTAAACCCCTCATCCCCAAAAAGCATCACCTCTAAAATTCAAGCCTTCTAGGGGGTGATTTAGAACCCCTCCCTTACCAACTTACAAGTGGGGTTTAGAACCCCCCTTGTACCAACTTTTAGGAACATTAGGAACCCCCCTTGTGTTAGAAAATTATATATTACATAGCAATGAAACACATAAAATACTGCAGAAATATAAACACAGAAAATGCATAAAATAAGAGACACAGATAAATGTGGTTCACCCAATTTGAGCTACGTTCACGGAGAAACAACTAGTCCTTCTTTTTATATTGTTAAAATTGGCAACCAGGGAAAAACTTCATGTGGGTCATATTATTCATGGCTGATAATATTTTTATTATATTCCTCTCGTCGAGAGGTGTAGGATTGATATAAAGATCATCCGATTCTGATAAGTATTCATGGAGATATGAATTTATTTTGATTATGGAATTATTATCAAGCCGACCTACAACTCATGTAGGCTCAGAAGCCCAACAGTCGCATCTATTCACCCACCAACGTTGTCTATAAATATAAGAGGACTTTTCCTCATTTGGACTCACTCATCTCATCACATCTCTCTCTCTCTCTCTCTCTCTCTCTACTGCGCAGAAATGAGTCTCTTCTCTACTGCGCTGAAATGGGTCTCTCTCTCACACATGTGAAGCCGGACGTTGTTGAATTTGAAGCTGCAACTGCAGAAGTAAAGATTGACTTGCGTGCCCTAGAAGATCTCCTCATCTGAACTGCGTTGTAGGTTCATCTGAACCTCCTCTAAAAGCCGCAACTTTTGGTGGTGGAATGAAGTCAATACGACGAACGATTTGCAAGATATCGACTGCCCTAGTTTGAAGCCGGAAACTGCTGAAACTGAAGCTACAACTGCAGAAGTAAAGATTGACTTGCGTGGCCTAGAAGATCTCCTCATCTGAACTACGATGTAGGTTCATCTGAACCTCCTCTGGAAGCTGAAACTTTTGGTGGTGGAATGAAGTCAATCCGACAGTCGGTTTGTGAGATATGGTCTGCCCTAGTTTGATCATGAAGCCGCTAATGCTGATGTTGTTGATCTAGGGTTTGCTACTGCTGATATGAATCAGATTTATTGTACTATTTCTCTCTGCTGAATTATTTAAGATAAAAGAAGATTTGATCAAAGGGTTTCCCCACACATTGTGGGGTTTGTCCCTGGCTAGCCGCCACATCTTGTGTCTCTTGTCTTGGCTTGTTTTCTGTCGATCGTTTAATGTTCTATCTGCACTTTACTTTATGTACATGTGATTGCTAATGGGTGGAATATAATAAGAAAAAGAAGTAAACTGTTATAAGCATAGAACATACCATAACTTAACATGGTATCAGAGCTGAGGTGAAGACAAAGCCCGAGCAAGAGCAAGAGCAATCATCGAAGAGAATATTGGCAAGGCTATCCTAAAAGAACTATGGGGTCCTCAACACTCTTTTCTACTGAAGACAAGCTCCGTGAGAAAGCTGACTATCACGGATGGAAGATGTCTATCGATCTAACCCTTGAGAATCAAGGAGTGTTGGATCATGTGAGAGGCAATATTGTTGAGCCTCCATCAAATGCATCCGCTGCTACCTGGAACAAATGAAAAAATGGAGAATTCAAAACAATAGAAGATCATCCGGGACTCTATCGACAAGCACTTGGTGGCCTACATCTCTGAACTGGACACTTCCAAGGAAATCTACGATAGACTGGTGAGTTTATTTAAAGTTAATGATGCAAATCAAGTTTTGTTTCTTAGAAATAAGTTGACGGAAATCAAGAAGGGTAAAGATGAAAGTATGCAAGCATACTTCTTAAGAATCACCGAGATCAAGAATGATCTCCTATCTATTGGGGAAACTATTACTGACAGAGAAATGGCACTCACAAATCTTGGAGGATTACCATCTGAATGGTATGTGTTCAGGACTACTCTTCTAAACTACAATGTAATTCCTAGTTTCGAGGAATTAATGGCTAGATGCATTCAAGAAGAAACAAGGGAAGAAGTGCAAGAAATGCCCATGCCTAAAGGTCCTCCTGCTGCCTTTTCTTCTCATGCAAAGAAAAGAAATAATTCCCGGACTAAATCAAAAGGAAACGCTGGACCTAAGGCTAGAAGAAAATGACGATGTTACATTTGCGATAAAGCAGGTCACTATGCAAGGGAATGCCCTGATAGAAATGAATCACACCGAGACGATGATCAAAATCCCTCTGATGGCAAATCAAAGGAATGAAAAATTCAACAACAAAGGTAAGAGGAGAGTCGGGGATCGAGGAAGAGGACAGCCATTCAAGAAGGCTAGAAAGTCCAGGATGTATTAAATGCACCTGACCTCAAAAAGAACCTAGTGTCCATCTCGGCAATGGAAGACAAAGGCTACAAGGTAATCTTCAGCAATGGCAAGGTATGTATATGGAAAAATAATGTTAAAGATGCCTTTACTCTTGGGTTTAGTGTTGATTCATTATATCAGGTCGATGGAAGTCCGCTAGGTGTCATGTCTTGTGACACAACTCTTTAGTCCGAACTTTGGCATCAGAAGTTTGCCCACCTTCATTACAAAGCTCTACCCGATGTAAGACAGATGGTAACAGGGATGCCCGAATTCCAAGTAGAGAAAGAAGGTGTATGTCCGGGATGTGCCAAAGGAAAGCTCAAAAGGGGACCATTCCCCCCAAGCCAAAGCAAGACCTCCGATATATTACAATTGGTTTACTCAAGCATACCTGAGGTTGGCATTAAGAGGGAGACTACTACACCACATACTCCTGAGCATAATGGTGTGGTGGGAAGGAAGAACGACACGTTGATGGAAGTTGTCCGGGCCATGCTACATGATCAAAGACTTCCAAAGTTTCTATGGGCTGAAACTACAATCACCGCCGTATATGTACAAAATCGATGCCCTCATCAAGCATTGGGTTCCTAAACTCCTGAAGAAATGTTCACCACCGGTCAAAGGGAAGTCGTGATTAGTCATGATGTCACCTTTGACAAAGATATGGCTCTCAGCAAGGTGGACAATCTGCTGACTTTGAGTAGCTCTCAAGAAGCCGACACCAGGGAACCGAAAGAAAAGGATGATGAATCAATGCCTGATGTAGAAGAACCCATGGATCCGATTGATCCTCATCCACATGAGCCTTCCTCTTCTAGGAAGAGGCCTTCATGGATTAGGGGGATACTTGATGATGCTGAAGGACATGCTGCACCCTGAGGAACCTTCCATCAATGTAACAAACTTAACAAGTATCAGGGATACCTGACCATCATGAGCACGATCATACAAAATGAACCTTCATCATTCTCAGATGTCATCAAGCATTAACTATGGAAGGATGCTATGACCATAGAATATGAGTCTATTATGGAGAATGATGTCTGGGAAGTAGCTCCCAGACCCTAGACAAGACAATTGTTACTTCAAAATGGTTTTACAAGATAAAGCATGCAGCAAATGGAAGTATGGAAAAGTATAAGGTTCATTTTGTTGCTCATGGTTTATCCCAGAAGGGAGGTATAGACTATGATATTTGCACCTGTTGCCAGTTATACGACCATCCTCTTGATCATAGCCCTTGTGGCTTCACAAGGATGGAACCTACATCAGATGGATGTTAAGACCACGTTCTTGCATGGTTCTATCAAAGAAGAGGTCTATGTGGAGCAACCTGAAGGATTTGAAATTTATGATTGAAAATCTCATGTATGCAGGTTGAAGAAGGCTCTCTATGGGCTGAAGCAAGCACCCCAAGCATGGTATGAGAGGATCGATAGCTACTTGATGAAGCTGGGATTCACTAGGAGTGAAGCTGATCCTAACCTTTACTTTAAGGTTGAAGATGACAAGCCTCTCATACTGGTGTTGTATGTGGATGACCTCTTTCTAACAGGTGCAAACCCTCTCATTCACAAATGTAAGAGGGAGATGGCTTCTGAATTTGAAATGAAGGACCAAGGACTTGAAGTGTGGCAGAAGCCAAGGGAAATTTTCCTATCTCAAGGAAAATATGTGGTAAATATATTGGAAAGATTCGGTATGATGGACTGCAAGCCTGTGACTACCTCGAGGATCTTAAATTTTAGAAGTTATATGGTAGTGATGTCGGACCAGACTTGGGAAATGCCTCTGAGTTTCAAAAACTCATTCACATTGATGTTCTTGGTGAACCTCCGTCCGAACATATGTTTTGCAGTTAGCATTGTGAGCTCATATTTGGTTGAGCCTCACTGGATTGATGCTAGGAATCTTCTGAGATGTCTTCAGGACACAATCTCTCATGGATTAAGATACACTGTCGGAGATGTGAGACTACTTGGATATACTGATGTTGATTGGGCAGGCAGTGTGGTGGACCGTAAGAGCACTTCCGGGTACTGTTTCACCTTGGGATCTGCTTCGATATCCTGGATGAGCAGGAAGCAGAAGTCGGTGGCTTTGAGCACCGCCGAAGCAAGATATATTGTTGCTAGCATAACCTCGTGTGAGGTAGTCTGGTTGCCAAAGCTCTTCAGTGAGCTGTTTGGATTTACATTGGATACCACTGTGATTCTCTGTAACAACCAGAGGTGGGATTCGATTATTGAGGAATCCCGTATTCGTCAATTGCTCCAGAAGATATACATCATCTGGGATATGGTAAGTTGATGAGCAAGGAAGCTCCATCACATTAAGATGACGTACAGGTTGATACACCTTGTCAAAGCCCCGAGGAAAGATCTAATCTGTGATTTTCCCAAACGACTTGGAGTCGGCAAGAAACCCTTGTACAAGGGTCCTGCATGTTGCATACATTGAGCTCTGGGAGCTCTGAGGGCTTGCGGTTCCTACTGGAGCAACATATGACCACAGGGTAACTCACCCTCCCCTGGTGGTGCACACTGGAACAAGATGATTCGCTCTCTTGTGGGACAAGATGATTCGCTCTCTTGTGGAACAGGATGATTCGCTCTCCTGTGTAGCAGGATGATTAGTTCTCCTGTGAGGCCTGGATTGATGTGTTCTCCATGGCAGCCTGGATTGATGTGTTCTCCACAGCGGTTGTAGCAGGATTGATGTGTTCTCCTGTGAGGACAGGATTGATTAGTTCTCCTGTCGAGGCATCCTACCCATGCAGTCTAGGACTCATGGGAAGTACCTCTCATCTGATCAATGAGCACGGAAATGAAGTTAGGGACCATAGTAGTACCGATGGACGCATCGTTGTATCTACCATACTCCCTACGCTAGGATGACCTCCATTGATCTGGGATCAATGATACTAGTCTGGGACTAGTGGTAGGAGTTGTACCATACTATGACGCTGACTTCGGGTCGGTTGAGACTGGTCTGGGACCAGTGGTACATACTCCGAGACTGACTTCGTGTCAGTGCAGTACTGGTCTGGGACCAGTGAGAGTGGTACATACTATGACGCTGACTTCAGGTCGGTTGAGACTGGTCTGGGACCAGTGGTACACTCTCTGAGACTGCGATATTGGTCTGGGACCAGTGGTAGGAGTTGTACCATACTATGACGCTGACTTCGGGTCGGTTGAGACTGGTCTGGGACCAGTGGTACATACTCCGAGACTGACTTCGTGTCAGTGCAGTACTAGTCTGGGACCAGTGAGAGTGGTACATACTATGACGCTGACTTCGGGTCGGTTGAGACTGGTCTGGGACCAGTGGTACACTCTCTGAGACTGCGATACTGGTCTGGGACCAGTGGTAGGAGTTGTACCATACTATGATGCTGACTTCGGGTCGGTTGAGACTGGTCTGGGACTAGTGGTACATACTCTGAGACTGACTTCGTGTCAGTGCATTACTGGTCTGGGACCAGTGAGAGTGGTACATACTATGACGCTGACTTCGGGTCGGTTGAGATTGGTCTGGGACTAGTGGTACACTCTCTGAGACTGCGATACTGATCTAGGACCAGTGGTAGGAGTGGTACTTACTATGAAGCTGACTTCGGGTCGGCTGAGACTGGTCTGGGACCAGTGGTACGCACTCTGAGACTGACTTTGAGTCAGTGGAGGATGATACTGGTCTAGGACCAGTGGAGTTGTACTCACTATGACGCTGACTTCGAGTTGGTTGAGACTGGTCTGGGACCAGTGGTACATACTCTGAGACTAACTTTAAGTCAGTATGATACATCCTCGATCATTTCTTCTTCTTCATAATTCAGACAAAAGCAGAGCAGAACAGAACAATGCAAGAGTAGAGAAGAACAGAGCAAAACAGTACAGATCAGTGCAGGGCAGAACAAGACAAAGTAGAACAGGCAGAATATAGCAGAGCAGGGCAAGGGTCAGGCTGTACAAGGCAGTGCATTTGATGGATGAATAGTAACGACCGATAGACAGATTGCAGATGAAGTTCTCCATGGTTGAGAGGGAGTGTTAAAATTGGCAACCAGGGCAAAACTTCATGTGGGTCATCTTATTCATGGCTGATAATATTTTTATTAGATTCCTCTCGTCAAGAGGTGTAGGATTGATATAAAGATCATCCAATTCCGATAAGTATTCATGGAGATATGAATTTATTTTGATTATGGAATTATTATCAAACCGACCTACAACTCATGTAGGCTCAGAAGCCCAACAGTCGCATCTATTCACCCACCAACGTTGTGTATAAATATAAGAGGACTTTTCCTCATTTAGACTCACTCATCTCATCACATCTCTCTCTCTCTCTCTCTCTACTGCGCAGAAATGAGTCTCTTCTCTACTACGCTGAAATGGGTCTCTCTCTCACACATGTGAAGCCGGAAGCTGTTGAATTTGAAGCTACAACTGCAGAAGTAAAGATTGACTTGTGTGGCCTAGAAGATCTCCTCATCTGAACTACGTTTTAGGTTCATCTGAACCTCCTCTAAAAGCTGCAACTTTTGGTGGTGGAATGAAGTCAATACGACGAACGATTTGCAAGATATCGACTGCCCTAGTTTGAAGCCGGAAACTACTGAAACTGAAGCTGCAACTGTAGAAGTAAAGATTGACTTGCGTGGCCTAGAAGATCTCCTCATCTAAACTGTGTTGTAGGGTCATCTGAACCTCTTCTGGAAGTCGAAACTTTTGGTGGTGGAATGAAGTCAATCCGACAGTCGGTTTGTGAGATATGGTCTGCCCTCGTTTGATAATGAAGCCGCTAATGCTGATGCTACTAATCTAGGGTTTGCTACTGTTGATATGAATCAGATTTATTGTACTATTTCTCTCTGCTGAATTATTGAAGATAAAAGAAGATTTGATCAAAGGGTTTCCCCACACATTGTGGGGTTTGTCCCTGGCTAGCCGCCACATCTTGTGTCTCTTGTCTTGGCTTGTTTTCTGTCGATCGTTTAATGTTCTATCTGCACTTTACTTTATGTACATGTGATTGCTAATCGGTGGAATATAATAAGAAAAAGAAGTAAACTGTTATAAGCATAGAACATACCATAACTTAACATATATTATCCAGCAAAATGAAGAGATATAACCTATAACAGATCTGTTGTAATTCCCTCTTTTCTCTCACACAATCTCCTCTGTCTTTCTCGCTAAGAATACACATCTACATAGCCGCGATACAATTCCCTCATATATAGTGAGGGGTTTCCTTCTAGGGAAAAAAACCTAAATTAAACATAACTTCTACCATTAGATTCCCCCCTAATGAATGTCCCAAATTGAATACGAAATTACAACATTTTACAAGGAAATTTTACATCTATGTTTAGATTCGGGGGCGTTGCCCCTGATCCCCTGCCAAGGGGGGCTCTAAAGAATTGTCGTCTACCCCCCCCCCTGGACCCCCCTGGAAGTGCTTAAAAATGGGTGGCGTTGTAGCCACATTACGAAATGGGGTCCAATGCGGCGATACCTCTAAATAAAGAAGATAATTAGGCTCCACACCCAACACCTTGTACTATCTTTTGTGGGTGTTAAAAGGACCCCTAGTAGCATTTTCAGTGGGGGAATTATCAACCCTCATCATAGTGGATTTTAGGGGCGTTAAAAGCCCCCCTCGTTACCACACATTTCTATTAATAGAGAGCCAAACATTAGCAAAATTAGAGCAAATAAATTGAAAACATATATTGTACGATATCCATGGGAATTGACCAAGACTATCCTGATAACTCAACTTTCATAATTTGACATGGTAGAACAATGCTAAACAAATTTACAATTAGTGGACCATCATTTCAAAATTTAAGGTTAGGTTCACTAAATTCTAGGGTTCCCAACTTGACATGTTTATATATATATATATATATATATATATATATATATATATATATATATATATATATATATACATATATCCATGCCTACCCTTTGGATGATAGCCATGTAATGGATAAGATGCCAACAAGAGAGAAACACCATAGCTTTCAAATATGAATAATTTGGATATTCAAAATATACTCAGTGAACACCAACAAAAATCTCCACATGTTCATGGAATTTCTTATGGTTAAATAATGACACTAGCTGAAAACTTAGCATTATTGTGCCAAAAAGGAAAAAACATAACCACTTTTATTTGCATGTCATACTGTTTTTATACATTGTTGTTCATAGTAACATGATTACACAAAGAGAAATGAGGTGCACTCTACAACCTAATATGGATGATACATGTATCATCTATGTGTAACACTGATAAACTAAAATCGACAAAATAAATGAATTCCATCATAACTACAGATCTTTTAAGCACAAAGAGATTTTCAACTAGATTTATTTGTATCCCTCTTGGTGTTTAATAGATCCTAGGTTAGTATGGATCTATGTTGGTTTAATTATTCAAATATGTTACCTACAACTTGTAATGTTTTGATGTTGACTTTATGATATTTATACATATTTATAATTCAAGAGAATTCCTTAAATTGTACTATATAAAGGAAATGGGAAACCCCTTATGGAAGAGCAAAGGATCGTTCAAATGCAAGTTGGCTCTTTGTTTGGATCTCTCCAATAAGTTGTGTACATAGGACAATGGACTAAAAAGAGGTTGGATCGTTCCTAGTCGATGTTTTTTGTACAAATCAGAAGAAGAATTGATTAACCACCTATTTATGAAATGTCTATTTTATTGATAGGTTTAGTCATTCACTGTATCTAAGTATGATCCATCCTCCACTCGTGACAAGATTTCACTTGAAAAATGTATTAAGGATTGGATTTTATACATATCAGTTCGATCCTTTCCATCTCTCCTGACTACTTGGGTTCATACTATTTGGTGGGCTAGAAACATGGATATTTTTCAAGACAAAACTATTCCTATTGAAGTGGTAATGGTTGTTATAGAATCTATATTTAATTCCCACAAATTGGATCCAAGAAAAAAGAAAACCATGATTCTTATTATGCCTCTAGTGAAAGAAGAGATGCCTTAGGGATACTCTAATGGGGCTAGCCAAGGCCACCCACTAATTTGTGGGGTTGGTGCAATCCTTTATCTCAATAGAAATTTGTTCAAACATATTTGTTTATGTCTAGGAAGTGGCATTAACATAACGGAAAATATCTCAGGTATGTGGGCTATTTTGTATGTGGAAAATTATTTTGGGGTTAGAAAATTACAAATATTTAGAGACTCCCAACTGGTGGTCGAATGATTGCATGACAGGAATAGAATTTGGGGTCCTCAGCAAGCAAGATTGAATGGTTTGATACCAAACACATCTTGAGAGAGTTGAATGCTTCAATAGATTGCTTATTCAAAGAGGCATTACAAGTTCATCTAGGCACATTGGAGATAGAAAAATTCTTGGATGATCAAGTGATGGAGGGGATAGTTATCCAATTTCACTAGTAAAGTTTGAAATGACACAAGAAATTGTTTGAATTAATCTAAGTAAAGACAAACTTGTGTTAGTTTTTGGTTGATATCCATGTAAAGAGTTTTTTTTTATATATACATCCTAAGAGGTTCCTCAGTCTTTTGAGAGTTTCAAATTTTGTTTGATCAAACCTACAATGTCTTCCACATGTATATTTCATATCAGAAATTTAAAAAATATATATGAAAATAATAATAATAATATAATAATAAAATGAATAAGAAACCAAAGAAGAGGAGAATGTTATTTATATCCTCTAACTTTCTAGATATGTTGAGATATAAAAAGATAATGAAAAGAAAAATATTTAGATTCTACAAAATTTGTAGCTTTACCATTTAAAGTAAATCTAAAGTATTTCATATATGGTATGATGTACGTGATGTGTAAGTTATAGCTAACAACAAGTTTAGAAGTGGAATGACAATACTGTTCTCCTACCTACTAAAATATACCTAATCTAATATGATGCATCTTTGTGTGTATGTGTCCAAGGTCTTCATAAATTACTTTAAGTGTTTCTAATACTTTGGCTAATGATGCATGGAGTGCATCCTTGTTGTGCATAAAACATGTTCCCAAAGTGAAAATATCATAAAAAATATATAATCATCAACCAAGCAATCAAAAAGTAAATTCCTTTCCTATGTAACTAGCATATCCTATGTGTAATGTCTTACCTATTTTCCATAGGATACACATAGTATTAAAAGGCCACACAGCTTGAAAGATGACTTTAAATTGTCCATTCATTTATCCACAAAGATAGGAATTCAGAAGAACACATACCACAAATTACACCATTGTCTTTTGATAAACCAATTGCAAAGTGGACATGATTCCTTTTCATGTGTTTGATATCGTTCTTCTTAATTAACTCCTGATTCTTCAAATAAGTTCCATGTACACACACTACACTTATTAAAAAAAGTTATTCCGGAAATGCAACAACACAAATCAAATCAAATACTATTAAAATCAACAACTTGTCATTCGGTTTCATATTGTCCTAGAAATAACCATGACATTCACCTTGTCATGAGAAACAAAAAAAGAAGCATATGATGTAATATCTCACTTGGAAATTCTTCAACTGATAGGATAGGTTTCAACAACCCTTTTGAGGCTATCAACTACCCAACAAAACATGGACCAGTCAAAAACTATTTGAAATAAATTTCTTAAACTTCAAATAGATAACTGCTACATTAAAAAGTGGGAAGAAACAAATTCAAAATAATTCATATATCATCTAGTTGACTTCAACAATTAACTGAAAGGAAAAAATTATTGACCCAACTTCCATATCAATAGGAGTATTAAGTAGAAACATATAACAAGCTCTAATATAATTGCACCATAATTTAAAGTAGGTATTAGTTCAATGCCAAATTGACCAATCTTTAAACATTAAGATAAACAATTTAAGATTTTACAAGTTGGCACCATAAACAAGTTAAAACAAAAAATAAGATATAATATACATGCCACAAATAGTATACAAAAAGTAACAAGAAGACATAGTTGAGTAATACCCCAATATTATGTCCTTGGTTTGTTCTAATCAAGAGCATACTCTCTTCTCCCCGTAAACAAAAGTGTTGCTTATTATCCCTCTTTACTACCTAGCAAATTTCAATGTTAAATGAAATCAATCACCAAATTTGCATTGAGATAACTTCATATTTAATACATATCTATGAGTTTGAATACTATATAAAAATCAAAACAAATGCAACAAATATTCCCATATAATGCTAGATCAAACATCTACTAGATCTATTCTGAAAGCCAACCAGCTAAACATAAAGGTCATTATGTTATTCCCATGAAGAATCCAAATAACATTTTGGCTATTAGGGTATAAGATATGTAAAACATCAAACTCTCTTACAACATATGTTCTCTTTCTTGAAGTAATAAAATAGTCAAATCAAATAACATTATATTCTCTGAATACGAAAAGATCGAATAAATACACTCTAATTTATATGGACTATCAAAAGCTCTTTTGACATTACCTTATTTGTAATCAATTTTACAAACTGTCCCTGAAACATGGTTGGCCATTCATATATTAACATATGGAGAATGGCTTGTCAACATAATGTTCAGTATATAAATGTTGAAAAGAAAGTCCTAGGGACTAGAAGCTTTGATGATAGGTAAAAGAAATTATATCAAAGCAAATCAAGAAACAATAATATTATGGAAAATTTTAAAATTTAAAAGGAAATGTTGGTTCTACTATAGGCATCACATTACTAACTTGGGTACACTAGCTTACTAACAGACAGATTACAAAAAAACATGGTTTGAATAGATTATGAACTCATACTCACCTCTCCAATACCATTAATAGAGTAACTATAAAGGGGAACTCCCACATGAATTTTTACATTCAGCTTCAACAACTCTTCAACTACCACATATCCATCACTCGAATGTTCAATTTTAATTCAATAGGTCTTTGCCAGAAAACAGATGACCTGCAGTGATAAAAAGGTTTAGCACTAAAGGACTTGTGATTAAGTTATATATATTAGATACATACATATACATATATCTCAAAAGGTTATAGGTTCAATTCAGACAAGTCCCTTGTGGTTACGAGCTCCTCTTGTGGTCGGCATAAGAGTGGGCATTGTCCTCTATATGGATATTTGAAATTAATAATTACACAATGAAAGAAGTAAATAGACCCCTGCAGACTAGACACAAGCCCATGAATCTTCACAAGCCATAATAGCAAAAGTAACCAAATTGGATCATGAACAAGGAACAAATTATGTTTCTATTCATTTGTTGATAAGATCAGTTGGTCTACCTTTATGATCCTTACAAACTACTAACATTTATTAAAGTAAAAGTGTAACATGTTAAAAATATTGTGATGATATCTCACCATGACACCTTGACTTAGAGATGAATGATACTGATTCATTTTATTAATCCTATTTACACAATCACTAAAATTTTAATGCACTAACAACACTTTCCTAAAAATATAAGGAAAAGATCTAGTCACTGAATAACAAGTAGAAGAGACAAAGGTATAATGTTTAAACAAGACATGAAAAGTAGTACAAAAAACTGGGTAATGAATGTGATATTAAAATCTTAGGAAAATCCACATAAGCTAGAAACCAAAAGAAACTAAGGTTTGAATTAATGTAAAATAAAACAATTACAATTTAAAATTCTTATAAGCTAAAAGAAAACTTGTACACATGAGATAGCCTAAATTCAACTTTAAATCTTCCACCATGGACCAGTCTAAGTACTTAATAAAAAGAGAAAGGAGGTAGCCTTAATATACAATGGAATCTATCCAATATCCTTGTGAAACTAATATAGGAGGGACAACTAAAATATAGGTGCTTGGTGACTTAATCAATTTAAATACTCCCAAGACATTTAAATATTATTCATCAATTATTTTATTAATTTACTAAGAACCTAATGATATAGAATTACTATTAGCATATTTAATTAAAATGAAGAGTGGAGCTATTTTCCCATTCCATATTTGTAGTATGACATGGGTTGGGATAAGAAAGTCTCCCTTAAAGAAATATAGTCCTCTCATAGAACAGATAAGCCAAAAAAATTCACCAAGAAAATCACATTTGAATAGGAACATCAATATTGTGTGACACAACATATGGCTATGGAACAATTGGCATAGTTGAAAAATTACCATAGCATTAAATAGGTAATGTATTAAATGCTTATCTAAGATTCTAATCCTTGAGCAATCTTGTTAGACTATGGAAAATTTCTTCACATGAACAAAATAGTAACTTACTGAAGACCCTAAAATCGCCCCACCCCTGAAACATGTTGGCTGTTGTCTGTCTGTTGAACCGCCCCAGCTCCAACTATGTGTGGCATCAATTGAATAAATCACTCTTCGTTGGTGACCCCGCACCTCACACACATTATTGGTTGAGTATGGATTCGTCCGTTTTTGAGTATTAAGTATTGACTTCTAAGAAATTCCAACATGTAATTAAACACACATAGAAATGAGGGAAGTTTAGTTGTGAAAGAATTCCAAAGCAATGTAGAGAAATATTGATTTCCGAGGTGAATCTTCATAAAAAAATTAACATCATTAACAATTACAATAGATGAATCTAATTAATTTACTTTGTATGATGAACTTAGGCAGCCATAGAATATGAAAAATAGTACTAGAGCGGTGAAATTAAATATTTGGTGAAGATAAGAACATCTCAAAGGTTAAGTATACCACAAATTCCTACACTATAGGGAAAAAAGAAAGAGGCCATCAAATTGTTGATTGCAAGGGTTCAAACTTCAAGTTAATATCCTTTGGCTCGAAGACACAAGTGCATAGACTAAAATGGTTACCAAAAATTGTTAGCCTTGGGAAAAGAAGATGGCAGGAACTCCAAAGGGTTAAAAATTAGTTCAATTAAAAGGAAGCTTTAGAAATATGCAACAATTCTTGTTTCAAGTTATCTTACACAATCTAGATGAGATATTATAGTTATAATGGGGATAAGGTAACAAATTCACCCAATTTGAATGAGTTTTCATGTCATACCAGTGTGTCACTCAATCCCTTTAAATTTTTATTTCCAAATAAATTGGCTCAAAGACTCCCTCCCACACCTTAGGATGTTATAATCATTACTTCAAAGCAAAATGAAGATAGCTCTAATTCATTTCTTTAAAAACCTAAAATCCAAGGTAGAATGAAAGACCAAACCTCAAAAATTGATCCTCCCAAGAGTGATGAGTTTCCCTAGAACACCAGATTGTTACCTAACTAAGTCTAGGTAATTCAAGTCCAATGTTGTAAACTTGAAAAAAATTAGTGGGAACTTCAACATTCCAAGTCAATAATGTCAAATACTATTTCCAACCCTTGGTTTGTAGAAATTCCCATTGTAAATCAACAGATTATCTAATATTTAAAAACACAACACAAGATCTACTTCTACAACACTTTGTGGAAGCTTAATCGAATTGAGTAGGATCAAGAGAACACATATAAGTGAGAATTAGAAATCAATCAGACATAACACAGAAGAAATATCATGGGGAAAGCCTCAACCTAAAATCCCAACTCTGTATTATCATACAAGTGGAAATCTTGTTCAAGTTACAAAAAGAATCAGCTCTCAAGCTATCCTGCTCTCTCTACAATCAAACAATACAACTCACAGACTGAATAGACATAGTATATGTCCTCCTCAAGCCCTCCAAGCCTCCTATTTCCTTGTGCAATTTTTCTTGGGGTCCAATGATGTCACATGTGTGAATTGGCCTCATCACACTCACTGTAACCTCTGATCTAACTATGCAATCCTCAAGGAAAGAATTCCTTCTGCATGCAAGGAATATTCACAATGGAATATTCTAGCAATTGATAGTACATTGCCCCTCCATCTGATCTCAACTGGGTCTCTGACTGAACTGACATTCATGAGTTATTTACGAGAGAATACTAAGTTATCTTAAGTGCAGCAGTTACATGCATGCAAGCATTAACTAACTAAACTTACATTAATTCAACAAATTGTTTGAATTAATCTAACTAGACTTGACTCAGTTAACTAAGTCAACTAATTACAACTCACTCTTATCTCGTTAACTGATGGATAAATTCCTCAATTAATGGAGAAACCATTGCATGTCCCCACATAGACTTCAAGTTTGATTTTCCTTAACTAATTAACTCAAGATGAATTAATTAATTAATTTACAAACTGCTGCTAAGATCAAATCCGAATTTTACTTCACTATTTTAGTATAGGGACTAACTAAAATAGGAAGGTATCCCGAAATGCTATTTACAGTAGTGCTATTTTTAGCAATTCTATTTTTAGCATTTCTTGTTGCTATTTTCAACATGGTCAACTCATGCAATTAGTTTCCCAAACCATGCCATTATAATTCAGTCAAGTCAAATTGTTTCCAGTTCATATACATTGAACCCATTAACCATTCCAAATAGAGAATATGTACTTAAACAAAAACACATGAACGTAAATGGTGGACTACACATGGTAAATGCAACACAGAAAGAAAATAAAATCAAGGCTCAAGAATAGATAGAGCCTAGAAAACTTGATTTTTTTGTTTGCAATATTAATGCTAATTCACTTCGAGAGAAGTCCCTCAATCCTATCACAAAAATTTCCATTATTTTGGACTCTTTAATCAACAATTATAGTTGTATATTAAGAGTGTTTCCCAAAGTCAATAAATGTAAAGTAGCAAAGAAGAGAATGTAGATTTAAGTCATTTCACTTCATTCTTCCAACAATAAAGAATAATTGCAAAGAATGTTTCCATCATTTTAATACTTAGCAAGGGAGTTTTCGTATAGAGATTAAGGAACTGAAATTGAAAAAAATCTATTTAGAATACTTTGATAAATTTTCGACAAATAAAAATGGTCATAGGGCATCACTTTAAGTTTCAATAGACCTTGGATATTCCTCACACGAACTTTAGGAATATATTATCATGGATGAATGGATATATGGAGTTGGTGTCTTGTTCAGTCAATTGAAAACCCTAACAAACTCTTGAAAGACTATGAATTTTTACTTTTGAAGACCAACCACACCATTACTCAGTTCTTGTAATCACCCATTTCCTCGTATAAAGATATTGTTACTTGTGTCCTTTGACATCAAAAATATCAAAGAAAAGGCCAAGGAAAACATCAACTCTTGGGAACACTTCAAAAAAACCATGCACATTTGTGCCAAAACTATTTATGATACTTGTTTACTAAATGTTCCTTAAGTGTCAGCATCCCCCACATATTGTGGACACAAAATATATATTCATACCTTGGAGCATCTGAATCTAACACCTCCTTGGCAGGTTGAACTTATTACTCATATAAAATCCTCTTGAAGAGATGGTTAACTAGTAAGGAAACCAAATAAAATGATGAACAATTACATGTAGATGTTACATAAACAAAATCCATTGATTTGAATAAAATGTCAAACCCTATATTTTGTTTTCTTCAAATTTGGAACTCCTTTTATAAAATATTATAATTTTGACATTCCTAATTTTCATATAGCTACAATTCTTTTTATAAAAGTTTGTTACATGCATCAATACCATTCTTTCTTACATCACATATGCAAAACAAAATTCCATAGAAATTTCAAATTTGGGGAGCTTGTCTAAATAAATAAATAAAATTAATTCAAAACAAGGCTTTAAAAGCATAATATACAGATATTAAAAAAGAACCAAGTAAAAAAGGTTTATTTAAGAAATAAAATTTCTTACAGCAATCAACCCAAAGCTTCAATTTTATAGCTTTCACCTTTTTGAGATCCATTTCACCATCTACCTCCTCTTCCTCCTCTATTTCTATTACATCCTCCTTTATTCCCTAATCTCCCATCATATTCTTTGTGTTGATAGCCATAGCCTCCCCTCCTTCCTCCTTCGTCTCCTTTGTTTACATCAAACCTTTCTTATTTTTTACCTTTTTGATCCTTAGATTTTGAACTTGTCGACAAACCATTTTTCATGATGTTCAAGTTGGAATCATCAGCCCTCTATTTATGTATGGAATTTGGATGAGACAGATTCAATATTATAGATCCAAATGTCTCTTTTGTCGATTTTCCTTAACTTCTCTTAATGCCTTGAATTACACCGATTAAACTAGTCAATAAACCCTTGTTCATGATGCTCGGTTTGCAACCCTCAACACTCTATTTCTATTTGGCATTGAGATGATAGGGGTTCAAGCTTACAAACCCAGATGGCTCTTCTATTGATTTTCCTAAACTTCTCTCAATGCCTTGAATTGCACTAGCTACTATGTCTTTTCTCTCTTACTGTAATGTTCCTAAACAGGAAATTAAGTGATAAATAAAGCATGCAAACAGTTCAGCAATCAGAAAAATGAAATTTACATCAAGCACCCATGAAAACACTAGAAATAGAGAACTGTGAACCATTTTATTAATTCTTCAAGGGAAAATACAATGAAAAAATAGAATGGTGCACTTGGGCTTGTCTCAATGGACAAGTGTGACAAAACCTAGGTGAGCAAATATCGAACTGAAGGTTGCCCAAATTGCTACACCAAACTAAACTGCGTTGCCCAGAATCTGCTCTTTCTGCTAAAATCAAAGGGTTGGAATCACTACTTCTTGTGCTCAAAAAATTATGAGATTTCATCTCCTTGATGCTTAGCCTGAACCCAAGAAGGGTTTGGTATAGTTTAGACTTCTGAAATTCGACCCCCAAGAAGCCCAACCTTAACTGCAACTACAAAACTTGGCCTGCTAGAATGAAGCTACAAAACCTCCTTGAAATTCCCCAAATAACTGAGATGATCCTCCTATGAATCTCCTTCCTTCCTAGCTGAGATTCCAGGTTGTAGATATTCTGATCAAGACCCACGAAATGATTGAACTAGCCCTTTGCGTTGTCCTCCAAGCCTGGAATTTGAACTGCTGGTTTGTTGCCTTCTCTAACCCCAAAACTCCTCTTGAATGTTGGCCCAATGATGCCCTTCAGGTTTCTTGGATTCACCAGCTAATGGTTGAACCAAGGTAGCTATCTCTCCCTCTGCATGTTCCCACTGTTGGCCTAGAAATACGCATTTCCTAAATATAATTGAATGATTGGGCTGTAGATACTCCTCGGAACTCCTTGAAATGTTGTGGAACTATCTTCCTAGGGTGGCACTCGACTTCCCCTAAAGGTAAGGTTGAATCTCCCACTTGAGAGACTCGTGGTTGAACAACAAGTTGACTTGGCTAAGCAGCTCGAGAAAAAAGTCAAGTAAAATTCGATATACAAGAGTAAATGAATGACCAAGTTAGAGGCTCCTTCTTCTTATGACTTCATGGACCTTCCTTTTCCTCATGTGGGCCCCTCCAATAGCTATTTGAATTCCCTCCAAGCCATTCTAATTTCCTAGTTCGAATTCCCATGTGGGTGGCCCCCACCTTTCACTAGAAAACTAATCTGGCCAATTTGTCTCCAAAGTCCCTAAGTCGAAACTTCTTGGGTCCTTTTCCTTGGAAAATTTGTGCAAAATTGTGTAGAGATAAGCCTGTTACAAATATTTTTGGGAAGGGACATGAAAGTCCTCCCCTCCCAAATGTTTCTTTCCCTCAAGCAACTTCAAATATGGGTGCTCCAAAATGTGCTCACCCTCCCAGGTGGCATCCTCATTTGGAAAGTTCTTCCAGTGTACCAAGAACTCCCTAATGGTTCGAATCCTCAGCGTCCTCTGCCTCCTCTCCAAAATGGCCTCAGGCTCCAAAACCAAGTGGCCCTCATCGTCCAATGGGGGTAAATCTACTATTGTTGTCACATGTTGCCCCAACACCCTTTTAAGCCATGAGACATGGAATATATTATGAATCCTGCTCCCTGAAGGAAGCTCCAGCTCATAGGCCACCTCCCCAACTCATCTTATCACCTTGTATGGCCCATAAAAGAGGGGTTGTAGCTTCTCGGCCCCCTTTTGCTTCAATTTGGATTACATCTATGGTTGTAACCAAAGGTACAAGAAATCCCCCTCCTTGAAATGTCTTCGGTCCGGTGTCGATATACGTAAACCTTCTGTTGGTTATGTGTTGTCACTAAGTTATCCTTGAGAGACTTGAGGATATCTTGGCTCTATTGGATCCAGCCTTTAGGGCCTAGCTGTCTCCAAAAACAACATCAAAAAAAGATAATGCATCATAACCATACAAGGCATGGAAAGGAGTCATACCGATGGACATCTGGTGGGTAGTGTTGTAGCAATACTCACCCAAATTCATCCACCAGATCCAAGCCCTTTGTTGCCCCATGACATAGTTCCTTAGGTACCCCTCCATCCACCGATTAACCGGATCTATCTGGCCATCTGTCTGGGGATTGTAGGTCATGCTAGGAGTGAGCTCAGTCCCAAACAACCTGAAAATCTCCTGCCAGAAACCTCCCATGAACCTGCTATCCCTGTCACTCACGATATTTTTAACAAGCCTGTGTAACTAGAAGATATCCCTAAAGAATAGCTCTGCAACCTATGCAGTCGAATGTCTGGTAGGGATTGTGAAAAAGTGGGCATACTTGGTCAACTAGTCGACCACTACATAAATGCAGTCCTTTCCCTGCACTGTGGGGAGCCCCGTGATAAAATCCATGGAGATACCTTCCCATTTCCCCTCAGGAATGGGAAGCAGTTGTAACAATCCTGCAAGGTCAATCAACTCCCCCTTGTTCCTCTGACATGCCTCACACTCATATATGTGCTTCAGCATGTCCCCCCTTGAGGCCCTTCCATGTGAATTGCTCCCTGACTACCATGTATGTTTTCTTGAACCCCTGATGCCATGAAAATGGCAAGTCATGTATTTCCTAGAGAACTCTCTCCCTCAACTACGAGTTGGGCACCAGAAATATGTTCCCCTTATAGTAGATAACCTCATCCATCACCTAGTAGCACTCATCTGCATATGTACCCTCTAGAATCTCGCATGCTCTCCTGTCCTTGGAATACTCCACCAACAACTGGGCCTTCTAATCATGGAATATGCTCATGAGTGATAGACACCACATTGTGCTTTCCTCGCACATACTATATGTCGAAGTCATAGGCTTGCACCTTGCTGACCCATCTCTGTTGTCTCTCATTGAGGCCCTCGTGCCCCATGAAGTGACGAAGATTGTTGTGATCAGTCTTCACTCGAAACTTGTTACCCACCAAATACTGTTAGAACTTGGCCAATGCATGCATTATGGCTAGCATCTCTTTGTCATATATAGAATATGATTGCTCATGGGGTAAGAGCTTCCAATTCTCGAAAGCAATGGGCTGCCCATCCTGTATTAGTATTGCTCCAACTCCTTCCCCTGATGCATCACACTCCACGGTGAAGGGTTGGGAAAAGTCTGGAAGCGATAAAATTGGACAACTTCTCATCACCTCCTTGAGGTGATCAAAATCTGCATGTACCCCATTAATCCATGTGAAATCCCCTCTCTTGGTCAAATCTATCAGGGATACTACGAATTGCGAAAAGCCCTTGACGAACTTACGGTAATAAGTGCAAATGCCCAAGAAGCCCCTCAACGTTGTCACATCTTTGGGTACTGGCCAATCATGGATAACTCGTATCTTCTCCTCATATACCTTCACCCCATATACACCAATGATATTCCCTAAGTAGATCATCTCTGTTAGGCTAAACTCGTACTTGAACAGTTTGGCATAAAACTGTTGCTCCTCCAAAATATGCAGCACCTCCTCCAAGTGTTGGAGATGCTCCTCCCAAGTCCTGTTGTAAATCAAGATATCCTTGAAGAAAACCAGCACAAATCTCCTTGATTTCCTCCAGAACACATGGTTCATACACAACTGAAAAGTAGTCAGGGCATTGGTCAACCCAAATGGCATGACCAGGAACTCGAAGTGCCCATAATGGCACCGTAAATTTGTCTGGGGATGTACTGATCCCTCACCCTGATCTAGTGGTACCCTAAATGTAGATGTATCTTAGAGAAGTACTTAGCTCCTCTAATCTCATCCATCAAGTCATCTATGCAGGGGATGGGTTACCGGTTCTTCAGTGTCTTTCGGTTGAGGTTCTAGTAGTCACTGCACATGCACAAGGTTCCATCCTTCTTCTTCACCAACACTACTGAAGAAGTGAAAGGACTAGAACTTGGCCTGATATGGCCCAATGGCACAACTCTTTGATGGCCCTCTTAATCTCATCCTTATAAGACTTAGGATGCCTATAAGGGATAGTGATCACCACATGCACACCCAGCTCCAGCTCAATGGTGTGCTCGAATCCCTTGTCTAGAAACTGTCGTGGTGGAATATCCCCAAACACCACTACATACTTATCCAACAAGGCCTATATGTTTGGAGGTGGTGGTTGGACATATCCCCCAACCTCTAAAACCCTCAGCTCCACTACCCATGCTATGTCCCCATGTCACAAACTTGCCTCCATCCTAGGTGCTGGGACTGTCTGGGGTGGATATGAATGCATGCCTCTAAGGACCACTAACTTACCATCCGGCCTGATGAACTTCATCTCTAGTTTCTTCCAATTAGTAGTGACTCGCCCAAGGGAGTACAACCACTAGAAACTCATCACCACGTTGGTGTTTGGCACATCGACCACAAAGAAATGGTCTATCATAGAGTAGCTTCTCATAACTATTGTCAAAGCAAGTACATACCAAGTGTACTACATGGTATGGTCACCTAGTACCAAGACTAAAAAGACCTCGAACATAGTTGTGGTGAGGCCCCTCGTCTAAATCAACTAGGTATCTATGAAGTTATGTGTAGCCCCACTGTCAACTAATATTGACACCCTATGTCCCTGTATAGTGCCTCTGATCCTCAATCTCAAGGATTTGGGGACCTCGCATAAGGAAGCAAGGACTCTCCCGGATGGGTCAAAGGATTCCCCTTCATATGGAGGTGGTGGTGGTGGTCCCCTATCTGCCAAAATCTCACCGTCTCCCATACCACACTCCTGCTCCATCTCATCCTCGTGGTCATTGTCTAAAAAGACCTCAATATAATGTGCTTTTCTAGTAGTGCACCAATGGCCTGGTGCCTAGGGTTCCCAACAAGTGAAACACAACTTCCTCCTCCTGAGTTCCTTCCATGTCTCATCATCTAGCTTCCCCTACCCCTGGGTGGTTCTCTGACGTGGGGGTCTAATGTCATGCCCCTTATGGGGAAATGGGGTCTATGTAGGAAAAGGTGCTTTGGTCTTGGGGATGGCCCCCTGCAAATCTCTAGTGCACATAACTACCTCCTGCAACGTGGAGTGTTTAGGTGACTTCACCAGTCCACGTAGGGGCTTGAGTAAGCCCTCTATGAAGGTATCTACCCTTCGAGCATTTGATAGGTCCAAGACCATCACTGAAACTCGTAGAAACTCTGAAATGTATTGCTCTGGGTTTCTTGTCTGGTGCAGTTGGGTTAGCTCCCTAAATGGGCCTCCAGATCCCTCTAGTCAAAGTGTTCTACCACCCTCCTAGTTCAATCCTCATATGGAGCCACATTAGTATGCCCCATAGTGGCCAAACCATGAAACCACCAGTCATGGGCCTCCCCCTCCATGTGTAGCGTGGCCATCTTGATGGCTTCCAACTCTATCATCTGGTTGAGCTAGAAATATGTATCCATCTTCTCAACCCAAGCCCAAGCAGTGCACTTGGCAGTGCCATCGAATGAAGGGAAGTAAATCCTCCCTATGGACCTTTGCATCTCATAGCTCTGTGTGACCTTTCCTCCATATCCCTTACTCTTCTCATTATGCTTGAGCTTGCAGAAATATTTGAAAGAGAGTGCTTGTCTGAAGTTTGCACCCATAGAATTCCACTCTCTAAAATGTTCTCCCGTCTGTGTGGGGTCTTCACCCCCTGCTGGTTCGATCTATGCTACAGGCCCGAAAGAGGGTAGTGTGGCTCAATTTGTCCCATTGGATGATGGGGGTTGTGCTGCCGGTGAAGGGTGATCGAAATTCCTAGGAGCCTCCAGAAGTTTCCCCAAATAAGAATCCTCTTGAGGTGGTTCTCTCTTGGTTCTGCATTTTTATCTCCTCCAGCATCTGTTTCTGGCCATTTTCCAAATCATTCAAAGCCTTCAAGAGGCTATCAAAATCCATATCCTCTCTACTCTTGGGGTCTACCATATCTTCATCTACTACCACTGCTTTCCCCCTATCCTTTGTTTCTAGAGTGATTTCCAACTCTCTTTCTTTGCTCTAGTACCTTTGCCTCTTGTATATGATGTTCTATTGGTCCCCTTTTCTCATAGGAGAAAATCCCCATAGCTGAGCCAATACCTAGGCTCTGATACCACTGTAATGTTCCTAAACAAAAAATTAAGTGATAAACAAAGTATGCAAACAATCCAACAATCAGAAAAACAAAATTTACATCAAGCACCCATGAAAATGCTAGAAATAGAGAACTGTTGTACCATTTTATTAATTCTTCAAGGGAAAATACAATGAAAAATAGAATGATGCACCTAGGCTTGTCTCAATGGACAAGCTTGACAAAACCCAGGTGAGAAAATGTCGAACTGAAGGCTGCCCCAACTGCTGCACCAAACTGAATTGCGTTGCCCAGAAACTGCTCTGTATGTTGAAATCGAAGGGTTGGAATCACTGCTTCATGTGCTTAGAAAATTATTATATTTCAGCTCCTTGCTCCTTAGCCTAAACCTATAAAAACTGAGGAAGGGTTTGGTCAGGTTCAAACTTCTGAAATTCGACCCCCAAGGAGCCCAACCTCAGCGGTAACTGCAAAACTCGGCCTGTAGGAATGAAGTTGTAAAACCTCCTGTAAAATGCCCCAAATCATTGAGATGATCCCTCATATGGATCTCCTTCCTTCCCCGCTGAGATTTGGTTTGTAGCTCTTCCCCTCAAGACCCATGAAATGACTGAACTAGCCCTCTGCATTGTCCTCCAAGCTTGGAATTTGAAATGTTGGTTTGTTACCTTCTCTAATCCAAAAAATCCTCCTAAATGTTGGTCTGTTTCCTTCTCTAACCCTAAAACACCTCCTGAATTTTTGCCCAATGATGTGCTTCAAGTTCCTTGGCTTCTCTGGCTAATGGCTGACCCAAGGTAGCTATCTCTCCCTCTACATGTTCTCACTATTAGCTTAGAGATACGCACTCCCTAAAGATAGCTGAATGACTGGGTTGAACATACTCCCTAGAACTCCTTGAAATGTTGTGGAACTGCCTCCCTAGTGTGGCACTCGAAGTCCCCCGAAGGTAATTTTGAATCTCCCACTTAAGAGATTCGTGGTTGAATATTCAGTTGACTCGACTAAGAAGCTCGAGCAAACAGTCAAGTAAAATTCAATATACAATAGTGAATGAATGACCAAGTGAGAGGCTCCTTCTCCTTATGACTTCATGGGCCTTCATTTGACTCATGTGGGCCCCTCCAATAGCTATTTTAATTCCCTCCAAGCCATTTGAATTGCCTAGTTAGAATTCCCACGTGGGTGGCCCCCACCTTCCACTAGCAAACTAATTTGGCCGAAATTTCTCCTAAGTCCCTAAGTCAAAACTACTTGGGTCCTTTTCCTTGGAAAAATTGTGCAAAATTGTGTAGAGATAATCTTGTTACAATTTTTTTTGGGAAGCGACATGACACTTACACAACATGAACATTATCTTGGACTTCCATGGATTCATTTTCTCAAGTTCCTAACCTTGTAGATGGTGCAATAAGACTTTTTGTATAATTTTGACATATTGATACAAATTTCATTGGGGCACACCCAGTTCTTGAACTAAAAATTTGGTGAGATCCAAACTCGCATAAGCCACAAGCAGTTCTATCATAATTTTGATGTGCATAATTTTGATTTGTTGATGTAGGTACCTTCACTTAAAACAATAGTTACATGAGTACCTCTCCCAGGCATTGGAGAGCACATACCCCATGCTCCCACACTTCTGGGAGCTTGGGAGCCGCTACGAAATGCTCCAAAATCGTCGGGAGCTTCAGTGGGTACTTTGGAGATTTTCAGTGTAGGTTTTAACCCCGTACAAAAACTACCTACATACGAATTCTAAAAACAGAAAATAAACAATGGTGAGAGCATAACACACAAAACAAATATACACAGAGATTTTTCCCTCGATCCCAAAACCGGGACTACTAGATTGATTTTTCATTATGTTCCTTTCAATGTTATAATACATATATATACATGCTGAAGCATCCATAAACCCCAATCCATTAACCCTGGATTAGAACATAACCATAGTTCCCTTGACCAAATCTACAAAATACCATGCACTGAAAACCATCGCGCCCAAATCCATGTACGAAATCCATGCACAAGACCATAGGTAAGTCTTCCCACCAAATATAGGTTCCAAAAAAAAAAAACTGGGGCGTTGCCCCGAACCCCATAGAAGGGAGCTACCACCCCCCACTACACCCGACACAACGAAGGGGGGACTATCCACCCCCCAGCTTAACTACTGGAGCTAGTCGTGGAAAGAATATAACACAACACAACATTCGGGAGATTCACTGTAACAAATTTTAATGTTTCAAGTACTTATTTTGAGCATATTTTCATGTTTCAGGTACTTATTTTGAGCAGGGAAGGTACCATCTGTTTATTTTCTAACTGATACATGCTAAGTCAAGGATTTGTATTGCATGGGCTTTGTAAAGTGACAAAGACGTTGAGATGTAACAAAGGTTCCAACAAAATATAGACAATTTACAATCATTCCTTGGAAACTTCTATTGCAAATCTTGAAGTTCAACAATTGCAAATGAAATAAGTCTACTCTCTTAAAGCCTATGTTAAAGCTTTAATGATAAGATTCAACGAACTATAGTAATGGTCAGAAAGCGAAAGAGTAGCATGTTAGTTAGTTTCATTTTATAAATTTCCAAACTTGAATTTTGAAGTTGAACATAATATAGTGTTGCATGAAATCACATAACAATAGAGTAATAACAACCTTTTTCTAGTTTGGGAGTTTCATGTGTTTCTCTCTTGTGAAGGAATTTGACTGGCAAATTGTTGGTGGATTAATATTTTGATTTTTATTTGTAGTGTTTCAAAGTTCAATCTTTTTCATATTTCTTTGCAAGATGGAATTTTATTAGCAAGTCTTGGATGGAAATAAATAAATTATTTTAATTTTAATTTTAATATATTATACTATTACTACTCTCAACTTGACGTTTCCTATAAATTTGAGCAAAGCTTCTAGCCGTGTCGGATACTTGTTCCCTCATACCCAAAGTACCTGCATATTAGAAATGCATGCAATGTATCTTAAAACCCATTGCCCTTGCTTCTAGACCTCCCAAAGTCCTTCTTTATAATTTGGAGAGAAAAAAAAAACAACAACAATGCCTATATGGTTTAACCAAAACCCCAAACAGAGTTGGTCGTGCACTACCAACATTTGCATTCAATTAACTATTGGCAATCATCTTAGGTCTAGCTATAATGCAACCATAGATAATGGGAAATGGTGAAGTGTGTAGAATTGTAGCTCAAGAAAAGTGCTCTTATTCCTCCAACATACACCATAAGGAATCATGGGACATGAAAACTATACAAAGATTCATGGTGTTTCGCAGAGGCAAGAATTTAAAAGAAGATGTGATTGAAGTGATGAACACAAAGTGGAGGTGTTTCTTATATCAGAAGTTGCCGCAATGCACAAGTTTGAAGGTAACCGAATAAATTAAGCATTTTGCAAAGTTTTGATTTAGGTGGGACTTTTATTGAATGAATGCCCCTCACGTCCTTGGCATAATTAAGTAAGATTTCATTCCCACCAAAAATGAAAGTTTTAGTGGAAAATTTTTGCCATGAAATGGCCAAAATTTCACCAATTAGTTAAATTTCCATGCTTTTCCTAAAAATATTTTGGGAAAATGGAAAGAAATGGTACATACTTTTTCCTAAAATAATTTAATTAATATATATTTTTTTAATTTTAATTTCAATTAATTTTTATAGAGTTTTTTTAATCTAAAACTTACTAAACTTACATAATCAATGGTGATATTCACACACACACGTCGAAAAATATTCCCTCTTGGACTTTGACAAACAACATTTTCTAATAATAAATGGAGGTGAAAATGTCATGGTTTATGAGCTTGAGAGCAAGATAGTTGCATTGTATTTCTCTAATGGGAGATCCAATTGCGAAGATTTCACATCAAGGCTTATATAGGTATACAATGAGCTTAAGGAAAGAGTAGAAATATTTGAGGTTGTTTTCCTCTCCATTAATTGTGATCATGAGATAGTTCCCTCTACATACACATGCTAAGTAGAGCTACCTGTGTTTGCTCTGAGATAGAGTAGGAATGTTGAATCATTTCATTCCCTCGCAAATTTTCCTCCAAACCTTTCAAATGAACAAGGTTAATTTCTAAATCTAAGATAGAGTAGGAATATTAAATCATTTTTCGTTCCCCTACAAATTTTCCTCCAAGCCTTTCAAACAAGCAAGGTTAATTTCTAAATCTACTTAACAATAGGAAAAAAGGTTTTGGATTGAATTTTTTATGGCTAGAAAGTTGTGACTCATTCATAGAAGTGTACTTGGGCTAATGGGGTGAATAAAAACTAGTTTTGAAGGTTCTACAACCATAAAAAAATAATAATGTTGGACACCAAACGCCATTAAATCCTTTAAGGTTGGATATACTTCAAATATCTACAAGGAAAAATACTATTATGATAATTTCAATTAAACTAAGGCAAGATATTCACCATGCAAGGAGAGTAGCACATACAAAAAATCTATTGGAAAT
Organism: Pinus tabuliformis; assembly: GCA_031772625.1. NCBI lineage: Eukaryota > Viridiplantae > Streptophyta > Pinopsida > Pinales > Pinaceae > Pinus > Pinus tabuliformis. The sequence goes on along the minus strand of CM062820.1, from coordinate 877,256,479 downwards.
ATGCTACTTATCCAATCAAAACTATGACAAACATCCACATAAACAATAAGAGACTTACTTGAATATTATCCCAAGCTTGAAGCTTGTACATCTCATTCATAAACCAAAGAAAATTCCATGTGTACAAAGAAGAAATCGACCCTCCTCCAACGAGTCACACATGTGAGCATAGAAACCCTCATAAATGCCTCCAAATATGTAGAAAGTACATCGCCCTAGGTGAGTGACTCTATCATCCATGAATAAGCCATAATGTAACATCAAACCATCAAGAAAGGTTAAAGCACTCAAGCAATGAGTCTTCGACCCACCCATGTGGATAAAATGAGACATAATACATGTGTGTATGGTGACTAACTTAATACAATGTTCTAATAACTCATAAACTTAAGTATTTCACTCCATCACATAAATTGACCATAGTGTGACATAAGTAAACCAAAAGTAGACATGAAACCCGTAGGTAACAAGCATTCCATTGATTTGGATTCTCTCAGATTCCAAAATTAACCAAGATCTTTTACTTATGTGATGTTAGCAAAATTGCATGTGAAATAATATGAAGAAAACACATGCTTACTTTAAAGAAGAGGAAACATAAAGGAAACCATCAAATCAAAGAACACACAAAACTTGATAATGGAGTTCACCCAGTGTAGGTTGCGTCTTTGAGCCCGATGTCAAGAGTGGGGAGGTTGCTTCACTAATTGTTGCAAGATGATGATGAGTACATGATGTATTCTTTGTCAATACAAGGAAGAACTCCCTTAACTAGACTAACATGTCTCTCCACGAGACACTCTTTCTATAAGAACTCTCATTCATAAAATATCTCTATCAACATGACAAAATATAAAACTCTCACATGATGTCGCATACAAAGATCCTATAACAAAGTGGCAAACAAGGACCTCAACATCAACTCATCATCTTAACAAAAATCAAAAGAACCTCCACTTTTGGGGATGGATTGAAAATTCACACCTTTGTTGAAGAAACAGATTGTACAAAAAAAATAGTTCACCGAGGTTCAAACAAGAGATTGTGATGATACACGGTGACCAATGTGAGGTTTCTGGAGAGAGAAGCGGGAGAAAAACGCGCAGCTAGGGTTTCTGAGAGTTTCAGTGCTTGCTCCTAATGGAGGGCCGCAGAGGAGGGAGCTCCACTCCCTCCTACAAGGAGGTCGTAGACAACAGAGGCAAGTCCCCACTGGGTAATGTCAAAGGTTTTGTGGAAGAGGAAAAAAATAATAATGAAAAGGAGACAGATGGGGTCAGGCCCAAGGAAAATGTCAGCACTAAAGATAAGGAGGAAGAAGACAAAAGCCAGAGAACAAGGGACAATAAACAAAAGGGACCATGCAGACCCAAAATGGAGACTACTCCTAGAGTAGTGCTAAATGATCCTGCACTGCAGGCACACAGGGAACATATGGGGACTTACACTATAATCTGCAAATTCATGGGACTATGGCCCACGGAAAAGGCTTTACAGATATGGATCAAGTACCACTGGAAACCCAAAGGAAGCATCGATCTGCATCTTGGGTCAAAGGGATTCTTCACCGTGGTGTTCACAAGCATCGAAGACAAAGACAGAATATTTGAAGGAGGACCCTACTTTTATGCAGCAGCTGGCCTCTATATGCAGCCTTGGATGATGAACTTTGTTCCAGAGTGAGAGACTTTCACTTCGGTACCTGTCTAGGTAAGGCTCTATTCTCTACCTCCTGATTACTAGCAAACTAAATCGCTTGCTGCAATTGCCAATAAACTAGGTCATTTTGTCAAAGATTCGAAAGCCACAAGAAGGGGCAAATACACTTCCTATGCAAGAATCTGTGTAGAAATGGATCTATCAGGAGCCCTTCTGGATGAAGTCATCTTGGAAGTTTTTGATGAGGTTTGGGTGCAAACAGTGGACTATGAGCATATCCCATTCAGATGTCGTAAATGCCACGAACATGGACACTTGTTCAGAGATTTCCCTCTTAGTAGAGTAGACAACAGGAGCAAACAAAATGCAATGAAGGACACAGAAAGCTTTCAAAAAGTGGCAAGTAGAGGAAAAGGAGGCAAAAAAGGACCAAAGAATCTTCGTAATGAGGGTCAAAAGGCTAGTCAAAATAGGTATCAAGCACTGGAAGAGAATGAAGAAATGGAAAATGAAGACCAATATATGGAGGATGACCCTAATGAAAAGGAAAAGGAAGAAAACTGCAACCCAACACAAGAGATTGGTAATAAGAAAGAAACTATGATGAGTGAAACAGAACTAGAGATGGATTAGGAAATGACCCAGAGTGAAACAGATCTGGAGGACCATGAACTTCAAGAAATTCTAGATAAGGAACACCTAGATCTGGAAGGGTTCTTAATGAAGGGAACCATGGGAGGGATAGATTCACTACCCCAAGAAGATTGCAACAGAATTCAACAGTTGTTTTTATGGAAAACTAAGGAAAGGGGGTTAGATAAAGGAAAAACCATTGACAAGCAGGAGTACAGAGGTGTGAAAACAATTAAATCAACTCCAGGATTAGCTACCAGAAATGCAGGAAAGAAAAGGGGTAGGAAAAAGCAGAAGGACCTCTTGATGGAGTGTGGAAAGTTAATGATAGACTCAGGTAAGATGAAAGACCTAACCAGTTACTCCTTTACAAATCTTGAATTATGAAGTTCACATCCTGGAATATTAGAGGTCTAGGTAGTAAAAGAAAACAAAGAATGCTAAGTCATAGAATGAAACAAGAAATGCCGGATATGATCTTCATCCAGGAAACCAAATGTTCCATTCAGAAAATAAAACAAATTCATAGCAAATGGCTCAATAGATTTGAGTTTCTAGAGGTTAAAGCTGAAAGCACAGCAGGGGCATTCTAACTCTTTGGAATCCCCAGAAAATAAGCATAATAGATGCTGAAGCATCCAGAAATTACTTATCAGTGGTCATGCAACCAGTGGGGGTTTCGGAAACCTTCCTGGTCACAAATGTTTATGGTCCTCAAAAAATAGATGACAAACTCAAATTGCTAGAATCCCTAATAGATCTCAGGAACAGACAGGCTGGGATTCCTTGGATCATGGGAGGTGATTTCAATATGATCAAGTCTCTTTCGGAAAAAAAGGAGGAACCAAAGCGCTAACCAAAGACTCTTTAGCGTTCCAATCATTCACAAATGATATGAAATTGGTTGATTCAGAATTGAGCAATGGCCTTTTTACATGGAACAACAAAAGAGGAGGTGAGGCACAGGTAGCCTCTAAATTAGATAGGTTCATGATTTTAGAGGAGCTGATGATTATAGATAAAGAAATAACAACAAGAGTCCTTCCCTTCGGAGGGTCTGATCACTGGCCGATTCAATTGGAAATCAAGGGTATGGTTTCTCCCAGAAATAGGCCCTTCAGATTCGAGAATATCTGGCTCTCCCACCCGGATTTCATCAGTAACATTGAAAAATGGTGGTCTGAAGACTTGCAATTACAAGGATCACAAATGTACCTCCTTCATAAAAGACTAAAGCATGTCAAGTTCAGGCTCAAAGAATGGAACAAGAAGGATTTTGGAAACATTTTTGTGAACAAAAAATCATTGGAAATCAAAATTCAGGAACTCAACTAGGCATTGATCCAAGATGGCTTTGACAAAGTCAAAAGTGATCAGGCTGACAAACATCATCAAGAATGGGAAAATTTATGCAAACAAGAGGAAATATTTTGGAGGCAAAAGTCTAGAGTTCAATGGCTCAAGGAAGGAGAGTGGAATACAAGATTTTTCCACAGATCCACCATAGCTAATAGAGCATACAACAGAATCTCTACGATAAAGAACGAGAATGGGGAGCTCTAGAACACTCATAAGAATATTGAAGCTGTGCTTGTTAAGCATTTCCGAAACATCACTCAGGAAAACAATCCAGACAGGGAACAATCCATCAGGGAAATTATAAGGCATATCCCTAAGTTGGTGTCTAGAGAGGACAATTTTAACCTCAATAGACCTGTTACTGAAGAGGAAGTAAGCGAGGTTCTCAAAGACATGCAGAATTGCAAAGCACCAAGCCCAAATGGTTTCAATGTGGATTTTTTTAAAGCTTGTTGGCATATTGTCAAACAGGATATTCTGAATGTGGTGGAGGATTCCAGGTGTAGCAAAACCATCCTGAAAGCCCTCAACACCTCCTTCATCTCCCTAATACCCAAACAAGATTCAACTCAAACTGTAGATAAGTATAGACCCATAGCTTTATGTAATGTAGTATACAAGATAGTATCCAAGGTTGTTGCTAACAAACTAAGACCTCTCCTTCCTTATTTAGTGTCAGAGGAACAAGCAGGTTATGTGTAGGGCAGACAAATTTTAAATAACATTATTCAAGCCCATGAGGTGGTTCACACGCTTACTAGTAAAAAGCAGGCGGGGATGATCATGCAATTGGATATTGCCAAAGCATATGACAAGGTGAATTGGATTTACATCAAGAAGGTTCTCACTGCTTTTGGTTTCGATCACAACTGGGTCAGATGGGTCATGGCTCTAGTGACTTCTTCTAGCTTTTCAATTTTGGTGAATGGCTCTCCCTCAGAGATTTTCATTCCTTCTAGAGGCCTCAGGCAGGGAGGCCCGCTCTCTCCCTTTCTTTTTATTCTCATTATGGAAGGACTTGGCAGATCCATTAAGCATGCCAAGGAAATAGGAAAAATCAAAGGTCTTCAATTATCTGAGAATGGTCAAGCTCTGACTCACCAACAATTTGTAGATGACACCATGCTGCAAGGAATCCCCACAGTCAAAGAAGCTTCAGCCTACAATCAAATCCTGAAGGAATTTTCCATGGCTACAGGTATGGAAGTCAATCTCTCTAAGTCAAAAATCTTCTTCTTAAACACTAACATTGCTATTCAGAGAAATATTTCAAGAATTCTTGGCTTCCAAAGGGATTCCCTCCCCACAAAGTATTTGGGAATCCCTCTCACAGCTAGACCTATGCACAAGAGTATCTGGGAACCAGTGCTTAATAAGTTGCAAGACAAAGTCAAAAATTGGACCTTCAAAGTCTTGAACCTGGCAAGTAGGTTGGTTCTGACAAAGGCGGTTTTGCAATCTATCCCAGTTTTTATGTTATCAACCCTCCCAGCTCCCAAAGGAGTTTTAGAGCAATTCAGGAATATACAAAGAGATTTCCTCTGGGGTAAGGAAGAAACAAAGAATAAGTGGGCCCTGGTCTCTTGGGACAAAATCTGTAAACCCAAGATTCATGGGGTCTAGGCTTGGATGATCAGGAGATTCTTAGTAAAGTGCTAGGAGCCAAGCTTTGGTGGTGATGGGTTCAGGAGCCAATAGCCCAGTGGGCAAGGATCTGGAAAGAGAAATATGCCAGCTCTTGGCACACTAATGATCTCATAAGAATGTCTAGAAATTTAAAAGGATCTCACATCTGGAACAGAGCCTGGGAAAATAGAAGCCTAGTTCAAAAAAACAGTTTTTGGGAAATCAAAGCAGGAGATCTTGCACTCTTTTGGGAGGACAAATGGCAACAAGAACCAACGCTATTAACAGAGGATTTTTTAAGCCTCAAGCAGGAAACAGATTCCCAAGGGTTAAACAAAGTTAAGGATTTCTGGGATCCTGCTCAGAACTCCAGAAAGTGGAGAAGCTGGAGAAAAATTGACTGCAGAGATGATAGCCCCATTAAAATTAAAGCAGAGGCTCTTGGGAGCTTGCTTAAACAAAGAATGATTTTAGTAACAGAGGGGCAGGATCAATTGAGATGGGGCAATAACAATAAAGGCACCTTTAATCTTAAGGAAGCTAAAGGTATTCTCCTTGAGCTTGATTCCAGTGTTCCAGAAAATACCTAGCAACACCTCTGGAAGCACCAAGGTTGGATGAAGTTCAAGCTTTTCATGTGGTTGGTTCATCAGAAGAAAATTTTAACTTGGGACAAAATTAGAAAAAGAGGGTTATGGGGCCTTCTAGATTCCAGCTCTGTGAAGAGCAGGAGGAGACCATGGAGCACATTCTTAACAGCTGCTCTTACACCACTTGGTTGTGGGATTCTTTCTCTACCATTTTCCAACAGACAGATAGGGACAGAAGTAGTATCACAAATACCCTAAACAAGTGGAGAGGAAACTATTCGGAGAATGAGTTCCTTAATTTGGCCTGGGCCTTCACGCCAAGCTTCATTATCTGGAATGTTTGGAAAGAAAGAAATAAAATAATTTTTAAGAATGAAAAGGTTATTCCTCATAGACTATTTGATCTGATCCTAAAACAGCTCAGGGAGACAGTTAGTATCACAGTACGCAATCTCCCTAAAAATCCCCCCTCTGAGACTGAGCTGAGAATTCTCAGACAACTGGGAATGAAAGGGATTATTCCCCAAGGACTGATCAGGAAGGACATAACTATGGATATAGAGAAGGATTTATGGCAACCACCACCAAAAGGCTATCTGAAATACAACATTGATGGGGCTTCAAAAGGCAACCCGGGAAAAGCTAGTTTTGGAGGAGTTGTAAGAGATGAAAATGGCAGTGTTATATTTATCTTCCACTGCTATTTGGGAAGAGCCACAAATAATATGGTAGAATTAATGGCTATGGAACAATGTCTAGAGTTTTTGATCCAAAACCATGGCTCAAATGTCATTGTAGAAGCGGACTCAGAGATTACCATTAACTCTGTGAAAAGAATCAACTGCGGTACTCAGCCGGAGAAAGTCTCTACTCACTGGAAACTAATCCAGGTCTACCAAAGAATCCACGTTCACCTCCAGGATCTTCAAACGGTTAGTTTCAACCATGTTCGACGATCTGCCAATAAACTAGCAGACCTTCTAGCCAACCAAGGGGTGAACAATGCTGATGGCGGAATGGCGAAAAAGTGGCAGGAGATACCTCAAAACCGTTTAAAGGTTCTCTGCGAACAAGCTACAAAAGACAGAGAAGTGTTTATATATCGGGCCAGGTTGACAAGCATGAATTGATTTTTCCCGCAAGAACTTATATAACCTATCAGTATGTACTTGGTAGAAAGGCAAGCTAAAGTATGTCTCATTTTATCCCGGAGTCAGTTGAACAAGGTTCTCAGTTCATCGGCAGACAAGTTGCTGGGTCTTTTCCCAAACAAGCATAGTATCTAATTCCGGTTCCATAGCAGCAATAAACAGAATTCATGGTTAGTTTTTCCGATAGCTGAAATTTTCCCCCTTTCTACTTTCGGGCTTGAAAACCATGGGATGGTCGGTTTTCCAGAGATTGTGCGATCCATGAGCAGTTTATGGTTTTGCAGTTTTGGGAGCAATCCCATAGAGATTGTAACACATGGAAGGTTGGTTGACTTTGAAACCGCCTTCGATCACACACTATCTCTCAGTCGTGTTAGGTCATGTGATATGATTTCTAGCCGTTGGATCCAGCAGCCAGGATCAACGGTTTGGATCAAACGTGTTGTTTTTGTGGGGCCATGTGGGCTCTATACATTCATCCGGTTTGGTGCGTTTTTTCCCTCTTTCATGGGGTGTGGATTTTGCATGGTCAAGGGTGTCTATGGTCATATGTTGGCTCTGGGAAGTGGGTTTTATCCAGAACTTCCCTAGTGGGTGGGGGCTCTTGTAGCCTTTCCATGTTTATTTCTCAAAAGTTTGGTGATCACTGTAGTAGCTTGGGGGGTCTTGGTCATTGGCAGGGATTCCTTTTTCTCGAATTCTTGTAAAGGATCAGGTTTTATGTACAATATGTAATTTTTCTTTTGAATTAATGAATTAGAAGGATCAGCACTTGCTTCAGCAAAAAAAAAAAAAGAAACAGACTGCAGAGTTGAATTCCTAGAAAAAATTCATGAAATATGATGGTAAACTTGACCCCTTTTTTACTCTGTCAAATTTGGGCTCCCTGGGAATCTCAAAGATTCTCTTCTGTTGGCTTATTGCAATTTGGTTTCCCAGATGAAGAAACTGATTGCACCACCACATTCCTTGCGAAAAACCAAGAAAACAGAGTAAAGTTGGCCTGGTTCTGAAAATTTCATTTTCAGGCCTCCAAGGAATATTTCAAATTCCATGCAGATCTCTGCATCAAATTTCCAACTTCATGGTTCCACCCTCAACATTTTGCTTCTAAAAAATTTGTTGCTCATATCAGAAAACCGATTAGGCTATCAAACTTTTGGCAAAATTCTGGTTAATTTGAGTATAAACTTGGCATGATTCTGCCACTGTCAAAAATCAACTCCAAGGGAATCTTAAATATTCCTCCAATATTCACTAAATCATGGTTTTGTTGCCTCATTCTATGTGTCGGTTCAAGGTTCCGCACTCAGCGCTCTCTTCCATTGGATGGGTGAATAAATAAAATCGGGTTTTTATTCATGTTGGGCAGTAGTAAAAACAAGTCCCACAGATGGTCGCGTCAGCTATTCCAAACCTAGAATGTCATAGGGTTGGCAGAGGTCTTGATGTCAACCCTCCCTAGTGCTATATATTTTAACTCCAGTTCATTTTAGTTTTTTAAGTGGTGTATTTGTATGGAGGGTCACCCATCGGTGGGTTGGGTGGGTTCGAATCCCGCCATCCCTATTCAAATATGGTGTGGCCATCGTTGTAACAACCATGGGCCATATATATATATATATATATATATATAATATGTTGTGAAAAATTCATCGGTCGTTTTCTAAGGGTTATTGGAAAAATTAATTGTTCGATAAAATGGTCAGTTCTAGCACTGTGAAGGGTCAAAATGGTTCTCCATTAGTGGTCGCAAAATTTGGATGTTTTTCTTATATTCACTAGTATAAAATGAGAAATTATTGACTAGGTGACTAAAAATGTTAGTCACCACAACTTTTCTAGGTGAAATACTACAAAAAATGAGCAATCTTAAGTGACCGAACTAAAAACAATTAACATAAATCACTAATTTAGTCACAGGTTAAAATATGTGACTAGCTAATAAATAATACAACTAAAAATGACTAACATGAATGATTAATTTATTCTAAGAGCAAAAATACAACTACCTAACAATTACTACAATAATATGATTCAGTTATGTTAGTCATCTTAATTGTGTCAAGCAATCTAAACTTACAAGTGATAGGGGATTGAAATGTTGTTAAAGATTAGTTGAAAGGTTATCTTTCCTTAAACATTTCTTCATCCTCACATGGTGTATAGGTGAACCAACTTCTCACTATGTATATCTAATAATTTGTAATTTTAAAAATATATTTTTTAATAAAAAAATTATTTTTGTATTTTTTAAAAATCTATTCATTGAATCTAATTGGATCTAGTTCTAATTTGAAATTAATTTAAAGGGAAAAAATAATTTTTAAGACTATAATATCAAATAAAAACTACTTTAATTTCATATTAACCAACCTATATCCATCTTAGCCCCAGATCTATCAAGCATTGAGAGGAGTCCAATGTCTCGAGATGCAAACCTTTTTTTCTAGTGCAAAATTTGAGGAAATGTTTTCACCTCGAGAGATTGGATCCCTCTCGGCACTTGATAGTTATAGGGTTAAGATGGATCTAGGTTGGCTATATAATACTATATAATATCTATATTTTTATTTGTGTCTCTTTGTTATTCCCTCTCTCTATCTCACCCCCCAAACATACACACACTCTCTCTCCCTCTCTTCCCCTTCTCTCCCTCTCTATCTATATCCTTCTCTCTATTCCCTCTCGCTCTCCTCTCTCCCTCACTCTCTCTCCATGACTCCCTTGTCACCCCCTCCTCTCTCCACCTTTCTCCCTCTATGTTTTTCTTGTTCCCTCCCTCTCCTACCCCCTCCAATTCCATATCTCTCTCCTGATATCTATCTTTCTTCCTCTCTATCCCTTATCTCCCACCTCCCCCTATCTCTCCCCCCCAAATCACTCTCCCTCTCTCTCTCTCTCTCTTTTGTCTAACTCTATCACTATCTCCCCCCTCCCTGTCCTTCTCCATCTCTATGTCTCCATCTTTGTCCCATCCCCTTCTCTCCCTATCTCAATCCTCTCTTCTTTCTCTTCCCTCCTCTCCAGTCTCCCTCACACTCTCTCCATCTCTCCCTTCTCACTCCTCTCTCTCTCCACCTCTATCTATCTATGTCTTTGTTCTTTCCTCCCTCTCTCTCCCACTCCAACTCCATCTCTCTCTCTCTCTCTCCTCTCTATTCCTTCTGCTCACTCCCTCTCTCCCACCTCACTCTCTCTCCCCCTCATCACTCTCTCTTTCTCTCTCTCTATCCTCCAACTTTTTCACCATCTCGCTCCCTCTCTTCACACCCCCACCAACTCTCTCTTAAATTTGATCACATTGTATTGTGTTTAAGAAATTATCTAAATTAGAAAAACTTAATTGGTTGTAAAATATTAAACCTATATTTTGGATCAATCATGTCAAAGAAAATAAAATAATGAAAAACTTTAAAAAATCATGTACTATATTTAATCTATTATAATTAGTCAATTTTCTTGCTCTCATCCCTTGTGTCCTTAGCTATGATGGATCGATGTTGGTTCTTTAGTTCTATATATATATATACAAAGAACCGACATAGATTCATTTAGCTTAATTTTCTTAAAACCTTATTTTAATTTCTATGGAAATATTTTTAGTAGTTGTGAGGATAGAGGGTTTAGATATATCTCAAATTGCAACATTTTCCCTTTTAGATTCAATTAAAAAAATGTTGTAAAATTAAATTAAAATAAAATATTTTTACTATGAAATAAGTTATGGTTTTTTGGCATGTAATATTGATAAGCCATGGTATTGGTCCATGGTATTGTAACAAAGCGGATTTACAAGTTAATATCCATGGTAAAGTGAGGGTGAATATCCATGGTTAACAATCTTGTCATATTGTTATAAAATATTTGATTGTGAAATAATTTATGTCTTTTGGGCATGTGGTATTGTTATAAATTATTTTTATTGTGAAATAGTTTATGTTTTTTGGGCATGCGGTATTGATAATCCATGGTATTGTATCAAAGGCTATTTTTTACAAGTTAATATTATCTATCGTAATGTGGGGTGAATATCCACGGTTAAGAATCTTGTCGTATTGTTGTAAAATATTTTAGTTGTGAAATAAGTTATGGTTTTTGGACTTGTAGTATTGATAAGCCATGGTATTGGCCCATGGTATTGGTTGTAAAATATTAAACCTATATTTTGGATCAATCATGTCAATAAAATAAAATAAAAGAATGAAAAACTTTTAAAAATCATGCACTATATTTCATCTATTATAATTAGTCAATTTGCTTGCTCTCATCCCTTGGATCCTTAGGTAAGATGGATCTATGTCGATTCTTTATAGATATATATATACTAGCAATTGTCCCAAAAGGCACAAAGAGAGGCCAATAGGATTATTAAATTAGAATTGTTGAATTTCTTTAGAAGAGATGTTGGTTCAAGCCTACAAGGAGCAAAGAGATTTGATGTTTGGAGTTCTATGCTTTTTGGACACCATATTCCTTTAAATACAACTTAATTTTTTAGAAAAGTTCAAGCCCAATGCAGTTCTACCATGCAAACAGTTCTGCCATGCAGACATACACTTAAATCGCTACTGGGCTTATGATATTGACAAATTCAAAGTAAACAGGTATACAAGAGAATGTACCAAGCTAAACCACAAGTTACACATCTTCAAACCTGAAAAAGTACATAACAATGGTTTGGCAAATCAATAATGATATCTTAATTGCTTTTCCTTCCCCATACATACAATTGCTCCAAAGGGGAGTGCAAAAGCAATCTCCTATAAAAATGGACCTCTATATCTAAAAACAAGATCTTAGCCATGAGGAAAAAGAATAGAAAGGTCTGAGGACCATAAAGCCACAGCCATGAGGATATCATAGCCTACTGGTGTTGTCTGATGAATGAACCGTGAAGGGGGAAAGCTCTGGTCCGTGACAACTGCTTTCTTTCACACAACTACCGAAGGGAGAAGAGAAGCAAACAGGACATCTAGAATAAGGCTGGAAAGAAGAACTCAGATCAGCTCTGTGTATTAAGACAGCAGCAAAATCTTACTACCAAAACCTGCTAACAGAGCCTTTTGATATCTCAAATCCCGATAGCAGACTAAACATGGGTCTTCGTCCAGGAAGAACTGAGATCAGTTGTGTACTCAAAGGAAATAGGGCCTGTTGGTTTCCCTATTGATTTCTACCAAAAACTGTGGCACATTATTAGTAGGGACCTTTTAGCAGCTGCTGAGGAATCTAGGGTGTGTGGAAAGATACTGAAGGATATCAATTCACCTTTTTCTACACACTCAAAAGTAGAAAGTAGAAATGGGGAAAGATTTTATTTAGGTTCATCCAAAAATAAAATAACAAAGGGGATTCAAGCAAGAACCCTCCATACAAAACAGTACCCAGAAGAACAAATGTGTCAGGAAAACAGTGAAGGTTTTGAATTCAGTTTCAAATTTTAGAATAGAGAAAACAAAATAACTTATGAGTTCACTTGACCTTCACTGCCAATTTTGGTTAAGAAGTAATTCAGCGCCCAAAGATCATCCAATTGTACACAGTCTCTCGTATAATTTTCTACAACCTCTAAATTTCTCCTAATTGGATAGTGGTACCGGTGTCTAAGAAGAGTGACACCCTTGCATTTCTCATGAAAATGATCAAGCTATCTTAACATAGAGAAAAACTACAAAACAACCATCATGTGACTTGCTTAACAGACATGAAACTTACATCAGAGATTGATGGGTTTTCACATATTACTTTCACTGAAATAGAGAAGAGATGGTGGAAAGACTTGATATTATGTATTACTCTGTTTTTCAATAAGTATGGTCAGCGTTTTTTTCCTTAGTTAATTTCCATGTGGATAACAATACTAAACTTCACTGTGGCTATCCTATTATGTATCTTTTTTTACTTCATTTCATGTTATCTTAGATTGAACTTTGGCATTTTCTAAGAGTTGCGTTTGCACTCCCACATTGTACTCATATTAATGGTATCCTTCAGTCTCATTGACCTATTTATGGTTATTTGTTAAACATTAATAAAATTATATTTGCACTCCCACATTGTATTCATACTAGTTGTATCCTTCAATCCCATTCACCTATTTATGGTTATTTGTTAGACTCATACTAGTTGTATCCTTCAGTCCCATTCACCTATTTATGGTTATTTGTTAGACATTAATAAAATTATATTATGTTACTTTATGGAGCATTTTCATCTGACTTACTGTGGATTCTTGTTACCACTCCCACATTGTACTAATACTAGTTGTATCCTTGTCCCATTGACCTATTTATGATAATTTGTCCCATTGATCTATTTATGATAATTTGTGGGACATTAATAAAATTATATCATCTTATCTTACGGAGCATTTTCTTCTGACTTACTGTGGATTCTTGTAGATCACTCCTCGAGTTCAAAGAATTTCCAACCACCAGCTAATTTAAATGGGATCATTTTTCATAGTTGTAGCTTTTTGCTTGATTAGCATGATCAGTGTCATGCCAGTTTCCTTGAAATTAGTTACAGCGTGAAGCTCAACATGAAAAAAAGGAGATACGTCCCACTAAATAAACTGATACAACAGAACAAACATAGTAAATAGTAATACAATGAGACCTCATGCATGCAGAATTACAAGAGGACTGGAAGGCTCACTTGTAACTGCCAAGCCAAGTAGATGCCATTTAATTTTCATGTGAGTCATATATATGATGAAAAGAATAAATTAAAAAGATAGTTTACCCATAAAGATATGCAGAAACCTAATTCCCAAATGGGTTAACCATCACATACATTATCCAGCTGCGAACTCCGGCATGGCATATCACCAACAGAAACCCATTGGGCAATGTACAACAATATTTTGTTGGCATCTAGTGTTATAACCATGGAGTAATTTTATGATCAAATTTAGGTTTTTTTCCCACCTGAAAAATTAAAAATGGCGAATGAGAAACATACGGATTTGACATTCCATTCTTTCGTATTCAGATGAGTTGAATACCGGAGTCTCTCAAGCCATCAATGAGGGACTTAACCTTCCCGTGGTATTTCTGTTCCCTCTTCATGAAGACTGAGACTGCGGGGATGTCCTAGAAGAGGAGACGCTGCCCCAATATTTTTCCGATCTTGCCAGCTGCGGACACATCCCGAGTGGACTCCAGTGATGTGCAAAGTACCTGCTCCTGCGAGCAGACAGATGACACTACCGTGGCGGTGGGAGTGTGAAATACTTGGGCTGTGATGTACTTGTTGGAGAAATGGACCTTGAGCACGTATGGCTTCAAGTATTTTATGATGATTCTCGTGGTTGCAGCAGGAGGAGGAGCAAACACCATCTTCTCTTCTCTGCAACCTGCAACTGATGTCCTTCGATTTTTCACGGTGACCGTAGTTTCGCGGTTGCAACACTGATTTATCCTGTGTTGTATACATCTGAGAGTCGAGTTATGGGAGACTCTCTGTCTCTCTCTATATATATATATATATATATATCTATATGGTATACAAGTTACAGATTTTATATCTGGCCAGGTTTAATGACTAGTAAAGTGCTTTGAAGTTTAATGAAAGAAAAACATTTATACTTCACTGCTTTTTTTTTCAGTACGATACTTCACTGTTTTTTATTTATATGGATTGTAATTAATGTTAAATGTTGTATTTAAATCGCATTTTCATTGATTCAATTGTTCTTCCCTTGCATATTTTAATATAAGGACTTATCTAATTGCTCTATATTTTTCTTGTGACAAAATCTTGCAAATATAGCAGATTGTGACAAAATCTTGCAAATATAGCATAAAACAGCAAAAGAGTGTTTGAAACTGTATATTTTCTGAGATAGGAATCTGATATCCATAATCAGACGATGCCCATCACTAGATTATAGTCAGTCACGTCATACGATGCTCATCACTAGATTATAGTTAGTCACATCAACATTTGACAACAGACAAAACAAGAAATCACAGTTTCATTGATATAATTGTTTTTCCCTTGCATATTTCCAATATAAGGACTTGTCCAATTGCTCTATATTTTCCCTTGTGACAGTATCTTGCAAATTTTTAGAACAACCAACAGTTGATTTCAGATGAAACAGTGAAGTAACTTCTTAGCTGTTATGACTTGAAGTTCAGATGGCCTCCAAGTTCGCCAGGATAATAATCCCGAAGATTGTTGCTCTGTATTGAAATTGCTTTGCTGGTTTGTTCCTGGACCAGATGGGGCAGAAGTATGGTATTCAATCATTTCCAATCGCAATTCCAAGGCCTGCACCGCTTCTGCTGCATGAAGCCCATGTAGATCTAACTTCCAAATGTCCTTATGTTTTTCATTTCTAATTTGAAGAATTTCTGCAGCTGCCTTAGCATTTAGTTTATCTGCAGCCAAATGTTCCTCTTTTGATTTTAGAGAAATATTCCTAGCAGTGTTGTGATCGCCTCGCAAATAAGCTCTTTCAACTTCCCTTGAATGTCGATTTGCAGCCCTGCTTGAAAACAAGCGATGATAATATATGTTCATGCCTTCCCAATTATCAGTAATGATCACCTTAAAAAAATTCAATGGACTTCATGGAAATAGGCTGGCAAAATATACCTGAGCATCCGCAATGCTTCCTTTCGATGTTTCAAATATACATCATCTTCCTCCCATTCTGGCTCAGGGGTAGCAGTTGGCATGTGTCCTCTTGAAACTGTCACATGTAAATTTTCAAAACCCAAGGACTCAGGCAATAGAGGGCCACCTCCTTCAGAACTCTGATCAGGTAGAGAATTCTCAACAGCTTCAGATGCATCAGAGGGATTTGAATTCTTCGGCAACGTCATCACAGCCATAGACTCCAGGGAAGCAGAGGCTTGTTCAAGCTCATAATTAACAGCCACTAAAACATCCTCTATCAGGGTCTCATCAGCCCAACCATACAAGGCCTTCAGTTTCTCTACTGCAATCTTTTTCTCATTTGCATCATCTATCACGCCCTGCAGCATAGCAGTGCTAGCCAGGGTTGTATTAGGATAAGGATCAATCAATTTCTCTGGCCTAACAGCAACTTTTTCTATTAATTGAGAAAATCCTTTCCAGGGTTTGCCTCTAGAATTTGGAGACATAAAGGAAATATTTTCGTGCCGCACCACAGCCGAGACATCATTCTATCTTTCAGATAATTCTTGTCCATAACAGAACCCTGACTTGGCTTTCTCTGGAGATGATTAGAAGAGGACGAGGTTGGAGGAAAAGGTGGGAAAGGGACCACGTCAGCCTTAGGAACCCCACCCCGCTGTTGGGCATCAAAGGAAGCCCATCCTGGAACCTTAACCCTTTGTCGCGGTGGTCGGATGGACCTCTTGGGAGCACCACTGGTGCCCATCATGGAGCACTTACCTACCGAGAAAAGTATTGTTGGGTCTGTATAAGGAGATCACGGGATCGAAACCCTTTGGGTTTCCGTCCAAAGCAGGATTACAAAGGGGGGTCTACTGTTTACTCCTTCGGCTAAAGATAAAGGGAAACAGATCATTCATTAATGAGGATCTTATGCACAGAATTTCAATGCCGTACCTGGCTAAAGAACTCTCAAAGCCACCCATCTGTACTTCCAAAGCTCCCGAAACCACGCGCAGGATTTCAGAAAAACAGAGTCGCTGGATTGCTGTTGTCGATTTTGCTTTTGTCTGAAGGATTTGATGTACAAAGATGAAGAAGATGCGTTGAACTTGCATTGAGAATTGGACTGAGAATCCATTAACAAAGCGCGTGAGCTCTGAGAAATTTTGACCCCCCTCAAGAATTGCAGGCTGAGAACAGACCCAAATCGAATTGCTCTCGGCTCTTGCCGTGTTGCTATAGAAAAAGGAGCAGTTGGATTTCTGCGCGAATATATACACGGCGCTATACTAACCTACTAACCTCTAAACCCTATCGAATGTAGAGGGAGGAGTTTGTTCAGACAGGTGCGTGCACCTGGACTTGGGATTGTGCTGCACGCAAGTGCTGTCCTGGAACTCCGGCGTAAAATGGGTAACAACTGACTGTAAAATCGGCTGCAGAAACCACTCTTTAAATCAATGGTTGAAAGTGGGTCTAATCTGATCGAACGGAGCAGAGTAAATAGGACGACGAAAGTCTCTTTCAAAACCATTGCATGCAGGGTCAATCGAAGACCAAGCGGCGATCACCACCAGTGAGGTTCCCAACCTCGCTCGGATGGAAGAATCATTCGTGTTCGACCCTCTACTTCTTCGTTCCTAAGCTTCCAGCTCCCCGCCCCCTTTGCAGTCGAGTGTTTATTCAAAGAAAGACCCTTAACCTTAGCTAACGCCAGGGAGATAAGGCGGGAGATAGGAAGGCCTACCGGCCGAATAAAGAACCATCATAGATCCATTTTAGCTTAATTTTATTAAAACCTTAATTTAATTTCTATGGGAATATTTATGTCGTAAAGCGTTCCCCTCTCAAAAGAACTCCCCTAGTTGCCTTCATGTAATAATCTGTGCCATTCGATCTTTTATTAGACGATTGGGTTATGATTATCTGCTTAATTTTATTAAAATCTTAATTTAATATCTATTAGAATATTTACGTCGTAAGGTGTTCCCCTCTGAAAAGAACTCCCCTCGTTGCCTTCGTGTCATAATCTGTGCCATTCGATCTTTTGTTAGACAATTGGGTTATGATTATCCGTTTATTTGAATTGAATGACAGTTGCTACTCAGTCCCAGGTCATCCATTTCCCAGCTACTTTCCCAACTGCACAAGTCATCCATTTCCCAACTACTTTCCCAACTGCACAAACCGCACAAACAACTCTGGCAGATGCATAATCAGACACTGAAATGTATATGCCGTTAATTTAATTGAAGTATACGGTAATGTGCAGGTCCTCTCTGGCAGCTGATCGATTGATCTTATCCTCAGATTCCACTGGATCTTCATCCGTGGCTTGTGTAAATGAAAGCTTCTCAGTTCAAAGCCTAGTAAGTCCATATTTAAAAACAAAATTCCCATTTTCTTCACAGAAAACCATGAATTTTGAGAATGAAATGGGGGCGATCCGGTTTTTATTTTTTCAGGTAAGCCATTCGATCATGGAGAGCTATTCTTCGGGTGCCAGGTGATACATAACATTGAGGGTGTATCTGACACATAAATTTGATGATTTTGCGAAACTATTTTTGTTCAATAATGCCACTACAACAGTGAAAGTCCAGAGTCTGAATGTATGTGGTAGATGGAGACTGTGTTACTATCTATTCTTCCCTGTAATGGAAAAAAATGACATGTTGTAGGAAATTATCTCTTCTACTCGGTAAGATAGTCAAATGATCACACTATGTGAAGACTGGTCTAAAATGAAAATAAGGAACCCCAAGTATTGAATAAGTTCCTGTAAATTTATAAATTGTAGAAGAGAAAATTGTAATTGTATAAGTTCCTGTAAATTGATAAATTGTAGAATAGAGTTCTTTAAAACTATAATTTTTTGTTGCAACCCAGAACCATATGAAACATTGTAATTTTTTGTTGCAATCCAGAACCATAGGAAACATTGTAAATATCGAAGCCAAGGACAAGAGTAAACTACAATATAAATCGGTTGAGAACAATTATGTTATAGAGAACCATTAACATTACACTAAGACAAAAAAACTTTGAGTGTTGTAAGAAAGAATAAGAACAATAGTAACTGAAACCATTGTACAGTAAAATGCTATTAGCATGTCAAACCACTAACCACTAAGAGGATAATGTAAATAAGCTACTTGATAAACAACAATAGGTAAGGCGAACCTTAGGTCACCTCCATACCCAAATCTGTAAAAAATTATTGCAAAATAGGTTACGAGATTCAATAAAATTATTCTGGGTAATTATGCAGACAACCGTAGAGGTTGTAGCCTTTCTTGGCACTGAAAATACCACAAAAATTGCAATAGTCAACCCTATATAAGTGGTAACTTATAAATGGAGAATAATTCATTCCGCTAAGAGGATGGAATCATATCAACACAAGAAGAATAAAGATTCAATCGACATCCTAATGAATGACGAGTTCTGCCCTGGTTTTTCAACCTCGGCGGAAGTTAAAATCTCACTAAGGTTAACTAGAGAACTTTCATGAAAAGAAAGAAGTTATGTTAATAGAACAAAGGTGAAACCATAAATAAGAGGTAGTAAACCATAACCCATTAAGAAATGTTTTTGAAAGAAACAGTTATGGACAAACATAAATCATGATACAGTGAGATTGCTAAAGCAAACCCTAAATTAATTTCAGGTTCAATATAGAGAAAGTCTGCAAGAAGATTTTTATCAAATTACTTAACAACCCAACAAGGGTAGATAAAATAGAAGAGTTTTCCATGAGATTAGAAACATAGAAAGCTAAATAAAGCCCTCAACCTAGTCAGGGGGAGGTCGTGAGCCTAACCCTCAGAAGTGTTACAACCATTAAAAAAAGGAATGGAGCCGCTAAACATATTTAAGCATTACATCGATTAAACAAGCAGTAACCACTGAGGGTTTCATAACAATTCGCTGAGAGCCATAGCCTATCAAGAACTGAAAGAACAAAACATCGGAGAAGCACAAGAAACTGCAGTGTGTTTGTATGCCAACCCAAGAAACTGCAGTGTGTTTGTATGCCAACCTGAAAGTGGGAACTAGTACTTTTGGTACGATTCTGGGAACTGATGATCTCGGCGACTATTCTAGAGCTAGTTGATCGATCTGTATAACTGGAGAACCATATGGTCAGTGTTAACACAGTATGTCGAACTAAAAATAGAAAATAATTGAACAAGCATGGAAGATTTATCTGAGTTGCTGGAATTAATTTAGGTGGTTCCATTAGAGAAAGCCTGAATATTGAAAGATATCCTGCAAACTGTGCCAGTAATAAACCCTCTGAAACCCTCTGTAATACCTAGGCAAAAAACAAAGCGTGAATGGTATCATAAACAGATGTTGTAGTAAGTATGTGCTTGTTCCACTGAAGAAAGGCAACAAGGGATGAATTGCAGAGCTTAGTTCCCTGGTGGGAAGGGATGAGAATGAGCTCGGTAGGCGGTTGTCTTGGTAGGTGGTTACCTTAACGCGTCCGCCTTTGATCTCCACCACCCAATGTACATCACTAGAAACAAGCGTCGGATCACTACCAGATGGCGGTGGTAAGTGGTGTGCCTCGAAAGTTCAAGGTCCACCCAACCTGTGTTAATGGAACACATGACATAACCCAGAACTATATGCCAACCGTCTTGTTATTAAACCAAGAAAAATAACACCATACGTGGTATAATATTTTTTGTATTGTATAAAATTATTAATGGTTGTACATTAATTGAAATTTGTGTGGAATAATTAATGGTTAGTACGACCTTTAATAATCTAAATCAGATTATTTGATTAACGATGTATAGACATGGTAACCCCTACGATCAAGCGAGGCCGTCAGATCAAGGGGCTTGGATCTACGGTGGTATTGGAACCATATGGCGTTCGGAGGTGGCTAGTGCGTGGGCAGCTAGCAGGATTAAGTGCTAGCCTTGTCATTTAATAAAAACATAAATATCTACAGCCACCGAGGACCAATGCAACTATAGGCAAGTACAGAGTTTAAGGACCAAAATAAAGTCTTTGTCTAATGATAAACCAACATATACATTTAATAAACAATATTGAAATGTGTTAATATATATTTAATAAACAATATTGAATTGTGTTAATTATGGTGCCCATTTGAAATTTGGAAAAAAATATTAGCTACCAGAATATCGTTAGCTACAAGTAATAGTAGGTTTTTATGGAGTTAATTTTTTTATTTTGTTTCTGGGTGTGCTTGCCATGATCCTTAAAGTCAACTTGCGGCCGATTCGAATCTCCCCATGCATGTACAAACAACCTGCAAAGGGATAGAAGTCCGCCAAAACTGAAGACAGGCTCCCTTTTAGCGTCTCCACTTTTGTAGAAAACTCCTCCAGATACCCAACGTTGTTATTTGTAATCTAACTAATGTCGAGATTGGAGAGAAACATCTCTCATAGTAGTGAGGATGAGCGGTGAAACCATAGAAACAATCGGACAACTTTACCTTAATTTGGTCTTGTGCCAAGTCACAGGTTCATGAACCCAACCCAACCTAACCATAGAAAAAGAACATACCAATGCTGCAAACTCTGAATCTCTCCCTAATTAGGTTGAAAAACTGTAGATTCGTTATGTATTTAAGTCAATTTTCTATTCAATATTTTTTATAAGTTTTTCATTGTCATATATTTATCGAATTATATTAATCGATGAATTTGATTATGCAACTTGATTTTTAAAATTTAAAAAGCTAACACGCAAAATTTTTTTATTCAAAAAGGTTTTTCCTTAATAATTACTCTATTAAACTTCAATAGCTTCGCGTAACCAGTATATCATGCTAATTTATAAACTTCGTTTGTTGTGTATTTATCACTATTCTTCTACCAACATGTTAATATCCAGATTTCGTAAAGAAAAAAAAAATTAATTATCCATGTAAAGCATTTATATATAATATGAATATTGAATCCACTATAACATTTTTTGAGCGTAAAGTTTCAATAAATTTTGTAAAATTCTATTAGTAACGTATTTAATTGAATTTATTAGATCACTCTAGCTTAAACATACTATAAATATGTATTTAATTAGATGGATTGCACGGTTTAGATTTTTAATTTAATTATAAAAAATAATAGAGTTTTAAGATTTGAATTTAATTTTTTTAATTTTTTTTTATGATTGTGAGGTGGGTAATAGTGATTCAATTTTTATTAAATAGTTTACAAAATTTATAGTAATGTATAGAAGGATTATGGTGGATTTTTTTTGCTAAGATAAAATTTGGTAAGATGTTGAGAAATTATTTGTTATTATTTTAAGATTTTATCTCTGGTTTTCTTAGTGAGTAGTGAAGGGACAATGTACTTGTTTAGAATATATATATATATAAGCTTGAGATTTATTTTAAATTTTGTTTTTAATTAAATTGGTTAATTAAAAGAAATTGTAGTCATGGTTAATTGAACATGTGATATTGATTGGCCATGGTAATGTAAAAAATCATATTTACATATTAATAATCTCCATGGTAAGTTAAGAATCTTGTTCTATATTTTTCAAAAAAAAAAAAAAAATATATATATATATATATATATGTTTACTTACATATATATATTTTTTTAATTAATAATAATATAATAAATTAAAATAAAGGTTACAATTTAGTTAGTGTTTTTTTAGAAAGTTGAAATGCATACTGAAACAAGTGTTGTTTAGAAATTATGTTATAGAAAAAATTGCATGAAAAAGTATAATTTGCATTGGTCAATGTTAACTAAATTAATAGTGATTAATAGCCAAATAAAATCCTATAGTCTTAGTTTGTAGGAACGCATTTTTTTAAAGATTATTTTACATATACCCATATTAGACCTCAAGTTTAAAGTATTTGAAATAATTACTATAATGACTTGTTGAGTCACCAAAATTATAAACATTTAGTAAAGGTTAGTTTCAAGTACTCATCATTCTCAAGATTCTCACCACAGAAATTAATAGTGATTAATAGCCAAATAAAATCCTATAGTCTTAGCTTGTAGGAATGCATTTTTTTAAAGAATATTTTACATATACCCATATTAGACCTCAAGTTTAAAGTATTTGAAATAATAACTATAATGACTTGTTAAGTCACCAAAATTATAAACATTTAGTAAAGGTTAGTTTCAAGTACTCATCATTCTCAAGATTCTCACCACAGAAATCTTCAAACGATCATTATGATTTCTTTTTCACTCAAATTCTGCTATAGTTAGATCACATAACATATCACATCTCTTTTCATCTATGCTCTGCTTTTATATGCATTACCAACTTAAGGCGTTTCCTTTGCAACATATGGTGCAAATGCTAGTTTTAGTAGTCGTGAGGATAGAGGGTTTAGATATATCTCAAATTGTAACATTTTCCCAAATTAAAAAAATGTTGTAAAATTAAATTAAAATAAAATATTTTTACTATGAAATAAGTTATGGTTGTTTGACATGTGGCATTGATAAGCCATGGAATTGGCCCATGGTATTGTAACAAAGAAGATTTACAAGTTAATATCCATGGTAAAGTGAGGGTGAATATCCATGGTTAACAATCTTGTCATATTGTTATAAAATATTTTATTGTGAAATAATTTATGTTTTTTGAGCATGTGGTATTGATAATCGATGGTATTGACCCATGGTATTATAACAAAGGCTATTTTTTACAAGTTAATAATATCTGACATAATGTCCGGGTGAATATCCACGGTCAAGAATCTTGTCATATTGTTGTAAAATATTTTGGTTGTGAAATAAGTTATGTTTTTGGACTTGTAGTATTGATAAGTCATGGTATTGGCCCATGGTATTGTAACAAATCTTATTCACAAGTTAATAAGAAAATCAAAATATAACAAATTAAATTTATTATTTTTATTAATTTAACTTTTTATTATTAATTGAGGTCATATTTAAATGTTTACACTCATCCCAATATCATTTTTCTTCTTTTTAATTTAGTGTACCAAAAATAACAAATTTTTATTAAAAATAAATTATTTAACCCAATTGCAATTTATATATTTTATTTTATATTATAAATATTTCTTTTATTTTTTCTATTATAAATAAAATATTCAGAGATTACAACATCACATTGTAGCACTATATTTTTCTCTTCCTTGTCTATATCTACATGGAAATTCCAGAAAAAGGAAGATCATCAACATGATATATGGATTTCATGGGATTCGAACCCCAGATGGAGTTTGCATGGTGTAGGAGAGCAGCAAGGTCACTGGGCATGGATATTTTGGTAATTTGTACATGGGTATCAATTTGAACTATGTTCTTCCTTTTCACTTAAGAGGATTTTTGTTTGTATGGGTAAATAATTTCGAAGTTTATATGATCAAAGCATAAATTTTATCTAGAGTTCAGGGTTTAATGATTATGATAAGGGCGAGGTCATTGGGCATGGATATTTTGGTAATTTGTACATGGGTATGAATTTGGTCTCTGCCTTTTTACTAAAGAGGATTTTTGTTCTTATGGGTAAATAATTTTGAGGGTTTATATGACCAAATCATAAATTTTATCTAGAGTTGAGAGTTTAATGATTATGATAATGCAGATCTTGATTGTGGCCAACAATTCATCAAAAGACAATGCACAAGTAAGCATTTTGCATGTCTTTATTGTACAAAGGGTTTAATTATTATGATAGACAATGCACAAGTAAGCATTTTGCATGTCCTTATTGTACAAAGGGTTTAATGATTATGATAATGCAAATCTTGATTGAGGCCAACAATTCATCAAAAGACAATGGATAAGTAAGCATGTTGCTTGTCTTTATTGTACAGTTCACTCCTCCCTAACTTTTCTAGGGTTATAATGCATAAAATTTTATTTTTACTTTTCACCTTTTTTTTAGTGGTTGATTGTTTGTGTAATGGACTCTACCATGCCCAAATTAAAAGGGATCAAGTGATGCAAGAAATTTTTCTGATAGGATGCAAATGCTAGACCTTCCTCAAACTTTGTTACATGAAATTAAAATTTCTTGTCATCATGAACATAAAATATTTTATGTTTCATCCTTAGATTCTGATCTCAATGCCTACATTTTTAAACCATGTTACTATATTTTAAGTAGAATATGCTTAGATTCATTAAACCTTACAACTCTCCAAAGTTTAGGTTAATTTCAGCTAAAAGAAGGAACCGGAACGACTTTTTCAATTTAGATTCAATTCTTATAGATAATGATTAAAAATGGAAGAACTCAATGGTCTGATAACTTTTACCCACCCATCAATTTCGAAGACCTTTGGTATTATTTTGAACCTAAAAAGAGAGAATAGAAGAAGAAGAGTCTGGATGAGGTGGACCCTGACCTGCTTGATACTTTTCAATAGTTAGGCATGCCCTTGACTAGAAGAAGAGATTGACCAATGTTGTTGTAGATGTTGTTTTCAACAGTGTTTTCATTGCTACTATGCATAGGTAGACACTATAGGTAGTTGAGGTTATCTTTTGTTCATTATAAGAGGTAATTCAGGAGTATCTTTATCTAGTTAGGAAGTAGCTTGGCAAGGTTGTTGCTCCTGCTGATAACTATTATGTTGCATTGCATTTTTATTTTTTTAGTGATAGCTCCTTCTACGAAATCTCCAAGCACACTTTGTCACCCATGGAAATGTCCACTTATTTTAGGATGAATGAGATGGAGACCAGCCATTTTGAGAGTACTCTTATTTTGTAGATGAGAGGAGTTCTGTGAGGTGAGAGAAGTTCTGTGACATATATTGAAGGATGAACTATACCATTTTATGACACCAATCATCTCCATGCCACAGTAGTGGATCTTTATTCCACCAAGGGAGCAATGATAAAGTATTCCACTTTAAAGAATTGGTATGTCGGGGACAAGGAATGCAGATGTGGTATTTATAATTTTATTACGAAAATAGGTTTTTGCGATGGAGACAAA
Organism: Pinus tabuliformis; assembly: GCA_031772625.1. Classification (NCBI taxonomy): domain Eukaryota; kingdom Viridiplantae; phylum Streptophyta; class Pinopsida; order Pinales; family Pinaceae; genus Pinus; species Pinus tabuliformis. The sequence goes on along the minus strand of CM062820.1, from coordinate 877,230,891 downwards.
TGAAGTTTTAACCAATCATGTATCTTTCTTTAATTCACCGCCTAATGGAACCTGATTGGTATCTGGTACATGTTGTGATGTCTATTGTTGTTTCTTATCTTCCAATATTACTTCAACCACGGATTCCTCATCTGATGTATCCGTACCTGTAACATTTTCTGCTTCAGCCTCCTTGGACTCTACCTGTTTTTTTTGTACCTAGTTTGATGTTTGTGTTTGGTTGTCGACCATCAAGGGCTCATCATTTGATATGTCAGTCCCTGGAACATCTTCTGCTTCAGCCTCCTTGGACTCTACCTGTTTATTGACGGAAATTTCTTGTAATGTAATTTACTTCTTTGTATACCAGAGCTTCAGGAATTTCTTCTACACATTAATATTGACAGTACCCACATATTCCATCAAGGGTATCCCAAAACAACATCCATATTAGCCATATCTGAAGCATAAAAATCAGAATGAAATACATACTTGTCCATAGAAATCTTCAAATATTTATAAACTTGGACCTCCTCGTTATTAACCTGTGTGTGGCTCCATTTGTTTTGCTGGAACTTGCAATTTTTTTGCCAAATTGACATTTATAAGATTTTGCTTGCAACTAGGATTTATAGACACAATGATCTTCTCCTTCTAAATATATCCATGAACCTGTAATAAGGAGATACCAGTAGAAAATCACCCCTTACATGTCTCATTCCCCTATTTTCCAACATGAGACCATTTGTCCAAAAGGAGTTTTTCAAATTCTTCATCCGAAAGTTTGGACCACTGCTTGGTGTCAAGTGAGTTCCACCATATGGTAGCCTTTTCTTTCATACTAAGCAATAGTAAAAATTTCCAATGTTCTGGCCATAATGACTTTTCTCCTTCTTTGAATTCTTCAATAGTAGGACCATTATCTTTTCCTATAAAAATAAAATCTTTGCTAGGTTTTTTGGTTTTCTTCTTTCCAGTATGAGACCATTTGTCCAACAATAGTTTTTCAATTTCATCAGCAGTACATAACTTCAGAAACTTACTGTCAAGTGAATTCCACCATATAGCAACCTCATCTTCCAAATAATACCCTATTTTTTCCTTCCAATACCCTATAAAGTCAACCTTCTCTCGTATAAATTTTTTGTTGGAAATAATACTGAGAGGGGGGGTGAATCAGTATTATCAGATCAGATAAAAAATTTTCAATTTCATACTCAGATTCATACACGCAGCTTCAGTTAAGGATATCAGCGTATATACGCAACTTCGTTAAGGGCAACTAGCGTACATGCAGTAATCTTATGATTCAGTTAGCTTATCTTCAGTAAATGCATCAGAACATTATTAACCATATTAACAGTTAACAGGTGCAGTATAACAGAACAGATCATCACACATAAGGCACACACATGAACACCATGATATAAGGTGGAAACCCAATGTGGGTGAAAACCACCTGCTGCAATTTGTTTCTATCTTCCTTTAATAAGAAACTTCTTTTACAATGTACTAGTGCAGTCCTTTACCAGCACACAGGCTACAACCTGCAGAGGGCTACAACCCTCATAGCTCTTGTACTAGCCGATCCATTTACTAGTACGTAGGTGCCAACCCTACAGAAGGCTACAACCTTCACTCGTTTTCCAGCTGCTCCTGGAAGGGAGCTATAACCCCCTGGCTCTTGTACTGGCTGATATGTTTACCAGTACGTAGGTGCCGGCCTACGATCTTCCTGGGACCACGTTTCATACATTTTCATACTGGATCCATAAGACAATCACCATTGTAGTACAACCTGCATCATCAATCACTGAAACACCCAATACTGAATCACTGAAACCTTGTCAACAACATCATAACAACAACCAGATCCAACTCCATCTTCAAATATCATACTTCACATTGTATACGCTACTTGGATGAACCTAACCTGCGTGTATACGCTCTTTTACCAAAACCAACCTGCGTACAGATCTGCAAATTCAAGCTTAAAACTCCGCAGCTATATCAGACATCAAAACATACCCAGATCATAATAATAATAAACATGCGTCAGTAGATCTAGTCTGTCCACAGTCAAACCATATGAAGATAATTATTCCAAGCCTTGAGATCTCATTCCATCATCCTCCACATGAGTGAAATCTTGGTTCAGATCACCAACCCATAACCAGCATTTGGATCTCACACTTCCTTAGATCTTCATCACTCACACACACTCACTACTACCTCTGGCCTAATGATCTTTCTCCTTATATAGCTTTAGGCCCTTCACAATACCACGGTCCAAAACCATAGTAACCCAATACCATCAACTCAATACTAGGGATCAACACGTCTGTCGAGACTCCATGGTCCAAAACCATAGGCACAAATTCCAAGGACTAACTACCACGGACCAAAAGTAAGCTTTCCGACATGTACGCTCTTTTCCGTTCATGAAACTGCGTGTATACCCTACTTGGTATATAGCGAACCTGCGTACATGCGACTTGGTATATAGTGAACCAGCATGTATACGTGACTTGGGCTTAATGAACCTGCGTGTATGAACTTTCTTGGCTTGTTGTACTAAGATCTGTCCTCTGATTAAGTTGCCATCACCTGTACCAACCTCTGAGTGAGTTGCCATCAAGGGCAACACTTGAATCATAATGCCAAGAATCTCCCCCTTTGGACTTGATGGCAACCACCACACCAAGTCACTCTCCCCCTTTGACATCAAGGGCAAAGGGGCGGACCAAGATATTCTCCTCTTTGGTATACCTTTTGCTGTACATACTCCCCCTGAGTACCTGCTAAAATCTCCAAATGTGCTCTCCCTTTGTATATGCCAAAGTGTACCGATCTGTCCATGCTCCCCCTGAGTACATGCTGAAGTTTCTGATTTGGCTCCCCTTTGTATATGCCAAGTTGTATCAATCCATCCATGCTCCCTCTGAGCAGATGCAGGTTCTAAGACCAGCCATTCATTCATGACTATCATTCATCATATATGATCTGTACCATAAGCATCAGCCTGCAACAACTTATAACCATAATGCCAACAATGCATTATTTGAAGTATATGCTCCCCCTGAGCCTGTGCCATCTGTTTTCAGTTAGATCTGATCATGCATACATCAGTAATAAGCATCATCATCATTAAGTTAGGATTAAAGCATTTCTAACATCTTACAAGTATCAAGACATTTCCAGACATCCTCAGCAGACTGTAATTGTTAACCAATAGAGTAAATACTGGACTGAATCATATCAGACCCCCTTTCTGAGTCTGTTCCCACTGCTTTTCCACAAACTGACATATACGCGACTTTGCAGTGTAGAACTCGCGTATATACGCGACTTTCCTTCATTAAACTTGCGTATGAGAATTAGAACACTGAAGTTCTATACCTTCAGCTCCCCCTGAGTCTGTTATGTCTGTGCTGTGCTGAGTACCCTGTGCTGTGCCACATCTTTCTGACTGAACTTCCTTCTTCTTCCATATCTTCAGGCATGTTGATGATTTCTTCTTATCATGAGCTTTGTTCCTGCAATCCTTTGCTCTATGTCCAAACTTGTTACATGCATAGCATCTTAAATGTTTCATATTCCTCCTATAGTAATCAACAGCTTTGTGGCCAAACATATTGCAAGAAAAGCAATATCCATTAAAGTACCTTGAATGTGATGATCTTTCTGCATGATGGTCTTGAAACCTTCTTCTTCTACATATGGCTGCAACATGTCCAAGATTATGACATACATAACATTCAACATTATTCATGGGAGGAGTAAAAGATTTTCTTTGAGGAGTCTCTTTCCTTGATTGTTGATGGGGTTGTCCTTTCATCTCCTTGTAGAGCCTTTCAGATTTTGCATTAGAGATTCTTGTCTTACTTTGTGAACCAAATTCACCTTCAATAGACTCATGAAAACCAAGACCAGTTTTGATAGCAGGGGACCTTTGACTATTAAGAATATCATCCAAGATCTTAGTACTATCTTGAAATCGTAATAGTTTATCCTTTTCTTCTAATTTACTTTTCAAGATATTTACCTCAACTTGATGTTGTTCTTCTTTTTCCAGACATTGCTTCTTCAAGGTCTCTTCAGCTTTCCTTCCTTCATCCAACTGATGCCTTAGTTCAAGGATCTCGTTTTCTTGCTCTTTATTCAGCGCTAGCAGCATTTGTCGAATTCTGGATGCACATTCCAACTGATCTTTTAATATGATGATTTCTTCTTTGAGGGCATTCTCCCTTTTGCTAGGTAGATCTTGCTGATCTATGATTTGATCTGATGCTTCATTTGCTTGTCCATCTTCAATCTGAGGTGATTCAGGATCTGAATACTTGCTTCCACTCAACGGTAGGTTGTCATTGTTCCTTTGAGCTGTCTTCTTCTTCTGACGTGCTTTCTTCCCCATTGTTCTACGAATCTCCTTCAAGCGATCAAGCTTCTCTGAAGGACTTGCTCTGATACCAATTGTTGGAAATAATACTGAGAGGGGGGGTGAATCAGTATTATCAGATCAGATAAAACTTTTTCAATTTCATACTCAGATTCATACAGGCAGCTTCAGTTAAGGATATCAGTGTATATACGCGACTTCGTTAAGGGCAACTAGCGTACATGCAGTAATCTTATGATTCAGTTAGCTTATCTTCAGTAAATGCATCAGAACATTATTAACCATATTAACAGTAAACAGGTGCAGTATAACAGAACAGATCATCACACATAAGGCACACACATGAACACCATGATATAAGGTGGAAACCCAATGTGGGTGAAAACCACCTGCTGCAATTTGTTTCTATCTTCCTTTAATAAGAAAATTCTTTTAAAATGTACTGGTGCAGTCCTTTACCAGCACGCAGGCTACAACCTGCAGAGGGCTACAACCCTCATAGCTCTTGTACTAGCCGATCCATTTACTAGTACGTAGGTGCCAACCCTACAGAAGGCTACAACCTTCACTCGTTTTCCAGCTGCTCCTGGAAGGGAGCTACAACCCCCTGGCTCTTGTACTGGCTGATATGTTTACCAGTAAGTAGGTGCCGGCCTACGATCTTCCTGGGACCACGTTTCATACATTTTCATACTGGATCCATAAGACAATCACCATTGTAGTACAACCTGCATCATCAATCACTGAAACACCCAATACTGAATCACTGAAACCTTGTCAACAACATCATAACAACAACCAGATCCAACTCCATCTTCAAATATCATACTTCACATTGTATACGCTACTTGGATGAACCCAACCTGCGTGTATACGCTCTTTTACCAAAACCAACCTGCGTATAGATCTGCAAATTCAAGCTTAAAACTCCGCAGCTATATCAGACATCAAAACATACCCAGATCATAATAATAATAAACATGCATCAGTAGATCTAGTCTGTCCACAGTCAAACCATATGAAGATAATTATTCCAAGCCTTGAGATCTCGTTCCATCATCCTCCACATGAGTGAAACCTTGGTTCAGATCACCAACCCATAACCAGCATTTGGATCTCACACTTCCTCAGATCTTCATCACTCACACCCACTCACTACTACCTCTGGCCTAATGATCTTTCTCCTTATATAGCTTTAGGCCCTTCACAATACCACGGTCCAAAACCATAGTAACCCAATACCATCAACTCAATACTAGGGATCAACACGTCTGTCGAGACTCCATGGTCCAAAACCATAGGCACAAATTCCAAGGACTAACTACCACGGACCAAAAGTAAGCTTTCCGACATGTACGCTCTTTTCTGTTCATGAAACTGCGTGTATACCCTACTTGGTATATAGCGAACCTGCGTACACGCGACTTGGTATATAGTGAACCAGCGTGTATACGCGACTTGGGCTTAATGAACCTGTGTGTATGAACTTTCTTGGCCTGTTGTACTAAGATCTGTCCTCTGATTAAGTTGCCATCACCTGTACCAACCTCTGAGTGAGTTGCCATCAAGGACAACACTTGAATCATAATGCCAACAATTTTCAATAGTCGGCCCATTGTTTTTTCCTGAAAACATATTGCTAGAAGCCAAGAAGAGGGTTTTGAAAAGAAATCGCTTACTTGACGAAAATTTAGAATGGCCATAGTTTGGTCAATATTGCTCAGAATCCTTATTATGGCCTATTTTTGGAAATGGAATGACCATTCGGCATCTACCCATGTGATAGAAATCCTGATCAAGGCATTGGAATTTCTGATTTGCGCAACAATTGTCCCGCCGTCACAAAAAATCTGAAAAAAAAAAAAAAAAAAAAAAAAAAAAAAAAAAAAAAAAAAAAAAAAAAAAAAAACTGATTTTAAATCTGCGATATCTCCCTCATCCAGACTCCTATCCGACCTTTTTTTTAAATTGGGTATTTTTTCACAAAGAACCCAGATCTGCAATTAGATTCTACAAATGTTGCCCCAGAACATACAGATCTGATCTGCAAACTCGCCACCCCAAAAAATGTCTGCAACACAGCTGATTTTTAAATCAGCGATATCTCCTTCATCCGGACTCCGATTCAGCCGATTTTTTCTTCTAAATTGGGTATTTTTTCGCAAACAACCTATATCTGCAATTAGATTATAGAAATTTTAAACCAAAACGTATAGATCTTATCTTGAAACTCGTCGCCCTGAAAAATGTCTACAACACAGTTGATTTTTAAATCAGCAATATCTCCCTCATCCGGACTTTGATTTGGCCGATTTTTTTTCAAATTGGGTCTTTTTTCGCAAACAACCCATATCTGCAATTAGATTCTACAAATTTTGCACCAGAACATATAGATATAATATGCAAACTCGCCACCCTAAAAATTTCCTGCAAAAATAAAATAAAAAACCCGCTTTGCCCAAGAAAGTGCTCTAATACCACTTGTAATAGATCATATCTGCAAATATATGATAGTAGAGATAAACCGAGAAATAACAAGATCTGAATATAGATAAAAATTCTTCTTTATTGATTAAAACCCTTAAGGTAGGGCAACATCGTACAATCACTCCTTAAGGTAGGAGAACACTCCACAAGCCATATGCTTGTTCATACAATATTCCTTCACCTCTCTCCATGGGGAGTCTCTAGCCTCTATATAGGCCTCATACAAAATACCATGGGTCATTACCATAGTTCCCTCAATACCATCTATCTAATACAATAAGCTTATTACACTATTGCTAACTACTTGTGGTCCCTAACATGATACAGGTTAACCACTTTATTTATTACTATGGCCCATCCCATTATTGCATTATTCCCTTGGGTACCTCCCTCTGTACCCCATACTATCCCCCCTAGGTATACTACAGATTTCATGGAACTGAGTAGAGACTGATTCAACAATCACTTGGAAATACTCAAACATTGTTTTGAAATGCAATGATGCAATTGGAGAGTTCTATTATGTTGTCTTGAAAAATAACTATCAATAGGGGGGGGACAAAGATGATCCATATAGGGAAGAATTGTAGGAGTAGGATTGTTTCTAAAATTACATCTATAGGCAAGTCAAGGGACTACTACAGAGGATTAGTGCAGCTGCAACCAAATTAATATAATGCAAGGAATTTTTCACAGTGCGATTTGATGCTCATCGGTGACCAGGAAGCTGCAAATACTTATCGTTACATCCAGGTACCATTGAGTTGCATTCTAAAGTCTCTAATTTCATTTATTGATAGTCCTTCTTGTGTCCTTGTCTCTCTTAATTTCATTGTGGTAGGATTGGAATGGGCTAAAAAATCAAGCATATCATTGAGTCAAATAGACACTCACATGTCACTACATGTCATTGTGCATACTCTTTGTTTTTTATACAATTAGAAGTGAGCAATATGATGTGTGCACATACAAAAAATCCTAACATGCATGATGAATCCCCCTCCAATTCCATTTTCTATGGTGACATTTTATTTGTTTTTTTTTATACAGGTCATCTAGCCACATAGTGGCCACTATCGAATGTTGAGGTATATGTCATATAAATATTTTATAGTTTACTTTATTTTATATTCAAGTATTCATCGTCTTTCATGTCTTATACTTTGCATTGTATCTTCTTTCATTTTCAGGAGAGGAACTCAATATTGATGGTAAGAAGCAACAATTGAAGAAAGAGGAGAACAATAACACTGGAGCGACAAATGCAAAATGAAAGAGAGAAGAGAATATGTCTACTGATTCCCTTAGAGTCAATATCTTGCATAAGACACACTCATAGAGATTAATGTTCAAGCCTTCAGAGTTGGTGAATTCACTTGCAATGCTTTGGCAATACAGTGATAATGTTTTGAAATGATGAAACCATATTTCATGAGTAAATTGTAGTCCAGCCCATATTAAGTTGGAAACTCATATTCTAATACTTGATATTTTATATAATAAAATTTATATGGTTGAATTATTTTTATTTTCACTTGATATTATTTAGTCTTGTAATTAACATATGTAACTTTGCATTATCATATTAGATAAACATGCACATTGTATGACATTTTCTTAGAATTTAGTCGCAAAATCATACTAATTAATTTTTTGTGATTAGTAATAAACACATAAAATCAATATAAAACTACTAAATTAGTACTTCATATTAATTAATGATGAACATGAATAAATGAAATGAATAGAAACTACTAAATCAGTGGTTTATATAATGAATATGAAAATACCAAAAAAATATAAATGACTACTGCAAATGATAATTTTTATTATTATTAAATGATGACTAAATTTTCCATATATACGACTATTAGTAGCTAATTTACAACATCTTATAACACGACTAAAATTTATCATATTTCTTTGGTCATTAATTGGTTTTAAATGATGACTAAAATGTGCATATATATGACTATTAGTAGCTAATTTATAGTATCTTATAACACGACCAACATTTTGGTCATTAATTTATTTTCTCGAGGATTCATATAGTAATATATTTTGTTATATATTTGGTCATTAATTGCAACAATTAATGACTAAACCAATGAAAATTAATGACCAAATTAATGACTGAATATGCTATTAGATGGTAAAATTGAGGAAACTAATTAATGACTAAGCTAAAAATGACTAAAATTTGGTCGCGTTATAAGATACTGTAAATTAGCTACTATTGATGACCAATTGAAAAATAGTCGTTTATATGCAAATTTTAGTTGTTTTTTAAGTAACTAATTAGTCATTTTGTACTAGTGATTTAGCTATCTTCCAAATTTATTTGTCGCTCTACTAAATTTCGCTAATGGACCAAGTTGACCAAAACTTTGACTGTGAATATCTTGAGCATGCGAATTCAAATTTGAGTGTCATTTGTGTTGTTGGAATCAAGACGGCGAGCTCTTTGATCGAGTCCTAGCTTTGACAAAATTTAAAGACTTTGAGTTTTTGGCCTATCCTGAGCCACCTCTGATTTTTAGCCTTTGTGTCACCACCTTTGATTTTTGAGCCTTTTATAGAGCCACCTGGATCATCCCTAGATTCTTAAGAAAGTGCTTAGATGATGAAGTGAAAAGGCAAGCGAAGAAAAGAGACTTCATGATTTAACCATCACCAACATGTAGTTATCAAGTGTGACTAGGATTGTATAATTCATATGTTTTCCAAAGAGGGAGTGACTACATGAGTTACCATTCATTGGGTCTTATTTTCCTTTCTTTTCCTTTTTCCCATATCTAGGAATTAGGGAATGAGGCTTTCATCAGTTTGGCACAACTCATAGATATAACATTGACATGAATGTACACTTCAACCTTAGAGTTTGGACTTAGATACATCATTCTAGTGTATCTTTATTGATTTTGGCTTTCACTTTTTTCTTTTCTTTCATCACAAATGACAAAAGGGGGAAAAAACCCAAAAATATATGAATTCTTAATGGTAAATGTGTCATGTGATGAAAATGAATTAATATCCTATGGAATGGCATGGGATAAATTTGACTAAGGGAAATAAGGGGTACAATAAGAAAGATGTGTTAAAAAATTGCCTCCAAAAGTTAAATTCTGGGGGGGGGGGTTGTCAAAAAAATGCCATGAAAAATATATTTAGCGGTGGTCATTTAAAACCCCCCCAAAATTCATGAAAAAACACTTTAGAGGCACTTATTATAACCCCCCCCCCCCCCCCCCCCCCAAAAAAAAAACAATTTTCATGACTTTTATTTTGAAGGGGGAATAAAAAAACCACCACTTTTAGAGACAATTTTGGCAAGACTATTGCAAGCCTAAATTTCCCTTAAAGGTATTTTTTGTAGCGATGTTTGTAGAAATACCTAGAACATGATCGGCATTTTTCAAAAAATGATTTAATGACATTCATTACAAAAATCATTACCCATGTGATTCCATAAAATTCAACAAGGAATTCCAACTTGGAAGAAAATAAAGAAGATCAAATAATATGGTTTTCAAGAATCCAACTTTTAAAAGATGTTATTGTTGATTATACGAAAGTCAATGAACAAAGGAGTAATGACTTCTTTAAAGCAATTAAAGTTGTTCAAAATACTCAAATCCTGCAAATTATTAGAGACTTCATGTTAATTCCAAAAGATCAGCTAGAGAAAGATTTAAATATCATCAAGATGACATGGAATGACGAGTTTGAAAGTATAATGTATTTCCTAAAGAAATATATTGAGAAATGGTTAGTACATGTTATTTTTTCTCATACTAGATATGTTTTATTTTACTTCAACAATTTATTAAAACTCCAGAAAATATTTATCTTAAATATTTATGGATTTAATGAAAAATAAATGCATTGGTGTATAAATTTAAAAATCCAATGGAAATAAAATGAAGATATCAATCACACCACAACAACATATTTACATCTAACATAATCTTCCTTAATTAAATTTCTTGATAAAATTTTGGGTTAGACCCACAGAGAATACATAGAAAAATATAGTTGCTAGGCACCTTGAAACTCAACCCCATTGGAAAATCAACTTCAAATATTTCAACCTCAAAGAATTTGACCTCTATAAATAAAACCACCTGAAGCAAATTGGCCTTGGAGAATTAAACTATCTCCCCAACAAAACAACTTTCCTTTCTCCCTATTTCATATGATCCATGTGCATTAGAGAAATCGACCTTCCTAGATGATTTGGTTGCCCGCATAATTCGACAATCTTCTTCAGCAACGTGCCCCCCTCTTTCCTAAACTTGGCCTCCTTGAATTTTTTCTAGAATTCCAAGTTGCACTTCTCCTCACTTCTTTTTAGTATATTCAAGCCTCTCGCTCTAGAGAAAATCGCTTCCTCCATAATTATGTGTCTTCACCTATCCCTTAGGATTATTTTATAATTTAACTAAGTCAAAATCTCTAGCCCTAATCGCCTAAGTGATCAATAACTAGGATTGAATCCTAAGCCTCACTTGAGATCAACAGTTGAGATTATATCTAAGTCACTTCAACAATTTTATTATTTATCCTTAGAACTTTTGCCTAATAGTCCACAATAACTAATTAGATTACTTATTATACTTTTCATGAGTTAATCTTAGAAAATAAATCATAAAATAACTTACTCCACCAAGCAAGCACCTAAGAGGAAATCAAATATCTTCTACATGCTAAGGCACAAAGCCTATGTAGAGGACCTTATGAAGCTACAAAAACTTCAACATTTGAAAATCGTTAAGACATCATGAGGTGATGAGTTTAATAGTCTAACATATTTCTTGAAGAAATATATAAAGAAATGGTTAATTTCATTCATCAACAATAATGAAGACCAATTGTTGACTATTGAACAATTACGCTCAGATTCAAAATAAATTGAAGAAGGAAAATTGCTTTAAGGGTAAAACAAGATATAATTATTCCACCTATGAAGGAGTATAGTGAAGAATGGCTTAAAAGATAGCTAAATGAAATTCTTAATCATGAGTAACTTTCCTAGCAGTTACATTAATGGACATATGAATCCAATATATACTTTGACGTCTAATGCAGTTGGACACAGTGGATTCATTACATTGATCGTCCTTCTACAATTTTATGAGTATTTTATAATTTGTTTGAAGAAATTTCCCATTCTTTTATTCCTGATCTTAGATCACCCATATTTATAAATTGTGTTATACAATTATAAATTCAAGTTATGATTGCACTCAATTTTTTTTTCCATGTTACTATGTATTATATATTAGTCCATAGAAGCCCCATCCCAGTCCCTTAGGGGTGAATTCATTCAAGTTTCAATTAAGTATCATGAATTATTTGGAGTGCTTTAAGAACCTACTTTATTTGAACTTAAATTTCAAGTTCATAACATTATTTTTTTACTCTCGTAGTGATCAAAGTGAATCTCTAGACACCAGTGGCATGGAAAAGGCTCAAAATTCAAAGTGGTGGAAAGATGATTAACTTGACATCAGATTGAAGTGCTCGTCGCCCTGATACCAACGATATGAATGACACTCCAATCCGAGTCTGGATGAAGGAGATAGAGGCAGTCAAAGTTGGGTTGAATTTTTCATGACTGGGCAGGATTAACAAAGACACAATTTGAACTTTTCTAGAAGATGGAATCCGGCCAACTCTGGCCAGATTTCGAGCGAAATTGTCGCCTAGTTAAAATGACTCCTTTGGTCAAAATTCGGAATTTTAAAAATGGCCATGTTATTTTAATATAACAAAAATTGTTAAAAAATGGGTGGCAGGCCACCAACCCCACCACCCCAATCCATAACCATATTAAAAAATAGTGGGGTGGGTGGCCATGACCCCGCCGCTCCCGGTACCCACCAAAACGAACAACATAAAATAAGCGAGGTGGGCAGCCATGACCCCTCCACCCCACAACCCACACAACGGACATAGTAAAGTAGTGGAGGGTGCGGGCTGTCAACCCCGCTGCCCCTCCACATCACCCAATCACAAAAGGTAGCAACATAAATGGGTGGAGCGTGCCACCAAGTACGGCGGACCCGCCCCCAAAATCACACTATGTAATATTGCATGAATAAAAGGGGAGGGGCGGGATTTGATCCCCCGACCCCTCCACAACAACTCTCCATGTTTACCACTGCACCACAACTAATTTTTGTGTAATCCACCGACTGTTTATTATTTAAACACAGTTTATCAGTGCACCCAGGTAGAGGAGGAAGTGCACGTAGTTCAAGGCAGATTTTTGCAGGAGGTCCGAATTTTCACTTTGTCAGATTTTGACAAATTTTATATGTTTTCAGCATTTCTTGATGCCACAAACGCAATGGCACTTTCCATTTCTCCATCAAAGTTCTGCATTTTTCATCCATTTTTCAATATGGAGGTATAAAACTCTTTTTTTGTAATTGATGCGTGTACTCTTCTTTCTCATGCCACTTAATGAATGAAGGCCTCCCCATTGATCGAGTAGGGCCCGGAGACGTAGTCCAAGTTGGACGAACTCTGTTATCAAGTCTTGTTGTCTTCTTTCATGCTTTATGTGTTTCTCCTCCTCTCATGTCCACATTAAATTTGTATGTTAAGTTACAATTTATGCATGTAATTCTTTAATACATCTATAAGAAAAATATTTTGGATCAAGTGGTATCAAAGCAGGTCTTTGTAGATGTGAATTGCATGTTTGTATGCTAAAAAGAAACAGGGTTTGAACAGGCAAAGGGAAACTAAATTCTTTCGATCCCGAAGTAGGGATCGAAGGAGAAACATGGCAGATGAAGAGGCTCGTCATGAAGAGGGGCACAATTTTCACAAAACCTTCTATACAATCGCAAAAAATATCGATCAGTTGCTTCCAAGGCTAGAGAAAGCAGAAGAGAGAAATCTAGAAGAACAAGGTTCAGTACATGGAAATGGTGGAGAAGGACCCCCTCCTTCTTCTTCCACGAGTGAAAGTTCTTCTTCCTCTCATCACCATCATCATAGAAATTCAAGGGATGCATCTAAGAAACCTTTCTTTAAATTAGATGTCAAATTTGATCTTCCCGTGTTTAACAATGCAAGTAATGCAGAAAATCTTAATAACTGGATTAGGTAGATTGAAATCTATTGCAGGATTCAGCAGATCGAAGAGGACGAGGCAAAGATTCAGCTGACCTCTCTTCAGCTGAGTAGCACCACTATTGTTTGGTAGGAGAGAAAATTGTGAAGTAGTAAGAGTGTGGGTAATCTTCTTTCCTCATGGCCTAGTTTCAATTCTGCGTTAAAGGAACAATTTTATCCCTTGGGTTATAAACAAAAAGCATTAATGGATTGGCAATACTTAAGGTAAGGCAGAGGTCAGGATGTTCAAAGCTTTACAGAGGAATTTAGAAAACAAGCACTTAATTTGGGCATTGCACTTGACTCACCTGAAGTAGTAAATAAGTATATTGGATCATTACATAGTTACCTTAGACATTCATTATTATTGTTTGAACCAACTACTATTGACTCGGCCAGTGTAAAGGCAATTCATCTTGAGAACAAGGGAAAAAATGGAAGAGATGATCATTTCAAGAAACCACCTTTCAAACCTCCAAATGGAAAACCCAAAGTGAAAGGAAAAGGAAAGGAGAAAAGGATGGCATCAAACAAGAAAGATGAAGGAGAAAGACCTTATTGCACTCACTACAAAAAGGAAGGTCATGACGACGATCATTGATGGAAACTGTACCCAGAAAAAAGACCAAAGAAGTATGGAGGAAAAGGCAAGCAGAAGACAATGCCAACTGTGCAGCAAGACCTTGGATCCGATTCCGGAGATGAAGCATTGATCACAGCAGTAGGAAAAAAAGGTACTCTTACACCTCATGTTAATTCTGAATCACATGAAGGCACTAGTTCAATAGATGAGTCTCTTCTTAACAAACGAAAGAGAATTGATCTATTTCATATTAGAGTTATCATAAATCAGACAAAAGTGGAAACTCTATTTGATACTGGATCCCAAGTAAACTTAATTTTAGAGTCCTTGGTAAAGAAGCTAGGCTTGGAAACCAAACCACATCTAAAATCTTACCCACTTGGATGGATACATGATAAAGTAAAATTGAATGTAACTAGGAAATGCAAGGTTAAATTTGTGATCGCTTCTAAGTTAGTGGATGAGGTAAAACTTGATGTGATACCACTGGATATCTGTGGCACGGTGTTAGGGAGTCCATATCTATATGATAGAAAGGCAATCTTCTTTCGTCATGAAAACAAATACCAAATCACAAAATATGGGGTAGAATATATTGTAAGGGATCATCAAACTAAAATCAATGCCAGCCTTGTAAGTGCAAGACAAATGAAGGGGTTGGTGAATTCCAGTAAGGGTTGCATGCTTATGGTTGTAAGGGGAAAAGATGCAGAATTATCCAATGCTTTCCAGGGTTGTGATCATGTGCATAAAAAGGAATTATGTGAATTAATTTCTAACTATGATGAGATGTTTCAGGAACCAAGGGGATTACCTCCGAAGAGGGAAATCCAACATGAGATCCATTTGCAGCATGATGCTCCTTTACTAAATGTTGGCATGTACAGGATGTCGACCATTGAGATGGAGGAGATCAAAAAGCAGGTGATGGATCTATTGAACCAAGGGGTCATCAGACCGAGCACTTCTCCATGCAGCTCACCAATTGTCTTAGTGCCGAAGAAAGATGGCACATGGAGGATGTGCGTGGATTACTGAGCACTAAACAAAATCACGGTGAAAAATCGTTACCCTCTTCCCCGCATTGATGACTTATTAGATCAGTTAAAGAATGCCATCTATTTCACCAAATTGGATTTGCGTAGTGGTTATCACTGGGTCCAAATTGCAAAGCAGGACGTGTGGAAAACCGCCTTCAAGACCAAATAGGGGTTGTTCGAATGGATGGTGATTCCATTCGGACTTTTCAATGCTCCAGCCACTTTCATGATGGTCATGAATGATCTCTTTAGGCCTTTCATTGATGAATTTGTTCTTGTATATCTAGATGATCTTATCTTTAGTAAAAGTTGGAATGAACATGTATTCCATGTGAAGAAAGTGCTTGATGTATTGAAAAAGAAAAACTCTATGTAAAATTGTCAAAATGTGAGTTTGGGAAAACCTCTTTGGTTTACCTAGGTCATATTGTCGGTCATGGTCAACTAAAAATTGATCCTTCTAAAGTTGAAGCAATTGTAAATTGGCCTAAGCCTACTAGCGTAACCGAGGTTCGCAGCTTTTTGGGTGCAGTACAGTATTGGAGGAGATTTATTGCCAATTTCTCTAGTATTGCAGCACCTTTACATGCATTGACATGTGTAAATAAAGTCTTTCAATGGGGAGGAAAGCAAAAGAAGTCCTTCGAAACATTGAAAGAAAAGATCAGCATCGCACCAGTCTTGGCCTTACCAGATCTCCAATAACCATTCGAGATTGAGACAGACGCTAGCAGATATGCCATGGGAGTTGTACTGATCCAACAAAAGAAGCCGATATGTTACCATTTAGAGAAATTCTCTCAGACTATGATAAACTATCCCACTTATGACAAGGAGTTATATGCCTTGGTCTAGAGTGTGAAAAAGTGGAAACACTACCTGGTCGGCAAGGAGACCATCATCCATACGGATCATTAGCCCTTGTAGTATCTTCAGTCACAAACCAAGTTGCAGCAATCTCGTCATTTCAGGTGGATGGGTTTTCTTTAGCAATTTCATCTGGTAATAAAGTATAAGAAGGGCACTAGCAAAAAAGTGGCTGATATGCTATCTCGCCCTCCTATTTTTGCGTCCATTATTTTTCATAATGCTTTGTTATCTTTTGAAAGTTATGTTGAACAATATGCTAACGATGATGACTTTAAGGAGATTTATGCAAAACTAACCCATGGTTTATAGGTGGACAACTATCACTTGTAGGGGAAACTATTGTATCACCTTGGCAAATTGTGCATACCCACAGGAGAAAGGGTACATGTAATATGGGAGGCCCACACCTCCCTTGTGTCTAGTCATTTTGGTGTTGAAAAAACTTTGTGTCATGTACAAAGATTTTGTTTTTTCCTATGAAGAGCATTGTGACTCGCTATGTAAAGGGGTGTGTGATGTGTTATGTTTCAAAGTCCTCTAATAGAAAACTCGGGCTCTACACACCACTCCCTTTTTTGAGTCATCCATGGGAAAGGGTGTCGATGGATTTTGTAGGAGGTTTGCCTTTGTCTAGAAAAAGTCACGACTATTTGTATGTTGTCGTTGAACGTTTTAGTAAGATGTGTATTTTAATGCCTTGTAAAAAGCGGATCACTGAAGAGCAGACAGCTTATCTTTTCTTTTAGCATGTTTGGGTCCATTTTGGGTTGCCCACATTGATTGTTTCAGATCGGGACTCTCGCTTTCTCGGAGAATTTTGGACCAGCTTGTGGAAGATGATGGACACCAAGTTGAAAAGAAGCATGGCATTCCATCCACAGACTGACGGACATACAGAGATTGTCAACTGCACCGTGGTACACTTGTTGCGAGGCTATTGTGGAAAACATCCTAAGTTGTGGGATGAGAATCTTCCATATGTGCAGCATTCCTACAATCGATCAGTACACTCATCTACACATCGTTCACCATTTGAGACATGTTTTGGCTACCTACCAAAATATCCTTTTGATATGGTCTTTGGAAGGGAAGATGACTCCAGTGGACATGATGACAGGGACAAAGCGCAACGGTTCATTCAGCAGATCCAGATGATTCACCAAGCAGTACACGAGCAATTGGAGAAAAGTCAAGCCCAGTACAAAGATCAACATGACAAACACCGAGTCGACCATCAATTTCAAGTGGGTGACAAAGTGTGGTTCCATATCAATAAGGACAGGATGAAGGGAGAAGGGAAGAAGTTGTGACCAATCCAGTATGGTCCATTCACCATCTTGGAGAAGATTGGAAACAATGCCTTCCATCTCGATTTCCCGATATATATGCAAATGTACTCCGTACAGAATGTGGAAAACTTAAAGATGTATGAGCCACCATTGATTATGAACACTGAAGAGGTGGGAACAGTTCCTGCAGTTGATGACTTTGCACCAGAGTATCTCGATGAGTTACCTGCGGACATCATCCTTGACAGAAGGACCAAGACTTCACAATGGGGAGATGTCGAATACCTTCAAGTTGGTTTCAAGGGGATGCACCCTAGCCAGGAAAAATGGCTGGAAAAAAAAGAGTGAGGGAACAATTCCCTCACATTTCAATTGATTGATAAAGCTTTTGGCGGTTTGAAAGCTCCTCAATGGGAAGGATTGATCCAAGTGGATCTCCAGACACTAGTGGTATGGAAAAGGCTCAAAATTAGAAGTGGTGTAAAGATGACTAACTTGACATCAGATCGAAGTGCTCGTCGCCCTGATTCCAATGGTGCGAATGACACTCCAATCCGAGTCTGGATGAAGGAGATAAAGCCAATTAAAGTTGGGTTGACTTTTTGCTGATTGGGCAGGATTAACAAAGACACAATTTTAAATTTTTCGGCGGATGGAATCCAGCCAACCCCAGCCAGATTCTAGGAAAAATTGTCACCTGGTTAAAATGACTCCTTCAGTCAAAATCTGGATTTTCAAAAATGACCATGTTATTTTAATATAACAAAAATTGTTAAAAAAAAGGGGTGGCGGACCACCAACCCGGCCACCCCAATCTGTAACCATATTAAAAAATAGTGGGGTGGGTAGCCATGACCCCGTTGCCCCTGGTACACACCCAAACGAATAGCATACAATAAGCGGGGTGGGCGACCATGACCCCACTACCCCACAACCCACACAGCGGACATAGTAAAGTAGTGGGGGGCGCGGGTTGTCAACCCCATCGCCCCTCCACATCCCCCAATCACAAAAGGCAGCAACGGAAATGGGGGAGTGGGCCACCAAGTACGGCAGACCCGCCCCCCAAAATTACACTATGTAGTATTGCATGGATAAAAGGGGAGGGGCGGGATTTGATCCCCAAACCCCTCCGCAACAACTCTCCAAGTTTACCATTGCACCACAACTGATTTTTGTGTAATTCACCCCCCGTTTATTATTTAAACATAGTTTATCAATGTGCCCAGGCAGAGGAGGCAGTGCACGCAGTTCGAGGCAGAATTTTGCAGGAGGGCCGAATTTTCACTTTGTTAGATTTTGACAAATTTTATATGTTCTCAGCATTTCTCAACACCACGAACGCAATGTCATTGTCCACTTCTCCAACAAAGTTCTACATTTTTTGGCCATTTTTCAGTATGGAGGTATAAAACTCATTTTTTGGCCACTTATTGAATGAAGGCCTCCCCATTGATTGAGCAAGGCCTGGAGATGTAGTCCAAGTCGGATGAACTTTGTTATCAAGTCTTGTTGTCTTCTTTCATGCTTTATGTGTTTCTCCTCTTCTCTCATGTGCACATTAAATTTCTATTTTAAGCTACAATTTATGCATGTAATTCTTTAATACATCTATAAGCAAAAGATTTTGGATCACGTAGAGAGTTATTTCCAGTTGTGACTGATATTTGTGGTTCATAGACTTTGTTTTAAGTAGGAGATATCGTGAATGTTTTCCTCTGAAATTTTATAATATTAAATGAAAAAAATCATTTTAGAGCTCTTTAAAATATTTGGACCATCTTTTATTTTATGCCTAGGTATTTTCTCCAAATGTGTCTTCCTCATGATATGTGAATGGATGTATATTGTGGAATGTATCATTAGTGAGATAATCATTATAATTTTATTTTCATAATTTATTCTTCTCCTTTTAATCAATTGATCCACTCACAAGTGGATGTGCTAATTGTTTTGATTCAATTATTTTGCATTGGTAATAAAATATGAGTGTGCAAAGAGGAGTACCACCTCCATAAAAATGTAGAGGGATATTTATTAAGTCTCTAGGAGGTTGAATTTAATCGTTAAAAAGAAAAAATATCGACATGCCAATGCACGATGAGCTAGTATGAAGGTAGCATTTGGAACCTAGTGCAGTGAGGAGATCTTATGGACACACATGTTCACAGATAATGCTACATCATCACCCTCACATGCATTCAATCCTATCACACCTTCAAAGTCCTAATATGGTGGGTTCTTCAAGATAAACTTCAAGGAAAGACTCTTTGTCTTTTTGAAATAATACTTGTTGAAAGAAACCCTCTTTTTGATGATGATGATGATGATTCAAATCAAAATTCCATTCATTGGTAATTGAGTGAAACAACTTCAATTACAAATGATAATGACGTTATGCATTATCATCTTAACCATAAAATTCCCAATTTTGTCAGAAGGCATTGCACAGAAACGTAATTTAACAAAAATTAATATGGGATAAGATATGACAAAGAAAATAACATTCATATCCTAGATTAATCCAAATGAGTTAAGTTTGTGAATGGATGATTACTTGATAAAAGGATATCAAAAATCAATCAGGAAAACCCAAAGTGCCAACATTGCAATCATATTAATTAGATGGAAGACTAATGTTGTGATATGTATGTGTCAGAATTGTGGTAGGAAGAAATATTCAACAAACGAAAGCTCGAAAATAAACAAAACTATAGGATTAAAATTCCATTATGAGTGGATCAATCCTTGAAAATGGTAATCAACAACCAAACAAGTATATGATTCCTACCGCATAATTGGATCTCAATAAAAGAAAAATCTTGCAATTGATAGGGAATTGAGTTCTTTGTTGTGCCTCAAAGGGGAGAATACAATGCTAAAACTATCTTACACCTTAAGAGAGGGGGTTCATGAATTTACTGAAAATGGTTAGTGGTACCACCACATCTAGTGAATATCGTTCATGGTCAACAAAAAAACACATGTGGTGTCTCCTTTTAGGTGGAAAAATGGGGAATTAATGATGGTTGTCATAATTAAAGTTTCAACGAAAATATATATATATATATATATATTATCAAATATAAAATAAGAATAACCAAATGGGCAACAAATAAATCGCTAGATTGGCAATCAAACAAATCACCATATGGGAATAAAAGATTTGTAGATGGTAGATGTTGGCATAATTTTGATTCAATGTCTTGCAGTTGAATTGTACATAGGATAAATGACTGGGGTGTTTATTTTGAGAAAAATATTATGGACATTTTGGTCACCTAGATGGTCATTTGACCTAACATTGGATAGTTGGATCCTTCTAAATTGCATCTTGCCATTTGTTTGGCTTGTCAAGAGTTTTCAAGGATGTTCCAAACATGTATTTGGTTTACTTCTTTTGGGTTTACCTCATCATATTGGACTTCAACATCCATATTTGGTGTCTTTTAGGAAATTCTTCATTGAGGTTTAGCTTAGGAGTTTCAAAATGAAGCCTTGGAGATGATACTAGCCTATGTTGCATTGTTGGCATTATTGTTTGGACTCGTGATATAGGTGGGGAATGTTAGCATGTGACTCATATATAATAATGAAGTACTAGTACACCACTTTTGTATATTTCACATTATGGGATATAGTTTTATCCTAAGTGTGTTCTAGATTCCTACTTTGCCTCCCCATTGTCTTATATCCTAATCAAGTGCTAATGTGAGAACAATTCAAGTGCTTCCATTCATGTATTATATATGTACATTATTTAAATGAAAACAATGAGTGTAGAATATGGCTTAAGTCCTTTTTTACCACGTTTTGTGTATCTTTCCATATCATACATTTTATTTCATAACACCATTACATATTAAAAACTCAAAATCGACTCATAAATCATTACTGAAAAATTTATTTATTAATTAATTTTATATTGTTTTTTTAATTATGTTAAAAACTAAATAAATTGAAAAAAATATTTACAAACAAATAGATAAAATACATCCCATTTTTTAAGTTAAAAAAAAAGGAACAAAACTAAAGAAAAAGGATTATTTTTTAAAAGACTATAAAAGACAGAGAAGTAGAAGCAAGGGAGGAGGCGAGGGGAGTGTAGATGTACTAGAGGTGCGATTCTTCTAAGAATTCCCCCCAACCCACCCAAAAAAAAATTGAATATTTTAAAAATAAAATTTTAACTATATTTTATTATTGTTGTTATTTAAGAGTAACAAAGTATATTATATTAGAAAAAAATGTTGAATTAGAAAAGAGATACATCCATAGTTTCTCGAGACAAAATATTGTAGAAGACTTTAAAGCTATACTAGTTTGGCTAGACTCGCTATGCCTTGATCCTACTACTAGACTCTAAAAGAAACTATACATACAATCTATATAAAATGTCATTAATACAACAAAATTTGGTTGGGCCCATAAAAATTAAACTAGTATTAAGTCCTAATCAATTAAAATGATCAAATTTCTATTATATGCTGCCCAACCACGGTCAGTCAGTCTAGTTGGGGTAGATTGGTCCAAATTTTCTAAAGAAATTTTGTGCTCATTACCTTGAATATCTCCTTGTTTCCATGCCTAAAGTTGTTGCACTTGAGATTGGAGGTGTCGCGTGTCTACATTCAAATTCTACATTTGTTTACACTATGAACAACGCATGTTTTTTAGCGTTTCCACCTAAATTGAGAGGTTTTCCATTTTATAACCTAACACAACTATCTCTATCTTAAAATTGTCATCAATAGCCCTATCATCTATGTCTACTCCTCTCATTTTGCCTCTTTTGTCCTCCATCACAATGAAATACAATGCTTAATAATTGTTGACTAGGAAACTAAGTACCCTATTCCTCATTTTGTTATCAACTTCCAAATTGTCCCTCTCTACATGAAAAATAAACCATGAATCCCTCAAAGTGAAGAGTATAACTTGTGTTGTGTGGCTTAAATCACCTACTAACAAATTTTTTGGAGAACCAAGGAAATGATAGAATTAATAATATAGCTCCCCATAATCCTCGATCCATGATTCGAATATGGTTTGCAGGGTGTCAAAAATAAATTTTCATGTAAGGTTTTCCTTGGAGAGTGTTACATTCGTGTCTCTAAACATATGCTTGCATGGAAAAGATGTTATTAAAATCCATGTCTTTCCTCAAAATGATTAAGTGATTCTCTCCCCTGATTCCCATGACATAGTTGCGGCTACAACAGTACCTTCCCATATAACTTCAGTGGCTCTTAACTAGCTTCTCATGCTCTCATTGTATCATTAGAATTCCAAATTCTCGAAATGCATACTACCTTACAATATGATTATTCAATTTAATAGTCATCATCAATGTTCTAAGGTACCATTGCTTCCTGTAATATTCTTTTGACCCTGATAGTTCAAGGAGGGAATGATAGAGCTTGATTTTCCAACTTATTAATTTCCTTGGTCAATTCTCTTAGAACATGTTTAGCTTGAATATGAGGAATTCAAGTGAGTGATCTCAAAATTCATATATGTATATTATGGAGAGTGTAGTTGATTTGTATATGAAACTACTTGAGGTTTATATAAAATTGCAAGTGATTAAATTTGAGCTTTGAGGCTTTTATGTTAAATTCATAAACACATAAAACATGAATTTGAAATTCAAAATTTGTAGAATAATGTAGACAATACCACCATAACGATAAACACAAAACAACGAGTGATGAAGGATTTCACCCCTCCTAGGCTATGTCTCCTAGTCAAACTTTCAATGCTTGGGCCTATATCATTATGCTCATAAAAATAGTGATTACATCAAGTTATAGTGCTCAAATGGCTTCAATAATAGCTCCAATGGCTTCATAGCTATCAAAAAACCCTGTCTAACCTCTTTCTGCTACAAAAAAGACCAAAAACTAAGAAAGTTATAATCTCGCCAAGTTTTACTACTATTCGTTCTATAAATCTCACCTATCTGCTAATTTTCCTACAATTTCGCCCCATTTTTCACTAACAGAGTGACAAATCGATGAATTATCGGTGAAAATTGTTGGACCGTTAATTTCTCCATTAACTCCTATGCGCGTTGGTGGTCACATGAGCACTCCACGTGCCCTAGGGTTAGCCCCCACATTCTAGATCCCCTCTATATCGACCCTTGGTCTCGGCGTTGTGGTCGCATGGAGTATATTAAGGTCTGGGGATTAGGCCCCTAATCCATATGGGCATGGTGACCAGGCCTAGGGCTAGCCCTTGGTGCTAACCCATCTTTTCCACCCATTAACATTTAACTAAATATATGGTGGGTCCTTTAAATAAGGCCCACCTTTGGCACAATGGTGTATGCAGATATTTTTTGGTGATAGGTGCCAAGTTTGATTCCTGCAGAGTGTTATCTGGACTTGCCCCAAAAAAATTACTGGCAACCAAGGTGCCACGTGGTGGCCTTTGGTTAGTCCATGCAACCAATAACCAATCAACTTCATCCTAGTCAGTGCCACGTGGCGATTTTCCATTGGCTCGTTAAATCCCAGTCACACTTGCACAATCAGCAGGCCCAATCATTAGTATGGACTATTGACTGGGAAGCCTACACAATCTTTTTTCCAAAATTTCCCCATTTGGGAAATCGATCAGAACTCAGTTTCGGGAGGATATGACGGTTTTTTTTTTTTTCCCGTGAAACAAGTTGCACCAGATTTAGGATGATGAGGTCTATGTGGTCATTTAGGTTTCACACCAATATGATAACTTTCATTTTTAGCATATTTTTTAGCACTGGATCAGTAGTCCAAAGGGAGGATTCCCAAAGTAAGATCATGAAGTTGTTAGAGTCACCTATTATAATTAGAGATATGATTGGTAAAGATTGTGCCAAAATAATGCCTTGAAAAAGAGAATAATTTTCATCCTAATTGTTAGAGGCTATGCCTAGGTTCCATGAATATTCCATTTCAATTTGTCATTCAGGGCCAAGAAGAACCCCATCCCACACCTTCCACCCCTTGTATTATTAGTATTATTATTACTACTTTTTGAAGTTGATTTTTTTTTTATCATTCATCAAATTACACATTCAAAGGCCTAATGCAAGCCTTTAGTCTGCTAATTGGAAAACTAGACCATTGGTAGTGCATTAGGATTTTTGTCTTGAAAGAGTTCAGGCTCAAAATGAAGAAAAATGTGACAATATAACAAAACCATAACAATAAAATATTGAAGAGTTTGAGATGCCTAAACTTTTCTATGCTAGTATGTAAACTAAAAAAAAATATATAGAGTCAAAGCCTTAGTTTGAATTTAGTAAATTAAAAGGATTACGAGTGATCCACATTTTTAGGAGTTGCTTCAACTTGACCAACAACTCGTGGACCTATTCCTTGGGAAACACTAGATTCAATACACTCTAGACAATAACATATATCCTTTATTTGTAGTTTCATGTCATCCTACATAAGTATTTCATCCTTTACAATGTTTCTCATTAAGAGAATTTACCTAATAGAGTCTTCGTATGCTAGTATAAGTCAATTATACAAAGGTATTGGTTTTGGTGTCCATGAGAATGTGCAGTATTTGGGACCCAAGCTAAAATTTCTGCATC
This sequence comes from Pinus tabuliformis, assembly GCA_031772625.1. Taxonomy (NCBI): domain Eukaryota; kingdom Viridiplantae; phylum Streptophyta; class Pinopsida; order Pinales; family Pinaceae; genus Pinus; species Pinus tabuliformis. The sequence goes on along the minus strand of CM062820.1, from coordinate 877,205,525 downwards.
GATCTCAAAATCTAAATGGAATTCACATTCCTGAATAATCTCCTCCTTAGCCTCTTAGAGATTTTTTTGGATGTCTAGTGAAGTTTGGTCATGAAACCTTTGTGCCAAGGATTTAGTGCTAAACATGGCCCGTGAACCACCCTGTGTGCCATTACTACCACTTCCCTTACAACATTGAGCTATGTTCCTTGCCATGGTGAAGATGAGGAGTAGAAAGAGTGACCAAGAATGAAATGTTGAGGGTTAGGAACCACAAAGGCCTAGCACTGAAGAGAAAAAATGATGGCGAGAAAATTTCTAGTTATTAACCATCTTCTCTGGGAGCCATGATTAGAAATAATAACCGAGTTAGAAACAGAAATGAATCATTTGTTGTCCACTATAGAGAAGCCGGAAAAGGAGAGAAATGTGGTTGGAATATCCATATTATGGGGGGAGAGCAGGAAGAAGTAAGTAGATTCCATCATGACTGGGAATGGGAGAATACCTTGAAACATGAGAGAACTAACAAGCATAGGGTGGTGATGATAGAGTAATATGAATGAGGTATCCTGCAACTATAACAACCCTATTTTCTACCCTATATTTTGTATACATAGTCATGTACTACCATCGTAAGAGTCACAGTTGTCTTAATAAGATGGATTGTAAAATCAATAATTAAATGTAAACTTAAATGACTAGCTAAAGAGAGGATGACACAAATCCATGGTTTTGAGGGAAGAGGGAGCTCACTTGTCTAAAAATCCATGAAACTATCTTGGAAGTTATTACTGGAGTCAGTTTTGACCTAATTGGTCTACTTCCACCTAAAAATAGTTATGAGATTGGACACGAGCGATCAGGGGCACAGGATGGTACCCATATTGCCTTGAAGATCAAGGAGCACCGAGACAAATATTTAGAAAAGAAAAGAAGTTACGAGGAGATGGTGGAAGGAGAGGAGAGCGGAGTTGGCATCGAGAGAAAAAAAGTGGACTGAGAAGCGAGAGAGAGAGAGAGACTGTGCCTTTTCTAAAATCGGAAGGTCGTAGGGGAAAATATATCTATGAATAGTAGAAAAGTGTGTGAGATTATTCTTCTTGATCAAGGTTTCCTTCTCTTCCTTCTAGGTTGGATTTGTTAATGTTGATTGAAGTGTCCAAGAATGGCATGAGGAGTGTGAAGCTATGGAGCATGACATAAGGAAGCTAAGGAAGTTGTGGAAGAAGCTACTGAGCCTTATTCTTTGTGAATATTGGGTGTTAATCCATGTGTTTTGTTTTTAAGGCCACTCGAATGTGTGTCTATGTGTGTGTGGTTAGTGGGAGGCTTTAAGTGGATGTATGAATCACTGTGGTGCTTGTTGTATAGCTAATAAACAACTTAGATAGGTAAATTTGAGTCACTACGGCACTTTCTAGAGAGTTATCAACCACCTGGATAATGGACTACAAACCCTTGTGGTGCTTGCTAGGAAAGATAGTTAATAAACAACCTAGATAGTGGATTCAATCTCCTAGACTAAGAAATACCCCATCTGTACCTTAGGTGAAGCTCTATGAATGGCCTCAAGAAAGAAAGTGAGCCCCTATGGTGCTTATTTCCAAAAGACGGTTAATAAACCACTTGTACATTGAAATCCATCTCTAAGTGCCTATTTAAACCATTATAGTGAATTTTCCCTGGAGCAAGCATTCCCTCAAATTTTGGATCTGGCTCATGGGTGGTTAGCTGCAAGAAAAGTTGCAGTGTAGTTGGGTTATTGTTAGGTGAAGAGTTGAATTCCTTCCTTCAATTACCAACCACCATTAAATACATAGATAAGTGTAAATTCACTAATGAATATTGACTTATAAATTGTTATGTTCCTTTTTATGTTACGATCGGTGCAAGATCTTGTGTGTTGATGAATGTAAACGAATATTTGTGCTAAGAAGTTCACTATTATACTCATGACTAGAATGATATCTTGTATGTTCATGAATTCTAGGGCATGTCAGGATTATGCTTCCCATTGTTATGTTCATGATGAATATGAGGGATTGTGTATTTATGTCCACACATTTGATCTCTAAATCCTATGAAGGAATGTATAGCTCAAATTTGTTCCTATATTGGTTAATATATTAAAATTGGGAGTTTGGGGCTTCAGTCCTTAGGCCATAACTCCCTGAATTTTTTGGGTATGGGTCACCCCTTTGTTATAATGAACACAAAGATGAGGCTTAAGACTCAAGCCCTTGGGCCATAAACCTCGAGAAACTAGTTGTGAGGTATCAGCCTTTCCTACTTTATAAGACCCAACCAACTAGTTCTTTTATATTTGCATATGTTTTCAGGACCGACATCGGCCTTGAGTTGTAAATCTGTGTGTGCAAGGAGTTCGAGGGTCAATGCATGTGGTTGATTTCATTCTAATTTAGATATATCAACTAGGACATGATTTTTATATCAATCTGGTATTTGTAAACTTTGAAGCACACTACAATATGTAAAAATTTAAGTTGGATTTTTTGTCACTTCTAAATCAAAACTAGCAACTAAGTTAAGGAAACATGAAACAAAACTTTTAACCCAATCACACAAACTTGAAATTGAAACCACAATGACTTGACTTAAGAATACTTTGGACTATGCATATTGATGAGCCCCAAAAATGGGTAACTTATTGGGCTCATTTTGCCTATTATTCTCCATAAATCACCATTCTTCATAGTTTATGCATGCTTTTGAGTATATTTATGTTAATTGGATGAATGAGAATAGTCACTTGACCATGAAGGCTAATACGTGTTTATTGCAAAATTTTGGACAACTTTTGGACCAAGTTCAAGCATTTATGAGCCATTTGACAGCCAAATACGAGGGAACAAGGCTGAGGAATCATAGGAAGGGTGTCTCCTGCACTAAATGGCCCTTCCTCGAGTTCTCCACCATCAGCTTGGAGTTCAGCAGCCCACCAAAGTTGATTTCCAAGGGCAGCCGAGCAGCTTTTGTGAAATGGCTGAGTACTTGCAGTTTTGAGTAGCCAATCCCCTTGAATTAAGGAGGACTGTTGGAGGTCCTCATAGTGCATAAGTAGGAAGGCTTCGAGCCTTTTTAGTTTACTTTTTGAACATATTGTATTTTGCACTTTAGTGTTGCTCTGCCTTTCAGCTCATTTTGGAGCTTTTGCTGTAAAACATTTGTTGTGACATGGTTATTTTCTGAGTAATGGAAATCAGTTTCAGTTCGTATCAGCTCTGAGCTTCTTCTTAGGAGCCTGTAGCTCTTGGGGTTGGGCCCAACCCAAGTGCCAGGTCTTCCTCTGTGTACTGTTATATGTTTTTGTTGTCTTCATAAAATAATTTCTGCTAGTAGATTAAAATCTTGCTTGGTTACCTAGGTCATTTTTTATGATTAAAAAAGCTTTTCATGTTTCAGAGTGATTTGATAGGTTGGTAATAGGAAATATCTTCAAAAAAGGCCATCAAGCAACCCTGGATCTCACCTCTCCTTCCTCGGGACCATGAGTTGAGACCAAGGTGTCCTTGCTGCCCCAAAAACATTGTTCTTGCTTCTTCATGCAATTTCTAGTGTTAGTTTCTCAGTTGCAAAAGTTGATACCAGATGCAATTACATGCTTAGATCCATTCTAGATTGGTTTTCATATTTATTTTACATGATTTTCTGCCAACGAATTTCTGTTCATCATGGTTGCTAGTTCCTAAGTCAAAGTAGGTAAGAATAGCTAGATATTTGGTTTGCATGGTCTTTGTTTGGTTAGTTTCAAGAAATAGTGTGTAGAACACCTATGTTACCTCCCTGCCTACCCTTCCTCCATCAGTGCAACCTACTCCATCCCCTAACTCAGATTCTTGCCCTTCGTTTGCCACATTTTCTCACTTTGACCTAATTTCCATATTTTTGTGCAACATTGCTCTATCCATCCCTAAACAAATCCAGCCATCCTCATCATTTCTCAGCTTCATTTGCCAGGTCCTAGACCCCTCCACATCCTCATCCAACCTCCATCACCACTTTTCCACCTTTCTTCCACCGTCAACCTTTCAAAATCCCCTTTCGGAACATCCTGTAGAACCCCTGCAGACTTCTCGTAGAAGATCACGTGAGTGATTTTTTGAGGTCTAAACACTGTGAAACTCTCTGGAAAGGTGTTAGGGACCTCTTAGGCCCTCTTCTTACCTTCCCAACCTCCTGCAAGCGCCTACCCCATTTCCTTTCGCCAATCAACCTCTACACAGTTAAAAACAGTTAAAGCACATGCACAAATGATTTTTACAAAATTACTCAAAAATAAAAAAAGATGTTCCTTTTCAGATTTCAATGCAGAAGTAGCTTAGACACATGCATTTACCTCCCCAAGAGTCAATGGCATCCCTTTCTGTAGTTTCATCCTCCTTTTTTGCACCAGTAGGGGTAGTCAGTAAAACTATGGTTTGCTAGGGTTTGCAATTCCTTTCAGGGTTCAACCTCTTTCTGCAAGTAGATTAGCTCCCTTTGAGTGACTTTCATCCATCACAGTTAAAAGCTTATTCTAAGAGCTCATAGAAGTTGGCTTAAGCTCCTAGCGGACTTGTGCCAGCTGATCCAGTGACAGCCTCTGGCAAGAGCTAGTACTTGTGCATATAGCACCGTCGCTTCCAAGTTTGTTACGAACTACCGATTTGATAAAAGTAAAGAAGGTAGTCCCAGGAGTTGCAGCATTATTGTTGCAATACTAGAGCCCACCATCTTTTTGGCGCCGTTGTTGGGGAAGCGTCAGAGTATTTGTGATTGCTGCTTTCTTCTATTTTCTACTTCAATCTTCTGTTAAGTAGTTTATTTCATCAAGCGTAGAGTAGTTGTTTCATTTCCATCCTGCAATTTCATTTCCGCAAAAGTAGATTAGACATTTCATGCTTTCATAGATTAGCATTTCCCTTCCGCAATTTCAATTCTGCAAGCATAGCTTATTATTTCATTTCCGCAATTTCAATTCTGCATTTTCAATTCAGCAAGATAGATTTTAGTTAGTTGTAGTTCAATCTATTTCAATTTTGCAGGTACAAGCAGAAAAGAAACACCAAAACTCCACCAAAAATATTCCATTTCATGCCTCACAGGAACAAAGAAAATACAGGGAAATTCTTACCCAACACCCCCACCACATCACTGAGTCACCCTTCGCTCTTCTTCGGTGGCAGTGATCCAGAAGAACCTATAGGTGAACCTCCACAAATATAAGAAGATCCTATAAGAGAAGAAGAGCAAGAAAACATTCCTCTTGAGATCATGGCTAAACACAGAAACGATATAGGAGATGAGGAGATAATAGAAGGTGCCTTTCCCATCCGAGAGACCAACGAGAACATGAAAATGAAAAACATAAGTCCCTCAGCCTTACCTCACTTCCATGGATTGACCACTGAAGACCTTAATACCTTCTTGTTTGAGTTTGTTGTCCTTTGTCAAACTTATGACTATGTAGAAGATGAGCAAAAGTTGAAACTCTTTCCCTCTACCCTCAAGGATGCAACACTACACTGGTTCATGGGGTTACCTAGAAACAGTATCACAACTTGGGCTCAGATGCAGCAAGCCTTTAACAACAAATACCGGGACTACTATAGGTCAAAGGAAATGAAGGGAGAGATATTTTGGATGACCATGGGAAGTGATGAGTCTTTAGAAGACTATGAAGAAAGGTTCCAACTTAGGTATAAAAGGGTCAGGTGCACACTTGACCCCGAATCTCTGAAGCTGGTTCTGCTTCGAGGAGTCCCTAAAGACCTTCTAGATACCCTCCATTTGCTAGCTGGAGGAGACATCTACCAACTACCTTATGAGGACATAAAGGTTGTGTTTAGAAACCACTCTAGGGCAGATTGGAAAAGAGGTAGGGGGAATCCACTTTCAGCTAGTGCCACCTTCTCCAAACATGAGTTTGCAAATCAGATGGAAGACCTCAAAAGTGAGATGAGACAGACCATTGCCATGCAACTGGATACTTTCTGAATCCAACAGAAGAAAGAGGAAGCTGAGAAGGCTTTGTCCATCTTTTGTCCCAGATGTACAAGGAAGCATCCTAAGAATGAATGTCCATTGCACTCAGTGGAGGTATGTTTCGTTTGTGAGGAAGACCACTCCACAAACTAGTGCCCAACCTTACCCGGACTTAAAGACATGTTCCAAGGGGCCGAAGGAGCCACTGAACCACTCTACATCCTCAACCAAAGGAGGTCGCATGGATCCAGACCTTACCAGCAGGGGATGCAAGGGACATCCAAAACCTATTACAACCCTAACCAATCTTGTCACATGCCTTCTTGGGGCCCCTCTGCTCATCTTTCCTGGTCCGCACCTCCTCCTTGGTCTTATCCATCTCAATACCATACTCAACCTGCTGCTCATTCGTTTCACTCTCATGTTTAGCCACAACCTCAGTGGAATACACCTCAACCGGGGTGGAGGCCCCAATACAACTCTCCTCCTGCTATTTTGCCTCCACCGCTTGCTCAACCACAACCATTACCTCCTGCTCCTCCAAGACAACCCCAGATGCTTGCTCAACTAAACCCGAACCCCAGCAATAGACAGGCCCAACAGGTATACACTGGAGAGACGACATGCCCTACCTATGTTGTGGAGATTTAGGAGATCAACCTTCGATCTGGAAAGGTCCTTCTAGATCGCCAACCTCCTCCCCTGGAGGATGAGGAAGGGAAACAGGAAAGTGAACCCAAAGCCATTCCACCCTTTCCTGAGAGACTAACAGTAGCCACGCAACCAAACCCAGAGGAGACTGAACTTCTGGGAGAACTTAAACAGTTGTGTGTGAAAATCCCACTTCTCCAGGCCATAAAAGATGTACCAATCTACAACAAATTGATCAAGGAGAAGTGTTTCAGGCACCCAGGCAGGCACAAGAGAGATGCCCCGACTATCAATGTCATAGGACAATTGTTCGATCTGATGTTGGGGCAAATAATCTGTCCAAAATATTTGGATCTTGGGAGTCCTGTAGTTGATGTCCACATCAATGGCACCATAATCCCCCACACCCTGATCGATCTAGGGGCTGCCATTAATGTGATGACCAAGGACACTATGCTTAAACTCAACCTTCAGAGTTCCTTAAGAAAGACCTCGACAGTATTGCAGTTAGCAGACCACTCCACCATGACTCCCGAAGGGATTGTTGAGGATGTCTTGGTCTCTGTTGATTCTTGGGAGTACCCTACAGACTTTTTGGTCCTTCAGCCAAAGGCAAAACTCACTGGATACCCCCTCATTTTGGGAAGGCCTTGGTTAGCTACTGCGAATGCTTACATCAGTTGTCGAGCTGGGAGCATGACCATCAAGAATGGGCCTATGTCCAAATAGCTAGTCCTATATCCTCCTGCCCAACCTCTACTAGAACATGACTTACCTCTCTGGTTGGAGGAGGAAGATGAGGATGAAGTCTACTCTGCACCAATGTGCACAGTGGAAGCCACCCGGGGAGGTCCTCTAATCGAGGATGACCTAATTGAGAATTTGGTTCAAAATCCACCTCTCGGTGTGCTGCCATTAGAGGAATTGGTGGAAGGTACCCAAGCCAACGCTTTAGTGGGCCTCTGTGTGGTTGATCCGACCTCTCCCAGAGTTAAGAATGTAGAATTTGGCCCTGAAAGAACCTTGAAGATCAGCTCATCCTTATCTCCCTCTCAGGAGAAGGAGCTATGTAGCTTATTGAACCACCATTTGGATTCTTTCGCTTGGAGCTATAAGGAGATGAAAAGAGTACATTCGTCGGTCTATACCCATCACATTTACATTAAAAAGGATTGTAAACCAGTCAGACAGCCTCAAAGGAGAATGAATCCAGCCCATAAGGACATGTTAAAGAAGAATCGCAAAAGTTGTTGGATGCAGGATTCATCTACCCCATCTCGGACAACGAATGGGTTTCTCCTCTGGTGCTTATGCCCAAGAAAAATGGGAAGTGGAGAATCTATGTAGATTATCAAGAACTTAACAAAGCCACCAAGAAGGACCATTTCCCTTTGCCTTTCATAGATCAAGTGCTATATGGGCTGGCAGGGAAGAATTACTTTTCTTTCCTAGATGGGTTCAGCGGGTATAATCAGATCCAAATCAACCCGGAAGACCAAGATAAGACCACTTTCACTTGTCCATGGGGTACCTTTGCCTACCGAGTCCTTCCCTTTGGGCTATGCAATGCTCCTGCCACTTTCTAGAGAGTAGTATTGAGCATGTTTGCTGAGCTGGTTCATGATTCGGTAGAAATCTAAATGGATGAATTTACTCCTTATGGGTCCAACTTCCAAGAAGCATTGACTAACCTGGAAAAAGTTTTAACCAAGTGTATTGAAATGAACCTATCCCTTAGTCCTGAAAAATGTGAATTCCTGATGACTGAAGGGACCGTGCTAGGTCATACAATATCTCAGCAAGGATTACAAGTGGATCCTAACAAAATTGCTATCATCCAAAAAGTTCCACCTCCTCAAAAGGTAAGAGATGTTCGGAGTTTTCTAGGCTTAGCAGGATACTATAGAAGATTCATTAAAGATTTTAGTAAGCTAGCCTCGCCATTGTTTGGTCTTTTGGGGAAAGATGTTGAGTTTAAATGGACTGACAACTGCCAAGAGGCTCTGGATGAGTTGAAAGATAAGCTGGTAACTGCCCCAATCCTGAGAGGTCCCAACTGGGCCCTACCTTTCCACATCCACACTGATGCCTCGAACAAAGCCATAGGGGCAGCCTTAGGACAAGTTGAAGAGAAGCTACCATATGCCATATACTTTGTCAGCAAAAACCTGTCCAAGGCAGAATTAAACTATATTGTGACCGAGAAAGAGCTCCTAGCTGTAGTCCATTCCCTAAACAAGTTCAGACACTACATCACTGGTTATCAAACATTTGTACACACTGATCATGCTGCAATAAGGTATTTGATGAATAAACCTGAGGTGAATGCTCGTATCATTAGATGGTTACTTTTATTGCAGCAATTTGACTTAACCATTGTTGACAAGCCAGGAAAGGAAAATGTTGTTGCTGATTTTATGTCTAGATTAGATTTGCCTACAGGTGAAGAAGGGACGGTGGATGACCAGATGCCAAATTAACACATGTTTTCTATTTCAATACTCTCTCCATAGTTTTCTGATACAGAAAACTACTTGGTTTCAGCACAGTTCCCTCCACACCTATCCTCAAAAGAGAAGAGCAGAATTGTGAGGAAAAGTGCCCCCTTTACTTGGATTGGGGGCAACTTGTTTAAACTCGGCCCAGATCAGATCCTGAGGCATTGTGTTAGGGAGGAGGAAGTTTTTGACATCCTCCTAACCTGTCACGATGGACCCTGTGGAGGCCACTTTGCAGCAAAAAGGACTACCTTCAAAATTCTACAGGCAGGCTACTATTGGACCACTCTTCATCAAGATGTCAGAAGATACATCATCCAATGTGACCGATGTCAAAGGATGGGGAAACCAACTCCGAGGGATGAAATTCCCCTCCAACCTCAAGTGACTTTCGAGCCATTTGAGAAGTGGGGCATAGATTTTGTGGGTCCTATCAACCCTCCTTCAAAGCAAAAGTCTTACATCATTATGTGCACAGACTACCTGACAAAGTGGCAAAAACAAAGGCAATCAAGGCAATGGCAGAAGAAAAAGTGGCTGCTTTTTTAAGGGAAAATATCTTCTACAAGTTTGGCTACCCAAGAGAATTAGTCATAGATCAAGGAAGTCAGTTCACCTCTAACCTGATTGAAGACCCGCTCGTTCATCACAAGATCAATCACAAAACTTCCACCCCTTATCATCCACAAGCAAATGGGCAGGTGGAAGTCACTAATAGGGCTTTAGAAGAGATTTTGACTAAAGTGGTGAGCAGCAGCAAAAAGGATTGGGCAGATTGCTTGGTTGAGGCCACCTAGGCCTACAACACCACTTGGAAAACCACAACAGTTTTCACACCTTATGAGCTGGTCTAGGGGAAGAAGGCTATGTTGTGCATAGAGTTCAAGTACAACACATTAAGGTTGGCAGCTCAGCTAGACCTGGATCTCAGCCATGCGCAACAGGAAAGGTTACTACAGCTGAATGGATTAGATGAACAGAGAATGTAGGCCCTCCTCCACTCAGAAGTAGTTCAACTCTAGAGAAAGATATGGCATGACCGACACCTTAACGAAAAGCAATTTCAGCTAGGAGATTGGGTGTTGTTATATGATTTCAAGATACAAGGATTTCAAAGGGAAGCTGAGGACAAGGTGGCTAGGACCATATGTAGTGGAGAAATGCAACGACAATGGTTTAGTCCTTATCAAGACCATTGATGAAGAAGCCATCCCCATGCTCGTCAACGGGCATCGATTGAAAATCTACAGGAAGCCCCTTTCCAAGCAGGAGTTCATTGAAACTCTGGATAAATCAGTGCTGGTAGTGGAGCAGGGCCCTGTCTCTACTCCACCCACACCTTGATCATAAAAAAAAAAAAAAAAAAAAAACAGAAAAGAATAAAAAGATCCTTGGGTGAAAACCTCTTAGAGGCGCCTGGGGTAGACAGTGAGGGTGAAAACCTCCTGGAGGCACCCCAGCTATCTCACCAAAAAATAAATACGTAAATAAATAAATCGGCCTAATTTCTGTTGAATAATTGCAGGTTGCAGGGAAGACATTGCAGGTTAGGAGGGTCGCGCAAAGCAAGGACAAAGGTCAGCAACAGGCTACAAGCATCCCTCACAGACACTTCCTCCATGACCACTCCCCTTTCCTAGGATTTGATCACATTCGGGTTAAGAATTCGCCTTCTATAGGAAGTTCCATGTCTTCTACAGGAAGATCCTGTAGAACCTTCAGACAGGCCAAAATTGATCTTGGAAGGGAATCCGAAGGTTGGAATCTGCCTACTAGGCATGCAAACACCCCTGTTTCCACCCATCACCACATGTCACCCTGTTTCATCTCTTTACAACTCCGTTGCACCTATCCTATTATTTGTTCCTGCACAGTCACACAAAAAAACCCTGTTTTCCTCATACTACCAGCAAAACCTTTTATTGAAAAATCAAGAGCAGTTTTTTTCACTTCCCATACCTGTCAATCTCCATCTGGACTCCTCGTCAGTCGAACCCCTTGATAGTAGTATAGTCCTACTCATGTTAGATTGCATCCTAGGAGAAGCAGCTACAGGACATCCTACAGGAATCCTGTAGCAGCCGATCCGTCTGGGAGACATACTCTGCAGACAGGGATGACCGAAAATGACAAAGGAAACATGCAAAGGGCTCATCTCGAACGAGAAAATATCGTTAGCAGTCGAAGCCAAGCAAAACCTATGCATGTAGTGGTAGCAAACGAAGGAATGGGTTCCAAAACCTGTGCATGCAGCATCAACGAAGAAAGGAATGGATTCTATCACCCGTGCACGAAGCAGCAGCGAACGAAGGAGTGGTTCCAAGGCCCGAAATCTGCATAACGCGGCCATGACCATGCAAGTAAGTGTCTAAACTCATTCATCAATTGCATAAACTATATTTTAAGAGTTGCATGCCTATGGAAATGGTTTGGATTGAATGGAATCGGTGGCCAGTCAACTGTCCACCCTCAGCCAATTACATAGCCTCATGGGATCCGAACGAGCCAGCTACATTTAAAATTGCCGACGAAGTGTGCAGCCGACACGTGTGGAGTGTCCATTCAGGAAGAAATCGTCGGGACTAGCAGTGGTGGCGGTGGTTAACGACAGAGAAGAGATGATGGCAGTCAGAAACATGCAAAGAAATTATGGTCGTGACGTCGGATCAACAGTTCGGCCCGGCCACCTCATCCCCTCACCACGAATTACGCCGCAGTTAATAGATGCTCGGCTGAAACTCACACCACCTTCTGTTCATTTTTCACTTGCAACGTCCTCGACTGAAGTACACATTCTCCGCTTCCAAAAACTATTAACCAGTTGTCCTCCACTAATTTTTCTACCTGTCTTCGAGAATCTCCCACGTATCGGGCTCGCTCAAAGGCACAAAGACATTCTACAGGAACCGGGGGGTTCTTCTATAGGAAGGGTTCTATAGGAAACCCTACACAGCTTTCCGGAGCAGAGAAGCCTGGGATTTTTCTTCGTCGAATTTGGAGCTCCAAACGAGGTAGGCTCGAAAAACTCTTCTATGCATGATATGATTTGAAAAGGTGGTGAATTGAACAGTATCAGATTGGTAAATCAGAGAAAAATCTGCTTGGGAATTGGGAGTAAAACGTTTGCTTGTGTGTTGCACCGGGTTTCTCAGTTGTCTCTGCATCAAGATTCTCGTCCACATCCCTATTTTTAAAAATTCTCCTGTAGGGAAGATATGAAACTGTGGGGGCCAACCTGTGTATGAAAAAAATTTGAATTTGCATATCTGTATGTGTGCTAAGAAGAAAATTGAGCTCTATACTCTGAAACAAAATTCTTCCTTTCATAAACAGACAGTCGAGTTCTAGGCAATAGCAGTCTTGGAAACCAAGGAATAGTTGCTAATTAATAGTGGATACCCGAGAAATCCCTTCTTGAGTTCAGGGGGAAAACCATAAAGAGCATTCCTTTTTCTGATTTGAGCATAAAAAAGGAGCACTCTCACCATGCCAGGGGGATTCATAAGGAAAGAACTCTCGGACCCCAGCAAACTACACGAGCATCCTGAGGTGGTGGACCTTTTCACCCGAGCCAATTAGATGTCATTCTTTGACAAACTTCGAGGTCATGACGAGGAGATAACGGAGGAATTTCTAATGTCCCTGAGACCTCAATCAAAGACATAGGCCACAGTTAGTTTTAGGGGTTTGACCCTAGAACTTACCCCTGAGCTCATCAGTCGTGTTATTGGTCTACCATTAGGGCTCCCTTGGAGCAAAGAAGAGAGGTCATTGGGCCAAGTTGCCAAGAAAACATTCTTCCTACCCGAGGAACATCCTGTAGAAGACAAAAACGGGGTTCGAAGAACTAGCTTGCCTCCTCTCTGGAGTGAGGTCAGTTTCCAAATTATGAAGTACATTACATGTGAAGGGAGGTTTAGCATTGTCTACGGTTATCATTTCAGGTTGTTGTGTGAACTACGACATGGAATTGATTTACCTCCAGACAAGAAACTGAGCCTCCCCTATTTTCTTCTTCAGTCACTAATTGAATGTGGTACAAAATCAAATGAAGGGATTCCAGATCAGTTGGCCCATCATGGGCTCATAAAGCTATTAGTGGAAGATGCCCTGCACAGCTACACTATCCCCATATCTTGGGAAATCTTCCGAAACATGTCCCGGGATGACGATAGTAGAATTCTAGCCGAAGACATCACCTCATCCAGCAGTGAGGAGGGAGAACACACTAAAGAAGGTAAGAAAACCAATGGTGAAGGAACACAGGAAATTCCAGCACAACAAGGATAGAAAGAAAAAGGGGGAAAGGGCCAGATTTCTAAGCCTAAAACAGAGGAAGAAACAACAGTACAAACACCAAGGGAAAAGAGAATGCAGAGGAGAGCAAAGAAGGCAGAAAAACCCCAAATGAAGGTTGTCACAGCCAAAGTAGACACACAGAAATAAAAGGGAAAAACACATCCTAAAATGGCCGCAATACAGATAGAAACAGTTGACACAGGGACTTATATAGGAAGCATGGAAAAAGGACAACAAAAGGAGAAATCACCTGAAATATTGGCAAGGGAGGCAGCAGTTGTGCTTGTCGCCTTAAGCACACCTCCAAAACAAAAAGGGAAGCGAAAGAGAAAAACCTCCATGTACTTTAAAGCAAGGAGGAGCACACGGATCAAAGTGGGCAGACCCCAGCCACTGTCAAAGGAGCCAATTGTCATTGAGGATGTTATCACTTAGACCTAAAATTGATACATGTAACTTTCCATCCTAGCCCGATGACGAAGCGAAATCATGATTAGGCAGTTTCGCAGCGCAATCATGATTAGGCAGTCTCGCAGCGCAATCATGATTAGGCAGTTTCGCAGTGCATCATTCAAATTTAAAACTGACCGCGCTGCGAAATCATGGATTCGTACTTTTCGTAGCGAATCTTTCCCGAAATATCAAATCCGTTAGGTGAGTCATAGGCCGTGTCCTCTCATGTCAGCTCATGTACCCCTCTTATCACATTTCACCACTCATTGCCACTATCACCACCACTAGATCTATTGATACGCATGAATTATCATTCCCAAGAAAGACAACTGTGCATAAATCTTAATGATGGCCGTAAGTCTTGCATGAATGACAAATCTGCAAGGTTACATCTTGAAAGATTTTAAACGGAAAAATTAAAAATTCAAGCGAGGCTGATAATCAAGCGAGGCTGAATTCAAATAGAAGCTGAAACACAATTCCAACCGGAGCTGGTAGTTATTGTTTGCGAGGATTTGAAGAATCAATGGAGAAAAAGGAGCACAGATTCGAAAACCTCTAAGGACTGAGCCTGAAGGCCTGGATATAACGCTGAGAAATGAAGAGGTGAAGAAAGCATTTAAAAAGGCCGGGTGCTGGAAGTTTTGCAAAAAGTTACAAGGAGGACACACACAGGTAACTAAGGAATTTGCACTTAACTTCACAGGCTTGAATTCAAAGGTAGCCATGTTAGAATTGCAGGTTTCGCCAGAAGTGATATCTACTGTAACAGAGATCCCACGAGGAAAAGAGGAATGGTTTAAAAATTTCAAATTTAACATGAATCATTGCAAGGAGTTTTTGAAGGATGATTATGTAAATGAAGATTTAAGTAAGGCAGTGCCCAGGAATTATGTCAAAGAATATTATGCTCACTTACTCACCTGCATACAGAAATATCTGACTTGTGAAGGAAGGTATAACAAGGTTTACTCTTACCATTTTAAGCTCCTTTTGCATTTCACTGGGAAGGTCTCCATAGACTTACCTTTTTATCTGTTCCGTAGTTTGAGTAAGATGTGTGATAAGGTACAGCTGAGGAAAGAGGATTGTGAAACCTCTTTGTTTCATCATGGTTTGATTAAACTACTGGTTTTAGATGGGCTCCAAAAGATAGACAGAGATTGGAATTCATTCATTTTTATGGCTGGATTCAAAAGCCAGACTGGCCTCACTCCACCACCTGCTAGAGATTTTACAATAGCTGAGCTCCAAACAGAAGCAAGAGCTAAAAGAGTTCCAAAGTCACAAGTAAGAAAACAAGTGAAGCCACTTATCATCCAAGATCAACCTCAGCAATCAACTAGGGAAAAAGCTCATGGTAAAAAGACTATACCTGAAACAAGCACATCTGAAGTAGTCTCAAGGGTAAGAACAAGAAGTCAGATAAATAAGGAAAAAGGTAAAGCTATAGCAGTTGAAGAAAGTCCAGTGTCCAAGGCAAGTTTAAATGATTTATTACAGGCTATTGAATTCGAGCAGTCTCTACCAGTTCAAATCGAATTGATGCAGTCAGAACAAGAAAGCACCAAGAAATCCAAGGCCTCAAAAAGGCTTAGATTTGATGTGCCAGCTGAAGAGTTCGTTTTTAAACCTAGAAGACCTATGACAAGGAGATTCCAGCAAGTACAGGAAGCACTGCCAAGAACAGAGGAAACAGGGGAAGAGACACAAAAAGACACAGGAAAAACAATCATTGCAGCTAAAGAAAATAATATAGCAGCCCTGAAGAGCCAATTGGAATCAGCTAAATATGAGATTGCCAAATTGAAGAAAGCCGCTAGAAAACATGCAGCCATACATGCAAAGTATTATAAAACTCTATGGGAAGGGAATGCTGCTGTAGAAGCTCAGCTGAATTCAGTGGTTGATGGCCATTCACAATTTCACACATGGACAGTACCAGCAATCAAAGAAGCCAAGTACATCAGAAGGATCAATATGCAACTGAGAGCTGGGAATAAGGCTATGAAGAAACAAATTGAAGATCTGAAGGCACAGTTAAGTCAGCTACCTGCTAAATGAGTTTTCATTTCAAGTAAGATTTTGTTTTAAAGTTTTGACAAATTTGCTTGATTTTATCTTTCTGAGGAAATATAAATCCCTATTCGACATGTGGAAAGTCTAAAGGAGTTTTGGCAATCAAGTACTCGGTTAATAAAGGTCTCGGGTTAAAAGCAAGCTGTTTTAAATAACTCAGCAGTTTCGTAACGCGCTACGAAACTACTGAAGGTGATGATTTTAACGCAAATCAAGCAGTTTTGAATTATAAGCGGGAATTTTGAAAGGGAAACGTCTAAAAGGCATACAAGGCATCATCTGAAGCTATCAATAGTCAACCAGGTCAAGACAGGTGGAGAAAAGATATATTCAAAATCCAACTTTAAATTTTTGTCGTAAAGTGAGCAATTTACCACAGTTCAGGATATGTTAAACAGTTTACAAGAAACTTTTGCCTGCACACATGTACATGGGAAAAAGCTTACAACGCATCAAGGACGTGGCAGACTTCTACATTTTGGGTGATTAAAAGAAAAAGGACATGCTTCTTGGCATTCGAATATTTTGGGGAAAACTGAAGCCGAGAAGCAAGGATAGTCTCCTAATATTTTTGGGCAGTTAAGAAGATTCAGCATCCAAGGTCAACATGGAGCATTAAACACCCATCTCAGCCAAACTGAAAGAAAACCAGATGTCAAAGAACGAGGAGAAGCCATCATGCATGTAATATGGAGTTAGAGTCATAGTTGATTTAGATCTCTAAAAAACTCCAGTCAACACCTTGTTGTATTTATTAGTTAGTTAAAGGGTTAATAGGTGTCATTAGAAGTAGTTTTCGAATTCCCCTCATGCTGGAGGAGGAATCTCGATCAGTTAGAATAAGAACTCTATATATAGCTGAAACAACAATGTAATCAAGGTTGGAAAATTTTATGATACAGCTTGTATTTGGCTTATGTAAAGACTCATTTTCAGTAATATAATTTTGACTTTACTTCTCAGGATTCATGAAGGATTTCTTATGTTCAGAATATGTGATCTTGTCCTTTCCATAATTTTTACAGTGGTATAGATGTATAATCACTCAGAATTCACTGAATGTGCTCTGATTTCCTGTATGCATTTATAAACTGTGGTCCCATATGAGTTATGTTCTGAATGTCTAAATGCTGAGTGCCCTGACTTCTATGTAAGGTTGAGTTCACTGTTATATTGAGGTGTTGTTGACTCCATAAGCCAAATGGATAGTTGTTTAATGTATTTCCAGCATTCATATTTTTCACAGTTGTTCTATAAGAGTTAGCCATCTTATCTTTAATCAAAATCATTAATCCTTTAAGAGAGAGCCCTCTCAGGTTGAGGAGGCTAAGCCTCAGCCTAAAGTAGGTCTGAAATAGTTACTTAGAGTCAACCTGACTAGCAACCTATCAGGATCTGATTTTGAGATAACAGAGGACACAACACCTAAACCAGAAGAAGGGTCTCCTTCAAATATATCCGTCACTTATGAATGAGGAAGCCCAAAAAACTCCACCCGGAGAGAGAGAATTAAGGCGATGGACTCAAAGACAGCTCTACAGGAAGCTGAGAAATCTCTACAGGAAACTCGGGCTAAGCTAAAAGAGACCGAGAAATTGGAGGAAAAGGTGGCCAAACAATCACAGGAAGAAGAAAAGACAGAGGAAATATTGGAACCAAGCCCTCATCCTAGCTTGGGCTCATACTATAACCTGTTAGAAGCCAGGAAAATAATTCCCCAGAAATTTGCGGTGCCACTCTTCTTTGCACTGGAAGAAGAAAGAATTAGGACTCACACTTGGATGAATATTGCCAAGTCCAAGGGTGTGGCAGACATAGGCCACCTGGAAGAACAACTCAAGGAGTCAAGGAAAGAATTGGCCATGGTGAATCATGTGGAAAGCAGTCAAAGGGCCAAACTACATGAAGAGAACGAGCTGCTGAAACAGTAGCTACGTCTACAAGGACGTTATAAGGAAGATAGGCCCTCCATTCTAGGAGAATAACAGCAATAGGAAAAGCCTCCAGCAGACAAAGAAACCTCTGATGAACAGCAGAGAGTGGATGGGCTACAGGCTGAGGTTGAGGTGCTAACAAAATAGCTACAGGAGAAGGAGTCACAGGCAGCAGAGGAAATACAGTCTCTAAAGCAACAGGTACAAGAGAAGGAAGCCCAACTGGCCTGCATGGCCAGCTAGGCAGTAGAGGCCTTGCAGTGTAGGCAACCTACCAAGTCATATGCCTTATATCTGAAAGATCAATGGTTGCAGTTCCATATTAACACCTTGGCCCAAAGGGGCACCATTCCATTTCAAAATTACAATTCATGACTTTGTGTGACAGCAGCTCAGCAGAAGATAAGGCCAAGTTATCCGAATTCTATTTACACAACTTGGCCCTTCTAAACATGACTATGTGGGACCCCAATGCTACATTGGGAGATGTGCAACTTATGGCCATGGCCTCTTGGTTAAAGCATGAGGAAAAGAGAGCAGCAAAGATTCAGAATATTATGAACAGAGAGTTAAGTGAACCACTCATGATCAGGGCAGAACCAAAGGATACATTAGCTTTAATATATGCCCATCAGCACCTGGCCAACAACCCTCAGGTTCTACCAGATTACATTGATCGACAAGCTCAAGCCATTGCTCACTTTGAGGACATAGAAAGACTATTGGGGGATAACTGCATTCATGCTTTCACAAGGAGGTGGAACACACTACCCCACAGTCTAAAAATAAGAGAATACCACTCCCCAACCAGGATGAGGGAGGCCTCGGCAAGGGTACCCCTCTATAAACAGTCAATGCAAAATCTGTAGGCCAACTGGATTGACCTAAAGTTCAGTCCTCCCTTGCTTTTAGGACTGCTGGAAGGAGTCAAAGAAGAAGAGGAACACAGGCAGTAGGAGGAAGTAGAAGAAAAGCAGTATTTCATGACCAAGAAGAAGACATCACCTCGGAGGCCTGGGATCTAAGAGAGGCAATCAAAGCAATTAAAGATGATGAGCTGGTTTAGTTGCTCAGAGGATGAACAACCCATTTAGCAGGGGTGTGATGATGAGCCCCAAAAATGGGTAACTTATTGGGCTCATTTCATCTTTTACTCTCCATAAATCCACCATTCTTCATAGTTTATGCATGCTTTTGAGTATATTTATGTTAATTGGATGAATGAGAATAGTCACTTGACCATGAAGGCTAATACGTGTTTATTGCAGATTTTTGGACAACTTTTGGACCAATGTCAAGCATTTATGAGCCATTTGACAGCAAAATATGAGGGAACAAGGCTGAGGATTCATAGGAAGGGTGTCTCCTGCACTAAATTTCCCTTCCTCAAGTTCTCCACCATCAGCTCAGAGTTCAACAGCCCACCAAAGTTGATTTCCAAGGGCAACCGAGCAGCTTTTGTGAAGTGGCTGAGTACCTGCAGTTTTGAGCAGCCAAGCCCCTTGAATTAAGGAGGACTGTTGTAGGTCCTCGTAGTGCATAAGTAGGAAGGTTTCCAGCCTTCGTAATTTACTTTTTGAACATATTGTATTTTTCACTTTAGTGCTGCTCTGCCTTTCAGCTCATTTTGGAGCTTTTGTTGTAAAACATTTGTTGTGACATGGTTATTTTCTTAGTAATGGAAATCAGTTTCAGTTCGCATCAGCTGTGAGCTTCTTCTTAGGAGCATGTAGCTCTTGGGGTTGGGCCCAACCCAAGTGCTAGGTTTTCCTCTGTGTACTATTATATGTTTTTGTTGTCTTCATAAAATAATTTCTGCTAGTAGATTAAAATCTTGCTTGGTTACCTAGGTCATTTTTTATGATTAAAAAAGCTTTTCATGTTTCAGAGTGATTTGATAGGTTGGTAACAGGAAATATCTTCAAAAAAGACCATCAAGCAACCTTGGATCTCACCTCTCCCTCCTCGGGACCATGAGCTGAAACCAAGGTGTCCTTGCTACCCCAAAAACATTGTTCTTGCTTCTTCATGCAATTGCTAGTGTTAGTTTCTCAGTTGAAAAAGTTGATACCAGATGCGATTACATGCTTAGATCCATTCTAGATTGGTTTTCATATTTATTTTACATGATTTTCTGCCAACGAATTATGTTCATCATGGTTGCTGGTTCCTAAGTCAAAGTAGGTTAGAATAGCTAAATATTTGGTTTGCATGGTCTTTGTTTGGTTAGTTTCAAAAAATAGTGTGCAGAACACCTGTGTTACCTCCTTGCCTACCCTTCCTCCATCAGTGCAACCTGATCCATCCCTAACTCAGATTCTTGCCCTTCATTTGCCACATTTTCTCACTTTGACCTAATTTCCATATTTTTGTGCAACATTTCTCTATCCATCCCTGAACAAATCCAGCCATCCTCATCATTTCTCAACTTCATTTTCCAGGTCCTAGACCCCTCCACATCCTCATCCAACCTCCATCTCCACTTTTTCACCTTTCTTCCACCATCAACCCTTCAAAATCCCCTTTCGGAACATCTTATAGAACCCCTACAGACTTCCTGTAGAAGATCACGTGAGCGATTTTTTGAGGTCTGAACACTATGAAATCTCTGGAAGGGTGTTAATGACCTCTTAGGCCTTCTTCTTACCTTCCCAACCTCCTGCAAGAACCTACCCCATTTCCTTTCGCTAATCAACCTTTGCACAGTTAAAGCACATGCACATATAATTTTTACAAAATTTCTCAAAAATACAAAAAGATGTTCCTTTTCAGATTTCACTATAGAAGTACCTTAGACACATGCACTTTACCTCCCCAAGAGTCAATGGCATCCCTTTCGGTAGTTTCATCCTCCTTTTTTTGCACCAGTAGGGGTAGTCAGTAAAACTAGGGTTTGCTAGGGTTTGCGTTTCCTTTCAACTTTCAGCCTCTTTCTGCAAGTAGATTAACTTCCTTTGAGTGACTTTCGTCCATCACAGTTAAAAGCTTCTTCTAAGAGCCCATAGAAATTGGCTTAAGCTCCTAGCAGACTTGTGCCAGTTGATCCAATGACAGCCTGCGACAAGAGCTAGTACTTGTGCATATAACACCGTCGCTTCCAAGTTTGTTACGAACTACTGGGTTGATAAAAGTAAAGAAGGGAGTCCCAGGAGTTGCAGCATTATTGCTACAATAATGGAGCCCACCAGACATATTGGGATTTATCACACAATTCTGTGTTCTCTACCCAATCATATTCAAAATGCCAAGTTTTCACTAAAATGCTAGAAATAAAAATGATAAAATGGGTTTTTAATTAAAGAGGTTGACTAATACACTAGGGCCTTCCTTGCAAATGGAGGAAAGTGGACACTCTAGTAGTGTTTCAATCAACTTAGTAAATTTTGACCAAATACTATTTTAAAAGGATAATTATGCACTATGGTCTTCCTCGTTTATGAGAGTGAAGATGAGTGGTCACGCATAGTCTTCTACTCAACCCTTTAGCTAGTATATTCTTGAATCATCATTCTATTCTAGGAAAGTAGTAAACGAAAGGAGGGAATTGAAAGATTCAATGAAAAAGGCAAATTCCTAAAGAGGTAGGGGCCTTCTTCTCCTAAGAAATTGGTGAATGGCATTCCTAGTACCCTGGTTACTTTGACCAATTAGGTTGATTTTTCAAATGAAAACTGATGTATGGTAATCAAAAATTACTTTGGAATTTATGGGCTATGATCAAGAATCCATATTCAATAATGGAATGGAATAGTCATGTAGCTCATCAAGTATAATTATGATAATCAAGCCAAAGTATATCCAAGCCAATTGAACCAAAATATATCTAAGCTAATAAAACCAAAATATATCTAATCAAATCAAGGTTTACAAATAAAATATAACCATGTCTAATCAATATATACTTTGATAACTAATATCTAATCAAACTTTACAATAAATTACTAGTAACTAATGACTAGTGACTACTAACTACTAACTAGTATTTAGTATTTAACTAAGATCTATATTAATTATAATATATACTCAAACCCTTCAACCAATGACTAATTTATGATCCTTGAACACATTTAAACCTTCAGCAAGTGATGTATTCCATTGATGCAAAATTGAACAAGTATGATTGCTTTGTAAGATCAAAAGAGTGTGATTATTATGCTAATTACCTTACACTAAATGATCCAGGTGGATGTTGGTGGCCACCCACCTATCCCATTTGGACCCCCACAACTGTCACTTTCAGTTTTTTAGTTTCCTTAATTGTATCACAATTTACTAGTTTTAGCAGTTTTTCGGGTCCTGAACTTCCGGAGCCGTTTTGAGGCCCTAAACAACATTTTTTGGGAAGTATGGGAGCAACATGGGTCCATGGCCCAATGTTTCTCTTCCCAAAGTTGTAGTGCTCGGATAGATCTTTCTAATGAGCTATTGTATGCATCAAACAAAGATCGTATGCCAAAGTTACGACCCCAGGAAGTTGATTTACCAACTTACCCAAAACAGGGCCCACAATTTAGCGTTTCATCTTCTAAGGCTAGTTTTTGGAATGTTAAGGGTTTTCCATTGTTTCTCAACAATAAATAGGCCTTCGAGACTCATTGTAACACAGTTTAGAGGCATGTATCTGCCGCATCTCTTCTCAGAGATAAGCTACCATCGCCCTAGCTAGTTTATTTCCATTTCTGTTTGTAAGCATATTTCAGTATTTTCCATTAATGATTGAAGTATTATTTCCGCTGCATCTCTGTGTATATGGTTATCTTTGTATTTCTTTGCGTTCCTATTTAAATCCAGATCAGTGGTATCAGAGCGGTCTGCTTTTTCTATGTTTTTCTTTGCAAGTCCCCAATGAGGTCGAGATATAAGGAGTTAGGGCTTGAACTGGTCGAACCTTTGCAAGACCAGCCTCACAAATACAGACGACCTCCCATGGCGGATGAAAAGAAATACGAGGGGGCAGGAGATCCTATCAAAATCTTGCTCGAAGAAGCCCTCGAGCGGCAAGGAACGCGATGATGGATAGCTTTGCGCAGATCCTTTAGCGGCTACCCAGAGGCAACGCATCAGCTTCCAACAGCTACTCTAGAAATGCCACACCGTTTAAGGTACAAGTTAATTTTGAAATCCCCGTCTTCGAGGGTCAAATAGACGCAGATGCTGTAGACAAATGGTTAAATATGTTAGATGGGTATTTTTCTGTTCATGAATTTTCGAGTCGGGAAAAGATTGTTTTTTCTCTTCTCAAAGAAGCCCCCCACGTCAAGGACTGGTGGGAAACCTACTGCGAGCAGAAGAATGAAAGTACGAGATCACTATTTTCAGCTGCACCCACTTGGGATTCATTCCAGGATGTCGTCAAGGAGCAATACTACCCTATCAAAAGCTATGAGGACAAATACATCAAATGGACCACACTGCGACAGGGAAGGAACCAAGATGTGCTGAAGTTCACAAACATGTTTCTTACCCTTCGCACACAGTTGGGTATCAAGGACTGTAAGCTGCATTTGGTACTCAAATACTGCAGCTACCTACACAGATACGTCCAAGAAGAGATAGAGTTCCTGAACATCTCCTTGCTCGGCACAGCGTACCTATACGATGTCAAAATTGAGCAAAAGTTCAAATAGAAGAAGCGAGACTTTGGATCTGCAAATCCGAAGACCAAAGGATAAAGCCAAGGCGGGGTGACCCAAGACAAACCATCAAAGCCGCAAGAAAAGAACAACACCAGGAAGTCGAAGAAGGACACAAGAAAGTGGTGTGAGTTCCACAAGAGTCCCACTCATAACACAAGTGAGTGTTGGACCAAGCAGTCGTTGGTGGCCAAGTTGAAGGCTTTAGAATTAGATGCATGTTCTGACCCTAAGCCAGAACCCGACAAGGGGAATGGCAAAGGGAAGCAGATCATTGATGTGGAGCCCAGCGTCACTGTTACCATCGCCGAGATCCAGAAGAATGAGCCCAAAGATCCAGAAGAGGGGGAACGTCTTTTCCACTCACAGATGTGGGTGAAGGGTTCACCGCTACAATTCATTATCGACAGTGGCAACCAAAAGAACCTCATTTCAGCACAGGTCATGAAGCGGTTGGGCCTACCGACTACACCACACCTGCAACCATATAGTATCGGGTGGCTTCATTAAGGACGAGATCTCAAAGTTCGCCAACAGTGTCGCCTTCCCTACAGCATCAAGCCCTTCACAAGCGAGGTATTGTGTGATGTTACACCTCTGGATGTTTGTGATGTATTATTAGGCCAGCCATACTTATGGAGGCGACATGCTATGTATGAGTCAAGGCCTCACGCTATCATTATTTCTTTGAATAATTCATTATACAAGATACCAAAGGTAGCCCCACCTACCGCCACCTCTTTGATCACTACTAAGAAAGGCAGCAAGCTCATCTCCCAGACTAGGAAATTCATCTGTCTGGGTCACTCCCAAAGTAAGGGGAAGATTGTCACCACATCCATGATCCCCCGCGAAGGATTCCTCCATGCAGCAGCAGCAACAGAGGAATACAGTCATGACAAAACACAAGAACAACTTCTCCTTGCCCACAGGGGTACCTCACAAGTTTCAGGTGGGCTACAAAGTCTGGTTGCATCTACAGAAAGAACGCCTTACAAGAGCCCATCAGAAGCTCCAACCACTCTGACATGGTCCTTATAGCATTACCAAGGCTATGGGAAACAATGCTTTGGAGCACAACATTCCTCCATTACTTTGCTTGCACCGAGTGTTCAATGTGAACCGTCATCGACCATGCTTCCCACCATTACTGGACACATCAGAGATTGCAGATCAACTCACTGACGAACAAGTTCAGTAGATGGAGGAACTCAACACAATGGGGACCATTACTTCCTAAGGTGGGAGGAATGATTCAGGTGGATGTTAGTGGCCACCCACCTGTCCCATTTGGACCCCCACAACTGTCTCTTTTAGTTTTTCAGTTTCCTTAATTATAGCACAATTTACTATTTTTAGTAGTTTTTCAGGTCGTGAACTTCTGGAGCCGTTTTGAGGCCCTAAACGACGCTTTTTGGGAAATATGGGAGAAACATGGGTCCATGTACTGATGTTTCTCTTCCCAAAGTTGTAGTTCTCGGATAGATCTTTCTAACAAGCTATTGTACACGTCAAACAGAGATCGTATGCCAAAGTTACGACCCTGGGAAGTTGATGTACCAGCTTACCCAAAACGGGGCCCACAATTTGGCGTTTCATCTTCTAGGGTTAGGTTTTGGAATGTTAAGGGTTTTCCATTGTTTCTCAATAATAAATAGGCCTTTGAGCCTCATTGTAACACAGTTCAGAGGCATGTAGCCGCCACATCCCTTCTCAGAGATAAGCTACCATCGCCCTAGCTGGTTTATTTCCAATTATGTTTGTAAGCATATTTTAGTGTTTTACATTAATGAAATGAAGTATTATTTCCGCTGCATCTCTGTGTATATGGTTATCTCTGTATTTTGTTGCGTTCCTATTTAAATCCGGATCACTAAATAACCAATTGATAAAAATTATATTAAAATAGTGTCAACATCTCTAGAAAGTCAGTAATACAATCATGAAACAAGAAGGAAATAACACATATAAATAATAGTTCAAGACTATCTTTTAAAGCTTATATATGCATTGTAAAAGAAGCCAATTTCATAGCTAGACTTGAATACCTTGTTTGTCACTCAGATCATGGATCTGATCTAAAAAGCTCAGATCTAGGTATTTTTAGGAAATCATTCTATGTTTTAGATATTAAAGTGTTTGTGTTGATGACGTGTTGATTGTGCATGAACAATAGGTATTTTTCCATATTGGGATGCCTACAAGAAATACCCATGTCTCCATTTTTACCCAATTGAAATGAAAATATGACAACAAATGTTGATTTACAGAATCTAGTAAAATCCGCAATGTGCTTTCACAATGCAATTAATTACAAGAAATTTTAAAAATTGAAAATACCTTATGAAAGTGTTATTATAGGAAAAATATGGGAAAACATCATCATAAATGACAAAAAGAGGAGTTTTTAAAAGTAAAGGTTGTACAAAACTATAGTAAATTATTTGGTCAAAAAGAGGACTGACATCCCCCCAAGCTAAAGGTGAATTATGTCCTCATATTGTTCCAAAAACTGCCATGAACTACATCAAATGTTTTTGGCTGCTTGTAAGAGAAGGTCCACATTATCCTCGGGAGACTGTGCTTTTTCCCTTTTGTATTTGGTTTCTTCATAAGTAGCTTTACCTCCAAATTCTTATTCTCAACCTTGAGTGCTTTCTTCTTTTCATACCATCTATATGCTTGAATAGAAATCATATTGCTTCCTTCCTACATGCCTTCATTTTCCTTGGGTAGTGAGAGACTTGCATTTCTTGCACAATTTTTTTCAATTTTCTTGATTCTCTTTTTATTCTTATCAAGGGATTGTTGTTGAGGATATATGATCTCGTCTTGTGGAGGCACACAAGGTGTTTCAATTGGTCTTGAGGACTAATTTCTACTCATTTCCCTTATTTCTTCCTCTGTAGTTGTATACTCATCAACATAAGTGTACTCCTCAGGAAATTCTCCCTCATCTTCAATCATTTGTTCTTGTTTTTATTTAGTCTCCAATGATTCTATATAATCATAAAGCTTTTGTTGGTATTTATCAATATTATCATTATCTTCTAATTCAATTATAGGATAATTTTGAACTCTTTGTTTATTTGTCTTTTCAGGAAGTATAGCTACCTCTTCCTCTCTGCCCATGTGTCTTCACATAGACTTGGTCATTCTCCTTATAATTGACTCTTTTACTAGATGTTGTTATTCATGTACCTTTTCTAGCTCCTCATTCAGTTCTTCATCTTCATCTTGTTGTATATATTCTTTCTCCATGATTTATTTTTCTTATATTGTAACAAATTGATTCCTCTTAAGGAAATATTCTCATGTCTCGTGTATTTTTGCAATCTCCCATTCTATGATCATATACATTACACCATGATCATGATGATGATATGTGTATGTGTATGTGTTTGTGCGCGTGCGTGTGCTTATCACAGTTTGGGGGTTTATGGGCTATTTTAGACATTTTCGTGATACTTCTCAATAATCAACAAGGAAAGTTCAAAGTGATTTCACATCTTAAGTCATGCAAGATTCTGATGTGATAAAGGTAGATAAGGCTAAATATATCATCACATGTGATATACCTTGTATTATCAATGTTATTTCATCCCATGGAATATGCCTTAACCAATTGTTAGGCATCCTTCATTTCCAATCTAGACTTGTTCTTAATCTTTTGATGAAATAAGTTTATCGTTTATCTTACAAATTTTTTGTCTTGAACAAATTTTCTCCTTCATGAGGCAACCCTGTAATTTGGCTCAACACATACTCAAACAAACAAATGGTCAAATGCCCACCTTAGCACAAAAACCATGAAATGAAAAAGCAAATGTGTTTGAAACATTTTTGTTGTAGCCTTTGAATTTCAAGAGAAAGTCAATGCAAATTTTCTCCTCCAACATTTCAATGGTCTCAAGATGGTATTTATCTATTCCAAAACCAAAAATGTCTATTTTGCGAGTCATCTTGCCTCTCTATGTGTTAACCCTATAAAACTATGCTTTTTCATTGTTTTATCATCCATATATGTCCATTATTGTATCATTCCTTTTTTTATCAGTCCACTATTTTACTATCCCTATGAAGCTCTCTCAACTTATGCCAATTTACATTTTCAATTCATATCATGTGCATAGTGTAAATCAATATCAGTTTTCAAATGCTTTGCCTTAACTTAAAAATCAATTTTTCATTTGAATTGTTTATACCTTGTTCTGGTTGGAAATACTTAGGTTGTAGAGTAAAAAGAGTTTTTCAAGTGTGATATACTAACTTTGAGAAATTATCCTAATATATTGGTTATGAAAGGAAAAATTTATCTCCTTTTTTTTGTGCATATACCCACTAATCTGAGATGAATGTTGGTTTTTTAAATATAAAAATTCCAATACTTCTCATAAAAAAATTCAAAATTTCTTCTCTGCATTCAAACTGATAACCAAAGTATGATGAACATACCTTTAATAACTATACCACTGTTTAATCCGGGGTTTTTAACATTGATGGTTCTCAAAATTCTATTGAAATTGGAAACTTACACTCAAGAACAATCAATTTAGAGCAATAAATTGATTTTAGGGATTCAATAGTTTTGTAAGCCCTAGCCCTAGTTTAAATTGATGAGAATAAATTTTTCTTTTTGATATGGCAGAAATTATTTATGAGCAATGAATTTTTTTATTAGTGGTCAATGTAGTTTTTTTTGCCACCAAAATTCTTAAACTGCCATTACGTTGGTTTACAAGACTACAATTTCTCCTTTGGCATAGTCATCATATGGAAACAATATGCATACATGTTGGATACGATACATGTTTTTTTTTAACCACATGGTGAATCGGTAACTGCCATACCTAATCTATGGGAGACCCAGGAGTTGGATACGATACATGTTGTACATAAAATACATGGTTTTGACAAGGCTACCTACCTCTATGCTCCTATAGCTAATTCTCGAGTGTCCCTGTAGCTTCACTTGTAACCAATTCCTTCATAAAAATATTAAACTTTTACTCATGTTTAATATTAGGCTTTCGTTACGATGTTTTAATCGTGTTTTTAGAAGTGAGTTAGACGTTGTTTTTTAGTGGAAAACAAATGATACTTTAACCTCTGTGCTTGAACGGAATTTCTAAGCCAAAACGATACATATTCTTATACTAATTGTGAACAATGGAAGTAGATCTTTCCAACATGTTTCCTTTGTTTCAATTTCAAATATGTTTCCTTGTTGACATGCCTCAATTGAAGTGTATTAAGCCTGATATCTCTCAAAACAAAGCATATGACAAAGCTCGTTTATGTGTTCTTTCAAAATAAAGACTATTTACAATGACATTACTATATTTTCTTTCTCTGGTTGACTTTGAAGTGGTGAATTTTGTGGTGTTGCTTCCACGTATCAATAGAAAATTTGTTTCCTTTTTTTACTATATAACATCCATATCCTTTGAAAACACTATTTGAAACCTCGATTTATATGAAATTTGAGTGTGAATGGTGGTTCAAATACTCGTATTACTCTCAAATTAAGACCAATTCAAACTTCAAACAGCTGGCTTGATACTTGAATTTTCACTAGATTTCCCTTTTTCCTAGAGAGATCACTCATATCTTTTAGAAATAGAGTATAACATGGTCTTTTGACACATGGTTATTCAAAGACAAAGTGTAGTCATTTCTCCTTTGTGTGAGGCTTGCTTTTCTTTGTCACTCATGAGCTCTAGTGCAACTATGAAAGTTTATTCTTATTATTATAAAACCTTTGTCCTTTCAAAGTTGTAGTATGTATGAGCTCCTCAATAAGTTATCATAAAACCATTTTATCCTCATTTCATGTGTCATTATTAGGCTAAGTGCTCTATTTTTAATCGACCTATGTAGTTCCACTTTTTCAAAAACTGACTTTTACACTTGAAAACCTTTAATGAGATCTCATGATATCATATCCTTTTTGACAAAAACAAATTGCATATAGTGATAGGTAGAGTAATATGCTGATGAGAGAATGGTTATGGATGTAAGAACAAATTAATGAGAAAATGAAAATGGTAATAGATAAATGAGAATAGTCTAGGTTTTTAAAGAGGTAATATAGGTTTTATAAAATAATCTATGATTTTTTTTTGGAATTAAAAAAAAATAAAATTAGGTCTTAGACCATGAAATTTTGTGACATGGAAGAATTTTTCAAGGAGAGAGGTATTCTTATTGAAAAGTTTTAATTTTAAAAATTTGATGTAATAAATTATCCATTGTAAATTATATTTATAAACCTCCTTTGTAGACAGATATGTATCCTTTTTGTTGCTTGGAATTGTTGATGTCATTGTTGACTTTTCATAGGTTCTTCTTTGATGACAATTTGGCACTATTTGTAGTCTTTTATGAATGAAAACATCAATAGCTTAGGTCCCTCTAAAATATTGTTTTGGGGTAGTTTTTCAATTCTCTCTAAAGCTTATTTGAGTTGAGAATGTTGTTGCTTTGATGATGATGAAATAGGGCAATTTTCAGGTCCCTTTGATAAGAATAAACTGAAGCTAATATTTATTGTTGTCATGTCCCTCTATGGCTGATAAAATAGAGTTGTTTATATTGTTTTCAAGTTCCTCTATGATTTAAGTATTGTCCTTAGATTTTTGTTCTTGATCTTGAGTACCTTCCTTTGTTGGTGGAGGTGTTAATTTTTCTACCTTCAATTGTTCATTTTCTTCTATAAGCTATTCAATTTCTTTGATCAAGGCCAATTTTTTCTCTAATAGAACTTTGTTTTCTCCTTGAAATTTTATGGGATGCACCCTATGATATCACCAAAAGTAGTGTTGAGAAATATATAGGGCAATGACTAGAGTGTTTTCTCTTATCTTGATAACTTCTTGTGATCTCTTTTTACTTTTTATTACTTATTAGATTCTTTACTTATTATTATTTTTGTATATCATCGAAGAGCTACCAAAACAATAAGAACAAGAACACAAAATGTAGGTTGCAAGTCAGGGTCAAAACCTCTCCACTTTAGAGGAAAACCCACAAATCTCTTCTCTTCTAATAAATTCTTCAATTGACGAATTCCAATACCTATAGACCAAGACCAATACCTTCCAAGACCAAGTCCAACCCTTCCAGATGATGTGCTTACTTTGTCCAAGTCGAACCCATTCAAATCTCTTCTAGTAGCAAACTTCAACCCCCATCTTCATAATTTCAGCCTCTACTACAGGTCTGAAATTTTCGGCCCTCCCAACGACAGTTGTTGCCATGTGTGATCTTATTATGGCCTCATTTCTTTAGACCTTCACTTGGATTTCTCCTTATTCTGGTGCTTGAGGATGACCTAATGTGACCATCGATGACCTTCTTTCTCTTCCTGCTCCAATATCGAACCTGCAAAAGAAAAACCCTATACCATCAACAATAACCCTAACCTTCCTTCTCATGTGTGAGAGAGGAATAGCCCAGAAACAAGTCTTCTTCATCTTCTTCCTTATTCGCTACCTTCTTCCTCTTCCTCCTTCGCTTGAATGAGTGAGTGATGAATGTCTTCCAAGGAGGTCGAGTTTCATTCTTTATATAGGCTTCTTAAGGTGGATGTGACTCTTCAAATTAGGTTGACTTCCTAACTGCCAAACTAACTTGGTCTTGAAGGGTATTTTGACACTTTTAATGACAAAAATAATTTTCTTTAAAAGTTACAATGTGCCTGATGGGGTATTTAACTTATTACAATGACTCTTTTGACTTCTTAACCTAGGAAAAATCCTAGAAGCACTGAATGGGTTCTTGACCTCTAAAATAAAAGACCTTGAGCATGAAACCCATGCTCCAAAAACAATAATAATGAATTTTATTTCATTTTAAAATATACAATAATCAAAAGGACATTTCATATTTATGAAGACCAAACCTAGTTACACATTTTTCAACACTTCCTCTTAACTAGGTAGGTATTCATAAATGGTACATGGTCATTCTCAATCTAAAGAGATATCATAAGAAGAGTTGAATTGGTAACCCATCTATTTAGCATCGTATCAACCAAGATTTTCATATAGCAAGACCTTTTCTAACAACTCTATCTATCGATGAGATCATAGCACAATGCTGGAATGACCAATGATTTATAAACACCATCATCATTGTCTCTCTTGGAGCATACCTCACCCAGATTCTCTCAGAGCATGTTCCACCAAGACTATTCTTATCGTGTATATCCAGTCCTTAAAGAATATAAATCCTATACAACTACTCTTATCTTGGATTCTCTACCACATCCTCAAAGACTATTAGATGCTAGATGCTTACCCAATCCCCCATTCTTTCTTCCCAATTGAAGATAATAATGATGTTCCTATCTCTCCCTCTAAACCAGGGTGGATATATCAACCAAACCAAGTTTATCTCTCAAATACACAAGCTTCTTGTTAGGAATATATTTTGTCAAAATATCAACTACTTGTTCATCAATGGAGATATACTATAGCTGCAATACACCATCTTGTACTAGCTTTCGAATGTAGTGATACTTGTTGTTTATATGATTTGTCTTTCCATGAAACATTGGGTCTTTAGACAATCTTATACAACTTGTGTTATCTAATCAAATTCAACCTCCTATGTGACCTTAAGGAAGTGGAATCAACGGAACATCACACACAGTCATCCAACATTATCAGTAGAACCTTCAAAAGACAAGCCAGCCACTCAAACATCCTATCTCTGGGTCCCACTATTTTTCTGCACTATTAGGCCATAGAAGCTCTCATGATATGGGCAAGGGAGCGAGAATAGACCTAAACTCACTCTCATAGGCCTACATGTTAGTGATTGTGGACCAAACTTGCCATTTTTGTGCCAGCGACCCTCAAATTTAAGCCACTTTTTCAGACCCAGAGCCCAAGCCACTGCCCAGAATGGAATGAAAGCTTGAAATCAATAAAAGTACAGGGAAACAATGATGCAAAAGCA
Source organism: Pinus tabuliformis (assembly GCA_031772625.1). Lineage (NCBI taxonomy): Eukaryota > Viridiplantae > Streptophyta > Pinopsida > Pinales > Pinaceae > Pinus > Pinus tabuliformis. Next base: position 877,173,047 of record CM062820.1, on the reverse strand, counting down.
ATAAGCTCAACAATACCTTAACCAAACCCCTACTAGCCATGACAAGAATTTCGTCAAACATATCATCAACATGTAACCAATAAGTGTAAATAATAGAATTAAGTGTAGGGATATCATACTCATCTGAGAATCGCTATAAACCATTGTTCCCTCATACCATTTGTTGCATTATCATCTATTAGTTCATAGACACATTATCCATTCATGTACAAGTAAAAACATGATGAGAGCCATACATAGTTGATGTCACAAAATGTACATATAACCAGCATAACAGGAAGATAAATACCATAGAAATATCATCCATCAAAATCCACATATACTTCAATACATTTGCACATGGAAATCAAGGGAGTGAATTTCTAATTAATGAATGCAATAAACCAACCGAAGATGGGACAATCATGTTCCACCCGACCATAGAATGGCTGAGCCAAATATCTCTTCAACTATTTACCCCCGTGCTATAATCCAAGCATGAATGTGGGCTTCAAACCAAAAGAACTCAACCAGGGCATATCGAGGCTAAACTACCTCACCCTCATCAATAGAAACTAAGCTTTACTATAATCCATCCCATATCATTAGGCCAACATAGTTAACACATCATAATAGGCTTTACCGTGATCTCTACCCGATCATTAGGACAAACAAGAAAGGATGCCACTAGATTTCTCCACCTACTCCATGAGGAATTTTCCTGTCTCCTAGTCTCTCAGGTTTTACCACAATCCTAACCTAGATCACTAGGCCCTAAACTGATACCCACTCTCCAAGCTTTACCGCATATGCCAAACCTGGGATTACTAGTCCCAATGGAGAGCAAACCACCTCTAGGCTTTGCCATATATCTCATCATTCACCAACAAGGATTCCTAGGCCATCCGAGGAAACACAAAACCCGGCTTTATTGCAACCCACAGTCTAGTTCAGGGGTTACTAGGCCTTGTGTTCTATCATTTCAGAGATCCACCTCACTTAGCTTCAAAACCATCTGACAATCCAGCTTAACCAAATTTGAGAACCCCATCACACCATGGCTATCCAGAAATGGCAAGGCTAGGATGAAAACATTGTCACCTGTAAAAACCCATTCCATGATAGAAAAGAACCACATGCAATACCATGCATGCCAGATCTAGCAAGGAAAAAACATATGCAAGTTGATACCTACAATGAAGCATGTTGTAGCTCCTTAATCTTGCCTTTCCCTGCTTGATCCTTGCTTCCTCTTGCCTTCTTTGTCTTTCTTGCTCCAATGCCAAAGTGCTCCAAGAAACAAACTCTAAGTATCCAAGAGTATGAGCAAGAGAGAGTAATGAGATTACTCCAAAATTGAACTGACAAAAGGTTACATTGACTAAGCTTTCTAACTAATCCTCAGAAGCCTTTTTATTAATGAGGCCTCTATTTTCTTCATTTTCCATTATTTTCCTTCATTTTCCTCCTCACATGCAACATGTGACCTTTCACCTTCCTTTTCTCCTTATTTCCATTATTTTCATAAATACATGTGCCAAAAATTCCATTTTGCCTCTTTAATGCCTTAACCATTACCTTTGCCAATTTCCTTAGCCATAAACAACCAAATGAACACACCCTAGGATGTCTTGCCCACATTCAGCTTAGAATACATGTCCCATCAACTGTAGTTATTGTTTTTAACTTTTATTACTTGCAATTTTCACTAGGGTTGTTATAAAACCCTCTGCCTTGGGGGACATCGTTGTCGGTGTTAAACCACACCAAGACCTCAGAAAAACCACTGGAAAACAAACATACTACCCATGGAGCTTTATAACTTAGCTTGTTGCAGTATTTACATTGATATACTTGCTCAAAAGAAAAACATCATGAAAACGTGACCAAATAACAACCATACCACATACTAGAGCTTTATAACATAGTTCATTACCATATTTACAATAATCACATATACACATATGCACATTCGCTAACCATCAAATAAAAGGATATGATGGTCATATCAATCAACAAGGGAGTCCATGGGATCACACCTCCACCATCAAAAGTAGTATCAGGATTCACCTCCTTCCTAGGAAGTCCAGAATCCATTGTCACAGTCAAAGCTTCATCTAATGTTCAGCGCTACAATCCTATGCCACTTGTCCCCTCAGTGAACATTTACCAGCTCGTTGTTCTAGGGCGCACTCCCAATGTGCGTCTGATTCCATCTAGAAATGTTCATGACCAAAAAAAATCCATCCCTGACCTTCCCTTCTCTGCTACACAGTCCCTCGGGCAATCTGGTCAACCCTTCTGTGCAGTTACTCACCTTCCAAGTTCCACTGAGACCCCCACCTCGGGTAGTCCATCCCTTGGCAAGGCTTCCTCACATCAGAAGATACAAAAGCCAAGGCATATACCCACCTCAAAACCATCATACCAGTCATAGCATGCTCCTAGCAATAAATGGACACAATTAGGTACCAGTGTCCCACAATGGCCCTGTTCCTAAAGTGCTTTACCAACATACTGCTGCATATTCCAATTCTTTTTACTAATGTTGTTGATTCTTGCAGTTGATTTCAACCATCAATATGAGCATGTTCATGCATTCTTGTTCTAAGCACATAATTTCCATTAGATTCAAATAAATTGAAATAAATTCAAATTATACCTCATTGGTAGCTCGTCAATAAGGTACACTTCCTGTTTACTTCCTATCACAACAAGTCAAACTAGAATCATGTATAAAAACATCACATCATGTTAGCTCAAAACATAACCATCATAAATCACATGTAACCATCATAAACCGGAATCATGGATCACATGTAATCATCATAGACCATAATCATAAATCATAGCATAGTAAAATTGAAATAAAATACTGATACTTATCCTTCATCAATCCTTACCTCTGCCTCTTTTCTTTTGTACACAAACTGGATCGATTGCCACACCCAACAAACACCCAGTGCCTTCTCCTACAACAAGTACACATACACATAGTGTGCATCACACACATACAACCATACATGCCATATAACACCATGTAATGCATGCACCTATACCTGACACCTACACCCAATGTACGTACGAATATGTGCACAATGTACATCATAAGACATTCATCTGCACACAACGTACGACACCACAAAATGCATACACGTACACCCGGTATACGACACAACTCATACACCTACACCTAGTGTACAATACAACACAAGACATATGCCTACATCCAGTGTACAACACAATACATGCACCTACACCTGATGTACAACATAACACAAATACATGTCTAGAGTGCAACACAATGAATGCATATGTCACAATACCATGACTACACAATGCACATACATAATACTACATGGTCACAACACAGCATGTACAACATTCACTCAATCCCACACGTACACCAATACCACATGTACCAAGCACCACCTGCACAATGTGTGCACAACATCACATGCACACGACACCACCTGCACAACGTGTACACAACCCATATGTATATGGCACCACTGTACAACGTGTACACAATACAACATGTACACAGTACCACATGCACAACATGTACGCGACACCACATGCAAAACATATACACAACACCACCTGCACACAGTGCCACTTGTACAACATGGACATAGCACCACATGCACATAGCATCACTTGTACAATCATGCACACCACACCATATGTACATAGCACCACATGTACAACATGCACGCAACACCACTTGTACATAGCATTGCATATCCAACATGTACATAGTATCTTCTGTACACATTACCGCATGTCCAAAATGTGTACATCACCATATGCACACAACAATGCATATCCATCATGTACATAGTACCATCTATACCCAACATTGCATATGGAATATTCGTACAACACTATATGTACCATCTTGTACATAACATTGCATAAACAACATGTACACACGCTATGTATACACAACACCGCATGTGCACAACATCATAGATGCAACATGTACAACATATACAACATATGCACAACAATAGTACCTCACATCCAAAAGCACACTGTCTCTAACAAGAAACATTACTCCCATTCTCTTATCTATGCTTGTCCCAGAATGTCGCAAACCATATTGCTTTCATTTCATTGATGTATCCTTCCACATGCCTGTCATAAGCATATGCATAATACAATTATACAATATCAATTCACATCCATATGATACTGACCTTGTATATTTGTTGCGACTACTCTTCTCACTTGATTCCTCATGAACCAAGAATCTCTCCATGTCATTTACCTGCATAAGAAATCATTCCTCCACAAGAATGAACCCTGACAGCCCTGTTATATAGTGACAACATACATACATACATGCATATATAATCATTAGTATAAAACAATCATCATCCTGTTAGACAACGACATACATACATGCATGCATACATATATAAACATCAACACAATCATGATCATGACATAATTACCAGATAACATAAGGTCTATGTTAAGAGAACTTCCTTTATCCTTGTACAACATGTACAACATTGAGAACAATCGTTCCCAACATAACCAAGGCATCCAACACCTAAGATCCATTTACTTTACCTTTTCTAGTTAACTTTCCCATTATTGTTCTGTCATCATCCATTTACCACAATGGACCCAACCAGTCCAACCGAATATCATAGTCTTACCTTCCATTATGCTTACTCATACATTGAGCTTCATCCATGTCTTACATTACTGTTGGGTGCCACAGAGCTTTCCCCGAGCTCCATCAACTTTTCCTCTTTCCCAACCAATTCCCTGGGCTCAAAACAAAAAAGGTAAGAATGGAAACAATAACAACAATAATACCATGAAAACCAATAACAACACGACTCTGCAAATGAAGTGGTATGGCCATACTCTAGACATGAATAAAGCTGCAAATCAGGCGCAAGCCAATCAAAAAAAGATGAAAATCACAAGACTAACAACAAACACCATGACTCAATCCCCATGGTTCCCATGGAAACTCAACGAGATCCTTCTTCAATATTTCATGGCAACCTCTCTTTTCCATGTAGTCCCTCACATCATATTTCCATAAACACATAAATGTCAGTGTATAAATAAACATAACAATACATCAGTTACCTTATCTTGTTGTGCCATCTCTCAAGGGTATCCACGCCATCTCTCAAAGGTCTCCAATTCCCTTGAAAAATCCACCTGTAACTCGAGACTAACTAATATACCTATCAAGTACATGTTCATGAATATAGCATGTATCCACACAATGTCAGACAAAATCAAGGTTAAGAATACTTCATGTATGAAAATCACTCATTCATTTGGAATTAGAGTTTCCAAACATAGCCAAATGAATTCTTACATGATTCCTTTCTTCTACCTTTATCCTGCTGCAACTGAGTCTTGCTATATACTATCACGTCACCCAACTATTAGTTATATAAACACATCAATTATTACCTCATCATGCCAATACCAAACATGTTTCCTGCAACTTCTCACACATTTCAACCACATGTTCCAAATATCAAGACAATCATATCTATCAATTTGAAATCAACTTTTACAAACAATCATGTCATAATCCATAGTCAACTCATAGTCATTAGAGATAATGCTACAACTATCACCTACTACACTCAAGTACATATCAACTGTCTCAACACATATGTGTTAGTAAAACCATCTTAAATCAATATCATTGGAACACATACTCATATTATTAAATTCATCAAACATTCAACCAACTTGCAACATACTATGTTAAATAGATTAACTAGACAACATAATCAAATAGACAAGCACCAAATATATGACATAAGAAAACTCGTACCTTGTTGTATCTCAAGGGAGGCTATCTTGTTTGCACAATATAGTTAGCACGATATAACTTCTCAAACATCAACTTAAACACAAATAATATCATGTTATCAATAACAATCACTAACTAACATGTTCACATCCTAACTCATAAACAATTATCATTTATGCATAGTAATCACATATGCATGATTGGTCTAGATTAGCACGACACCAAATCACAAATATGTCGGCTCATACTTGAATATCGCAACCATAGCCATCTGCATTAGCCAAGCCAGGTTAAAACAATACATATAACATCAATATCTTCAATGCAATGAACATAACCATCACGCATATGACCAACCAAATTACAATAGAAAGATCTCAATGAAATAACCCTAATCATTGTGTTAATAGCATATAACAACAATAATCTATATATCATGTTCATCAAAAACATATAACCTAATCATCAAGTTTTCTAACATAAAACAACAATAGCTATGCATACAACCACAGGTTACTATCATTCGTGACCATCCGACACATGTGCTTATGACTATACTAATCAACTATCATCTATCAGGTATGTAACCATAACATCAAAAGACATGTACATAACCTGTATATAACCCTAATGCATATAAAAAACCTTAGCCTACATACCTGCATGCCCAACATACAAACTTGTATGACGACATGCTCTCACCTCAAGGTCTAATGATGCAACTTCACTTTGATGATCTACATCTCTGGCTTTACCTTATTCAACACATTAGCATCATAACATACCAATAGCACCATGATGACATATATCGCCTACAACGACTTCACAATGCATGTTTGAACTAATATTCAAACTATAACCAAGACCATACATGCATCAACTGTATATAGACATATAACAAATGATTACCAGACCATACACACATCGTTCTAGCTAGAGTCCAGTCGTTAATGTGGGACATATCAAGTACACGAACCATGACCTCATGCATGACAACAACCATTACTCTATTGTACACATTGTCACACACAACCAACAGTGTGTATAAGCAATTCCAAATCAACCACACATACACATAGATGCATGTTTTCAAACATAAGTGATCAATTATTGTAATCAGCCTACAATACTGATACATGTAATCCAAAATATTCAAGAATGTAACCTAACATACAAGGATGTAAGTAAGTGACATGAAATCAACATGTAAGTGACATATAACCATATGTAACCAATCACGTACTTATGACAATGCGTTTCATGAAATCAATATCAAATTCTCCATGATAACCATGCTACAACTCTAATAAATCATAAAGCAAATGAAACAAGTATATAAGTGTAAGAGACACACATGAAACTGACATGCATCCATGACAAACACATTCAACCCATCATGTTCGAGAGTTGAACCATGCTCTGATACCACTCTATAACACCCTCTTCCCACATCCACCCAAGTAACTATCCAACCAAGGATGAGAGGCTACTATGATCATATTCGACCTCCTATTTGACCTTAAGGAAGTGGAATTGATGGAACATCACACACAGTCATCCAACATCATCAGTAGAACCCTCAGAAGACAAGTCAGCTACTCAGACAGCCTGTCTCTGGGTCCCACTATTGTTTTTGACCTATTAGGCCATAGTCACTCTCATGCTATGGGCAAGGGAGTGACCAAAGACCTAAAGTCACTCTCATAGGCATGCATGCCAGCGACTGTGGACCAAACTTTCCAGTTTTGTGCCAGTGACCCCGAGATTTAAGCCATTTTTCAGGCCTAGAGCCCACGCCACTACCCAAAATGGAATGAAAGCTTGAAATAAATAAAAGTACAGGGAAACAATGATGCAAAAGAAATAAGATCAATAAGACCTTAACGAGACCCCTACTAGCCATGATACTTATTTCATCAAACATATCATTGACATGTAACCTATAGGTGTAAACAGCAGAATTAAGCGTAGGGATCTCATACTTATATGAGAATCCCTATAAACCATTGTGCCCTCATGCCATTTGTTGCATTATCATCTATTAGGTCATAGACACATTATCCATTCATGTACAAGTAAAAACATGTTGAGATCCATACATAACTGATGTCACAAAATGTACATATAACTAACATAATAGGAACAAAAATACCATAAACATATCAGCCATCAAAATCCACATATACATCACTACATTTGCACATGGATATAAAGGGATTGAACTTCTTATTAATGAATTAAATAAACTAACCGGAGATGGGACTACCACATTCCACTTGCCCATAGAATGGTTGAGCCAAATATCTCTTCAATCATTCACCCTTATGCCATATTCCAAGCATGAATGTGGGATTCAAACCAAAAGAACTCAACCAGGGCATACCAACGCTAAACCACCTCACCTTCATTAATAAAAACTGGGCTTTACCATAATCCATCCCAAATCACTAGGCCAGTGCAGTGAACACATCATAATAGGCTTTACCATGATCTCCACCTGATCACTAGGCCAATGTAGTGAACACATCATAATAGGCTTTACCATGATCCCCACCTGATCACTAGGCCAAACAAGCATGGATGCCACTGGATTTCTCCACCTACATCGTGAGGAATTTTCCTCTCTCCTAGTCTCTCAGACTTTACCGCAATCCAAACCCGAATCAATAGGCCTTAAATTGAGACCCACTCTCTAGGCTTTACCACATATCCCAAACTCGGGATTACTAGTCCCAATGGAGAGAAAACCACCTCTAGGTTTTACCGTATATCCTTCCATTCACCAACAAGGATTCCTAGGCCATCCGAGGCAACACAAAATTCAGCTTTACCGCAACCCATAGTTTGGTTTAGGGATTACTAGGCCATGTGTTCTATCATTTCATAGATCCACCTCACTCAGCTTCAAAACCATCCTGCAATCCATCTCAACAAGACCTGAGAACCCCATCAGACCATGGATATCTGCAAACGAAAAGGCTAGACTAAAAATAATGTCACACCTAGAAAAGAACCACATGCAATACCATGCATGCAATATCTAACAAGGAAAATACACATGCAAGTCAATACCTGCAATGAAGCATGTTGTAGCTCCTTGATCCTACCTTTCACTGCTTCCTCTTGCCTTATTTCCTTTCTTTCTCTAATGCCAAACTGCTCCAAGAAACAAACTATAAGTATCCAAGAGTATGAGAGAGAGAGAATAATGAGAGTGCTCCAAAATTGAACTGAGAAAAGGTTACACTGAATAATCTTGCCAACTGATCCTCATAAACCTTTTTATTAATGAGGCCTCTATTTTCTTCATTTTCCATTACTTTCCTTCATTTTCCTCCATGCAACCAGTGACCTTTCACCTTCCTTTTCTCCTAATTTCAATTATTTTGATAAATAAATGTGCCAAAAATGCCATCTTGCCTCTTTAATGTCTTTGTCAATTTCCTTAGCCATAAACAAACAAATGAACACCCCCCAAGATGTCTTGCCCAACATTTAGCTTGGAATACGTGTCTCATCAACCATTATTATTGTTTTGAACTTTTATTACATGGAATTTTCACTAGGGTTGTTACATTATCACAATGTATCACTTTAGGGTCCATTGGTCCTTCAAAAAAGTTGGACAACAACTTCCTCAACCAGATAGTTTCTATGTTGACTTCACAGGTTGCAATATACTCAACCTCAGCACTACTCAAAGAAACAATATCTTGCTTTCTTCTCATCCATGAGCTCATGGAGGATCCCAAACTAAAACATCCTCCTGTAATGCTCATTTCATCCTGCTCACTGCCTCCCCATTCAGAATCTGTATATCCAACCAAGTGGACATCATTCTTCCTATCATATTTCAGGTAATAGTGGATTGTTCCTTGTATATATCTCAGTATATTTTTTGCTGCTATTCAATGATCATGCTTCGACTCCAATTGGAATTGACTATGAACATTTATTGTAAAACATATGTCTTGTCATGTATTCACTGAGTACATTAGTGAGCCAGTCAATTGTCTATACCTGGTAGGATCCAAAAGGCTTGATTCATAAATCCTTAGTCTTTTCAAGTTTTTGATCATCGGGGTTGTCATTGGTTTGAAATACATCATGTCAAACATCTTCAACATCTCAATCACATACTTCCCTTGACCTAGATAGATCTCATTAGGTCCTTGCTAGACTTCCAGTACCAAATAGTAGTGCATCAGCCCTAAATCCTTCATGTCAAATTCAGTTGCTAGTTTAATTTTCATTCTTCAATTTGACCTTCCACACCTATCAAGGTAAGATTATCCACATACAAAAGAATGATTACTGGCTCTCCCTTCACAACCTTAATATAAAGGTTCGGATCAGCATAACTCTTTTTGAAGCCTAATCTTTGTAGGTATGCATCCATCCTAACATACCATGCCCTTGATGCTTGCTTGAGTCCATATAATGCCTTCTTCAATCTGAAAACATATGCCTGTCTATCTTTAAATTCAAATCCCAAGGGTTGCTTTATATAGACTTCCTCATCAATTGTGTCGTTCAGGAACGCAATCTTGACATCCATTTGGTGGATGTTCCATCCCATCAATTTTTCCAAAGAGACCATCAAACGTATAGTTGTATACCTTTTTGTTGGAGAAAATTTCTCTTCATAATCGATGCCTTCTTATTGAGAGAATCCCCTATCCACAAATCTTGCCTTATATATATCAATACTTCCATATGCTACATGTTTAATCTTGTAGAGCCACTTGGAAGTTACCAAATATTTGTCTTTAGGCCTAGGTAAGATCTCCCAAATGCCATTTGTCATTATAGATTGATACTCTTCATTCATGGCATCCTTTCATTCTTGGTGTGTGAAAAATTCTTCAAAGGTGGATGGATCTACTTCTATCAACTTCGTCATATAGGTTGCATACCCAGAATATTGTTTGGGCTTGTTGCTTTCCCTCAATGTGCCTTGAACTGCTACATGACCTTTTGCATCAAGTAGTGTATACTTCAACCAATTGGGTCTCTTTCTATTCTTAGGGATTATCATAGGTTGTATAGGTTCACTAGGACCTTCATCTTCACGATTTGATTCTTCTTTATCCCTAGTAACTTTCTCTTCAAATACTGGAAGTTCTTCGTCACCAGAGTCCATAGGAAGATCCTTAGATTTCTTAAATGCAATACTTTCGTCAAATATCACATATTGATTGACTTATATTTGGTTTCCTTCCTTTATGTAGATCCTATAGGCCTTATAATACTTATTGCACCCAACAAATGTTCCCTTCATGCCTGATGGATCCAATTTCTTTCTCTTGTCCTTACGTATATGAATATAGATAGGATAACTAAAATCGAAGATGATCTAGGCTTGGTTTCTTCCCAATGAATACTTCTTCAAGTGTCATCTTATCTAGTGACTTATGGGGACTTCGATTTTGCATGTATATAGTGGTCTTTGTGGCTTCACCCCATAGAAATTTTGGTAAATCTTGATCATGTAGCATAGCTTTTACACTTTCTTCAATGGACCGATTATTTCGTTCTGCAACTCCATTTTTTCCTAGATTATAAGGGATTATCATCTCACTCTTAATCTCGGACTCCTTACAGAAGGCTATAATTTCCATGGATATGTATTCTCCTCGATTATTAGACCTTGATATCTTTATTCTTCTTTTCGTAGGGTTCTCTACTTCATCTTTGAATTCTTGAAATTTAGTAAATACTTCATCTTTGGATTTCATCAAGTAAACCCAAGTTTTCCTTGAATGGTCATCTATAAATGTGACATAATATTACCTCCAAGTGATTTAGGAGTCATAGGACCATGGACATCGAAATGAATAAGATCCAAGATTTCTTTTTACCTTGAAGCACTGCTTCCAAATTGTCTCTTGGTGTTCTTACCCAATGCACATCCCTTGCATACTCCTTCATGATCTTATTTTAGTTCGGGGATTCCATCTACTATTGAATTTAGGGTTGGAATGATTTTGAAATGGATATGACCAAATATTCTATGCCAAAGTTCACATGGGCTTATTTCAATGTGAACTAAAGCTTAAGTAAGGGGAGTTAGCAGCCTGTAAATTCTTCCTTCATGAATTCCAATCATTCTTGCATTTTCTATGCTTGAATTGTTACCTCATACTAAAACTCTTACATCTATGAAAGCCACTATATAAACTTTATCTTCTAGACTTGAAATGGAAAGTAACTTCGTATGCAAACCTAGAACAAATAGGATGTTGTTGAGATGAATATTTCCTCCATTCTCTAGTTCTAGTGAGGTTGATCCAATTCCTCTCACAAGATAGCTCTTATTATCACCAAACTCTACAGAGTAAAAGGAATTTCCTTTTGATAGTTTTTTTAGTTTCTTGTGATGGCCAGTCATATGTGTTGATTCTCCACTATCGATCAACCGAATTCTCTCATCTTGAAATGTGTCTGTGAGTGCTGAGAAGAGTCCTTTGTCCTTTGTCTTGATCACTTCCTTCTTTGGAGTAAATATACGATTCCATACTTCTTTAAAGCCCTTCTTGAGATGACTTGATACCTTTGAACACTTATTTATAAACTTCTTCAGTGTAGTATAGATCTTCATAATGCCCTTAGCCAACCTTAGCTCTAAAACCGTGTTGAGAAATCTATAGGGCAATGATTATAGCGATTTCTTTTCTCTTGATAACTGCTTGTGATATATTTTTACTTGTTCTTAATTATTAGCTTATTTACTTATTATTATGTTTGTATATCATCAAACATCTACCAAAATAAGAAGAGAAAGAACACATAATGTAGGCTACAAGCCAGGGTAAAAACCTATCCACTTGAGAGGAAAACCCATAAATATATTCTCTTCTTATAGATTCCTCAATTGAAAAATTCCAAGACCTATAGACCAAGACAAATACCCTCCAAGACCAAGTCCAACCCTTCTGGATGATATGCTTCCTTTGTCCAAGTCAAACCCAATCAAATCTCTTCTAGGAGCACAACTTCGACCCCCAGCTTCAGAATTTTGGACTCTACTACAAGTCTAAAACTTTCGGCCCTCCCAGCAACGGTTGTTGTCACACATGTGAGCTTATTCTAGGATCCTAAGACTCATTTGTACCTTCACTTGGATTTCTCCTTCTTCTGGTACTTGAGGATTACCTAATGTGACCTTCTTTGACATTCTTTATCTTCCTTCTTCAAGATCTAACATGCAAAAGAAAAAACCTAGACCAGCAGAAAAAACCCTAGCCTTCCTTAGCATGTGTTAGAGAGAAATAACCCAAAAGAAAGACTTATTTTTCCTCTTCCTTATTCAATTCCTTTTTCCTCTTCCTCCTTTGCTTGAATGAGTGAGTGATGAATGTCTTCCAAGAAGGTAGAGTTTCCTCCTTTATATAGGCTTCTTAAGGTGGGTGTGGTTCTTAAAATTAGGTCGACTTCCTAGCTTCTAAGCCAACTTGGTATTTAAGGGAATTTTGACACTTTTAAAGAAAAAAAATAATTCTTTACAGGTTACAATGTGCTTGATGGGGTCTTCAACTTATGACAACGACTCTTTTGAATTCTTGACCTAGGACAAATCCTAGAAGCATGCAATGGGTGCTTGACCTCTAAAATAAAAGACCTTGAGCATGAAACCCGTGCTCCAATAATAATAATAATACTTTTTCTTTCATTTTACAATATACAAGAATCAAAATTGCATTTCATATTTATGAAGGCCTAACCTAGTTACACATTTTTCAACAAGTAGAGTTATCATTGAGCATGGAGGATAGTGCTTGATGATATTCTTGTCTTTGATGAACAATGATGCGTGTTTCCTCTTAAGCTTTGAAATGGCTTATCATTTTTTATCAATCCATATAGAGTTGTAGTACAACAAGATTAGGATGATTGAAAATATACAAATACTACAGTCTTTGTAAATGAAGGTACATAGAAGAGTTCAAAAAAAAATTTCAAATATTTTCCTCAAATTATCCCTATTGTCATTAGAAATAATTACAACTTTTAAAATAAAATTATTCAATGGATCTTTTATTTGGAATATTCATTGGCTAATTACTTGTTTTTTTAATGAAAATTCAAGTTTAGGATGTGCCTAGAACCTAGATTTTCACAATAAACTTTTATATTCATTTTTTAATTATTTTTACATATATTTTTTATTTTTGTATTTGTATTTTTAATTATTATTGGAAAAGTAATTTTCTAAATGGAAGAGGGGTAAAATTATTATTGTTAATACCCACAACCTGCATCTTAGCTTGCTTAAATGGTAGGGAAATAAAATAATCTCCACCGACTGGTTTGTTGTAGAGCTTCAATATGTGGCTGCCAACCACAAATGAAACTCCTTCCTCATAAATTGTCTTTATATTGACTGATCCATTATCAAATACTTCTTCTACTTCATAGGGGCCTATCCAATGAGTGGTAAATTTTCCCTTGAAATCTTTGAATTTGGAATCAAAGAGCAAAGCACAATCACCAACTTTGAACTCCCTTTTCTTAATGAAATTTTCATGCCATTTTGACCTTTGTTGTTGGATAATGATTTTATTCTAAAGTGCTTCGTGTCTGATTTCATCAAGCTTATTTAATTGCATAATTATTTTTTTCTGAGCTTTACACAAGTATAACCCTAATTCCATTGCTAATCTAAATGTTTAGACTTTGAATTCAATGGGAAGAAGAATTTGGTTACCATACACTAATTCATAAGGGGTAAAACCAATAGCACTTTTCCAAGTGGTTATATATTCCCACAAATCTTTTGGAATGTTGTCTGTCAATTCCTTCCTATGTAGTTGGATCGTCTTGGTCATGATTGCTTCAAGAATCTTATTAGTTGATTCAACTTGTCCATTAGCTTACAAGTGATACGAAGTGGATTTTCTATGCTTCATCTTGTATTTTTCCATTGTTTCTTATACTAACTTAGAGGTAAAATATGCTCCTTGTTCAGTAAATTCCTTTAGGAATTTCAAATATGATAAAAGTATCTTCAAAGAGAAAATTGATTATTGATTGTTCAAAATCTGGTTAATGTCTTAGCTTCTACCCATTTGATAACCTAGTCAGTACATACCAGGATGTAGCTCTTTCTTTTTTACTTAAGTTTAATTTGTCAAAAAAAATCTAGAGCCCATTTTTTAAATGGCTTTAAAAGAAATGGTGGTTTCTATGACATTTCATCAATTATTGTTTGTAGGTCCATCCTTTGACATTTATCACAGTTTCGAACATATTATCTTGTATCTTTGAACAAGAATGGCCAATAATAGCCTTGATTAAGGATTTTATAGGTTGTTATTTTGTTTGCAAAATGCCCACCACAAGGTTCATCATGACAAGATTTAAGAAAATAAAAAAAAAATCTCATCTTCTCTAACAAATCATCTAATAACAAAATTAGATCCTATGTAGAAAAAATATCCAATAATCCAATTGTATCTTTCACTTTGATTGATTATTTTCTTTTTCTCCTTGGAAGTAAAATGAGGTGGTAATTTTCCCAAAGAAAGATAATTTGCTACATTAGAAAAACATGTTGTTTTAATTGATATAGCAAATAAATGTTCATCTATAAAATCATCAAATAATGGAACAGTCTCACTAGGGTTGTTCAAGCAAGATAGAAAGTTTGCTACCTGATTTTCCTTTACAAGACGATCAATAATGAAGTTGAATTCTTGCAATAGTAACATCTATCATGTAATTTTTTCATTGGTAATAGGTTTATTTAACAAATATTTAATAACAAAATGGTTAGTGTGGATAAAGGCAACCTGTGACATAGCATCAGAATTTATTTATTACATGCACAATTGCTAACATTTCTTTCTCAAGGACCGTATAGTTTAGCTTAGCTATGGTTAATTTTTTACTAATAAAGTAAATATCACCGATCATAAGATCTTCTTTTTTACCTAACAATGCCCCTATTGCAGTTTTAGATGCATCAATGGAAATATGAAATGGTAAGGAGAAATTGGGTCCTCCTAAAATCGGTGAAGTAGATAATTTTTCTTTGATGGCTTCAAAAGTAGTTTATCAATTGGGATTCCAACAAAATAATACCTCTTTGACAAGAAATTTACACATAGCCAGGGCTATTTCACTAAAATCATCAATGAATCTATGGTAATAGCTTGTACAACCCAGAAAACTCTGGACTTCTCGTTGACTTGATGGATTAGGGAAATTAATGATAAGTTCAATCTTGGTTGGGTCTATAGTCATTCATACAACATAAACATGATGTCCCAAAATAATGCCTTATGTTAGTATCATAAAACATTTTTCATTGTTGAGGGCCAAATTAGTTTCTATACATATTTTCAAAACTTTTCAAGATTGATTAAAGATTCTTCAAAAGTACCACCGTATACCGAGAAATCATCCATATAAACTTCAAGACGTCCATCAATTAGAAAAAAAAATATGGCTAAAACCACTCTTTGGAAGGTGCATATGTTCCTAAGGACATGTAAAAGTAGTTTTGTCCTAGTCTTCTATAGCTATCTTTATATTATTATAGCCACTACATTTAGAAAAGATAAATATTTCTTTCATGCCAAGGTATCTAAAACTTAATCTATGAATGACAATGGAAAGTGAACCTTAAGAGTGGCTTTGTTCAATTCTCTGTAATCTACACATACTTTCCATTTTCCATTTTTCTTAGGCGCTCTAATTAAGGGTGAAACCCACTGAATGTCAGAGATAGGGTAGATAAAATATACCTTTAGTAATTTATGAAGTTCATCTTTTGCTCTCTCTTTCAGCATTGGATTCATTTGTCACTGAGGTTTCCTTATATATCTAGCATTTTCTTACAAATAGATATGATGAATACATGTATTAGGGTGAATACCTTGCATATTTGTGTAATCCCAAAAAAATGCTTTGGAGTACTTATTTAGCACTTGAATTAATTTATCTTTTTGAGATGCTTCCAGTGTAGAAGTCATGTTTACAATTTTTTCTAGTTCAAGTTAAATAGCTTTAGAAGTTGAATTTACCATTGAATTTATAGGAAAATTTGTTGAAAATAAGATTGTAGATAATTGATCATGCAATTTTCTAGAAAATATTGTTCTAAAATATCATTTGTTGCAACATATTGAATTGTTCTTAATTATTCTGCAATACCAGGATTAGAAATGAAGTAACCTAACAAATTTTCATTCGATTACTTCATTTTCTTTCGATTATTATTTGTCTTGATCTGTAACTAATGAATGAATTGGTTGTATCCATCCATGGTCTTCTAAGGATAAGGGGATGTCCACCCAAGTTTTATTTGGGTTGTAGAACTAAGAAGTCTACAAGAAATTTGAAAGAACCCAAGGAGACTATTAAATCCTCAATTACACATTATTGTTTGATTTCAAATATATCAACTAATTCAATTATTGCAGGTGTTGGTTGAAAATTGTGTCGATTCAAACTTTGCACAGTGCCCATTGTCATAATATTGATTGTTGTTCTTAAATCAAAATATTTGGAATATATACATTTTCAATTATAATAGTAACCATTGGGATTTCAGGCTCCAGAAATTTTTCAGTTTCAATTGAATTTGATTTTATACTAGCTAAATGACCAATGACATGTATTATGGCAGGATCTTCCTTTCTTTTATTATATTTCAAACAAGATTCCTTCATTGTTTTAGCATAAATTGGAATTTTTTGGATAGCTTGCAATAAAGGAATTTAACAAGTAAATTATTTAGTTGATCTAAGAAATCATGCTCAATATGAACCATTGAATTTTTCTACAACAAACCTTTCTAGAAAGGGAGGTACTTTAGTAGTCAAATATGGATTATGATATTTTTTCATTATCGTTGCGCTGCGCTGCGGGCTTGACCTAGCCGTGCGCCCTCCTCCCCGAGCTGCCTCCTGCAGCTGCCCCGCCTGGCAGCCTCCAGCTGCTGGGCTCGTCTGCCCCTGCCTCCCCCCGGAGATCCCTTCTCGCATTAGCCTGATCGACTCTCCTCCTTGTTGTGCGTTTTGTGCAGCTGCGTCTGGCCATGGCTCCCCCTTGGGGCTCGGATCCTTCGGAACCTCCTCTGGCCCCTCCCCCGGAAGTATCAACATTCAAAGTAATGATCGCTTCGAGCGGCAAGAGAGAGCCCTCTGCCAGCCAGCAGAAGTTCGTCAAGAAGTTGGAGTCCATCCCCACGGTAACCCTCCCTGAAGAAGAAACCTTCAAAGTAGCCTTGAATCTTGTAGAGAGGCCTCATAGGTCAGTTCACAGGCCTCTGGCCTTCGCCCAAGTCGGTGGAGGACTGGACACAAAGGAACTGGAAGCCGTTAATCAAAGAGGGTATCAAAAGCTACTTCGTAGGCAAATGTTTTTTCATCTTTGTATTTGAAAGTGCAGAGGACAGAAGCCTAATCTTCAGAAATGGACCTTATTTTATGGGCCCCCAAGGTCTATACTTAAATAAATGGTCACCAGACTTTGATCCAACCCAGGACGTCCCTTTTGCGGTTCCGGTGTGGGTGCGGCTCCCTCGTCTTCCCTTACACTGTTGGAACCAGAAGTCACTCCAGATCATTGGCAATGGTCTAGGGAAATACATAGACTAGGCGGTAAGAAAAGACCAATATTCTTGTGCACGCATCTGTGTCGAAGTCGATCTGGAAGAGGGCTTGCCGGAAGCCATAAAACTCACAGTCGTAGGTTGGACGCATATCCAAGAGCTGGACTATGAACAACTGCCATTTAAATGCAAACACTGCCATGAATACGGGCATTTTGCCAAACACTCTAAGAAGAAGTCTGAAGAACAACCAGACAAACCGAATGGCGAGCAATGGACCCAAGTACAAAAATCCACTTACCAGAAGAAAGGCAATGGGAAAGGCACCTAGAAAGAGACTCCAACCACCTCCAACCCCACTCAAGAAAAGAACCCAAATGACAAAGAAAATATCCAGAGCAAGACAGTCACAGTAACCCCAGAAAATGTGGATCAGATTGACCCTCCTAGCAACAACACAGAAGATGCAGAAACGGTACACATGGAAGCCCCCCAAAGAAGCCCCTCCAACCCCTCATACGCAGAAGTAGCAAGAAAAAAACTAGCTGAAAGCTCTGACTCCTTGGATGAGGAAACCTTCGAGCAACCTACAAGAAAAGTTGGAAGGAAATCCCGCAGAGAAGCAAGGGAAGAGGAGGCGGAAAGGCTCAAAACTCAAGGGAGCCAGCCTACAATAGAGATGTCAATCGGGAGAAACCCCAAGAACAGGCCCCCAAAGGGGGGATCCCACCCCACCCCTGGTAAATAATGTGCCTCATCTCTTGGAACTGTAGAGGTCTGGGAAACCCCTCGAAAGCAGAAGCGGTCAAGGATCTCCTTAAAATAGAACCCTCAGACATTCTAATGCTCCAAGAGACTAAGATAGAGGGGAAAGCCCTGCTAGACATCAGCAAGAAGAAATGGAATAAAAGTACAGGAATAGCAGTCAGCGTAAGAGGTTCCTCTGGAGGGCTGGCAACTCTTTGGACATAAGATCTCTTCCAGTTGAACAAATACCATGAGACCTAGCACTGGATCTACACGGAACTTACGCACTGCACAAGTAATTTAACCTTCTCCCTCTTCAACCTTTATGTACCTGTTCTGTATTCTGAAAAGAAGGATTGTTGGAAATCCCTCACTGAATTCCTTGAGCAGCACTCCCCCAGTAACATCATTCTTGCTAGGGATCTAAATATAGTTTTAACAGCAAAAGAAAAAAAGGGAGGCACTAACAACAGAGACCCCATGCTCCCCATAGTGGAAGACCTTATCCAGCAGTGGGATCTCCTCGATTTCACTCCGGTTAAAGGATCCTTCACTTGGTCCAACAACAGAGTTGGTGAGGATCATATCGCTGCTCGACTGGATCGCTTTCTAGTCCAAGGCACTCTGATGATGCATAAGAAGATAATCACCACCAAAATATTACCCAAACTGACTTCAGATCATAAGCCCATCCAGCTAATTCTGGAAGAAGAAGAAAACCTCAGCCCAATCCCCTTTTGATTCAGCTCTCTTTGGATAGAAAGGGAAGGCTTTATAGAAACAGTGAAAACCGCATGGGAAAAACCTATCACAGGATCCTCCAGTTATGTATGGGAACAAAAGCTTAAAGCCACAAAGCAAGCCTTGAAGGATTGGATTAAAAAACTGGTCCCAAATCCAACCAATGAAAGAAATGAAAATGTACAGCTCCTTGAGGCCCTCCAAGCAGAAATGGAAAAAGGAGAAATAACCCCAATGCTCCTTGATAAATAAGTCAGAAATCAATGCTCAACATATCGATCTTTCCAGAGGGAGGAAGAATATTGGCGAACTAAGTCTCGAAGTTTGTGGCTGAAAGCTGGCGACCGGAACACCACTTTCTTTCACCGCCAATATCGAGCAAGACTATCTAGAAATCATATCTCTGAAATAACAACCACTGAGGGGCAGATCTGCAAAGGGTTCAGTCAGATAAAAGAAGCAGTCGTTGACCACTTCAGGCAGCTCTACGCTACAGATAATCATACAAATGAGGAGGAAATAGCCGATCTCCTTTCCAATATCCCCCATCTGGTCAGCCCTAAAGACAATTCCATTCTCATCAGCCCCATCACTGAAGAAGAAGTCAGCAATATCATCTGGTCTATGGATCCGTACAAGGTCACGGGGCCAGACGGATTCACTATCCACTTCTACAAGATCTGCTGGGACATTACTAAAATTGATTTGCTAAATATGGTGAAAGGCTTCATGGGAAAAGCCAAGGTAGGGGGAGGAACCAACTCCACTTACCTCGCCCTTATCCCTAAAGAAACCAACCCAGAGACTTTCTCCAGATTCAGGCGAATATTGCTCTGTAACGTCTCATACAAAATTATGGCGAAGCTGCTAGCTAATAGGATCAAGCCACTGCTCAACAAGCTAATATCTAACAATCAAGGTGGCTTTGTAGAAGGCAGGCACATTTTAGACAATGTCATTCAGGTGCAGGAGATTATCCACTCAAGCAACCAGCGCAAAGAAAAAGGCATGCTGATAAAACTGGACATGGCCAATGCATTTGACCGTGTCAATCACTCCTTCCTCTATAAAGTACTCCTCTCCTTTGGCTTCTCCCTGCACTTTGTCAATCTTATCTCTGCCTGCACCCACAACCCCTGGATAGCTCCTCTTGTTAATGGTCGTCCCTCCTCCTTTTTTCAAGCCCAGAGAGGCCTCAGGCAAGGATGCCCGCTCTCTCCCTTTCTTTACATCTTGCTGGCTGACTCCCTCAGTAGAAAGCTTGCCGCAGAAATGGCCTCTGGCTCCCTCCCTGGCCTCAAACCCTCTCTATCCTCCCCAGCCCTAAATCACGCTCTATTCGCGGATGACTCCCTCCTCCTGGGAGGAGCCACAGCCAAAATAGCCAAAGCCTTTGATTCCGTTCTCAATTGTTATTGCAGGGTCTCGGGTGCTTCTATCAACAGGAACAAATGTGAAGTCTACGGATGGAACATTGGGCAGTAGGATCTCTCAAACATCTCCAACCCGATAAGCTTCAAAGTTCACGCTCAATGGGAAAAGTTCAACTACCTTGGCCTCCCCATCACAAACGGTGTCAATAAGAGGTCGTTGTGGACTATAATCATCAGCAAAATAAAAATCAAAATTATAGGTTGGGGAGGACACTGGCTCACAAAATCAGGCAAACTCATCCTGATTAAGACTGTCCTGTCGGCGCTCCCTATCTACCAAGCAGCCTTCCTTCTCGCTCCCAAAAGCGTAACAGGCCAAATCTCCAAAATTATTAGGGAATTTCTCTGGAAGGGTGGGAAAGGAAATCAAAACAAGCTTCATTTAGTGAAATGGGACGTGGTCAAGCGGCCATTCTCTGAAGGAGGCCTCCAGATTCGCAACCTAGCATCAGCGAACTTGGCATTGGGAGGCAAGATCATTTGGAAACTCTTCAAAGAGCCCAACCATCCTGTTAGCGACATGCTGAAAACAAAATATGCGCACAACACCCATCTCAGGAACATTCAGACAGCGCATCCAAATCAATGCTCCCAGGTATGGAAACTTTGCAGCAAAACAATGACTTTCTTCATGCGTAGCGTGTACAAGATCCCAGGAAGCGGCAAACACACGAATCTGTGGCAAGACAGAATTATGAATTGTGACCCCCTTGGGGAAAATTTCGAAATTACAGAGTTAAAAAGCTGGCTAGAACGCGCAGGTGTAAAAAGCCTCTACGACTTGTCAAATTGGGATTGTCACGATAACTGGAAAAGTTGGGATTTCTTTGGAATTCCAGAACGTTTATATCAGCAGAAAAGTGTCTTAGAAGACCTGTTAGAAGACGCAACCCCAGTGAACAGAAAGCTAAAGGATAGCTGGGGATGGGGGCGCTCAGGTATTTACACAACAGCCGCAGCCTACAATTCCCTTCAAACCAATAGAAACAACAGTAAGCCGCCAGAGTTTTGGAAGAAAGTATGGGAACCATTAGCGCTCCCCAAAGTAAACTTTTTCTTCTGGACACTGGTCCACAACAAGTTGCTAACTGGAGACAACTTGATGAAGAAAAGCATAGCAGGGCCGCACAGATGCGAGCTGTGTAGAAGGAGCTCAGAAACAGCCCAACATCTCTTTATGGAATGCCAATTTTCCAAAGAAGTTTGGGGTCTCATTCTTCAAGAGCTACATATCCCAGCCCCCTCTTACAATTTTGTTGCTGATCTTTTCGATTCTTGGAGTCAAAGCTATCCCAGCAATATACCAAGCAAGTCCTTCTGGAGAAAAGTCTGGAATGCTATTCCTAAGTTTGTTTGCTGGCAAATTTGGTTGACTTGGGATGACTTAATATTTAATGACAAGCTGCAAACTCCCTTCAAGGCAGCGGCAAAGGCCAAATCCCTTCTACTTGAAGCAGTCCACCAGCAACATTCCCCAAAGGCTCCTTGCTCCTCCCTGAAGAAGAGAGGTGGTTGGGCCCCCCATCCCCTCAACCTTGGAAGCAGCTAACATCTCGACATTCAGTGAACCCGGATTGGCGTAGAAGGGACCCCGAATCCAATTTCCATGAATGGTGGCGGCAACAAAAAATAACCACGATTTTTTTTTACGGAGCCTCCAAAGGCAACCCCGGGAGAGCAGGAGCTGGAGGGGTCATCTATGCCCCGGATGGCACTAAAAGGGACAGTTTTTGCTGGGGCATTGGGCAGAAAACCAACAATCAGGCGGAGATCCAAGCCCTCCTTATAGATTGTCAAATAGCTAGAGACAGAGGGGACAAAGAATTCCAAGAATTTGGAGACTCAGAGATCTTAATAAAGAATTTAAATACGGGCAATCTGATCAACAACGCAGGTCTCAATAAATCTCTAAACAGACTAAAGAGCGTCCTGCTAGACTTTGCCTCCTACAAATTCTTTCACATTCTCAGAAGCCTGAATAGTGAAGCAGACCTGATGGCAAACAAAGGCTGCAAGCTAGGGAAAGGACAACTCCTCATAAATGGTGAAAGCTCTTATCATCCATGTAATCCATGAGGTTCCTGAAAATAGAATCAGCATAAGAAACAGAAACGGATGCAATGTAAAGATGGTTGCGATGGCGTGAGCCCAATCTATTTCTCATATTAATAAAACATACCCGTTTTGGTGAAAAAAAAAATATGGATTATGATAAGATTTTGTAATTTAGATGTTTCGGTGATTGTTGTTGTGCGAGTTTTTCCTGGAATTTATTCAATATCTTCATGTTCATGAATAATTGCATGATATTCCTTTTGTGATACCTTTTCTGACTTTAAGTGAATATTATCAATAGAAATAATTGAATACAATGGAAGTGTTTCTTTTGAATTATATACAAGTTTATCCACTTTTACATTGGTATTTTCCACTAGTAGGGTTTGTAATTGAATAGGTCTAGGATGAGGTTGATTAGAGGGTAGTTGAAGATGCTGAGGTTGGATTATCCATGGTATTATAATTTGTTGTTGAACATTTTGAAATGGTTGAAATTGTTGAAATGGTGGTTGTTGTTGGAAATATGGTGGATAAGGTTGTTGATAAAGTTTTTGATATGGTTGTTGGTATGGTTGTTGGTATGGCTATTGGTGTGAGATTTTATTTCCATATGATTGTCCTCTCCAACCTTGTTGATAAGATTGGTTTGGAGGTTGTTGAGGCGACAAGCCTGCCATGGCATAGGAGCGATATATATATATATATATATATATATATATATATATATATAGGATTTTAATATAGAAATTGTGGATTTGGATATGAAGACAATGTTGTTGGTCGGGTTGACAAGGTCTTCTTGGAGGTGCAACATAATAATGTGATTTTTCTTCTTCACTTTACTAATTTGTTGCCTTTAATTCCACTATTTTTGGATAATTCTCCATTGTGTCATTCTGCACAAATCCCACAAACATCAATACTATCCAAAGGACATTCACATAAGGGATGTTTCTTTCTACATTTTGGACAAAATATAGATAACACTTCATTTTATTCTTCTTTTCTCTTTCAATCTTTTAATGTATCAATTTGAGAACCAAGAGTACCTATAAGATAAATTTTAAAATTTTTGAATAAAACACCAAGTACATCTCTTCTAGAAGCTAACTTAGTTACTTTTGCAAGTGCATCTCTTTATCCCTTACCAAACTTTTTATCTTTCTCTAAGGTATTTCCTACACAATTCGATGATTTTATCATAAGGTAATTGAGAAATATCCCATGCCCCCATAAGATTGAGGAAATATATATATATATATATATATATATATATATATATATATATATATATATATATATTAGGTTCCTTTTAAGAAGAGTTTTCGTACAAATTTAGAACTTAGATCACTTTGCTTGGTTTTCTACAAATCATATGTAAATCTTTCTATGTAATCTTCCAAATTTTCATCTTATTGTTGAATCATTTTCAAAATATCTTCTTTAGCACTTTGGGATTGACAATAAGGTTTGTATTTCTTTAAAAATATTTTTCTCATATCATCCCAATATAATATTGTTGACTCTCCTAATCCCATAAACCATTTTAACATGTATCCTTTTAAAGTAGTAGGAAATAGATGAAAATTTTGAGCATCATGTGTATACCCATATGTATGATATAAAATATCAAATTCAAATAGGAAAGTATTAGGGTCTCAATAGGCATACCATTGAAGCTTGGTAGAACAGAAGGAGGAATATTTTTCATTTTTACTTCTATTCTTAGAAATTTTGGTGCATCTATAATAGGAAACTCAAAGGTAATTTCATCTTCTTTATCTTCTCTTTTAATTCTAGGTATTCTTCCTCCATAGTTGATGCTCCTCCTTCCACATGTAATGCTTTATATTTTATTTCTCTTTCAATTATTTTTCGTTCTTCTCTTCTTTTTCTTTCTGCCTCGAGTACTTGTCATTCGTGTCCTCGTTTGTATTCTGCTTCCTTTTCTATTTACTCTCCATCTTCAATTTTTCCTTCAAACAAACTTGACAGATCTTCAATATAATGAAAATCTCCTCCTAGTAGTTCATTAGTTAAATCAGAGGGTGTGGTTTCTTCAAAGACTAATAGAGGGATTGGTTCACTAGTCTTAACTTTTTCCTCTCTTTGAATTTTTATTGCTTCAGATATTGATTGAGGGGTTTCTTTTCTTAATATTTTTATTGAAAATGTTCCTTAATGTACTTTTTTTTTGGTTTGGTGTGCTAATAGTATCAATCTCTTTACAAGTGTCAATATTTTCCCTTCAGATACATTTTATTCAATTTGTTCAATAGTGATTTTTCCAACATCTAGTGTAACTTGTTCAACTTCTTTTTTATTTTTTGATGTTCCATCTATTGATGAAGGTTGTTAAGTAGTGGGGGGGTTTTGCCTAGCATGCCTTCCTTTTTCATCTTTAGGTCTATGCATAAATGAAAATTTTAAATTTTAAATCAATTAAACAAATATAAGCGTGATTTGGACTTGAGGGTACTCAACTAAAATGAATGCACAGGTTCTTACTTCTCATCTTATCACCTCCATTCCTCCAAATCCGAAATTTTTATATTTGTGACAAATATTGCAAACTTTGCAAGAAAAATCTAAATCTAATTAACTTATAATGCACTTCCTCAGCAACAGTGCCAAAAATGTTAGCCTACTTTAGAGATCTAAACTAGGAAATGAATTTTGTATCAATCTAGTGTCTGTAAACTTTGAAGCACACTGCAGTAGGTAATGATTTAAGTTAGATTGATTGTCACTTCTAAGTCAAAACTAGTAACTAAG
Source organism: Pinus tabuliformis (assembly GCA_031772625.1). Classification (NCBI taxonomy): domain Eukaryota; kingdom Viridiplantae; phylum Streptophyta; class Pinopsida; order Pinales; family Pinaceae; genus Pinus; species Pinus tabuliformis. The sequence goes on along the minus strand of CM062820.1, from coordinate 877,146,952 downwards.
TTAAGGAAGCATGAAAAAAACATTTAATATATTCACACAAACTTGAAATCAAACTCACACTAAATTGACTTAAGAATACTTTGGACTAGGCATACATTGGGATTTCTCACACAAATCCAAGTTCTCTACGTAATTATATTCAAAATGCCAATTTTTCACTCAAATGTTGGGAATAAAAATGATAAAATTTGTTTTTAATCAAACATGTTGACAAATACAATAGGGACTTCCTTGGCAATGGAGGAAAGTGAAGACTCTGGTATTCATTCAATCAAATTAGTCAATATTGACCTAATACTAGTTTAAAAGGAAGATAATGCACTATTTCATTCCCCATCTATAAGAGTGAAGATGAGAGGTCATTCATATTCTTCTACTCAACCCTTTAGCTAGAATATTATTGAATCATCATTCTATTCTAGGAAAGTATAAAATGAAAGTAGGGAACTATGTTTATTGAAAGATTCAAGGAAAAAAGTCAAATTCCTCAAGAGGATTGGGTCTTCTTCTCCTAACAAATTAGTGAATGACACTGCTGGTGCCTTTATTACTTTGACCAATTAGGTTGATTTTTAAAACAAGAATTGAGTTATGACAATCAAAAATGACTTTGGAATCTATGGGTTATGAGCAAGAACACAAATTCAATAATGCAATAGTCATGTATCTCATCAAACATAACTATGATAATTAAGCCAAAGTATATCCAAGCTAATCAAACTAAAATGTATCTAAGTTAATCAAAAAAAAAAAATCTAAACAATTGAGGTATATTAATCATCTCTAAGTGTGTCTAATCAATATATGCTTTGATAACTCATATCTAATCAAAGTTTACAATAAGTAACCAATAACTAGTGACTAGTAACTACTAAATAGTATTTAGTATATAACTAAGATCTATATTAATTATAATATTTATTCAAATTCTTCAACCAATGAATAATTTATGATCATTAAGCACATTTAAACCTTTAGTGAGTGATGTATTCCATTGATTCAAAAACAAATAAGTATGATGGTTGCAAGATTGAAAGAGTATGATTATTATGTTAATTTCCTTACACTAAATAACCAATTGATAAAATATCTATTAAAACTACAATAACAACTCTGGAAAATTAGTATTATAGTCATGAAGCATGAATGAAATAACACATATAAACATCAATTCAAAACTAGTTTTTAAATCTTATCTACACAATGTCGAAGAAGTTAGTTTCATAACTAGTCTTGAATTTGAATGTTCATGGGTGCAATCAGTGAATATAAACATGAAAATATGATGAAAAGCAATATGAAACAACAAATATTTACCAAGATAATACACATCAAGAACAAAGTGTACTAGCTCAAGAAATGGGGGCCCTCTGTGGCTCAAGAAAGCATAGTACTAAACTTAAAACTAGAAGTTCAAAATTCAACAAAATTGATATGGATCTTGGAGGATAAGATCCCGGAACAAAGAATGTTGAGAGAGAGGATAGAACTCAACACAAGAACAATGATGAAATAATGTGTGAACTCAATACATGCCAAACAAAATATGAAAAGAGAAAACAAGATATACCATAAGACCCAATTCTTTACTAAATGAGAGGGAAAACACTATTACATCTACATTGTGTGGATGAATCTGTCTTTTTACAAAGTGATGCTCATTATTTATATCCTTCTTGAGTTACAATACCATGGATAAATACCATGGGTAGATTCCATGGGCAGATACCATGGGTAAATACCATGGGTAGATGCCACTGGCAGATACCATGGGTAAATACCATGGGTGGATGTCATTTTTGATTCATATCACCCCTTCCTCCTTAGGAAGAAATGGCCCCCATTGTGTCAAGTTCCCTCCTAAGAATAGTTTTTTGAATATGAGCCAATGAAGAGAAGGGTTTTGTGTTGTTGACCCATAACCATGGGTTTGTGGATGACCCACAATCATGGGTTTGTGGATGACCCAAAACCAAGTTTTGTTAAAGACAAGGGTTTTTTGTTGTTGACCAATAGCCATGAGTTTATGGATGACCCATAACCATGATGAAAAAATATTTGAGGATAGAGATACCCTACAATGCTTGTGAGCCAATTGTGGCAGTAACAGTGTGCGGCATAGTAAATGGGCTTCAATGGCAATGTTTTTGTGTGGTTGAACCATAATTTTGGGTTTTTGGACGACCCATAACCATAATGAAAGAAGCTTTTAGGATAAATATACCCTGTAATTCTTGAGGGAAAATTGTAATGCTGACAATGTGTAGCCTAGCAAATGGACTACGGTGGCAAGGGTTTTGTGTGGTTGACCCATAACCTTGATGAGATAGTTCGCATGTCAATATGCCTGGTAGAAATATGGTGGCCTATCTTTGTAGATTCTAACTATCTAATTAGATGTTGTAAATACTTCCTCTAAGTACTTGTATCCAAATATTCATATATTGGTCTTGCAGATATATGTATTGTTATCATAGTATGTAGAAAAATAGAAATGTTTGTTACAGTTTTAATCCACTCAATCCATGTGAATTTTTGAAAAAGTATGATGAAGTTTATGAACCATATTCCCAATATCCCACCAAAGTAACAAGCCATAATGTCAACAAAAAACTACATTAAAATTTAGGTATATGGTTATCTTCATGTTCTTTACAGAAATAGATTTTAGTGTAGCTTATATTTCTCGAAACATCCTTGTATTATATACAAAAAAAGTATTGGCAGCAACAACAATAGAACTAAACAATTTATGTGTCTTTGACCCATAAATCCCGTAATTTCTTGGCAAGCCATTGTGGCCATCTCTTGTTCATAACCCAATAGCTTCATATTTGTATGATGTATCTACTTCCTTCATAAACTATCCCTCTAAAGTGATATATCCAATGTTAATCATGAAGAGATTGATAGAATGTAGATTCCACATTACGTAATACATTTTTCTATTATCAGCATGACCAAAGAGGTATTTGTATTGAATATATTGTTTGCCTTCAGTTCCATGGAGGCGCACAATAAGCAAACTTGCATAAAGAGACATCAAGGCTGCCATAGCTAGTCCCAAGGTACCTGCTATCAAAATTAATCATGTATGATACCATGGATCATAGCTTATAAGATGTGGGTTTTCTTTCTTGGTGAATGTATGAAAAGTTATTATCCCTTATGTTTGAGTTTATTGGCGCCTAGTGGTTTCACATTCACCACTAGGGAGAGAAGGAACTGCAACATGCTTTAAGAGGTCTTGTAGGTCCAAAGTTCAAGGGTCATAACCCATTACTTCCAATCTTGCATAACTATAACCCTCTTCTAGTGTAATATGTATGGTTGAATACCCACTTGATTCAATTTTATTCATGGATTAGCTACAAGGTTTGAAGGAAAAACCGCAAATCTTGGAATTAGGTAGCAGAGTATTGATCTCGAACAAACTTATTTTGTTGTCGTGTCTACCCCCTTGATGAATTCAGGGTCAAGAGAATACCCCAATAGTATTTTCTCTGATAAAATGTTTCTTCTATGGTATCTACTCCATGGTGGAGAGAAAATCAAGAGAAGATTCCAAACAATTTTTTCTTGGATAAACTTGTTTTCTTATGCCATCTGCCTCCATGGTGGAGTCAAGATTAGGAGAATATTTGACAACATCCAAAGATCAGTGTGGTCAATATATTCATTCAAATATTTTGGATGCTCCAAAGTCTTCGATAGACTCTTACCCATCTCGAAGATCCATAACATGAACAAGTTGTCTGAATTGCATCAAGTTTAACGAGCAGTGAGATTATCTCCTCAATGATCTCAAGGTGTTCCTTCTCATTCTAAAGGAACAACTCCACAACTTGACGATCGACAAGATGTCACCGAATATCTTCAAACTTTGCTTTCACATCATGTATAACCTTTAAATTCTTTAAGGGTGCACCCTTCCTAACAAAAAACCCTCAGAAAGTTGACTAAATTTTAATAGTCATAAAAGTCTCGTCCATTATGTTATCACAATAAACATTTCACTTTTTTAAATCTTTTTTTGAAAATGCTAACAGTTGTAGTTTCAGCATTTAAAAATTTAATAAACAGGGAAAATTTCTCGATAGCAGGGTTATCAACATTTTTTGGACATCTAGGTAAATAAGCAGAGAAGATTGCAGTCATCTTCCAAGCAGTAAAAGGACTTAAAACCTACATCATACCCTCTCCATTGGAAAGTTCTCTAAACAAACTTTCCAACAATATGTGGAAGTCCAAAAATGGACTCCTCGATCAAAAGATATGGTCTACCGAAATTTCAAGGATTGAAGCCTTAGGAAGGAAAGAGATATTGAGGATCACATATCGGAGGTCTAGATCATATCAGGGATCACATATCGAAGGTCTAGAACATATTGGTGATCACATGTCAGAGGACCAACATATAGGAGATCTCATATCAGAGGTCCAGAGCATATCGGCAATCGCATGTCGGAGGACCGACATATCAACGATTGCATATCGGAGCTTTCGCACATCGGAAGGTTGGCGAATCGGAGAATTGGAACTTCTTAAGGTGACAACCTTTAAAAGGTTGTGATATGCATAATGTGTTGATAGTGTTAAAAACCACCAGGGAACGTTATAAAGGTTAATAAAGGATTTCACTACAAAACCAAAGGTGGATGGTCCCTTTTCTCTCTCCTCTAGAAGGACACGTGGTGTTATATGATTGGTCCCGATAAGTTACAGTGGCATCTGACGTCAGCATGGCGTGGCGGTATGAAAGGACACGTGGTAGGAAGTTTTGGTATTTTGAGGGGGGCTAAGTGGACAAATCTGGATGACATGTGTCACCATTCATGAGGTGTCATGTGGAGTGATGATGTCATATCGTAGATCGCATATCAGAGGTTGAGGATGGTGGCACTTTATAACAGTTGGCACATGAAAATGTTCTGATAAGGGGGCTTCGATATCGGGGCTTGTACATGGTCGTAAGAGCTCAACGAACCAAGGGCATAGAGCAGTTAACAATAGGAGAAGGGCCTTGGGTAGGAGTCTGAAGGCTTAGCACCTTAAGGCTAAGTGATAGGTCACAACCCCCAGTCTTATGGGATACACTTTTCAAGGAGTAATGGAAAAGGGCCAAGTGTATCATAACTCATTGTTTTCATAAAGTATTTTAAGAATAAATTTTTGATAAGGCAAAGCTCTGATATAGCACTATGGTAATATTATAGGACATATTGGGCTCTGATAGTGTGACACAGAGAGGTAAGATATGGATGAGTTGACATCTGCAAGATTGAGTGCAGGAACAGAGGATTTGGTAGTTTGAAAGGGTAGATCACAGGTTTTGTGAAATCAGCTTCAAACACTCTAGATTCCAAGGTGGAGGATTAACATTAATGAACCAATTCCCATATTTGAAGGCTAAATATTTTCCAGCAGAATTGAAGAAGAACGAAAAAAAAAGGAGAATTTATGATGAATTCTTACAGAGGGACCTGTTATGCTAGCAAAGATGCTAAACTACAGTATAGGGACCTATTCTACTTTCAAGGGAGACAGTTAGCCAGATATTTATTTTTGCCTAAATACAGGCATATATTCCTATAGTTATTCTAGGAAAGACATAATATTTTTAAGTTTATCTTTTGCATTCATTAACTTGAAAGATATTTAAAATATCTTAGTTTCTGTAATTATGTGATGACTATTATTTTGCAAATTGTTATGTAAGCACTATATAAACAGTTTATGAATATTGAAACGAGGTTGCCTTTTATTGGAAAAACACTTGTAGTCCAAATATATTTGATCAATCTTGAATTTATTCATAATGTTCAATGAGAATTTAGTAGGAAATTCATGTGTTACATCTCCCTGTCAGTGTTTCTTTGTTATATAATTGTTTTCTTCCATGTCTGATAATGTTAGTTTATGATATTGGATTTCATTGATGCTCCTCTCTTGAAACTATCAGTCATTAACATTTGTTATTCTAGTCATTTATAAAATTTGTTTTCGTTCAGACCTCTTTCTTCCAAATCTCCCAAATAGTCAAAGGAGTTGTGACTTTCATTCTTTGTACAACCTACTCATTGGAGTTGTGATCTCATTGGTTTAATAGCTGGACTCCATGCCCAATGGTTTTGAAGATCACCCAACCAATTTATTCTTAGAACTAAATATGGCCATCTGAACTCAATTGCACAAAACCTTCTACTATAATGACCATAGGGTAGTTGAGTTTTTACGGAGAGATCCCTCTCCGGGTTGAAGGGCTAGCTTAAACCTAAAAGAAGTTTTTAGGTTACCTTAGGTTTTTCCCTTGTAGCCAGGGTTTTCCTTAAGTGATAAAATTTTGGCTTCATTGCTGGGGAGGTGAAGTTTCATGTCAAATTATCCCTGGGAGAATGAAGAAGGTCAGGTCTTCTCTCTAATGGTGAACATAGGAAAGACATGGAAAGGTTGTGCATCATTCACTTGACGACTCCATTCACAACTGAATCTAGAGCTCAAAACTTTCATGACGACTCCACTAGTCGAAGAATTAGTGTCTGAAGAACTGTTTGGCGACTCCACTATCTCGAGATGGATCCATAATCCACAAGGTATACTCCTATGAATTGTGCTCATATTCCTGGCTTTCCAAATCGTATTCCTCACATAGATTGGTAGACATATCTGCCACAATTTAAATATGAAGAAGGAAATGATGTTTCTCTACATCTGATTAAATTTCATATACATACACGAAAGCTATAGGTTGAGCTACATGAGGAGTTTTTAATGAAAAATTTTATGGCTACTTTGGAGGGAAATGCGCGATCTTGGTATGAAATTTTACCACCTACTAGCATTTACTCCCTTGAAGATTTGTATTTAGCATTTTGCGTAAACTATAAAGAAGGATACCCTTTTATAGTGTTGGTTAAAAACTTTTTTGGAAATCTTGAAAATATTTTTTCAACCATGGGAATTGATATTGATGATGAGGATCTAATGGAGGATGAAATCAAAGAATCTCTTTATGAATTTCCTTCTTATCATGAAAAAATTATGGAAGATAGCTATCATGTTAATCAAGACACTTTTCAACAAACAATATCTTCTCTCTTGATTGAAAATGAAAATGATCTGGCTCCTTTTGTAGAAAAACATGTTTCATCCCCTAAACTTGATAAAGATATGTAGCAGGTTTGTAATTATTCATGTGATAGAGACTGGGATGAAGACGATAATTCAAGCTATCCTTCATATCATTCATCTACTAAATTTTTGTCTTATGAAGAAACTTATGAAAATCATATCCTTGAAAATCCAATTCATTATGGTAGGTATTCATAGTTGCAAGATCATGTGTGGGAAGTTGTTTTTCTTTATTCTTTTGAAATTCAAAATGACAGTTCTCAAACAAGGTTACAAGAGGTTAATGAGACAAACTTAGAATTGTTTGATAACTAAAAAGACAGTCTTCATTCACAAAATGTAGATGTTGCATTTGAAGTTTCACATGAAAGTACAAAACTTTTCCGTGATGCATGATAATACATATGAACAAATTATTTCCTTTCATTTTGAAAATGATCTTGAGTTGGATGGAATAGGACAAGGAAAAGCAATTAATAATGAAGGGAATGTTTGCCTTTTTGTTGATTGTCAAGAAGGGCTAGCTTTTCATACTTTCCAAGACCCTGTGGCTACTATGCTAGCATCATAAGTGATGGTAGAGTTTGTTTTGTTCATCAATAGAGGGATTGGATTCAGATTCCAATTTGAGTTGCCATTTCTTAAATTTTTCTTTCTCCTTAAAGAAAATGTGAGTAAAAATTATTTAAGTAACCATTTACTTGCATGGTTGCATTGGGTTTTTGATTTCACCTGATTGGGCAGATAATTTTAGTAGGTTAGAGTAGGAAATGGAATATAATAAGTGTGGTTTTTTAGCAGTGATTTTTTCAATTTCCATTTTTAGTTTGTAGTGTGCAGCAATGTGTGGTTTTCAGCTGCAGATTTGATTGGTTGTAAATAAGGTTTTTGGTTTCAGATAAAAGGTTGGGACTCACCCAATGGATGAGGCAACTGGTCTATGGAAGGTTCTGTAGACATCATTTATAGACAACAACCTCATGGAGCTAGTTGTTATCACAATAAACGTTTCACATTTTTAAATCTTTTTTGGAAAATGTTGACAGTGTCAACATTTAAAATTGTAATAAACAGGGAAAATTTGTTGATAGAAGGGTTGTCAACTCTTTTTTGAAATCCGAGTAAATAAGTTGAGAAGTTTGCAGTCATCTTTCAAGCAGCAGAAGGACTCAAAACCTACATCAGACCCTCTCCATTGGAAAGTTCTCTGAACAATATTTCCAATGGTATGTGGAAGTCCAAAATTGGACTCGATCAAAAGATACGGTCTGTTGAAATTTCAAGGATTGAAGCCTTAGGAAGGAAAGAGATATCGGTGATCACATATCAGAGGTCCATAGCATATTGGAGGTATAGAAAATATCGATGATGACGTGTCAGAGGACCAGCATATCAACGATTGCATATCGAAGGTCCAAATAATATCGATGATCACATGTCGAAGGACCAGCATATTGACGATCGCATATCGGTGAATCAGAGAATCGAAACTTCTTAAGATGACAACCTTTAAAAAGTTGTGATATGCATAATGTGTTGATAGTGTTAAAACCCGCCAAGGAACGTCGATAAAGATTATAAAGGATTTCATCACAAAACCAAAGGTTTACAAGCCCTTTTCTCTCTCCTCTAGTTGGACATGTGGTGACATATGATTGGTCCCGATGAGCTATAGTAGCATATGACATTAGCATTACGTGGAGGTATGGAAGGAAACGTGGCAAGAAGTTTTGGAATTTTGAGGAGGCATAAAGGGACAAATATGGGTGAAATATGTCACCATTCATGAGGTGCCACATGGAGTGATGACATCATATCGTAGATCACATATCGAAGGTTGAGGATGTTGGCACTTTATAACAGTTGGCACTTGAAAAAGTTATGATAAGGGGGCTCCGATATTGGGGTTGGCACATGGTCATAAGAGCTCAACGAACTAAGGGCGTAGAGAAGTTAACAAAGGGAGAAGGGCCCCCAGCAAGAGTCTGAAGGCTTAACACCTTAAGGCTAAGCGATAAGTCATGACCCTCAGTCTTACGGGATACACTTTTCAAGGAGCAATGGAAAAGGGCCAAGGGTATTGGAACTCTGTTTCTGTAATGTCTTTTAAGAATGAATTTTTGATAAGGCAAAGCTCTCATATAGAACTATGGTAATGTTACGAGACATATTGGGCTCCAATGGTGTGACGCAAAGAGGTAAGAGATGGATGAGTCGGAAGCAACGAGATTGAGTGCAAATGTTCCCGGGAAAACTAGTGTCTTTTCAATCTGCTAGTCCCACTACGATTGGTAGCTATCTTAGAAACAAACAATCAAAGTAATTTGTGATTTCCTTTATGTATGATAGATAACAGAGAAGTAAAGAGGACCAACCTGGATCTTCCACTTGATTCCTTGCTTGATTTCTCTCTCCCTTGATGGAGCTTGCAACTCCTCTCCTACTTGTCCCGCTTTAGAGAATACCTGTAGAGACAAAGTAACAAAACACCATCAAAGCATCTCGATCTGTAATATCATAAACAATGCATAATCATAAATACATTGACCATACAATTGCATTTACAAATAACAAGATTCACAAATACACGATTGAATGGAGGAAAACTCAAAGAAATTTATTAATAATAGAAGAGAAGATTACAACCCAATTGTTTGATCCAGCATCATCCTCCCAGCATCAAAGCCCTCTTCACCTCATGAAAATCAAGATCACCCAACAATACAATATCTCTTCTCAAAGATAAACCAACAATACTTCCTTACAAATTACAAAATTCCAGCCTTTAGATCTCTCAGATGAGGGATCCATTTATAGATGTCTTGCAAGGGTGTGAGTCAGCTCTAGGTTTTTGATTAGTGTCATTCCACTGATAGTTCTTGTTTCCACTTGGAGATTTCATGGATCTCTTACTCATCCCTGGGCGAATTCAGAGAGGCAAGTGTCATAGAAGAAGTTTCTAGAAGATTCCATGAGCATCCACTTAGCAAACTGTCTCAGCCATTTGTCCATTCTCGCTCATCGCACCCTATAGAAGGCCTCTTCAGTATGCATCACACATGGCTAGTGTAGGAGCCAGTATAAATCACACCTTCACAGTGGGGCAATCAGTATGGTCTAGTTTTGGCCAGTTCTGAGTAGTTTTTCAAGTGGAACTTCTGGGAAACAACACTTTTAGGGGTTAAAGAGCCCTTTGTTTATCAACATATGTGATTGGGGTTGAAGTTCCCAAATATGTCTATAACAGCAGGAACAGAGGAGTTGGTAGTTTGAAAGGGCATCTCACAAGTTTTGTGAAAATAACTTCAACCACTCTAAATTCCAACATGGAGGATTAGCATTAATGAACCAATTTCCATATTTGAAGGCTATATACTTTCCAACAAAATTGAAGAAGAATGAGAAAAACAATGGAGCAGTTTTGATGAATTGTTACAGAGGGACCTATTATGCTAGCAGAGAAGCTAAACTACGATTTAGGGACTTGTTCTACTTTCGAGGGAGGCAATTAACCAGATATTTATTTTTGCCTAAATACAATCATATTTTCCTATAGTTATTCTAGGAAAGACTGAATATTTTTAAGTTTATCTTTTGCATACATGAACTTGAAAGATATTTAAAATATCTTAGTTTCTGTAATTATGTGATCTAGGAGGATCCAAGATGATTGATCCAGGAGGATCTAGGAGGATTGATCCATGAGGATAATCCAAGAGGATTGATCCAGGATGATCTAGGAGGATTGATCTAGTTGGATCTCTAAAGTACTAGTGGCATGGTAAAAAGGCTCAAAACTCAAAGTGGAAAAATCTCGATAAAATTAGCAGCAGATCGAAATGCTCATCATCCTGATTCCAATGATGTGAATGACACTCGAATTTGAGTTCATATGAAGAAGTTAGAGCAAGTCAAAGTACAAGTTTGACTTGGACATGTGGTAGAGAAAATGATATGGTATAACTCTTCAGCAAATGGGGAAGCGCCATGTGGTGGGCTGTCATTGTCCCAGCATTTCACAGATCATAAAAGGAAGAGGTCTGCGGTTCAAGAAATTGAACCCCAGTAGTACCGGGTTGCGATTTGCGATATCGCAACTACATATCGAAGGTGGATCAAGTGATTTACAAATCAGCCCTGGGAATGGAAGGGTGTGATGCAATGATCGCAATCGCACATCGCAGAGGGGAAGTTCTTCACAGAATTGACCCCCGGTAGTCAGGGTTTCAATTGCGATATTGCAATCGCATATCGCACACACCGCGTTTACAAAACCATATGACCTGATCGTTCTGCTGATTGTGATTTGCGGAGACTTCTTTTGGATCTGATATATTTTATATTGCGGGTTTATAGTTCTGTTAGGTCCACCTTTTATCACACATCACTACGTGTCGAGTCTCATGTACACAGTATTACCCCTGGCTCCGCCAATTGCGATATGTTGATGGATCTTGGATGCGATACACTTATACGGTGCAGTTTTTAAAACCCATCAGGTCCATCGATTCACAAATCATAGTTTGCACTGTGTAGAAACCTGTTATGGAGAATCACCTTCAGCCCCGGCCAATTGTGATTTGTGAAGTCTTTATCGAATCCAATGGATTATGGATCTCAATTGATAATTTCCATTGGGTCCACCTCTTATCATAGAACACTTATTGCCAAGGATTCAGGTCTATCCGATGGTTCAAAGTGTCGATTATGTATGTTAAAACTGTCAGGTTTAGGAGTATGCGCCGATTTATCTGCTGGTTGAGGTTAATGTGAAATGGTCTATTTCAACTATTTTCTGGTGGACTTTCTAAGACTGTAGAAAACACCACGTGCCATCTATGGAGAATCTCGGTTGTTGAAACCAACATTCTAAACTTGTCATTTGTTGACACTGCCTAGTTTATGAAGAATCTTGCCCACCAGCAAATAAATTGGGCTATTCACACAACAAGAGAGCAGAGAGCAGCAGATAGTAGCGTATATTTATAGAGCAGAGGAGTAGCAACTGCTCCTGACATGTGGCTGGGACCTTACCACAGAAATCATAAGGTTCCGAGAAGGTGTTGAAAGCTATTTTATCATAATTGGGCATTTGGATAGGCGATTCTACACAATTTTTCACCATGAAGTCAGTGGTGTTATTTGTTTCTAGAGATGGGTTCTCCATTTGTCATATATCTTACATATTAGAGGTATAAGGGTGTTTATGTAAAATATTCTTGTACTTATTCTCTTTTCATGCCATTTAATGAATGAAGACCTCCCCACTATGGAGCAGGGCTCGAAGATGTAGTCCAAATTGGATGAACTCTGTAATCAAATCTTTGTGTCTTGGTCTCATGCGTGATTATGTCTCTTTTATATTCATTTTATATGCTTATGTTTCATGGTTTTAAAGTGCTCTGCTATATGTAATTTAATAACTCATCCATAGAAAAAAATCTTGGATCAAGTGGTATTAGAGCAGGGCTTAGTTGATGTGAATTGCATGAGTACGCTAACCAGAAATAAGACTCAAAGGATGTGCATCACGAAGAGGAGACATGGTGGATGTTGAAGCTCGTCGGGAAGAGAAGCAGTCTTGTTTCTGTTAAGAATTACGAACGTGAATGACCTAGTGTGGAGCCATGGAGAATGATAAAGAAATGCATGAGACCTTCCTGCGAATGTCCAAAATTGTGGACATCATGTATGGCACGTATGAGAAGAGAAGAAAGGAGGAGACAGAGAGATCAGAGAGCAATGCATCATCCACATCTTTTGGTTCTTATGCATCTTATTCATCACCTTCCTCGAATGAGGAGATTAACTAGAGACTTCAAGAAGAAAACATTGAATTAAGAAGTCTACTACGAGAAGAGAAAGAGGAGAAGCAGCGATTGCAGCTTCAATAGCAAGCCACAAGTGAGGCCCTGGAAGAATTGCAGCACAATGACTAGAGTCTTCAAGCAGCGCTTGATGAATTAATTAAGGAAGCTTCTACAAGAAGAGAAGGAGGAGAAACAAAGGTTGCTACGCAAGCTAAAAGATAAGGACGAGGCCTTGGAAGAGCTACAGCGTGACCCCCGTGAGGTAAAAGAAATTCTTCAAATCCGTGTATTGTTCATGATGATGATTTCACCATTTTTTAAAACCATACTACAGGAATCGGGTCCAAACTGTTAAAGAGAATGGGGTATCAGGAAAAGGGCCTCGACATTAATGGCCAGGGCATCATAAACCCCATCAATGTAGAGGAATTACCCCAACATACAAGACTTGGATATGTCAGGAAGGAGGTTGGGGAATGTGTCAAAACAACCATTGAACCATCAATGACAAATGATGAGAAGCCCTCATCGGTTCTTTCCAAATCGACAATGTAGGTAAAAGATGTTGATTTCTCTTCAATTTCACCTTCACATAGTATAATTTCTGTTGGAAATGTGGAGATACCCATTACAAGGACAACATGGGACTCCTTGCCAAGATGAGGTACAAGGAACAAAAAGAATTTCGTGTTAATGGCCAAGGCATTACTCAGCCATTGGAGGTTGAGAAAAGACCTCAATTTGCAAGGTTGGGGTGCACTGAAGGATAGTGCTCAAAAATGTCAGAAGCTTCCACGACATTGTTGAAATCATTGAGGAAAGAGGATGATGGGAACACATCACCATCAACCTATGGCAGTATGCATTATAGAGAAAGAGCTTAGGCAAGCTATTGTTTCTGTGATCATACTAGAGACCAACAGGAAAGGTATAACAAGTCTTGGTATTCTAATGTTCATTTTTATTAAAACCATATTGTTAATAATGAACAAAAATCATGAAATAGAAAAACTTGCAGTTTTTATGGAATGCATAACCATGTGTTTGCTGAGTACTGGACAAGAATAACAACATGAAAAGGGATGAGGCATGAAAGACCCTCTCAACAGCAAGAAAGGAAGAAGGTAAAGTAGATCTGGAGGAAGAAGGCTTATTGTAGTCATTGTGACAGAGGTGGTCATCAAAGAGCCATGTGTTGGAGGCTCCATCCAGAGCAACGTCATAAGGACAAAGCATTTGTGCATGAACTAGGTGAAACAGTTGTTTGACCAGCGAATGCACCACAAGGAGATGACCCAGTCACTTTGATAAGTGAGAGATGGTTCTTCTAGGTGTGGTAGAATGTCATGGCCTTATTTTTGCAAATCATGTGTTGCATTTTAAACTGTAAAAGTGATGATGTGTTTTCCATCACTTGTTGCAACAACAATGATGTTTGGCCTTATTTTGTGTTGCATTTTAAACTGTAAAAGTGATTATGTGTTTCCATCACTTGTTGAAGAAACAATAGTGTTTGGCCTTATTTTTGCAAATCATGTGTTGCAGTGATGATGTGTTTTCCCTCACTTGTTGAAGCAACAATGATGTTGGCCTTGCATTGATAGCTAGAGTATTTTTTCCATTTTTATGTAAACTTGACCACAAAGTATGTGTTATAAAATTGTGGCAAGTATGGGATGCTTGGCTCATTTTTGGTCATATAGCGAAACATGTAATTTGCAAGATATTTTACTACTGGTTTGCATGGGATGCATGTGTTGGCTCATCTATTATGGCTCTGAAGGACAAAGGTGAAGGAGAAGGAAGGATGACCTGTTAGGACACTTGTGGTGCAGAAATTTATAGAGCAGTTACATATTATTTAATGCTTTTGGAGGACCAAAATCTTCTCTTAGTAGGGAGGATTGATCTAGGAGGATTGATCCAAAAGGATGATCCGGGAGGATCCAAGAGGATTGATCCAGGTGGATCTCTAAAGTACCAGTGACATGGTAAAAAGGCTCAAAACTCAAAGTGGCAGAATATAGATAAAATTAGCATCAAATCAAAGTGCTCATCATCCTCATTCCAATGATGTGAACGACACTCAAATCTGAGCTCATATGAAGAAGTTAGAGCAAGTCAAAGTACAAGTTTGACTTGGACAGGTGGTAGACGAAATGACACGGTAGAACTCTTCAGTGAATGGGGAAGCACCAAGTGGTAGGCCACCATTGGCCCCACATTTCGTAGATCACATAAGGAAGAGGTTTGTGGTTGAAGAAATTAGCCCCCAGTAGTACCGAGTTGCGATTTGTGATATTGCAATCGCAAATCAGATGTGGATCAAGTGCTTCACAAATTGGCCCCAAGCAAGGAAGGGTGAAATGCTTTGATTGCAATCGAATATCACAAAGGGGAAGTGCTTCACAGAATTGGCCCTCGACAATTAGGGTTTTGATTGTGATATCGCAATCGCATATCGCACACGCTGCGTTTACAAAACCATAATACCTATTGGTTCCACTGATTGTGATTTGTAAAGACTTATTTCGGATCTAATATATTATATATTGTGGTTTGATAGTTCTGTAGGGTCCACCTTTTATCGCACTTCACACATTGTTTTGTGCCGAGTCCTGTGTACATAGTATTACCCTTGGCTCGGTCAATTGCGATACGCCAATGGATCCCGAATGCGATGCATTTATAGGGTGCGATTTTTAAAAATCGTCGGGTCTGCCAGTTCGCAGATCCCAGTTCGCACTATGCAACGGCCCGTTATGGAGAATCACCCTCGGCCCTAGACGATTGTGATTTGTGAAGTATTTCTCAGATCTGATGGATTATAGATCTCAGTTGATAATTATCGTTGGGTCCGCCTTTTATCATAGAATGCTTATTGCCAACGATTCAGTTTTATCTGCTAGTTTAAAGTGTCGATTCTTTCTGTTAAAACTGTTGGGTTCAGTAGTATGCACTGATTTATCCGTCGGGTTGAGGTTAATGCGAAATGGTCTGTGTCAACTATTTTCTAGTGGACTTTCTAAGACTGTGCAAAACACAACGCGCTATCTTGGAGAATATCAGTTGTTGAAACCAACAGCGTAAACTTGTCATTTGTTGAAAATGCCTGGTTTATGAAGGATCGTGCCCACCAACATATAAATTGGGCTATCCACATAGTAAGAGAGTGGATATTAGTAGAGAGCAGCGTAGATTTATAGAGAAGAGTAGCGGAACTTGCTCCTGGCAAGTGGTCGAGACCTTACCTCAGAAATCAAAAGGTTTTGAGAAGGTGCAGAAAGACCTTTTATCAAAATTGGACATTTGGATATGCGATTCTGCACAATTTTTCGCTACGAAGTCAGTGGTGTTGTCTGTTTCTAGAGTTGGTCTCTACATTTGTCATATATCTTCCAAATTGGAAGTATAAGGGAGTTTATGTAAAATTTGTTTGTATTTATTCTCTTTTCATGCCATTTAATGAATGAAGGCATCCCCACTATTGAGCAGGGCCCGAAGATGTAGTCCAAATTGGATGAACTCTGTAATCAAATCTCTGTGTCTTGATCTCATGCGTGATTATGTCTCTTTTATCTTAGTTTTATATGCTTATGTTCCATGGTTTTTAAGTGCTCTGTTACATGTAATTTAATAAAGCATCCATAACAAAAAAATCTTGAATCATTATGTGATGACTATTATTTTGCAAATTGTTATGTAAGCACTATATAAATAGTTTATGAATATTGAAACGAGGTTGGATTTTATTGGAAAAACACTTGTAGTCCAAATAAATTTGAGAAATATTGAATGTATTCATAGATTTTAATGAGAAGTTAGTAGGAAATTCATGTGTTACATCTCCTTATTAGTATTTCTTTGTTATATAATTGTCTTCTTCCATGCCTGAGAATGTTAGTTTATGAGATTGGATTTCATTGATGCTCCTCTCTTAAAATTATCAGTCATTAATATTTGTTATTCTAGTAATTATAAACTTTGTTTTCTTTCAGTCGTCTTTCTTCCAAATCGTTGAAACAGTCAAAGGACTTGTGACTTGCATGCTTTGTACAACCTACTCATTGGATCTATGATCTCATTGTTTTAATATTTGGACTTCATGCCCAATGGTTTTGAAGATCACCCAACCAATTTATTCCTAGACCTAAATATCGCCATCTAAACTCAATTGCACAAAAAATTCTACTACAGTGACCATAGGGTAGTTGAGTTTTTACAGAGAGATCCCTCTCCAAGTTGAAGGGCCAACTTCAACCTAAAAGAGGTTCTAAGGTTACCTTAGGGTTTTTTCCTACAACCAGGGTTTTCCTTGAGTGATAACACATTAGAGGAGCCTTTCTCTTTGAAGATGATATGGGAGTCTCCAAATTAATGGGTATTAAAACAACCTTCTTGGATTCGGCTTCGAATGATCATTCCCATTGGTAATCGAACTCGAACATGGTGAGGGATGCTCAGAAGGACCATGGATTAGAACCATGAACATCTTGGGCTAAACCATAGGAGCACCCCAATAAACATACTTGGGTTTTGTTGGAGTCACATTGGAATGTAGCATAGGGATGAGAACTGTAAGGTCTTTGTTGCATCCTTCTCTACATAAATTGATCCCATACTCTATCTGAGTCTCATTTTGACCAAGGAGAGCAACAAACTGATGTCTCGTAGCTTGTGCTACTCCTCCTCATGAGCACCAGAATCCATGGAGAGAAACGTTGAGGGGGAATGGTGATGATCGTTATTGCAATGATGATGGTGATTATTGTTGTGGTGGTTCTCCATAGAGAGTGATGTAGGTAGGGCCTCTGTCATCTTTGGAATGTGATAATTTTTTCTTCTTCCTCTATCATTGCCATGGCATTCATGGGAATCTTAGAGTCAATGTTGTTGATCTTCCATGTGATCATGACAAATGGATTCTTATTGTTGTGATTTTTGGGGTTCTTCCTCCTATTTTGATAGGAGGGGATTGAAAAAATAGCTATATAAAATCGGTCAGAAATCATCCTGGCAAACCATGAAAAGAACCATCGTAGTCGAAGAAGGTGTTGGAGAGCCCTAAGATGGTCGAAGGGAGGCCATGGTAGATCAAAATAGCCTCAAATTCAAAGGCTTTCATGATGATAAATTAGGGCCAAGAAATCCCTTGGAAAAGAGGTTAGAATATTTTTTTTCACATGGGTTAATGTAGCAGATTATTTCCACTCACTCTGCAAACAAAATCCATGATTCTCCATGATGCTCTAGTAATCGATCTAAGAGGGAATTTTTCCATAGTCAGGAAATCTCCATAATAACATCTGCCCTGATCACTATTGGTATGATATGATACCTCCAAGAGCTAAGGCAATGAACACATAATGTACATAATTTTCTTTATCAAACCCTAATTGTAATGGAGTCGTAACCCACTATGATACCACTAAGCCAAATCTTGGAGGCCAAGATCCAAGAACCAACAATATTGAGAGAGGAGGAGAGAACCCAACATGAGAACATTGCTGAAAGAATGCATGAAATTAATACATCCTAAACAAAATATGAAAAGTGAAAACAAGATATACCATAGAACCCATTTTTTATTGAATAAGAGGGAAAACACTATTACATCTACATTGTGTGGATGAATCTATCCTTTTACAAAGTGAGACTCATTATTGATAGCCTTATTGAGTTACAATACCATGGGTAAACAAATGGGTGGGTGCCATTTTCCATTCTGATAAACCACTTCATTAATTGATGTAAATAGTTGAAACAAATCTAAAATTCAACTTTAAACTCTCAGGTCGAAATCTAAGTTTTCAAACTAATAACATATATTTTGGCAAGCCAAGTTACTTTCCTTTATAGGCATAAATTTAACAAAATATCCATAAATATTGTTTAAAATTAATTTCAAGATATTCTGAGAGCAATATTTAATACAATTAACCTTGTTCATCACTCTAATCATAGGTCTCATCTTTAAAACTCAGATTGTGGCATTTTTAGGAAATCATTCTATCTTTTAGCTACCAGAGTGAATGTGTTGATCACATGTTGATCGGGTATCTAAGGGTAGTTTAAGCCTAAGCAAATAGGTATTTCACCATATTGGGATGCCTACCATGTCTCCATTTTTACCCAACTCGCCTGCAAATATGAAAACGAAGGATGATTTACGTAATCTAGTAAAATCTACAATTTCCTTTCACAATGAAAAAAAAATAAAAAATAAAAATTCAATTAAAATACCTTAGGAAAGTGTTATTATAGGAAAAATATGGGAAAACATCATCATAAATGATAAAAAGAGGTGTTTTTAAAGGTAAAATAAGTAAAAAAAAACATAGCAATTTTTCTGGTCAAAAAGAGGACTAATAACTAAACACTGAACAAATGAGCAAACATATGTGAGTGTGTAAGGAGTGGAACCTGGGGTACCAAAACTCTGCCCCATCACTCACCACCTGTCGTTGTAGACCATTGTAGGTGTAATAGAATATAATGAGTTTGTTGACAAGGGTTATGCTGATCGACCGTAGTTTTGATGCAAAACCTTGTTACCGTCCACCACCCACCTGATCCAGGGAATCAAAAATATCTCAAAAATTAAAGTGGTTGAATGCCTCTTGTTATCAAGAAATCTAGTGTCCACTCAGAGCTGCTAGTCCCACTAAGACTGGTAGCTATCTTAGAAACAAACAAACTAAAACTACTTTCGCTTTCCTTTATGAGAAGTAGATAAGAGGGGAACAAAGGATACCAACCTCAGTCTTGCGCTTGGTTCCTCTCCCTTCTGACAGATCCTTGTCGCTTTTCCTTCGTTTACCTAGCTTCAAAGATCACCTGTGGAATCAAAGCAGCATAATACTATCGAAGAACAGAGATCTACAATCATAAACAAGATAGGACCAGATATATATTGACCACACAAATGCATATATCATCAAACATACAAGAATGTGGAGGAAAACTTGAATAACTTTATTAATATCAAGAATAGCAAAGAGGATTACAACCAATTGTTCTAACCCAGCATCATCCTCCCAGCATGAAAGCCCTTCTTCACCTCATGAAAAGCTTAGATCACCCAACACTATGATATTCCACCAAGAAACCAACAACACTTCCTTACAAGATACAAAATTCCAGCCTCTGGATCTCTGGGATGAGGGATCCATATATAGATGATTGCAGGGGGTGAGTCAGCTTATGGGATTTTGATTAGTGTCCTCTCTCTGATAGTTCTTGATTCCACTTGGATATTGATGATCTCTTACTCATCCCTGGGTGAATTCAGAGAGGCAAGTGTCACAGGAGAAGTTTCTGGAAGATTCCATGACGATCCACCTTGCAAACTATCTCTTCCATTTGTCTACTCTCGCCCATCGCACCCTATAGAAGAGCTTTCCAGTATGCATCGCACCATTTACACTGAGCAGGTGAGATGCATCGCACCTTCTACACTGGGCAGTCTGTATGGTCTAGCTTTGACCAGTTCTGAGTATTTTTCTGTAGAGAACTTCTGGGAGACGATGTAATCAGCTGACCTTGTTCCTTTAGGGAGTGAAGCAAAACTTTTAGGGACTTAGGAGCCCTTGGTTTATAGACATGTATGATACGGGTTTCAGTGCCCAAAAATGTCTATAACAGTTGCCCCCTAAAGCATGAGGTCATTAATCTTTTGATGTCGGGTGAAATGCTTTATCATGAGGATCTGAATTTTTTCGAGCTGGAAGGCGACCTGTAATAAGATATAATACAATACATTATCTTCATAATATTTTCATGATCTAGCTGAGGCGGGCATTCCCATGCTCAGCTTTATAAATTCATTTTCATGTACATAAGACACACAATCGTTTGTTTGGCAGACTGATGATTCTGATAGAGCCATCATCCTTTGATTCGGATGATCATCTGTGCAGCAATGATGTACATTTGATGTCTTTATTTTCCTGAATATATCGCAGCCCTGATGGATGAAACTAGATTCGGGGTCTTCAAAATCGTCTAATCTTCACTCGGAGTACAAGTCGATCCATGTGAAAGATGTTCTGGAGTCGAACATGGAAAGACATCGCCTGATTACCAGCCAATGATGAAATTTGTTAACAGGCGCGAGAGGAATCACCGATAATGATGATGACCCTCAAGGTACTACAGTACAATTCGTGTGGTGTGAAAAAGAGACTTGGCGTTGAACACCACGCAAAATCTTTCGGTCGAAGGCCATTGATGTAAACCTGTTGCCAGAAGTGAGAAACTTGCCATTGAGGCATGAAAGCTTCAAAGTACTGAAAGGGTTGTTCCTAAGTCAACTTCTTCGATAATGAGCTGATGTCGACAAGAAGCGACCCGTCATAGGAGGGCCTTAATGAATCCCACATCTACGACATGGAACGGAGTAAATGATTTTGGAGGTGAAAGCGATCTGATGATACAGGGTTCAGGGTGGCAATCATGAAAGAATGGAGCATGAATGTATTGCAGTAGATGAGACACAGGTGAATTCTCTGAGCGACTTCTCTTGAACATACCGGTGACACTGACATGGATTGGTAGCGTTAACCCCAAACATGGATGGTGCAATGGACCAATGGTGATATGACCGTTGAATGGAATAACCCAACCTAACTCGGAGGTGGAGTGAAAGTGTCATGTTCAAGAGTGACTTGCTACCAATAAAGTTTCTTCAAGTTTTCTTCCCAATTTTTCCCCAGTCATTGCTGACCAGTACCTCTTTATTTTTATCAAGCTTGAGGAGGATAGCATATGCTTGTTCTATAATTTTCCCTTCAGGCAAACCCGTCGCTATATTTTAACGAGCCTAGTGACAGTGAAACTCGTTCTTGTCTATATGCACAAGTTTGTCACTATTGGTTTTAGCGAGTTTAACAACAAAGATAACTTGGTCCTTTTCAATTTTAGAGAGTTTGAAAGGGACGTAAAGGAAACTCCAATAATCCTTCTTCGTCATATAATCCCTTAAGTCTGAAAAAGTATAAAATAATACGAAAGGGATGAACTTTCGATAATTTTAACGAGCCGAACAAAACAAGCGCTCGATCTTTTTGTGCAATAATCCCTCAGGTCCAAAAAGATTAAAATCTAGAGGAGGGATAGCACTCCCGGTAACTTTAACGAGCTGGAGAGGCCAACTTCTCAGCAATCTTTTCATATTTTACGAGTTAGACGAAAAGAGCTTAAAGGAGACTCATTTTTTGAGGAACGAGTGATAATTTCAGGTAGTAGTTGATTCCAGGTAAGGTTTGGAATTTTCCGATCACGGCAGTGTCACAAGGATGGCTAACAGGATCACTCTTTACAATTGTTCCTCAAAAAGGGGTAAACAATCAAATGGAGGTGAATGATCAGCTAAAGCAGAGTGGAGGTGGTGATGAGAACACGACCAGGGCTCAAAATCTGATGATAATGCATTCACAATGGTTATTCACCAGAAATTGGTTCATTTTTTAATGAGCTTAAACTCTGGGGGAAACATTTGCTCATTGATTAGGTTTAATTTTTAACGAGCTTGAACTTCACATAAAAACTGCTCGTGCCAGTCGTATAATAAGGATGTCTCATTGATAGGTTCAATTTTTAGGGAGCTTGCACCATTCGAAACTTTTCTCTGGATCCTTTCATTATGCAAGCTAGGAACGACCAATCCTACGAGTTTAAAGGGTTGAAAAACTAAAAACTAAGAAAATAAATGGTCACTCTTTACTTTCAGGCCAAAAGGGTTGCATGTCCCCAGGCATAGCGAAGTAGAGTTTCCAGGTTACCATATGAAAGCTCTCACATTTGCAAGATTGCTCCATCGGCATTGCAGACAAAACACTTCCTTGGTGATGTCTACCGAAATAGACAAAGGTGAGTGGCACGGTCACCTCCACTCACATAACTTTGATGAGGGAATATTATTCCAGTCTAATCCCATTTTCCTAAACGGACGAGTGTGTCAGACTAGTCATATATCCTCTACGGAAACCTACCCTATACCCAAGGTTTTCCTGCCGAAACAGACCAGGGTGCATGCCCCCTTGGGTTTCAGTCATGTCCCTCTGAATTACTCATGTTCTTCATGTGGACGGACCGAAGATTGATGAGACATTCCTTGCGTGAAAATACCATTTAGGGATGGCATTTGACTATTAGCTATGTGTGAGTCGGGGAACGAAAGTTGGTCTACAAGCTGGACCACTCGGCCTTCATGTGGAAAACACATTACTCTAAAGAGTGAGGAGACAATGGCTCCCATGCTATAAATATAGTCACACCCAAGGAGTAGATTATAATCTAGAGTTCCTTGGACTACCATTACATTCATATAAATGGTTTTCCTTCTCAACGTTATAGGTACATTGGGAAGGATCCCTAATGGTCGACTGATTCCTTTGTTAAAGCCTGTCAGATTTCTCATCTCAGGCAGAAGCGATGGCGAACCAAGCGCTTTCCAAACAGTTGAGGAAACGATACTCACTGAAGCCCCTTCATCCATGATGGTACCGACCATGACCATTTTGTAAGCTTGTACAATGATATGGAATGGTACACTAGCCGGTAAACGGGGTCTGCCTAGTAGATTCCAATCGAAGGAAATGACTAGGTTGCTTGGAGGTGGGACCGAATAGATGGTCGAATATGACTCTGACGAACTTCCTTCCTGCGGTAAAGGAATGGGTAGATTGCCCCCATGTTCATCGGAGTCTGTGTTTATGAAAAGAATTTGAACGGTGTCGTTCTCGTTCTCTTCAGTGGTTGTATCATCTAAAGATGGACCTTCCGAAGACAAGACTGGGTCGACTGCCACCTTAACCTTTTGACTTTCGTCTGGTATGGATTTAGCGGGTTTATCTTCAATGACAAATGCTTCGACCGACCACAATGGCATGTCGGTCAGATTTTCAACTAGTGATGGACTCGGCAAGAGTTTCTTGTATCTAGGAGGAAGCCATAGTGGTGAAGCAGGAAGGTTATCCAAGACTCTTTTAGCTTCGTCTAGGAAGGGACAACTGTGGACGACGTGATCGCCTTCACACAGTTTACAAGGAAATTTACATTTCCTTTTCTATCCAAATGCTTCGCTTTCACTAGTTGATGGTGTACTTTCAACATGATCTTCAAAGGTTGATGACACCGGATTGTGCAATCGAGGAGACCAGTCCCTTAAGATATTAGGGATGCAAGGAAAATCTCGATGATAGTGGTCTCCTTTGAAAATGACACATGGATATTTAGGCTTGGATGGTGCGGTGTGTGGATTTTCACTAGACGATGCCCGGTTACCCCTTTTCGCCTTTGGCTCCTTCTTCTTCTTCTCTTTCTTCTCCCTCCCCTTCTTCTCCTTCTTAGTTACTTGATTTTTGGCTTTACCAGCTTCATCAAGCGAAGAGGAAGGAGGAGAGGGAGAATCGGTCGAAGTAGAAGGTTGGGGGTAGCTTTAGTATCATCTAGTCACTGACTTGATTATTTAGGAATCACAGTGTTCTGAATGACGGAGGTTGAGAAGAGCCATATTGGCAAGCCAATCATCAATCTTGGAAGTGACAATGTGGCCATATGAGGTGCACCAACATCTCCCCAAGAGGAGAAAGGATTAGGATTTCCTCCAAGGGGAAATCCTTGGTTGGTGGACTCCATTTTCCTCAACCTAAGACCAATGCGGGAATGGTGATATTATTTCGATTAAAATAAATTTTAGACGCTTTGACACAACTTGTTTTTTCAATTTTTAAGAGTCTAGAAAAAACAAAAGATGACTCTAGTCGTCTTCGATTTTTAATGAGCCTGAAGTGACAAGTGCTAAGATGGACCTTTTCTTTTAAGGAGTCTGAAAAGGAATGAAAGAGACTACTATGGAAATCTAGACAGAGGGATTACCAAACCAATGGCAAAACTGCAAAATACTTTTTACAGTACGGCAGTCAATCTTCCCGAATGTTCTGTTCAGTGATTTGCGATCGATAGGGCGGCAGACACGGCTTCCTATGGATAAAGGATATAGCCTATTGTGGTCTCCCAATATATACTCGATGGTACGTGGGAGCATAAGTCTGTACTGGCACTTGTCGTCTCAAAGAGGAGTAATCACCCAACCAACAATGAAAGCGACAGTTACCAGGATTTACGATGTCGGAATACATCTCTAGCCTAGACTTCTAGATGTTGTGCGTTAGGTTCCAAAGCGTTTTTATGTTCATTAAATTTATTTTACAGATGATCTTTCTTAAGAAATTTTCCTTTCAGGTTCACCACATGATGTAGATATACAATTCCTAAAATGCAATCTAAGATGATAAACAATCGTTTAATCTTCTTTTTACAATGAAAATCCTAGCTACTAAAGAAAGAGAGATGATATTCTTTCAACATAGAGCAGAGAGCACACACAAGATGCACTGTCCTAAATCGAACCAACAAGCAGTCTAAATGCAAATGCACATGCATGTATTTGTTTTCAGCTTTCTTAATGTGTGAATGACAAGAAGAATGCTAAGTACAAATCTGAAATATCTTTTCAAAGCGACAGTACTAACAAATTTCTCTTCAAAAACGAAAGGAAGATAATGACGACACTTTGCTATTTTGAATTGAAAACTGCTTTCAACACTTGAAATCTACTAATTCAAATAAAATACAAGAGTAACCGTATAATCGACCATCAAGAACAATAGAATTCTTTTCTTTGACTGAAAATGACGCTTGCGACACTTTCAAATCAAAAGACGACAGTTTGATTATGCTACCTTTTGTAAAAGAGAACTGTAAATGGCGCATAATACATAAAAACATTCACAATTTTTTGTACTATGGAGGTGGAATCATGCAAAGGAAGGGAGTTTCCACAGTGGTATATTGATCATAGACAACAAAACTCCTGAATAAAGCTGAAGAGAGTGAACACAAAAACCAAAATCTGAGAGCAGAAGAGGTCTTGTCTGATCAGCGCACCTGCAACACAGGGAAAGTGTGATGCAACGCACCTACTGCACACGAGAGGTGCGATGCATCCAGATTCCCAAGAGGAGAAAGTGCGATGGTCTAGGGACGAGACTTCAACTTGGTTCTTGGTCACAGTTTGTAGCTTAGTTTAGGGATTTAGGCCGAGCTAATGATAGTCAGTAAATAGAAATCACAGGGGCTGATCTAATGAGGTTACTAGAGACACCGCTAGGGCAATTAGGATGCTTGCAAATCGATTTTTCAGTTTCTAAACAAAACCCGGAGATAGGCTGAAGCAGCATTGATCTACTTTGCACTTGCATAGCAAATGCAGTTCTAAGGCTAGCTGGCTTAACTTCAAGCTCCGTCTGTAAGTTTATAGAGCAAACAAATATAGACAAGCAAACAATCTATTCACTCCCCAGTGGAGTCACCATTTTGTTATCGGGAAATCTAGTGTCCACTCAGAGCTGCTAGTCCCACTAAGACTGGTAGCTATCTTAGAAACAAACAAACTAAAACTACTTTCGCTTTCCTTTATGAGAAGTAGATAAGAGGGGAACAAAGGACACCAACCTCAGTCTTGCGCTTGGTTCCTTGTTTGGTTCCTCTCCCTTCTGACAGATCCTTGCCGCTTTTCCTTCGTCTACCCAGCTTCAAAGAGAACCTGTGGAATCAAAGCAGCATAATACTATCAAAGAACAGAGATCTACAATCATAAACAATATAGGACCAGATATATATTGACCACACAAATGCATATATCATCAAACATACAAGAATGTGGAGGAAAACTTGAATAGCTTTATTAATATCAAGAATAGCAAAGAGGATTACAACCAATTGTTCTGACCCAGCGTCATCCTCCCAGCATGAAAGCCCTTCTTCACCTCATGAAAAGCTTAGATCACCCAACACTATGATATTCCACCAAGAAACCAACAGCACTTCCTTACGAGATACAAAATTCCAGCCTCTGGATCTCTGGGATGAGGGATCCATATATCGATGATTGCAGGGGGGTGAGTCAGCTTCTGGGATTTTGATTAGTGTCCTCTCTCTGATAGTTCTTGATTCCACTTGGAGATTGATGATCTCTTACTCATCCTTGGGCGAATTCAGAGAGGCAAGTGTCATATGAGAAGTTTCTGGAAGATTCCATGACTATCCACCTTGCAAATTGTCTCTGCCATTTGTCTACTCCCACCCATCGCACCCTATAGAAGAGCTTTCCAGTATGCATCGCACCCTTTACAATGAGCAGGTGAGATGCATCGCACCCTCTGCACTGGGCAGTCTGTGTGGTCCAGCTTTGACCAGTTCTGAGTAGTTTTCTGTGGAGAACCTCTGGGAGATGATGTAATCAGCCGACCTTGTTCCTTTAGGGAGTGAAGCAACACTTTAGGGACTTAGGAGCCCTTGGTTTATAGACATGTATGATTGGGGTTGCAGTGCCAAAAATTTCTATAACACCTCTGAAAATGGTACTATGTCATAGAGCTCTTTGTTCTGATTCAATTGACACTTGAATCACGTCAAATGGACACTATATGAGGAAGTTATGTTTTTCTGATTTTTTTTCCCAAACATGAAAAGGTCAAACTATAGGTTGATTGTTCAAGCATACGGACTGCCACGTGGCATTGTACGTACTTGACACATGGCATGACAAGTGGTAGTATGGTTTTTATGTGTTAGCTAAAGGATGGCAGCATGAACATGGCACATGGACAAGTCAAGTGTGGATAGGTGGCGTTGACTGTATAAGAACAGTCCAATTAGATGTTGACATGAGGCCCAATCATAGGGCACGGAAAGGCATCCCAAATTAGGGAAAAATTTTATTGGTTAACCGACTGATCTCAAGGAGTATCGAACACGAGACTTGCGGTAGACTGAACGAGCACCTTCCCAATGAGCCATAGGTGGTTTTTGTTAATCATAGGGCATAAATGGTATTTAAAGTTCAATGGGGCAACGGTTGGCATATAAAATGACAAGCTGATGGGCCAAACCTCGACCAGAACCATAATGAATTAACGGTGTTGCGGTGACAACAGGGGTGGGCATGGTATGTTAAGCACTCCCCCCCCCTTTTAAATGTTATAATGGACACAGGGGCCAAAATAAATGGTGGATCAGTTCAAACACTGCCCAAATGACTCAAAAAAAGCACAAATGATAGATCAACCCCATGACCTATAGGTTACAAACACACGCGCCCACCAATTGGGCTATAGGCAATTTTTTTGAAAGGTTAGTAGAGCCAAGAGGGTTTAGGGGTGTTTTTGCAGACAAAAGTTTGTAAGGGGGATATTTTTCTCATTCCTTAACCTTTTTTAGCTTCATGAGACCCTAGATAGGGATTGTTGGGCCTTTTCAATAGCATGGAAGTGTCATACTTACAAATTGAAGCTTGTAAATTGATGTATTGAGCACTTGAGCATCATAATAAATCGGTCACCATTGGAAGCTGGATTCAAAGACATAACCCAAGATGGGTGAACTCCGTTATCAATTTGTGTCATTTCTTTGTTGCACTTTAGTCCTCTTGTCATAGTAATTTTCTGCAAAATAACTAAAGTTTATGTGTTTTCACAATTCTGATATATTCCCCAAAGCCACATAAACTAACTTGCAAATTAATTAGTAATACCTTCATTTGTAATTTTGGATCTATGATCTAATGCATTGTAAATGCATTATGAGCACGTCGGTGGAGTGGGGTTGATTTGGTCGTAGACCACCACTACCTATTTTTTTGTTTGAATGGTAGTGCTACGACAGTAATGCAAACGAGCGACCAAGACAAATAGCGTGGAATTAGCATAGTGGGTCACTGTGATGACTTACTACAGTCATTAACATGAGTGCCACATGGGCAGTGTTAAGATATGACCTCTTTGTTGGCTTATAGGGGCCTGACCCAGGTTCGGAAGAGTTATTTAGCCAAGCAAATCCCGCAACTACCAGCCCTTTCAGAAACAGCCCGCAGAGCGCAGACTGAGGTCTCACCCGAGGTAGCAGGGGAGGGTACTGGAACCAGGTTTCCACACCCTTGGGATGTCATGATGTGGTCTAGAGGAGTCGAGCGCCATTTTATGGCCTCACGCTACTCTGCTCCCGCGTAGATCTGGAGCAAGGCAATTCTTTAATTCTTAATATTAATGAGCTGTTATAGATCAGATCTAATTTTTACAGTCTTTAAGCAAACATTTAATAGAGATAACCAGTTCGCACACCCAAAAAAGTTATAGATTTGCATAAACTCATAACATAAGCATAAGCACACAGATCAAACAGATATATCAACCATAAATTAACCAGATCCACAATATTTCATATTCAACATAGTATTTCAGAACCAAATTATCTTTATTCAACTCTTTCGCCAATACATCCAGATCCACCCAGCGCACTCAGCTGCAGAGGTCCATGCACACAGCTACAGACTCTACTAGACCTCTGCGCACACAGCTGCAGAGCCTCTATCTACCCAACAACACCCTTGACTCGAACTTACAGATGCAAAATATACTATCTTCATGGACCCATAGCACTAAGATTCATTCCAACCCAAAAAACTACTTTCTACCCTTAGAGCCTCACTCTATTTATATATTCCCATGGTACACGGACCATGGGCAGGCCGACTTACTTCATATTATTCTATACTATTTCTTGGGTGGACAACCCTTTGACTTGACCTATTGCATTTCGTGCTCCACATATTTCGGAGTTTTACAATATTTTCATCCTAACTTATAGGCTCTAAGCCCCAAAACTATTACATGGGACCTCTACTACCCAACAGGCCCCCAACACAATCATCGTGACTCATCCCGAGTCATTGATCGGTGCGGCGAGACGCACTGCCTAGGCTCTATGATTCACCTCCCTGTGAGTGACGCCCTTCGTTCTGTTGCGCCTTCTTTGTCTCCTGCAATGCTTCTTCCAGCTCCTGCTTTGTTGTTTCTACCAATTCTCACAACCGATAATGCTCCTTCTACTGCTCGGTTAACATAGAACACCCCCTCATAGGATTTTAGCTCTAGCTGGGGTGTTTCATATAGGACCTCGTACCAACGCAGCCAAGTTCTAATTTCATATCTTCTCTTCGCACTGTCTGTTGTAGCTTGTGTTACAATTTTGCAAGACCATTACTGCTGTCTGCGAGATCCCAATCTTCAAGATACATCAGAGATGACTTGTTAACTACAATTCCACCATTTGTCTCCGTATTTACAGCCTTTCCCTTATCCTTTATGGTTCACCAACCAGCCCATGGGTGAGGCCGCGGCATCTCGACCAGTTCTGCTTCGTGTCTACAAATTTCTAGCACATCCCCTCTCGTTGATGCTAAACTTTGCGTGGTGCCCGCAGTTGTCAACACTGCATTCTTCAGAAAGCCCTGCATCATTAGCCATATCACAACACTCGGGCTTACTCCTTGAGCGTAGATAATGAAGAGTTCCATAGTGGCGGGAAAGCACAACAACTTACGGTTCTTAGAAGCGCAGCTCGTTCAATGGAGGCCCCTTTGTGATTTATAAGTGTTTCGAAATTCAAATTCGTTGGATCCTGCCTTTTTTGGTGCCCTCATGTTAAGCCTGCAGTAGATCGTTCCATATCTAGCTCGTACCCCGTCTCTTAATTGCTTGTCACCCGCTCCCTTTTGCCATAACTCAGACATTTTGTCATGAATAGTGACAGAAACAGTCACCTCTCTTCTTGTCAACATAGCAGCGCATCCCTTTCTGTACAACCGCGACGCTTGTGACAGACCACATCTACGCACACCCTGGTGGTCGTGCAGCTTCCCCCCAGACTGCTTTATCGTCCCATGATCTATTTCAACTGGCTGGAGTGGTGAGACTATCCTTCGGTCGATTTGTTAGGCGGTCGGCCCACCTGTGTAGAGCTTCAGGGGACTGCCATTTACTCTTCCCGGGAAGGGGTCTCCATTGAGCTTGGCAAGTTGGACCGCGCCTCCATCTGTAACTTATTTGACTACATAGGGACCCAACTAATGCATTCGGAGCTTGCCAGGGAATTTCTCGAACTTGTCATCATATAGTAATACTAGACTTGCCATCATATAGTAATACTAGATCATTCTCCTTGAAAGTGCGCACCTTGATATGGCGATCATGCCATGCTTTCTCGCGTTGTTTCTGTACTTGTTGATGGAATCTAGCCAAAAACCGTTCCTCCTCAAGTTCCTCCAATTGCGTGAGCCATTCCTCCAAAGCCCCACGATCTGCCATGCCTGTTATTTTCGTGATTCGCAAACTAGGTACGATGTATTCCATGGGCATGATAGCTTCCTTGCCATAGACTAACCAGAAAGGTGTATGGCCTGTCAACTTCTTACACGTGATTCGATAGGCCCATAGCACAACAGGGATGCGCAAGTCCCAATCGTTTCGCTACACATTACAGAGCTTAGTCAACGTAGTCTCCAGAATTTTGTTGAACACTTCGACGATCCCAATCGCTTGCAAATGGTATGGCATGCTCTGTTGATGATAGATCTAGAATTCCTTAGTGAGCACGCTGATCATTTCATTTAGAAAGTGCATTCCCTGGTCACTCATGAGAATTTTGGGACATCCAAACCATGTCAACACGTTTTCAAACAAAAATTTCGCAGCTGTAGCAGCCGTGCAGTCCTTAACCGGCTGTGCTTCTGTCCACCGGGTCAAATATTCTGTCGCGGTGATGATATAGCGCGCGCCTGTCTTCCCTTGAGGTGTGATAGGTCCCACGAAGTCGATTGCCCACTTCTCGAATGGTTTCAGCGTCGTCTGCGACTTGAGCATCATTTCATCCCTCCGCGATGGTTTCCTAGTTTGTTGACATACGTCGCAGGCCCGACAGTACACTTTCGAGTCTTGGGTTAGATTTAGCCACCATAGTCCTGCGCGAAGAATCTTCTGTGTTGTGGCATGACCTGCATAATTTCCTCCGGCAACCCCCCCATGCACTTCAGCCAGGATCTGTCCTCGCTCAAATTCAAGTACATATCTGCGTAATATTTCGTCGGTGCCCACTTTGTAGAGGTGCCTTGCAATAACAGTAAAGTTTGCTACGCGTATCACCAATTCTTTCTTTTACTGAATGGAATATCCCTACGACACGGTTCCTGTGGTTAAGAAGTGGATTATATTCTCAAAATGGCCATCCGCGACGTGCACTGCATACAATTGTGCATCTAGTAGTCCTTCCTCTAAGTTTGTGGGCTCTTCGCCATTCTCAATTCGAGACAGGTGGTCTGGGCCTACATTCAGACATCCTAGCTTTACGATGACTTCGAAGTCATATTCTTGAAATAATAGTAGCCACCTACAAATGCACCCCCCAACACAGGCTTATTCACTAGGTATTTTAGCGCAGAGTGGTCAGTATACATCTTAAAGTGTCCTCTGAGCAGATGGTGGCGGTATTTCTGGAGAGTGTATACCATCGCCAATCCTTCTCACTCAGTGGTGGAGTAGTTCTTCTCAGCTTTTAAAAATTTTCGACTTGCGAACGCGATCAGATGATCAATTCCCTCTGCTCCTTCTTGAGTGAGTACCGCGCCCAACGCAATACACGACGCGTCAACGTGCACATGAAATTCAATGTCCCATTTCAGAAAGACCAATATAGGGGTCGATGCCATCTTTTCCTTAAGTGTTTCCAGACTTTTGTTGCATTCCTCATTCCAGCAATAAGTAGCATCCTTCTTCAACAACTGTTCCATTGGTTCCGTGATCTGCGCGTAGCTTTTTATGAACTTCCGATAGTAACCAGTGTGTCCCAGTGTGGCGCGCAGTTGTTTGACACTTCGCGGAACTTGCAGATTAAGTATGAGAGTGATATTCATCGGATCCACCATCAAAACTTGCTTACAAACCACATGGCCGAGAAGATTCCCAAAGGGGACAAGGAAAGTTCACTTCTTTAGGTTTGGCGCAATCTGGTGCCGTCGGCAAGTATCCAGCATTAACCGTAAGCTCTCGGTATGTTTCTTAACTAGCCCGAATATGGTCCAATCATCAAGTTATACCTCTAAGAACTTGTGTATAAATTCCTTGAATGCAGCTACCACAACGCGGGAGAATATTGTCGGTGCGTTCTTTAGTCCAAAGGGCATCACCGTACACTGAAAATAGCCCCATTCGGTGGCGAAATTTGTTTTACTCTTGTCCTCTGGCGCAATCTTGATCTAGTGGTACCCCAAGAAACCGTCCATGAAGGAGTAGGCTTCCTGTCCTCCCACATTTTCTAGTACGTCATCTGTAAACGGCATCAGAAATGAATCATTGACACATGCATCATTGAGCTTCCTGAGATCCACACAGATGCGAATTTCACCCTTCTATTTCTTCTCCTGCACAACCATAGGACTTACCTAGTCGGACCCCTCTACTGGTTCAATTATTCCTGTTGCAAGCATCTTGTCCAACTATTCGCAGAGCTTCACTTTGTACTTTGGATTCAACCGGTAAGGCCGCTACTTAACTGGCTTTGCATCCAGCTTCAGGGTTATCTTCATCATTACTAGGTCACCGAGGATCCCTTTTAACTCCGTGATTTTTGTAGGGAATAAATCTTGATATTCTCAAAGCAACTCGACTACCTTTTCCACCATGGCATCGTCCCAATAGTCCCCCAATGTTGCATACTTCAGCTCTTCCTCTGTTTCGATGTCTACTTGTTTCGTTTTCAGCGGCACAGTGATGTCTGGATCCTCAATTGCTGGTCCACGCACCTCGTGACACCCCTTTGTTTCCAGAATATTGATGTTTCTAAGGTCATCCTCATCATCTTCTACCTTCACATTATAACATTCTAGGGCCTGGCTCAACTGTCGTGACCAATCTGGCTGCACGATTTCTTCTAGTTCTAATGGTATTTTGAAAATAGCAGCCTTCACCACCTGCAACGTGTCATCCACAGTATCCATCCATTGATCTTCAAAGAGGAATGTTGACAGAAACCCTTCGTGCAAGATATCCCATTCGCCTATGCCATGTTGGAGCTCTGTTTTAGTATACCAATTCCTTGGAATGACGTCCAGGGTATGATAAAATAAGTGTACCCACTCTGGTTGAGGCTCTTCTCCATAGGCTTGGACCCATCTGGTAAGGTGCATTCGCGGGTCATCACGTCCATCGTATTTCTCCGTTATTCGTAGTTCTAGCCTCCCAAATCTTATCTACATCATGCGTCTACAACCCCGCCAATTTTCAAAGGTTCCTTCATGTGTGCTCCACCAACGCGCACGTGTCACGTGCAATGCCCATTTCAACGTATCAAACTGTTGGTGCTCTGGTACTATGCTTTCAAACTTGGTCAAGAATTCATCTACTAATATTAGCCCATCATACATCGAGAGTTCACCATCCTGAGCTCTAATGCAATACAGTGATTTAGTCACCATATTGCAGTTTAACGTGGTTACTCCATTCAACAGTTTATGCCACCTCTCATCTTATTCATCTGAATCTTCAGTGCAGGACTCTGCATGCCCCCACGATATTCTCCCTTCTGTCGTTGGATTGTCCCATTCTTGATTTCGTGCAGTAATTTTGTAGATACAATCTAATTCATCATCACTTCCTTCATCGTGCAAGGGTTCAGTGTCACGGGGTCCTTCAGCCGGGTCTAGCGGAATGACTACGCGGAGCGACTTCTTCTTAAATATCATTTTCCGCTTCTTTAAATTAATAACCCCATTCATATCGGTGGCCCAGTCTATTCCTAATAATGCAGGGTAAGGGCTACTTTCATCCATGATTTCGATTACCTCAAAGTCCATTCGGGTGCTCGCACCTTCTATATCTACCATAATTCCTTGCAATCTTCCCATGGGCAGGATCTTCTGTTGATTCGCCATCCGCAATTGAATAGGAGACCATTGTAGTGTGGGCTTGCCCATGCACTCCCAAGTCTATTTAGGTAGTACATTTTCATCTGAGCCCAAGTCCAGAATGATCTGATCCATCTCATAGTCACCAATCTGCACCGTTAATCACATTTCCCACCTAGTCCACGATGCATGTTTTCCCAATTTTCGAACCACGCGAGGTTCACTCAACCCTGCACACCTATTTATCAATTCTTACAAGCCCTTAACTACCTTATTGTCGTGAAGCAATGTCATGCATGTCTCTAAAAAGGTAGTCAGCATCAAGGGATCCCTTTCTGGCTTGGGTTGATCCCTACTACCTCGGGTAGAGACCTCCGCGAAGCTCTCCCTAGCTTCCAGACATCTCTCCTTGCAAACCCCTATGTCTTCCTTAATTAGTTTCCCCTTGTCCTCTCCTGTGACCGTGCCACTTTTGAGCACCATGTTTATGTCGGGGTCTTTTTCACGCAATTCGGACCTCATCATCTGGACGTTCTGTGTCATCATAGGTTGTGCTACCCTTTTCTCACGGATCTCCGCTATCATTGTGGGGTAATCTATTAGTTCATGATCGAATTTCTTGCAGTAAGGGCACGATATCCTGGTCGGGTTGATACAGTCCCACACATAGTGTCCTAGTCCTCCACAGTTATAACAGATTAGCTTCCCACGACCCCTTCCTGACCCCATTCCTCCCCATCCTCGTCCACGTCCCTAGAACCCACTGCGCACTATCGCGCGGCTAGATCTTGACCTTGTGCTTTAGTCTGCATTCTGTAGGCAAGTGACCGGTCCATCAATAATTGATAACTATGGTAGTCTCTTTCGTCGTGGTCCACCGATCTGCAAAAGTTGCAAAATAGTTGCTTGGGGGTCTGGTTAAATTTTGACAGTAGATGACAGTTGTTCGTGTTGTGCTTTCCTCTCACCTAATAGATTGCACACCAGAGTGAGGGTGTCGCGCTTGGCCCTACTTGTGCCTCTGGTCGCAATGGTGTTGGTCCCCCCGTTGTCACATAGTTTGCAAAGACTGGATAGTGATCTTTATCATGACCCTGGCTTCTACACTTTATACACCACACTTCCTCCCGGGCTCCTAGGTGGGGTTTCTGTTCTTGTTTTAACTTTTGCATTTCTAAACACAGGTTTTGTATTTGCACATGGATTTGTTGAACTCCCAACCCCGGATCTTGTATCAAAGTTTTGTGCAACCTCATCGTTGTATCTAATGCTTCAGCCTGGGTTGAGATCTTTTGTTGTGACAAAGCCGTCCTCAGATGTGGCGTTAGTGATGCCACAAACCACGCACAGTGTTGCGCATCTTACAACGTCATGTTCGCCTCACGGATTGTACTTTTCAATCTCTGATCTAGATCCCACGGAGTTTCACCAGGCATCATCGCGATCTCCTTGAACCCTATGATCGACTACGTTTCTGATTTCGGCTGACTAAATTATTTTTTCAATTTGGCCCGGATCTTCGTTGTTCCCGCATTCGGGTGATCGCTTGAGTATTTTATATACCATGTCAGCCCTCACAGCACGCTAACTAAGGTATCCTTTTTTATGTTATTGTCCGTAACTCCGTGCACTTCCATACTGCCATTACCACAAACCAAAATTGTTCTGGATCTTCGCTTCCTGCTCCTTTGAATACTAGTAACTAGATCGCGCTCGTCATTTTTAACCTTTAGTTTTCGTGTCGGTGTACTATGAACTCATAGTGCTCCTAATCCAATCAATCCTCAAACTATTTCTTCGTAGGGTTCCAGCTTTCCAACATCAGACATCCCTTAGGAAAATCTCGGTCCCAGCAACGAAACCATTTGTTGGCTTATAGGGG
Source organism: Pinus tabuliformis (assembly GCA_031772625.1). NCBI lineage: Eukaryota > Viridiplantae > Streptophyta > Pinopsida > Pinales > Pinaceae > Pinus > Pinus tabuliformis. Next base: position 877,110,330 of record CM062820.1, on the reverse strand, counting down.
CCTGACCCAGGTTCGGAAGAGTTATTTATCCAAATAAATCCCACAACTACCGGCCCTTTCGGCAACAGCCTGTAAAGCGTAGACTGAGGTCTCACCCAAGGTAGTAGGGGAGGGTATTGGAACTAGGTTTCCGCACCCTTCGGATGTTGTGATGTGGTCTGGAGGAGTCGTACGCCATTCTATGGCCTCGCGCTACTCTACTTCCGCGTAGATCCGGAGCAAGGCAATTCCTTAATTCTTAATATTAATGAGCTGTTATAGATTAGATATACTTTTTATGGTCTTTAAGCAAACATTTAATAAAGATAACCAGTTCATGCACCTAGAAAAGTTATAGATTTGCATAAACTCATAACATAAGCATAAGCACACAGATCAAACAGATATATCAACCATAAATTAACCAGATGCACAATATTTTAGATTCAACACAATATTTCATAACCAACTTATCTTTATTCAACTCTTTCGCCAATACATCCAGATCCGCCCTCCGCACTCAGCTGCAGGGGTCCGCACACACAGCTGCAGACTCTACCAGGCCTCTACGCACACAGCTGCAGAGGCTCTATCTACCCAACAACACCCTTGACTTGAACTTACAGGCGCAGAATATATTATCTTCACAGACCCATAGCACTAAGATTCATTCCAACCCAAAAAAATACTCTCTACCCTTAGAGCCTCACTCTATTTATACATTCCCATGGTCTGCGGACCATGGGCAGGCCAACTTACTTCCTATTATTCTATACTATTTCTTGGGCGGACAACCCTTTGACTCGACTTATTCCATTTCGCGCTCCACATATTTCAAATTTTTACAATATTTTCATCCTAACTTATAGGCTCTAAGCCCCAAAACTATTGCGCGGGACCTCCACTACCCAACACTCTTTTAATAGGATGATCTCCAATCGAGAATAACTTACAATCCTAAAGTCGGATTGTGGTAAAATTTATAGCACCAGAAATATCTCGAGCTGAGTATGATGGTGAGGTCAGAATCTAATTACACAAACTTGAGAGAAGTGGCATTTCATAATCCCATATTCATAACATACCTTACGAGTAAGGTTAAAGTAAGCATATAACACCTTCCACTACCTAACATAATATCATGGGGTATGAGTGTTGTTACAAGGTTGTATCAAACCAAAGTTTCAACATTGTACCTTTGGTGATAAAGTTACAAGCTCCAATACAGAGTGGTATTAGAGCCCAGGTTCAACACTCGAACTAGATGGGCCTTAAAAGAGAAATTTAAAGTGTATCAAAGAAAAGGCTCAACGCTGAAACTTTGGGATTAAAGCTTAGACTATGTTATAAAGTGATATTAAATCAAAGGCTGAACATTGGACTTGAAGAGGCTCACGCATAAACGATAAAATTTAATACGCTAGTTTAGTTATCGGATATGTTGATTTTTTATTTTTAGTTGTTGTTGTTGCTAACCTTGATATAATATTGATATGTTTTTTTCTTTAGCAAGTATAACTGATATGGGTTTTTATTTTGTGACTAGATTCATATCAACATGCTTAAGTGTTGATAAACCAAGGTGATAAATTATCATATTCATGCCAAATTTAATTTACAATTATGTGTGTGTGATAGCATGACATAAGAAGATACAAATTCCAGCAAGAGATAGAGGAATGAGAATTAGAATGATAGAGTACAACATGCACATATCCTATCATCATAAGGAAGATAACTCAGTGGGAAAAAGGTTAGATAAAAATTCTCCTAATTAGATAGAGGCCCTCAAAATTTTGAGACCTAAATTGAGAAGTTGTAAAGAAGATAATGACAAGATTGTCAAAGCACAAGAAAGACAAGTAGAGTTGATTGCAGTGACCTTGCCGACTTGGTCATATTTTCAAAGGAAAAGACAACATGAGCTTGGTTCCAGTTATATAGGTAGGCAAAAATCCAAGCAAAGTCCATTTGAAATATGGAAACACAGATTGGAGACCAATAGGGAATAATGAAACAAGTTAAGAAAAAACATATGCAAGAAAGTGAAGACACAATGAAGGGAGATACCTAACTCAACACTCCATAAAGGGAGTCAAGCAGTCATGACCATTTTTCTAGTGCAACAACTAGGAGATGCCATCATCAAAGGAGGAGTGAGAAAATCTCAATGTTGGAAGATTTCAAGAAAGAAAAGCCCCTTAACTTTGATGGAGAAATTAATAAGGCTGAAGAGGCAACATCCTAGTTGTTGGGAATGAAGAAATACTCTAGGGTCCATGACTTCTCTAAAAACATGAAGGCTATACTAGCCATGTTTAGTCTAGAGGGAAAAGTTGACATATGATGGGAAGACTTCAGAAATGTCAAGGGACTTCAGGAAAATAAATTATCATGGAGGAAATTTGAGAAATATATTAGTGAGAAGTACCTTTTTTAGAGCTAATATGACAATAAACTTAATCAGTTCCATGAATATAAGATTCGGCAACTCACATGAGATGCTTATAATTGTTAGAAAATTATATATTACAGAGCAATGGAACACATAAAATATTGCAGAAATATAAACACACAAAATACATAAAACAAGAGAGACACAGATATATGTGGTTCACCCAATTTGGGCTACATCCACAGAGAAATAGCCAGTCCTTCCTTTTATATTATCCATCAAACTAAAGAGATACAACCTATAGTAGATCCATTGTAATTCCCTCTTATCTCTTGCTCAATCTCCTCTCTCTTCTCGCTCAGCATACAGATCTACATAGACGCAATACAATTCCCTCATATATAGCGAGGGGTTGCCTTATAGGGCAAAAAAACCTAAATTAAACATAACTTCTACCGTCAGATATTCGCCTAATGAACGACCAAATTGACTACGAAATTACAACATTTTACAAGGAAATTTTACATCCATTTTTAGCTTCAGGGGTAGCCGCCCCCCTGTACCCCCCTACAGCAAATATTTTACAGGCGACGTTGCCACCACATTAGGAACTAGGGTCCAATGTGGCAATACCTCTAAATAAAGAAGATAATCAGGCTCCACACCCAAAAATCTCCCACTTGGAGACTGTTTATAGCAACTCCACCGCTGCTTCATTTGTTGGACAATAACTACACTTTGGAGCTGGTTGTTTCTCATCTTCTACATCATACTTGAAGACCAATTGAAACTGAGCAAATTCTCAGTTTCTCCCTGTTTACAACTTCTGTTAACATATCTGCAGAATTCTAGCTAATGTGTATCTTTTCCAGCTTCAACTATCCATCTTCCAACGCTGATCGTATGAAATGGTACTTGAGCTATATATGTTTAGTCTTGGAATGAAATGCATAGTGCTTTGCAAGATGTATGGCACTCTGGCTATCACTGTATAACCTGCCCAACTCCTGCTTCTTATCCAATTCATCCAGAAACCTTTGTAACCAAGTCATTTCTCTACTAGCCTTTGTAGCAACAACATACTCTGCTTCCGTTGTTGAGAGTGCAACAACACTTTGCAGTTTTTAGACCCAACTGACAGTTGTTCCACCTACAGTAAAAACATACCCTGTTGTGCTCTTCCTGTTATCTCTATCACCCACCATATCTGTCTCAACATATCCTTGTAGAGCAATGTTTGAACCACCAAAGCATAAGGCTTTATATGTGGTACCTCTCAAATACTTGAGAATCCACTTCACCACCATCCAATGTTATTTTTCTGAATTGTTCATGTACCTGCTTACAACTCCCACTGCATGTGCAATATCATGCCTTGTGCAGACCATTGCATACATTAAGCTTCCAACTGCTAATGCATATGGAACTTTAGACATATGAGCCATTTCTTCTTGAGTCTTGGGACACTCCTCCTTACTTAATTTGAAATGGCTAGCCAAAGGTATACTAACTGGTTTTGCATTCTGCATATTACCTTTTCAACACCTTTTCTATGTACTCACTTTGAGACAATGTTAATTTGTGATTCTTCATGTCTCTAGTTATTCTCATACCAAGGATTTGTTTTGCAGCACCCAATCCTTCATTGCAAATGAGTTTTCCAATTTTATTTTGAGCACATTTATTTTCTGCATGTTAGAACATGCAACAAACATGTCATCTACATACAATAACAATATAATATAGCTGCCATCCTTTTTCCTTTTGAGTTAAACACAATGATAAAAGTGAGATCTAGTATAACCTTGTTCATACATAAACCTGTCAAATTTTAGATACCACTACCTTGGAGCCTGTTTTAAACCATACAAGCTCTTCTTCAACCTGCACACTAGTTTCTCCTTCCCTTTTACCTCATATCCTTGTGGCTGCTACATATATATCTCTTCCCCAAAATCCCCATGTAGAAAGGCTATCTTTACATCTAACTACTCAAGATGCAAATCTTCGGCTACTACTAGACTTAAAATAGTTCTGATTGAAGTCATTTTAACAATAGGATAAAATATCTCATCAAAGTCTATACCCTTTTTCTATGCAAACCCTTTCACCACAAGTCTAGCTTTATACCTTTTCCTACCTCCAAATTCTTCCTTCAACTTGTAAACCAATTTATTCTCCAATGTTGTTTTACCTGTATGCAACCTGACCAAGTCCCAAGTCTAGTTATGTGCTAAGGATTCCATCTCTTCTTTCATGGCTTGCTCCCACTTCTTCCTAGTTTCTACCTGCACTGCTTCTTCATAACATTCTGGTTCACTAGAATCAATCAACAATACATAATATAATTAAGGAGAGTATCGTTCAAGGGGTCTACTTATGTGGGTAGATCTTCTAACACCACTTTCAGGTGTTTGAGGTACTTGTTGCTGTTGTGGTTGTTGATCTGTTCGTTTATCATTATGATTTTCAAGCACCATCACTTTTTCCGTGATCTCATCAAGCATTGTGTATTCTCTGTTTTCCTTTTCTTGTTTCTTTTCTTGCTGTTGATCCTTATACAAAACCTTTTCATTGAATATGACATCTCTTCTCCTAATGATTTTGTGTTTTTCATAATCATAAAAGCGATAACCAAAATCATTAACACCATATCCAATAAAAGTACATTTCCTTGATTTTGCCTCAAGCTTTGCTCTATTTTCTTTATTAATGTGGACAAAGGCTTCACAACTAAAAGTTTTTACAAATGAGTAGTTTACCTTTTTACCTGTCCATGCCTCCTCTGGAATACCACCATCCAAGGAACTTGAAGGCCCTCTTTTTATTAGATAAACAACAGTATCTACAGCATTTGCCCAAAATTGTAAAGGTAATCCTGCATGCAATCTCATGCACCTTGCACGCTCCATGATTGTTCTGTTCATCCTTTCTGACACACCATTTTCTTGTGGTGTTCCTAGAACTGTCTTCTTTCTGCAAATTCCATTCTATGAATAGTACCTGTCAAACTCTTTGCTACAATATTCACCTCCATTGTCTGATCTCAGAAACTTCAACCTTTTTCTTGTCTCATTTTCAACCAAAGCTTTCCATTTCTTAAAAGTATTAAATACATCAGATTTATTTCGAATACCATAAATCCAAGTTTTTATGGTTGCATCATCAATAAAAGTAACATCATAACGAGAGACACCAAGAGATGATACCTGAGTAGGTCCCCATACATCTGTATGCACAAGCTCTAATTTTTTGCTCTTCTTTTCTTTCCCAACCCTAAGGAATCCGACTCTCTTTTGTTTTCCATAAACACAATTCGCACAGAATTTTAAATCAACATGCTTCAAACCTGGCAACAAATTTCTTGAATGAAGAATCTGCATCCCCTTCTCACTCATGTTCTCGAGTCTATGATTCCACAATGTTGTATCTTCTCCTATAGAGGTTAAAGCATTAACAGAATTAGAAATACCATTTCATAAATACAATGTACCAACCTTTTCTCCTTTTGCTATTACTAGGGATCCTTTAGTGACCTTCCTTGTTTTATCTGTAAAAGTAGTCACACAGCCTTTACCTCCCAACTGTCCTTTTGAAATAATATTTTTCTTCAGATCTAGAACATGCCTTACCTCCTTCAATAACCATTGATTTCCATTCTGTTGCTTTATGAAAATTGTACCCATTCCAATGATTTTTCAAGGTTTATCATCACCCTATCGAACCTGTCCAAAATCTCCTTGAACATAATCATGAAAATGTTTCCTATCAGGTGTGGCATTGAATGAGGCCCCTAAATCTACCACCCAGGAATCAATAATATTTTCTAATGGAAGAATCAAAGCATCTTGCAACACATCACCTTTCACATTCACTTCATGATTGTTTTCTTTCTGCACGTCCCCTTATTTTCCCTTCCGAGACTTGTAGTCTTTCTTCAAGTGTCCTTTCTTCCCGCATTTCCAACACACTATCCCCGATCTGCACTTAGATCTACCTTTCCTTGACTTACTACAATATCCTGGGCTCTTTCCTATTTCCATTTTTCTTCGCCTAGTCTCTGCAGTCAAAGCATTACCTGATGTCTCACCGGAGCTTTTCTGTCACATTTCCTCGCTAAGGATTGCACCAACAACATCATCAAACTTTTAAGTACTAGATCTGGAGATAGAATTACTAATGGCCATAACTAAACCATTCCAACTTTCTGGCAATGAGCACAAAAATAAAAAATCCCTAACTTCATCATCAAAAGTTACCCCTACAGAACTTAACTAGCTGGTAACTGTATTAAATTCATTTAAATGATCAGCAATAGATCCACCTTCTAACATTTTATTATTAAATAAACGCTTCATAAGAAATACCTTATTTTAGGTAAAGGGTTTTTCATATAGTTTGGCCAATGTCGACATTAAACACTATGTTGTCATTTCCTTTGAAATATTAAACGCTATCGACATCACTAGGCACAATTGTATTGTTCCAAGTGCCTTTCTATCAAGAATATCTCATTTTGTGTCTTCCATGCTCGCTATCTTCTTTGCCTTTCCGCTCAATGGTTGGTACAGATCTCTTTGATATAGATAATCTTCCATCTGCATCTTCCACAGCTAGTAGTTTTGGCCGTTAAATTTTTCAACCCTAAACCTACCATCTTCCGCCATTACTCCCACTTGAACTAGGAACCCTTCTCTCCTGCGAGTTTATCAGCCAAATGGAACTTCAGCTCTAATACCAGTTGTTAGAAAATTATATATTACAGAGAAATGGAACACATAAAAGATTGCAGAAATATAAACACACAAAACGCATAAAACAAGAGAGACACAGATATACGTGGTTCACCCAATTTAGGCTACGTCCATGGAGAAACAGCCAGTTCTTCCTTTTATATTATCTAGTAAACTAAAGAGATACAACCTACAACAAGTCTGTTTTAAATCCCTCTTCTCTCTCACTCAATCTCCTCTCTCTCCTCGCTCAGAATACAGATCTACATAAACACAATACAATTCCCTCATTTATAGCGAGGGGTTGCCTTCTAGGGGAAAAAACTAAATTAAATATAACTTCTATTGTCAGATCTTCACCTAATGAATGGCCCAGATTGACTACGAAATTACAACATTTTACAAGGCAATTTTACATCTATTTTTAGCTTCGAGGGCTCTGCCCCCAATCCCCCCACCAGGGGGGGCTCCCAAAGGTCATAGTCCCCCCCCTGGACCCCCCCACAAGGAATATTTTATGGGCGGAAACGTTACGAACTGGGGTCCAATGGGGCGATACCTATAAATAAAGAAGATAATCAGGCTCCACACCCAACAATAATAACAAATTTTTGGAGTTGTTGAGATATGTGTTATATATCAAGGACAAGAAGGTGAAGATCCAAAGGTACCTCAGTGGGTTACCGTAGTCGTACCAAGATAGGATTGAGTTTGATCAGCCAAGAAATTTAGAGGATGTCATTTGAAAGGGTAAGTATTGTTATTATCAATCTAAGCATAAGGCTTGAATTCGATCAAACTAGGGAAAGAAAGATAAAACTAGTTTGAAAGGAAAAGGACAAAAATCCTTAGGATACGATCAAACGGGGAAGGATGTTAGGATCACCACACCTATTAAAGGTGAATTCCATCAAGTATTCCCTATTGACAATAGATATAGGCTCATTATGTCAAAAATAAAAGAGGTCGAGGAGCCCAAAAGAAAGCCATTGCAATGTTGGGGATGTCAAGAGAACCACATGTTGAAGGTTTTCCCTCACCAATAGAAAAATAGTAAGAGGTTATACAATGTTCAAGATGCAACAATGGTGAACATTGTGGCTTAGAGTGTGCCCCAAATTCATGTCACATTGGAAAATATGGAAGTGGGTCATCAAACTTCAATAATCGAAATAGAAGTTATAGTTATTAACCAACCTATTTTAATTCTGATTGATCCAGTTTCTAATTTTAGTTATATCAGCCTGAAGGTTGCACAGAAATCCACTTTGCAGAGGAATACTCGTGCAAAGTCACAGCTGGTACAACTAGCTGTAAGAGTGAAAAGGGGAGTAACAAAATTAGTGGAATCATGCCTCGTGGAGCTAGGTGGCATGTCCATTATGGTTTCCCTTAACATATTGTCATTGGGTTTGTATGACATTTTAACTGGAATGGACTCGCTAGCAACCCAAAAAACTAAAGTGGATTGATATAATAAGTCACTAGAGTGTCTCAATGATGAAGGTTAGGAAATAACGCTACAAACATGAGTAAGTTTGTCTCTGTCAAGCAAGTATCGACATTGCAGGAGAAGAGATGCAGAAAAAAGGGGTGTGTTCTATTTATGGTCCAAGTGACCACAGTTAGAAAATTTAGTGATTCTAGGAAAGAATACCACCCTCTCTTAAAGAAATCTAGTGACGTGTTTCCCTAAGAGGTGTCAGTATTACTCCTAGGAGAGAAATTGAAAATTCCATTAAGTTGATTCCGGAAGCAGTGCCAGACTCTAAAGCCCCATATCGCATGAGCACGCCAAAGTTGGTATAATTAAAGATACACCTAAAGTAAATGATGGATACAGGGCATATTAGACCCAATGTCTCACCCTGGGGACCCATAGTGTTTCTTGTGAAGAAAAATTACGGTACATTACAATTGTGCATTGACTAACGATAACTGAATAAAGCTATGGTGAAAAACAAGTACCCACTGCCCAGAATTGATGACTTGTTTGATCAACTGAGAGGGGCTTCCTTGTTCTCTAAAATAGATTTGAGATCTAATTCCCATCAGATAAGAATTAATATGAATACATCCATAATTTATCATTCGAGACAGGGTACGAGCACTATGAGTTTGTGGTAGTGCAATTTGGGCCCATAGATGTCCCAGACACATTTATGTGCCTAATGAGCAACGTCCTTAGCCAATATTTGGACAAGTTTGTATTGAGTTTACAAAAAAAAATTCGGCAAAGATCACATGAGACATCATTTGTCGACGCGTTTCATCATGAGACATCTACCTACGTTTGTATTGGTTTTTTTGGATGACATCTTGATTTATTCAAAAACAAGAGAAGAACATGAAGAGAATTTGGAGGCAATGTTGTAGTTATTGAGAGAGTGCAAGTTGTATGTCAAGCTCAACAAATGTGATTTCTTCCAATCACAAGTTTAATACTTGGATCAAGCCATCTCGAAGGAAGGCGTAGTCATGGACCCTGAAAATATTAAGGCCATAACAGATTGGCCCACTCCACGAAATTTCATAAAGGTTAGATCATTCATGGGATTGGTCGGATATTTCCGATGGTTCATTTGAGATTTTTCAAAGATTGATCATCTAATCCCAACCTTGCAGAATAAAGGAATCAAATTCCAATGGATGTCAAAGTGTGCAGCTTGTTTTAAGCAGCTTAATATATTTCCCACTCATGAACCTATTTTGAGGATAGTAGATCCATAGAAGGATTTTCTTGTTTACACAGATGCCTACAAGGAAGGACTAAGTGGAGTCTTGATGGAAGGACATGTAATTTGTTATTAGTCAAGGAAAATAAATGAAAATGAGAATATCCATGTCACCAATGACTTGGAGCTTTTAGCAATAGTACCTTCACTCAATATATGGAGGCACTACTTTCTTGGGAGGAAGTTTGTGTTGATCTTATATCATGGAGGGATAAGATATTTGTTTAACCATACCAATATGAATGCTATGAAATCTATATGGTTGGATTTGATCAGTGAATTTGATTTTGAAATCAAACACATTAAAGGCAAGGAAAACGAGGTAGGAAATGCACTTAGCAAAAGCCTAAAAGTAGCTCACTTAACAAATTTGAGAAATTGTGAAGTTGATATCAAGGTAAGGATCAAAGAAGCATTGCAACATGACACTCATTACCAACAAGTGAAGGAACGCTTACATCAGGAGAAAGAGGGAGAATTGAGCCAGAATTACAAACTCATTGATGATGGTATGATGTTATTCAATGATAGATCATATGTTCCTTCTATAGTGTTGACAGGAAAAATCGACCAGTATCAACATGTAGAAAATCACCCGGTTAGGGCCCTAATTAGACCCTTATCCATTTTGGATGGTGATTTCGTTAAGTTATAGGCCCAGTGTCTGAATCTAAAATTAACATAAAATATATGCCTAATATAATCTAAGTAAATATAAATGCATAAATTTACTATAACTTTTACCTGCTCGCTTATGATATTACCTATTGGCACCAACAGACAAAGGGAAAGACTTGCCTTCTCGTGGCCACTTGAAAAAGGAAGTGTTTTAATGAGATGAAACAAGGGCTCGACTATGTCACTAGATGCATTTCTCTTGAATAAGGAGACTTCTAAAGAATGAGAATTAAATTAAATTCTAAATGTAGGCCTACCTACTAATGTGGAAAAATAAAGAAAACTACTCTAACTCGACACATAGGAAATAATTCCCAAATACCAAGTACAATATTTAAAATATAATAGGGATTTAACATGTGTTTTTTTTATAAATATCAAGTTTTTGAAGTATTTCTAACAACTAATATTCTTGATCCAATACATGCTCTATTTAGATATTAAAATAAAAAGATGAGCCACTAAAACATGCAAGTAGCTCACACAATTTTAATGACAATTAAACCAATTTATGATGACAAATTTCTGAGTAAATAGTCACTCAAAAATTTGTTTAAATGCAAGAGAAAATCAAAATATTAATGGTTGGTCTATGTAATTGTTGGATCATATAGATGATCAAATAAACAAAAATTTGCATATTCGAAAATAGTGCTAAAACATGGGATCATTAGCACAAAATTGCCATAAAATAATAATATTATAGTCAAATAATAGTATTTGAAATACAATCATAAACATGTGCCTCTCATGCTTTGTCCTTACAAGGAATTTCTCCAACATCCCTCCTAAGACATCCAAAAATGTTAATAGAGAATGGAACCACAATAGTGCAAGATCTACCTCTACAACATAGTTTCAATCTCAAAAGGAAAACCCCCAAGCTCAGATCTGAGTATTCCTCTCAATATACAAGAAATATTCTCTCAACATTAGTGCAAAGAGTACCCTACTTGCAAAAAAAAAGGAACCCTTGGCTCTTCCTTAAAGCTTCTTTTTGTAATTTACAAAATCATATCTAAAATTAGAACTTTGTTTCATGATAGCTGAGTGAATATTTTTGGTTTGATTTGAAGGCTGAGGAAATATTTTTTCTTTGTTTCTCCAATCCCATTGCTTAAATACTCTTGAGCCTAATATCTTAGAACGAATTTTCCGCAAAAAATAACCAAAATTAAAATTAAAAATCTATTAAAAATGGAAATAAAACTCAAATTCCCAAATCTAATAAACAAACGAATGAATTAAAATTACATTCAATGTGTTAATAAAAATAAAATTCAAGCTTTCCGTTGTTTCTCATTGAAGTTTCACTCGAAAATGAACAATCTGTAATGAATTGGTAACAACAAAACCTCTTGGAAAATGAAAACACTCCAAAACAAACTCAGAAAATTAATTTTAGTTGCAAATTCAGGGCCTTGAAAACTACTAAATTTTTGGGGTTGTGAATGGCCAAATTTGATCAAATAAACACTACTAGATTCTTCTACTTGGAAATATTTTTCTGACAAACCCTCATTTTCCCGATTTGATACAGTAAAACTCAAATTATGACCCTCTAAAGTTGGTGTTCCAAAACAGGTGGAAGTTTGGAAAAATAATTATGTTGGGCAATTTGATTTAATTTTTGTTGTAATAATTAAGTTTTTTTAAATAAAATAAAATGAATTTAAAATAAAAATAAAAATAGGGTGTTAAGTATGATCAACAATGGAGTTTAATAACAGGTAATGATGTTACAAGAGGCTCTAGAGACAGGGAAACAAGAATGGCAAAACATGAAAGAAGTGATAACAACAAACAGAGATGTGATAATTTCTAAACAAACTTAGGTAGATACACAGGTATCTCAGCAAACAAACATTTCCAAAGAGAAGGAAAAAATGAACAGTGGGAAATATAGTCCAAAAGAAATCAAAGGTAGAGTTGAAGATGCTAATGGTTACATAAGGACAGAGGAAGAAGAAGATGCAAGTGATCGCAAAGCACAGGAAATAGAACAAAAACAAAGACAGGACAGAAAAACAAACTTTATTATCAGGGGAATAAGATATTATGGGAAGAATGAAAGTACTCTCAATTTGACAAGAGACTTTCTGAAAGAGAAACTACATTGGAAAGGGCAAATTTGCCAAGCAAGAAGGGTTGGGAGGATATGTGAAGAGAGGCCTCGACCCATAAAAGTCACAATGGCAAGCGTACAAGAAAAACGACAGCTTTTGGGCAAAAAGAAACTCTTGAGAGGCTCATACTTCTTCCTCAATGAATATTTAACCAAAAAACAACAAGAGGAGAGAATGGATGAAGTGGAGAAAATTAGAACAGCAAGAAATGAAGGGAAAATGGCATGGTTTTACAATGGAAAATCCATTATTGCAATGTTTGGGCCTACAAGAAAATCAAGGCAGCAAGCTGACAGTAAAGAAAAAACAGAGAATTCAATAATAGAGACGAAAACAAAAAGAGTAGCATGGACAAAAAGGGGTGAAGACTCAAATTTGAGTCTTATGTGCCAAACTGCATAGCAGTCAAATCCTACCCAAGTCTACGTAAGTTTAGTTTGTTGGAATTGTAGAGGTTACCCTTGGAGAGGGGACCTGGGTTAGGGCCTATTGTGGAAGGTAGAGACATAATTTATCTCACGAAAACTCATGAGAATGATGGTTGCAAAACTCTTGTGTTTGACGGTTATTTGAAGTTGGTAGTTTGGAACAAGGTAGCAGAAAATGGCAAAGGGTATGGGGGAATACTAGTTTTAGTGAAAGAAAAGGAAGGTTGTCACATTCAGTTAATTAAAGAAGATGAAAATAAACAATATTTATGGTTGAAAATATCAGAGAATGAGAATCACATAAGAATTGCAGCATGTTATTTTGCCCCTCAAGTCTTAAAAACTTACAAAAATAAGGGGCTTGACAGAAAGGATCCATATGCAGCTTTATAACAAGATATTTCTATGTACTCTCAGCAAGGAGAAGTTCTTTTAGTGGGAGATCTCAATGCTAGAACAACAAATAATCAAGCTAGCATCCTTTGTTGCAAAGAGGATAATAATCCTATTTGGCTCACTGAAGAGGAGAATCCCTAATGGGTGAGGTGTTCAGAAGATGACAAAGTTAGCAATCATTTTGGAGATGAGTTGCTTACACTGTGTGTGGTTTTCAACCTAATTATTTGCAATGGTCTAGATAGATGGAAAAGGTTTGAGAACTTCACTTGCAACACATAAATGGGGCAAGTGTCGTTGACTATGTGATGTGTCCACAAAGCTTAATAGAAAAGATAGATGAAGTTAGTATTGGAAAGCATATTTGGGACTTAAAATTAGACCATTACCCAATTTTTATAAGGTTATCATGGTTAGAAGAAAGACAACATAAGAGGAAAACCCAATGCTCTCAACAATCACTATCAAGGGGCAAAATTCTTCTAACACAAGAAAATGGTACTATCTTGAAGAAAATGTTAGAGAGATTAATTCAGAAAGAGAAAAATGGTTTCAAACGCTTCAACAGCCATGAGTTAACAAATATAATCCAAAGTGCACTTGAAAGTGCAAAAGAGCAAAAAATAAGAAATCGGAATCAAATTACTTTCCTGTAAATGCTTGGTTTGATGAGGAATGCAAAATGGCAAGGAGAACTTGAAAAAGGTAGGAAAATAGAAGAGAAATGTAAAGTTATATAAGCAGATACTAAAAAGGAAAAAAGATGAGTTCATGCAAACAAGGAGAGAAGAGTTAATATATTTAAGCAAGAATAATCCAAAGCTTTTCTAGCAGGAACTGCAACCAAGGAAGAAGCAAATTGAAAATAATATTACAGTCATTCAATGGTTTGATTATGCAAGGCAACTCTATGAGAAAGAATCTGAGGTGGAGTCCCCCCCTAGGATCAACACAAATTCAAATCTCTTCACATTACAGGAGGTGGAGAATGGAATTAAGAAGCTGAAAACAGGAAAGGCAAAGGACTTGGTTGAACTTTAAGCAAAGTATCTAAAATGGGGAATGAATGCTCTTGCACCACACATCATGAAAATATTCAACAACATCATTCAGCAAGGATTCCCAAGAGACTGGAAAACTAGCCTAGCAATACCCCTTTTTAAAAGTGGAGACATTAATAATCCATCCAACTATAGAAAAATTATGATCAATCCTTGTTTGCAAAGCTTTTCAGGAGCATGGTAGAAGAATTAGCAAGTGGACAAAAGTAAAAGAAAAGAGGGCAAGAGGACAGGTCGGTTTTAGGCCGAAACATTCTACAGTGGATCATGGCATCACATTGAGACACATTGTTGAAAAGGTTTGGGAGGACAAAAAAGAAGTATTTTGCTACTTTGTTGACTTCAAAAGAGCATTTGACACAGTCCCTAGGGATAAGTTGTGGTGTAGAATGGAAGAACTTGAAATTCCTGTGCATTATACATCTGTTGTCCATAGACTTTATGAAGAAGTGAAAGTCAAAATTAGAACCTCAACAGGTATTTCAGAAATCTTTAGAAGTGACATTGGAGTCAAGCAAGGCTGCCCTCTATCCGCCACTCTTTTTGGTCTATATATTGATAAATTGGAAGAGTGGCTAAATCTGCAAGGTGGAGATGGTGTTCGGTTGGGGGATTTTGTGATAAAGCTTCTTTTATATGCTGATGATATTGTATTAATTTCTAAATTGGCCCATGGATTGCAAATGCACTTATATGACCTTGAGAATTTTTGTAGAGCAATGGGGATGCAATTCGATACTAGCAAGACCAAAATAATGATATTTTCTAATAAAAGGAAGCATAGCCAACATACTTTCTTCTTTGAAGACAACACTCTTGAAGAATTAAAGGAGTATAAGTACCTTGAGATTGATTTCAACAACAAACTCAATTGGGAGGGCTACAGAAAGAAGAGAATTTTAGGAGGGTGGAAAGCATTATATGCTCTTCAAAACAGATGTAGAGAGGCAGAGTTATGGGATTGGAAAACGATTAAAGTGCTTTTTGGACTCCTAGTTTGCCCAGTGATGCTATATGGGTGTGAATTGTGGGCTAGCAGCACTCCCGTGTCAAAATGGAAACAAACTGAGAAAATCCAAAAACGCTTGATTATGAGCAAGTTCAAAATAAAAAGTTCGATACCTTATGAGATAATGTTGAGTGAAATAGGAGCAACTTCCATTGAAGCAATTGCTATGGTGAGGCTCATAAAATACCTAAAAATAATTGAACAAATGAGAGTAGGCAGATGGCCTAATGTTATCTTCAATGAAGGCATCAGTGAAAGAAAGAAAACATGGATGAAACGAAACTACACATAGATGCAAAAATGGGATATATACCTCAATGCCTGTCCCACAAATAGCAAGGAGCTAAAGGATTTTGATATGGAGAAGTTTCGTAAAAAGGTATGGGGAAAAGAGTTGGGTAGAAAGAAGAAATATTACATTGAGGAATTCAACCCTACGTGTGATTTACAACAAAAAGAGTTCATTGGAGCTAGCATTTCATGGAGGGAAAAGGTTCTTGTTACTCAATTAAGGACCAACTCATATCAACTTCAGTGTGAAACAGGATGGTGGAAAAGGCCTAAAGAAGCTTGGGAAGAAAGGGTGTGCACATTTTGCATGTCTGGGGTTGTGGAATCGGAAAAACATTTCATTTTGGAATGTGATGCATTCAAAGACATCAGCGAAAGTTATGAGAACATGTTAGCATCAGTTTCTTGGCATTGTCTTTTTATCGAGGAGATTGTTGGAAGGTTGGGTTAGCTCATCATCAATTTGAATCGGAAAATCACTGAATTGCAAAGAGCGAAAAATAGGGAACTAATGGTCTCATAGACTATTTTTAGTCCCGTGAACCTTAAAATATCATTTCATTTTCATTTCATAAATGAGGGTGGTTTAAGTGGAATGGGGGGAGGTAGTGGATGAGGGGGCCCACGTGGGACGCTCTCTCCACTATATTTTAAAACAAACATGCTCTTTTTGTTATATATGTTATGTATTGTGGAAAAGGCTTTTCCCTCCCTCCATTGATTAATACTCCAGGCTCCACATTATTTTGTTAGTTATGATCTCGGGAGTTTTTGTATAAGTTCTCGATGGAGCACCATACGAAAACTTCCAAGATCATAACTCTCGGGGTGACGTATGTGCTCTTGATTGCAGTGGTTCTAATTTGTATGTGCTCTTGATTGCAGTGGTTCTAATTTGTATGTGCTCTTGATTGTAGTGGTTCTAATTTTTTTTTAATGTTTTGTTATTCTAATTCTATTTTATATATAATTGTTATTTACTATATTTTGTTTTCTCTAATTTCAAGCTTTTGTGATTCATCTTGTATTTGAAATTGTTTTTCTGGATTAATCATATTATGAATTTTTTGGTCGACATTTTGAACCAAACATTGTGGTTCATTCTCCGGACAAAGATGAAAACATCTGATCCATCCACATGTATAAATAGTTGAGATGCCTCATGATGCAGGAGCCTCTGAGCACTCTTCATTAAAAGAGGAATCCAATGCTGAGAAGGAGGAGACGTGGATAAATGTGCAAACTAGGAGGCAAATTCTGTTAAAACGGGGTTAAAATGATGGAATGGATAAAGTCTCTAGAAGACTTATTTAATGTAATTTAATCTGCCATGTATGCGTATAGAGAGATTTAGGGGTTTTTTGAGTGATTGTGGGAGAAATTCATGGATCGTAAACAATCCCTCCCTTTTGTAACTTCTTATATAAGAGAGTCTGTGTAAGGAGGTGAGAGAGATAGAGCGACAGATAGAGATTTGTGTAAACAGGGTGTGGATTCAATGTAGTCGAGAGGGGAAAGTGTGACTAAGGCTGAAATGCCTTAGAATGTAATCAAGTTCTGTATAATATAAATCTGCGTGTGTGTGCGAATTCCGTGTATCTGTGTACTTATGCCTTTTCAAGTTATTCTGTGTATATATGCGTTCTTAAGTTAATTTTTGTGTTACGAGTTTATTGATCGACCATCAATCACTGTGTGGATCGATAGCAATCCAAAGTTAAACAAGTCAATTGTTGTGTGAAGTGTCGAGTAGAAATGGTAGATTTAATTAAGTGTTGATGCAAAAGAGCTAAAGACCAGAAAACCTGAAGTAATTTGAAACCATGGAAAAACATTGAAGAACGGAAAAAACAAAGTAAAGAGGTGATTAGTAACCGTAGTGGGGGTAGAAAGTATGGGATGCCTTGATCGTAATTGAAGGCTCGCAATTGTTATTACCCATCGATCGCAAATCCAAATTCTTACGTCATAATCAACTACGAGGTTGAGACTTTGATAATCTGTGTGCATGTTGAAGACCCACAGGCCGTCAGATCGAATGATTAGATCAAGCGTGCCTTGATAAATCGGTGGAGTATGGCGATCAAATAGTTTTGGTGATCGGGACAAGTGATAATCATTAGATTATAATCTAGTTGAGATCCGGGGATGATTGGATCGTTAGTTGGTTGGACGATCGGACAGATATCGGGTTGGAATAGGCGCGGAAGTTAATCCAAAAACCGGACCCGAAAATTTATAAATCACAATCTAAAGTCCTATCGAGTTTGAAAGGGTCGCTAAACGTCGCACAAGTTTCTTGTGCGATGTTGCGACAACCGTCGAATCAAGAACCAGATCGATGGCGGAGATGTAATCGCAAATCTCATTCGGTATAAGAGTTTGGGTCTGCGATAAACCTAGATTTTTGATATTGCGATGAGCCGAGATTTTTGATGTTGTGATGGACTATGGACCATCAGATCCAAGGGTTGATCGAATGGCGGAGGTTAACTCTCGCATTTCACATGAATCAAGTGTTGGCGTATTACAAAAACTGCGATGTGCGATGAGCCGAGAATGCGATGAAGCATCAACCATTGGATCGTGAAGCTAATCAACGATGGAGATTGAAGAACAGAGGAAAGGCTTGGGAAAGAGTGGAGCCGAGAAATTTATGGATGCGGGTTTATTCTATTTGAGATTCAGCCTTAGGCGTTCATGGTCAGGTTTCCATGTATTTCTGTGTATTTACACTGACTGTTGTTGTCCCGGTTTTTAAGGCAACAACACCAATTAACGCTTCCGATAGAAACATGGGCCCATAACCCACAGGTCCACGATCGATATTTTGGAAATGAAAGGGATATTGCCTTAGCACAATTTCTCCTTTCATCACCTCATGTTCAAAATATTTTGTTATTTTAATTTATTTAGAATATATTTAAAATATATAATTAAAAAATATATTTTTTCTAATTTATATGTTTTAGTGGAGCGTCATAAGAAAACTATCGAGATCATAACTCCCGAGGTGACGTATGTGCTCTCAGTTGCAGTGGTTTTAATTTTTTTAATGTTTTGTTATTTTAATTATATTTTATATATAATTGCTATTTGTTATATTTTGTTTTCTCTGATTTCACTTCTATGATTCATCTTGTATTTGAGATTGTTTTTCCAGATTAATCACATTATGAGTTTTTTGGTCAATGTTTCAAACCAACTATTGTGGTTCATCCCTAGGACAAAGATGAAAATTTCTTATTTATCCACATGTATAAATAGTTGAGATGCCTCATGTTCAAAATATTTTATTTTTTAAATAAATACATGAAGTGATTGAACTCGATAGTTATTTAATAAAATAATATTATTATATTTACATATTAGATAATAAAATTAAGATAATAAAAAAAATGATTAGCTATGTTATTAACTAAATTAATTAACTCAATTAGCTAAAAATAAGTTTACTTTCATAAAAATAAAAAAAAAATCAATAATCAATAAATAATAAATAATAAATAAATAATAAAAATAAAAATAAATAAATAAAATAAAATAAATTACACATTAAAACTGATTTTATTTACACTTTATAAAAACATAAAACACATATTTATATTTGTATGCCTAGGTGGTGGAAATGACCAAATTTTGACTAGCCACAACTTTAAAACCGTAAGTCGGAATCGATCAGAATTGCAATCATTGGAAAGTTGGCAACAAACAAATGCAATGGAATCATCAAAACATAAATCAAAGAAAATTGAAAATCACTCAAAATAAAGTGAATTTAAGCATTATAAGAGTGATATTAGCCAAGTTTTGCATGGAGGGCCTCATAATTTCAAAGAAATCAATGGGGTGGTTAAGGCCTCAACAATTGGCGGCACACGAGGACGAAGCAGTTATCTCTGGTTTGGATAATAAGACTAAATTGGTCAAATATTGAAATAAAATCTTTCAAAATAATTTTGCATATGATGCCATTTCTAAAGGTCCCGCATAAGATGAAATCAAATTAAGATTATCTCTTTAAAAATGAAAGTACTTGTATATACAGTTCTAAACATTGAATCCAAATATAGGGAGTAATTATTATTTTACCTTTTCTCTACTATTGGATAGTAAAGATAGCTAGGAGGATTTTTAGGATTAGTATGCATCTAAAAATTACCTCTTTTATCGACATTGCTTTGTTGCCTGTGAGTGCCCATAGCCCCAATGAAGGTGTCTTGGTACCATACAAGCATAGTCCCACTACCAACAAGCATCCATAGACCTGACTATTTTACTTGTACTTCCTACACATATGTGCTTTAAACTCTCTTATGTGTCACCCTTTTGATTAGCATATTTGAAGAATTTCTTTTAGTAATTGGGTGAAGAAAGTGGGGTGGTACATCAGGTTTTCTATTTAAGAAATAGATACAATTCTAGATAAGTTTGACCCCACTAGTATTCTCTTCATCTACCAAGGCATATGATTTAATTGTTAAGAGGTTTGGGAGGGATTCAGAGCAAATACTGGAGAAAATTAGTTACTTTTGGTAGAAAGTGTAGCAAGAAAGGCTCAATTTGATTTTAGCCTTAGTCAAATTGAGTAAAACGAATTTCCACATTAGCGAGACAACTTAGAGGCAGTTAACTAGTGTGACATGCCTCTTGTCAATCAATTAGCTTAGTAAATTTGAGTTAGTGGGCTTGGAGTTTATTCATGCATGTGTTCATTGCTAAATTTTACCAATCTAGTTCAGTCATTTTCAATTGTACTCAAACAAATAACCTCTAACTATTGATAGAGTCAGTTGAAGGATAGTTGTGTAGTGATATAGTAGTCTAACTCACAGATATGTCGGTTAACTGATCAGTCAGCCAAAAATAGGTCATGTATGCATGGAATTCAAATTCCTTAGCTGAGTGAAGTAATTAAGGCTAATGTAAAATTATGTGTATACTAGTGGAGTGTACATAATTTTGCATGCAGGCAATTGATCAATCCTTGGGAATTGCACAAGGAAATAGGGATCTCCCTATTATTTAGGAGTTAGATTTAGCTCATATTTGTGCAAGGAAATAAGAGGTTTGAGGAGGCATAAAATGGCTAAGTGCTGGCCAGAAGTTCTCATTCAGTAGGGAGAACAGTTCTACCTTTGTAGGTGGTGCTTAAAGCTAGTGTATGCAATTGTAATAGTTTCTCTATTCAACTGATTAATGCAAAGAGGCGTGAGGGGTTTTTCCCAGTTGGGTTCCCCTACAAATCATTGTGTATTTATGGTTTTTCTTTTTGCATATCTATGCATGTTGTTCTGAATTGTGATTTCTATTCCGAAGATTAGTAGAGTAGAATGTGTCTCTTGTTTTTTGTTTGAAATCTTAAGCAGTTGGATGTTAGGTCCCTAGACTACTAGTGTAACCCCTAATTGTTATTAGTACAACCCCCGTATTATATTTTTATGCCCATGTAGTCCCCATATTGTTATTATTGTGCCCCATAGAAGCCCACTATTGTTATTATTGTGCCCTTACATTATTATTATTATGTCGGCTCTTATTATATTATGACACCTTAGACTCCTATATATAGAAAGGAGGTCTTGTCATTTGTATCATCCAAGAATTTTTCATTTGTGTAATGTAAAGGAGGTTAACCCTCGAAGAGGCTTATTTCTAAGGTGTTCATCTATCTTTTCTATCCTCTTGTGAGTTGGTTTCATAACATTTGGTATCAGAGGTTTGGATTCTAGGGTTTCGCTGCTCCAAACAATTCATCGTGTTATTTTCACTATAACTTTTTGTCTGCAGCGTTTCATAAGCTAAAAGAAAAACCCATTTGAGAAGAAATCTTGTTGAACCACGCGTCTGAATTTCAAATCTTGTCTCACTATATTTTCGGAGATATGATATGAGGAAGAGGGTATTTTCAAGCTCCAGAATTTCATCTAAAACAGGTCATCGTGGTATTTTCGCTATAACCTCTTCACTACAAAGTTTCAAGAGATAAAGAAAAAAATCATTTGAGAAGAAATAATTCTAAATCTCAGGTAGGAATTTTAGATCTTGTCTCACTATATTTTCAGATATATGATCTGAGGAAGTTAGGGTTTTTGCAAACTCCCAAATTACATCCTAAACAGGTGACCTTGGGAAAATCATCATAACTTTCTCTCTGAGCAACAAATTGAAATTTCGTAAGAAGTTACAGAAAGAGGATGGACTGTAGTTTTCTATGTATATTTTTCAGATCTGAAGGTTGAAACAGTGACACGTTGCACGTCGTACAATTTTTCTCTACTGAAACATTATATAATCAGGTCACCTTAGGAGATTGGGCATAACTCTTTCTTGGAGAATCAAATTCTGATCAGACTTGCGGGGTTAGAAAGAAAAATTAGAGGGCTACTGTAGGAGACAATTTCAAAACTTTGAGATCTGAAAGTATAGAGTTACACTCATTTCAAGATCGAGCTCCTAAAATCAAGAAAAGGCGATATGAGGAAGTTTGATGGAAAGGATCCAGTAAATTGGATACTACAGATGGAGCAATATTTTGATCTACATGGCGTACCACTATTACAAAAGGTATCTATTGCATATTCATATTTAGAACCAGATCATTTTTTATGGTATAAAGGGCTTTTTTCTCGTAAACCACTTGTTACGTGGTCAATTTTCACGGAGGAAATGATAGCACATTATAAGGATACAAAGAGAAACACCTTCTTTAGCCAATTGATAAATCTAAAACAAAAGTGTTCAATGGCAGAGCATATTGAGGACTTTCAAAAATTGAATATAAGGGAAAATGATATTCCAGAGAAGCAGAGGATTGATGTCTCCATAGGGACTTTAAAGGATAGCATTCAACATGAGGTTCGTCTTTGGGAACCTGATTCATTGGAAAAGGCATTCAGGTTGGCAAGAAAAGTGGAAAGAAAAATTATGGCAACAAGGAATTCTAACCCTCACAATTATAAAGATGGAAGTGTTGTTTCTCCTAGCCTTCCACAACCTACAAGGGTGACACCACAGCAATTGGAAGAAAAAAGAGCAAAGGGACTTTGTTAAAATTGTGATAACAAATACATTAAAGGTCATAAGTGTGCTGAGAAGAAATTATTTTACATTGATTATGAAGAGGAGGAAGAAAAGGATCAAGAAACATTAAAAGAAGAGGATATACACCAGGAACCAACCCCAGAGAAAGAAGAAATGAATCCGACCATATCTTGTACTATAATGGTAGGAATTACCACTCCTCAAACTCTCAAGATAGAAGGATATATCAAGAAGAAAAAGGTTCAAGAAGTGAAAGATCACATCGAGAAAGAAGAAATGAATCCTACCATATCTTGTAATTCATTGGTCAGAATTACTATTCCTCGAACTATCAAGATAGAAGGACATATCAAGAAGAAAAATGTTCAAGAAGTGAAAGATTACATCGAGCATCAAGAAATGAATTTGACCATATCTTGTAATGCATTGGAAGAAATTACCACTCCTCAAACTCTCAAGATAGAAGGACATATTAAGAAGAAAAATGTTCAAGCAGTGAAAGATCACATCGAGCATCAACAAAAAGTTCTCCAACTTTTAAAGGATAATGCCACTTTAGTGCAGAATCGAATGAAACAACAGGCAGATCAACATCACAGTGAAAGAAGTTTTGATGTAGGCGACTGGGTATTTTACGGCTACATCTCAAACAAGCTATTTATGAAAAGGAAATGTTGGCAATACTACATGCACTTAATAAATGGCGACCTTACCTAATGGGAAGACACTTCAAGGAAAAAATGGATCATGATAGTCTTAAATAGTTTTTAGAACAAAGATTATCTTTAGAAGAACAGAAAAAATGGGTCACAAAATGTTCGGTTATGACTTTGAAATCATCTACAAAAAAGGGAAGAAAAATGTTGTTGCAGATGCACTCTCAAGAAAGGATGAGGATGTGGAAGCATTGTTTTGTGCTATTTCTATTATCCAACCAGATTGAATAGATGAAGGAAGGGATGAATGGAGGAAGGACGAAGAAGTGTGGTCACTCATTCAAAAGTTGTTGAAGACCCCAGTTCCAACAATATTGCAAGAACTTGACAAGGAAGGAAAAATCATATTGGAACCTAAACCATTCATAGAACCGAGAAGTCACCAGCTATGGAATCGATCAATTTTAGAGTATCTAATCAAGTGGAAGAACTTACCCGCTGAAGATTCCACATGGAAGGATGAGAATTTTATACAGAAGCATCAAGAACTACTCAAGCGTTGAGGACAACAATTTTTAAAGGAGAGGGGCATGTTAGGTCCCTATACTACTAGTGTAACCCCTAATTGTTATTAGTACAACCCCCTTATTATATTGTTGTGCCCATGTAGTCCCCATATTGTTATTATTCTGCCCCATAGAAGCTCACTATTGTTATTATTGTGCCCTTACATTATTATTATTATGTTTGCTCTGATTATATTATGACACCTTAGACTCCTATATATAGAAAGGAGGTTTTGTCATTTGTATCATCCAAGAATTGTTCATTTGTGCAATGTAAAGGAGATTCCCCCCTTGAAGAGGCTTATTTCTAAGGCATTGATCTATCTTTTCTATCTTTTTGTGGGCTGGTTTCATAAAATTGGAATTTCTATTAAATTTCTACATGGTATCAGAGCCCTGAAATCACATTAGAGACCAGTGTTTCGAATTTGTACTTCGGGAAATTTTAATTACAGCTTCAATGTAGAATTTTTTTTTTAGATTTGGGAGAATGTCTTTCAACAGACTGAGATTGGAGTATGCCCTAGAGGGTAGCTTGAATGTCATAGTCTGGAAGAATCGAATGGAAGAAATGCTTGATGATAATGGTGTGTTAGAATATGTTAAAACTGAAATTGTGAAACCTTGGTAGTTTGATGCACAATAATTAACCCAGTGGAAGAAGGATGTTGCTACAGCCAAGAGGATCATCCTGGAGGGTGTGACAAATCACATAATCTCAAAATTACATGGCAAGGAGACTCCCTTTGCTATGTGGAATACCATCACTCAGCTATTCGAAAATAGAAGTGGTGCTAGAAAACTTGGTCTGATGAACAAATTGAGGATTGAAGACAAAGGGTATGAGGTAGTCTTCAACAATGGGAAGGCGTGCTTCAAGCATTTTTCATTGGTTCAGATCAAGTAGATTGGTGTCAAGATCAAGAGCCTCTACACATTAGAAGAATATGCATGTGCAACCTTGAGGAGAAAGGAAGATATTAGAGATGTGGTGGTTGAGAGGGAGAAGGATAGAGCTCTTACGATGGAGCCTCGGTCAATTGGAAGTTGGGCTAACTAACATGATGATGATGATGAGGACCAATTAGAGAACTTGAATAGAAGGAGAGTTCGAGCTAAGTGGGTAGAGGGAGAAATTGTAGCTATACCTCTAGGAATGAGGTGGGCAATGTAGAGACATAGTCCTAGAGTTGCAGATATTTGGGAAAGCTCCATTGAGGTGTCCTCCTCATGGATCATTACCTTGCTACATGGGCCCACAATATTCAATAGTGGAAGGATCAATGTCAGTTGGTGCAGTCAGATGTTGAGGAGAACAGAGGAGTGTTGATAGCAGTGCAGAAGACACAATTTAGAATCAACATTAGTGCAGTATTCCCACGAGTGCTTCACTGGGGGAGCAATACCATACCAGGTGGGTTCATATTGGGAATATATTTTGAGGAAAAATTGGCATAATATATTAGGAGATATATAGGGGGTAAATGGTTTTTATATTTGCAGGTACAAAAAATGGAGCTCAAAGTTAATGGAAAAATATAAAGGGGTATAAAAAATGTTAAAGAAAAAATTGATACCTATAATATCTAGTGAAAGTAGGGGTTTTTTAAATTAGGAAGGTGTATTGGGTTTGTATTAGTACGGGTTAAATAATGTGATTTTTAGAGGTATTTTCAAATATGTATTCAAATTAGGGGTGTTGTTTAGTATGCCACAAATGCACATGATATGTCATATGTTCATTAAGTTAAGCTCTCGTGAGTCTTCCCAGTAGACAGTTGCAGAGACACAATTGGTTCAGTGTTTTTGGATGCTTCTTAGTTATAGTTGTTGTAGTAGAAATAACAACAGTGAGAGGTAGTTCTATAGTACATTCCATAGGTGTTGGATAGGGGTGGCACAAAATCCCTTTCTTGCTAAGAGGGAGTGTTAGAAAGTGTAGCAAGAAAGGCTCAATTTGACTTTAGCCTTAATCAAATTGAGTAAATCGAATTTCCACATCAGCAGGACAACTTGGAGGCAGTTAACTAGTGTGACATGGATCTTGTCACTCAGATAACTCAGTAAATTTGAGTTAGTGGGCTTGAATTTTAGTCATGCATGTGTTGATTACTAGATTTTAGCAATCTAGTTCAGTTATTTTTCAATTGTACTCAGAGAAATGGCCTCTAACTATTGATAGAGTCAGTTGAAGATCAATTGTGCATTGAGACAACAATTTAACTCAGAGATATGTCAGTTAACTGATCAATCAGCCCAAAATAGCTCATGCATGCATGGAATTTGAATTCCTTAGCTAGAGTGGAGGAATTAAGGCTAATGTAAAATTATTTGTATAGCAATGGAGTGTACAAAATTTTGCATTTAGAGAGTTGATCAATCCTTGGGAATTGTGCAAGGAAATAGGGACCTCCCTATTGTTTAGGAGCTAGAATTAGATCAGATTTGTGCAAGGAAATAGAAAGTTGGAGGAGGCATAAAGTGGCAAAGTGTTGGCCAAAAGTTCTAATTCAGTAGAGAGAACAATTTTACCTTTGCAGGCGGTGCTTAGACCTGCAACATGCAATTTTAATAATTTATATATTCAACTGATTAATGCAAAGAGGCTTGAGGGGTTTTTCCCAGTTGGGTTCCCCTAGAAATCACTGCGTATTTGTGGTTATTCTTATTTCATGTCTATGCATGTTGTTCTAGATTGTGATTTCTATTCCGAAGATTAGTAGAGCATAATTGTGTCTCTTGTTTTCAGTTTGAAATTTTGAGCAGTTTCAATTTCTATCAAATTTCTACACCTTTATATAAGTAAACTATAGTACTTGATTTGTATCTTAATGTTCCCCATAGTTAATGGTTAATGTATGAGAAAGTGAAAAATCGATAGGGATGACCTTTAGATAAATGAAATCTCATTAAAACAATAGAGAAAAGATTTCCCCTGTAAACCAATTAGTGCTGCATAGGAAATATTTCCCCCATATAGATTTTAACAATATCACAAACTGCAATCTAAATCAAAATAATGAAATCAAACCCTGCAAGCATAAGGCTATGCAACTCTTGGCAAAAATAAAAACTAAAGGATGAATAATGGAAACTACCTAGGAAAGGAAGAAAAAAAATTGGAAAGCCAAGTAAAATAAAAACCATGAAAATATGAAAACTCAAAAAAGATGAGATGAGAAAAGAGATCTCAATATAAAGAGAAATAATAAAGAGTTAATATTTTCATTCTCATTTAAGTTGAGTGATTAGTTATGTCTCATAAGGTTTGGAATAGATCACACATTTTATTTAAAATGGAATCATAAATCTAGGGATTAGTTATGAGTAAGTGATTAAGTCATATGAAGACGTCCCTTTCCTTGCAAATATATTGCTCAAAAGTTAATCTTTAATGATTATCTATTAAAGATAAGACTTAAAATAAGTTTTTTAAAAACAATGAACAAGATACTAAATTAAAACAAGGTAAGGTGCAGAGACTCCCTGATGTAACTTGTTCGCAATTTGAACATGATCACAACTTCTTTGCGTAACTAAAAGGAATGCAAAGTAAACAAAGGGATATATAATGTGGTAGAAAAATCAAACTTTCAACGAATCGCAAGAACTTGCATAATCAAAATTCAAAACATGAAAAACGAAATTGAAACTAAAATCAGAATGAAAAATAATAAAAGATGCATATGAAATTTATTTTGAAGAATCGTGTTATAGTTTACCTTAAAGGTCTCAATTTTATACAAATTTATGTTTTAAAGAAGTGACCTCTTCTCGTGATCAAGATTAAAGAGCATGAAGAAGTCACATATTTATCAAAGTTCACATATGCCTATGATCATAAGATTTATTGAAACTAGATAATGGAAAGAAACAAGGATACGAAAAGTACTTACCAAAAAAGAAATGGTTTAATGTTCAAGATATTAGCAATGAATAAGAATCATCAGAAAATTCAGATTTGTGCTTTTAAATAATAATGAAATGTTGAAAAGTGTAGTGAGAGAAGGTATTATTTGGCTCATGCCTTAGCCAGAAATACCAAGTTTGTCTTTCCTTTGACCATGGATGAGTTCCTGGAGATCAACGCCTTAGAATTCAGCCTCTTCGAGGGGGCAATCTCCTTTACATTACACAAATAAACAATTCTTGGATGATACAAATGACAAGACATCCTTTCTATATATAGGAGTCTAAGGGGTCATAATATAATTAGATCCGACATAACAATAATAATGTAAGGGCACAATAATAACAATAGTGGGCTTTTATGGGGCACAATAATAACAATATGGGGACTACATGGGCACAACAATATAATAAGGAGGTTGTACTAATAACAATAAGGGGTTACACTAGTAGTATAGGGACCTAACATACCCCTCTCCTTCAAAAAGTGTTCCCCTCAATGCTTGAGTAGTTCTTGATGCTTTTGTATAAATTCTTGTCCTCCCATGTGGAATCTTCAGCAGGTAAGTTCTTCCACTTGATGAGATACTCTAAAATTGATCTATTTCGTAGCTTTCAATTTCTCGGTTCTGTGACTGCTTCAAGTTCCAATATGATTTTTCCTTCCTTGTCAAGTTCTCGCAATACTGTTTGAACTTGGATCTTCTGCAACTTTTGAATGAGTTCCCACTCCTTTGGGCATATGGATATATGTAAGGCCTGATGTTTGGAGGAACAGTTCGTGGAATCAAATGAATAGCATGATCATGATCACGAATAGGTGGGAGGCCTTTGGGAGTCTCAAATACCTTGGAATTATTGTCTAAAATGTTTTGGAGATCTGGAGAAATATATGATTTCGATGTGGGATCCTCTAGTGAATATAATTGTGCAACTACACCCTGTTGTTCTTTATTTAGAAGCTTTGTCATGCTGTTAGAGTTGATTACCTTTCCAGGTTTTCCTTCGATACCCCTCAATTCAACTTCCTTTCCTTCCCAAAAAAAATTCAAGAAAATTTCTTGAAAATTAAAAGCTATCGTACCCAAAGATTGTAGCCATTGGACTCCTAGTAAAACATCAACACCACCCATTGGAATGGAAAGCATTGGGCTATTCAATACATATTCTCCCATGGATAGCTTGATATTATGGAACTTTCCAGAGCAATTTATGGTTCCTCCTATTGCAACCATCACTTGACACTCCGGTGTTGGATATAGGAAGCAATTCAATTCCTTGGCTATCTTACAATCAATAAAATTATGGGTACTGCTCGAATCAATCAACACTCTTACCTTTTTCTTCTTGATATGTCCTTCTATCTTGATAGTTTGAGGAGTGGTAATTTCTTCCAATGCATTACAAGATATGGTCGGATTTATTTCTTGAGACTCGATGTGATCTTTCAATTCTTGAACATTTTTCTTCTTGATATGTCCTTCTATATTGATAGTTTGAGGAGTGGTAATTTCGTCCAATGCATTACAAGATATGGTCAGATTCATTTCTTCTTTCTCGATGTGATATTTCACTTCTTGAACCTTTTTCTTCTTGATATGTCCTTCTATCTTGAGAGTTTTAGGAGTGGTAATTCTTTCCAATGCTTTACAAGATATGGTCAGATTCATTTCTTCTTTCTCTGGGGTTGGTTCCTGGTGTATATACTCTTCTTTTGATGTTTCTTGATCCTTTTCTTCCTCCTCTCCACAATCAATGTAAAATAATTTCTTCTCAGCACACTTATGACCTTTAATGTATTTGTTATCACAATTGTAACAAAGCCCTTTTTCTCTTTTTTCTTCCAATTGTTGTGGTGTAACCCTTGTAGGTTGTGGAAGGCTAGGAGAAACAACACTTCCATCTTTATAGTTGTGAGGGGTAGACTTCCTTGTTGCCATAATTTTGCTTTCCACTTTGTAACAAAGCCCTTTTTCTCTTTTTTCTTCCAATTGTTGTGGTGTTTCTCTAAAGAAGGTGTTGTTCTTTGTATCCTCATAATGTGCTATCATTTCCTCCATGAAAATTGACCACGTAACTGTTGAAAAGTGTGCAACAAGAAATTCTTGTTGAGATTGCAACAAGATGATGGAGCTTAGTGAAAAGAGTCGCCTTCACTAAGTGGGCCCGCAAGCAAATTATGGCGCAAGTTCTATTTTTGATCACAGTGTGGATGATCACAGTGTGGATGACCACAATGTGGGTGATCACAGTGTGGGTGACCACAGTATGAGTGATCACAGTGTGAGTGATCACAGTGTGAGTGATCAAAGTCTATTTTTAGACTGGCTGTCAAAAATAGAAAAGTCAAATATTATTGTCTCATAATAATATTTGGACTATAAACTTGATCTTATTCTCTTGGAGCACTTCAGATGAGCTACGGATGTGGTACATGCAGATCCCAGAGGGAAATACGTGGTTACCTATGGGATGACTAATATTTGCATGCAGGACTTCAGTTAGAACTCAAGTGAGTTAAGTTTAGTGGATTGGAGGTGCAGTTGATGGAGTTGTGTTCAGTTTAGCCTTGTTAAACTAATTGTATTTAGAATAAATGATCAGTAGACTAGAGATGAGTTGGGTGAATTAGTTATTAATTAATTCACAAGTTATTAACTCATAATGCAACTATAGAATACATCAGTTAACTCAGTTGCATGTCAGTGCATGTTCAGTTCAGCAGGGACAGGTGTTAGAGGATCAGATTGCTATCAGTTGTGACTATAGTTGTGCATGATGATTTGCACAATCAGAGGGATTGAGTATGCCAATGAATTGGCCAATATCAAGAATTGTAGCTTGTGCTCACGTCCAATAGAGTGTGAGTGATTATTTGCAGGTCAAATACGAGTTTGGTAAACCATTCTCATCAGTTCTTGAGCAGGTATTGAGCTGGAGAGGCAGGCAAGCAGTGGAATAGATTTGGAGATCAGATCTGAGTTGTATTGTGTGTAACAGGTGGAGCTGGTACTGGATTGCTTGTGATAAGCATTGTACTTTGTAATGTTACATGATTCAATCAATATAATATAGTTGGGGTTTTTAGCGAGATGCTTTCCCCGGGATACATATTGTGTTAATGAGTTTGATTGATGCTTCTATGTCTGCCTGTGAATGTTTCTGCTTCTTTAAATTGATGATCAACGTAGAGGAGATTATGTATTATACATGTTCCGCTTATAATTGTATGATCAGGATAATCTCGTGAATATGTGTTAAATTATTCAAAATTTCTACATGGTATCGGAGCTGCTTGATTTGTAGAAGATATTTTTACAGGATATCAAGCGAGGATTGATCATCGGATCTATTATTCAGGAAGTGTTTACATTTTATTTCTTCAGGCAGAGTCTGTAATCGGGCCAGGTAGCCTCTGGATTCATCCTTCTTTTGGAAGGTGAGATATCTGGTGAATGCCCATACAGTCGATCTCTGTACAAGAAATACTTTGTTCTCACGAATTCTAGATCGGAAGTGGTTGAGTTTTGTGCTGGTGGAATTCGAATTTAATTCCAAAGCAAGAGATAAAACTCAGAAACATTAAGTGTGAGAATGGAGACAGTATGCCCTAGTATCTCACGAAGTTCACCCAATGCCGGGATGAGCTGGGAAGTGTGGGGGTGACTGTCGGATGAGGATGGTGAGTCTAGGACTCCTTGACCTTCCTAAGAGTCGGCATAGCTACCAGGACTCGGTGAATGGAAGGGAGAAACTGCTAGGATGGGAGAGACTTTGGTCAGATCTTGTGCAGGAGGAGATTAGATGGAGCACCAGAGACAATTCTTCATCTATGCATGATGAGCACTGTGCCTTAGCGAGTAAGGCGAAGAAGGGGAAGGGGAAGGTTTCTCTTTCCGAATCCAATTCTTCCAATGATGGGAAGAAGGTTGACAAGGCGAAGGTGAGATGCTTTCGTTGTCATGAGATTGGTTCATGGGTCAGGAACCTGTATGCTCTTGAGGTTCAAGATACATGCAAAGCCTTGAGCAGTGAGGCAATTGATGGAGACTTGGTGATTGAGAGGGAGCGTATATTACCTCTCAACATGCAGAGCCAGAAGAAGTCTCAGACGATTATGGAGGAGCCACGATTGGTGCAGCAGCTTCAGGAGGTTGTGGAGCAGCCACAACAAGGGAAGATGAGAGGAGATCGAGTAGAGACATCTACTCATGTAGAGACCTCCAATAGGGGGAAACTTTGAGCCAGGTGGGCTGAGGGATTGCATGCAGCCATACCTCCAGGTAGGAGGTGGGGTGATGTGGATTGATCGTCCCAAGGAGGAGGGGCAAGATCCTTGAGGTACCCAACCTCTTGGATGAGACCTTGCTACGGGATCCCAAATGTGTAGTAGCAGGAACTGACTGATTGGGTAGAGACAGATGCAGATGGAGCAGCAGAGAGAGTGACAGTGCAGGGAATCCCAGGACAGTGCATAGCTAGCAGGCTGCAGCAATTCGAGAGGCACAAGTGTTTTGCACAGTGCTAGGTGGCACAAAGAGGTGTGCAATGGTGCGAGATGCATGGAGATGTTGTTGTAGTGCAGATGTCAGAGAGGGAGCACTTGTCAGCAACAGGTAGAGCTTCAGCATCAGAGGGCGTTTCTAGCCCAACAGGGAGGTCAGTTGGGAGGTGCAGTGCGGATGCAATGCTAGGAGATAGAACTAGCAGCAGCATGGATGCAGTCAGAGATCAAAGTGACAGAGGCTAGAGCAGTCAGATACTGAAGAGCACATAGATGCAGAGTTTCAGTCGACAGAGGCAATAGCAGTCAGAGACTTTGATGACAGAGCAAGTGGACCGGCCAGATGTGTTGCATGGAGAACATTCCAGAGTTTCAGGATCGGGTTTGAGAGGAAGCCTTTCTTGTTGAGAGGGAGTGTTGAAAAGTGTGCAACAAGAAATGCTTATTGAGATTGCAACAAGATGATGGAGCTTAGTGAAAAGAGTCGCCTTCACTAAGTGGGCCCGCAGGCAAATTATGGCGCAAGTTCTATTTTTTATCACAGTGTGGATGATCACAGTGTGGATGACCACATTGTGGGTGATCATAGTGTGGGTGACCACAGTATGAGTGATCACAGTGTGAGTGATCAAAGTCTATTTTTAGACTAGCTGTCAAAAATAGAAAAGTCAAATATTATTGTCTCATAATAATATTTGGACTATAAACTTGATCTTATTCTCTTGGAGCACTTCAGGATGAGCTACGAATGTGGTACATGCAGATCCCAAAGGGAAATACGTGGTTACCTATGGGATGAATAATATTTGCATGCAGGACTTCAGTTAGAACTCAAGTGAGTTGAGTTTAGTGGACTGGAGGTGCAGTTGATGGAGTTGTGTTCAGTTTAGCCTTGTTAAACTAGTTGTATTTAGTCTAACTGATCAATAGACTAGAGATGAGTTGGGTGAATTAGTTATTAATTAATTCACAAGTTATTAACTCATAATGCAACTATAGAATACATCAGTTAACTCAGTTTCATGTTCAGTTCAGTAGGGACAGGTGTTAGAGGATCAGATTGCTATCAGTTGTGACTATAGTTGTGCATGATGATTTGCACAATCAGAGGGATTGAGTATGCCAATGAATTGGCCAATATCAAGAATTGTAGCTTGTGCTCACGTCCAACAGAGTGTGAGTGATTATTTGCAGGTCAAATACGAGTTTGGTAAACCATTCTCATCAGTTCTTGAGCAGGTATTGAGCTGGAGAGGCAGGCAAGCAATGGAATAGATTTGGAGATCATATCTGAGCTGTATTGTGTGTAACAGGTGGAGCTGGTACTGGATTGCTTGTGATAAGCATTGTACTTTGTAATGTTACATGATTCAATCAATATAATATACAGATAGTTGGGGTTTTTAGCGAGATGCTTTCCCCGGGATACATACTGTGTTAATGAGTTTGATTGATGCTTCTATGTGTGCCTGTGAATGTTTCTGCTTCTGTAAATTGATTATCAACGTAGAGGAGATTATGTATTATACATGTTCCGCTTATAATTGTATGATCAGGATAATCTCTGTGAATATGTTTTAAATTATTCAAAATTTCTATAGTAACAAGTTGTTTACGAGAACAAATCCCTTTATACCATAAAAATTGATCTAGTTCTAAATATGAAGATGCAATACATACCTTTTGTAACAGTGTTACACCATGTAGATAAAAATATTGCTCCATCTGTAGTATCCAATTTACTGGATCCTTTCCATCAAACTTCCTCATATTGCCTTTTCTTGATTTCATGAGCTCGATCTTGAAATTACTATAACTTTGTACTTTCAGATCTCAAAATTCTGAAATTGTTTCCTGCAGTAGCCCTCTAAGTCCTCTTTCTAACCCTACAAGTCTGATCATAATTTGATTCTCCAAGAAAGAGTTATGCCCAATATCCTAAGATGACCTGATTATATAATGTTTCAGTAGAGCAAACTTGTACGATGTGCCACGTGTCACTGTTTCGACCTTTGGATCTGAAAACTATGCACAGAAAACTACAGTCCGTCCTCTTTCTGTAACTTCTTACGAAATTTCAATTTGTTGCTCAGAGAGAAAGTTATGATGATTTTCCCAAGGTCACCTATTTAGGATGTAATTCGGGAGTCTGCAAAAACCCTAACTTCCTCAGATCATATATCTGAAAATGTAGCGAGACAAGATCTGAAATTCAGACCCAAGATTCCAAATGATTTCTTCTCAAATTTGTTTTTTCTTTAGGTTCTGAAACTTCGTATCCAAAATGTTATAGTGAAAATACCATGATGACCTGTTTTAGATGAAATTCTGGAGCTTGAAAAAACCTTAACTTTCTCTTATCATATCTCTGAAAATATAGTGAGACAAGATCTGAAATTTGGACATGTGGTTCAGCAAGATTGTTTCTCAAATGGGTTTTTTTTCATCTTCTAAAACATCGCAGAACAAAATTTATAGCGAAAATACCACAATGACCTATTTGGAGCAGCGAAACCCTAGAATCCAAAGCTCTAATACCAAATGTTATGGAACTAGCTCACAAAAAGATAGAAAAGATAGATGAACGCCTTATAAATAAGCTTCTTCGAGGGGGAAACCTCCTTTACATTACACAAATGAACAATTCTTGGATGATACAAATGACAAGACATCCTTTCTATATATAGGAGTCTAAGGGGTCATAATATAATCAAAGCCGACATAACAATAATAATGTAAGGGCACAATAATAACAATAGTGGGCTTTTATGGGCACAATAATAACAATATGGGGACTACATGGGTACAAAAATATAATAAGAGGGTTGTACTAATAACAATAAGAGGTTACAGTAGTAGTATAGGGGCCTAACAACAACAAAGAAAGGGTTTTCCCAAGAAAAATATGTGTTGATTTGTGTATTGTGTTTTTATCTCTACATTTTATTCCAATGCTTATCAATTAAATAACTTTGTATCTTGGTGATGTTCAAGTAGGTTTTAGTATTGGTAGCCTTGTTTTTTAGTTATTCACCAAGTAGTTGCAAACTTATATGGAAATTTAACATGGTGTGAGAGAAGAGATTAACATAAATACTAACACACAGAGATCAATTTGTGAAGAATAGAGATTAGTTTATGAAGGATAGAGATCGGTTTGTGAAGAACATAGATTAGTTTGTGAGGTTTTGTTCTAAAGCAAAGCAGAGAAGTTCCTTGGATAATAGTATGGCATTCCTAGTGCTAAGGTCAAATCACAATCTATAGGGAGCCTTGAATTTTTGTGCATGGAAAGAGTGGATCACAATAGTGTTGGAAGATAATGGCGTGGGAGAGTTTATCAAGCATATGATAGTGCCACCTCAATATCCCTAATAGTTGGCCCAACATACTAAGAATGACACCAAGGAAAAGATGATCATTCTAGAGGGGATCAAATACCTTATTATTCCTCATCTCCATGAGAAGAAGATAGTGTGTGAGATGTTTAAAGCCATCTTGGATCTATAATCAGGGTTCCATTGATGCTAGGAAGCTTGCTCTCAAAGAGAAGATAAGAAATATCTAGATGAGCAAAGATGAGCCCATTATCACATATCTTTCAAAGTTCAATCAAGATTGGGATGAGCTAGGTGGTGTTGGTGAGATAGTAGTAGAAAAATACCTTGTGAGTTTTGTGCTTCTAGGACTCCATAAGCCTTGGTATGGCTTCCGAGATGCAGTGAGTGGTAGAGAAAATTTTCCTAGCTGGGAAAGGTTATGGATTCATTGCGTTCAAGAAGAAATCTGGAGAGGGATGATAGATGGTGGATCGATGATAAAAGAGGACGAGGAGAAATTTTCCCTGGCAAGCAAAGGTGGGAGAGCCAAGGGAAAGAAGGGCCAAGGAGAGGCTAAGTCCAATCAGAAGGGCAAGAAGAAGAAGAAGAATCTAAGCAATATCAAGTGCTTCCATTGCCACGAGTTTGGGCACTATGCTACTAAGTGTCCTAATTGGAAGGAGGGGTATAGGAAGGATCATGTAGCTGCATCAGTGGAGGTAGATGTGTCTTTTGCCCAGTTCAAAAAAAAAATCTCATTGATAGCTTACATGACAAGCTCAATAAACAACATTGTATGATATATTATTTTAGGAGATTCCTTCCACATGACCAGGAATAAAAGTAATTTTAGCCACCTTAAGGAGAAGTACATGCATTTTTAGATTGAGCTTGGAGATGATGGTATGTATGTAGCTAGAGGAGTTGGTACTGTTAGTTTTCATAGGGACTCAGGTAATCCTCTTCATCTAAGAGATGTCCTCTATGTTCCAGGATTAAGGCAGAATCTTGTTTCAGTAACTACCCTTGATGACAACGGTTATGATGTCATAATCAACATAGGCAATGCTTACCTCCAACACTTAGCTTCTAGATGTAAGAAGCAAATAGGTGTGAGGATGAATAATCTATACAAGTTCTAGGTAGAGACAGGCACAACCTCGAGCAACAAGGCAGGAAGTGCTCAGAGTCTAGAAGTGGTGGTTGAGGAGATAAGAGCTTTGTGGGAGTCCTTAGAGAAAGAGTAGGTTACAGTACCTGAGAAGAAGATATTCAATACAGAGCCTCAGCGAGTATATTAGTTTGAGTCTCAGCTAGTTGGCAGTAAGGTCGACTAACAAGATGATGAGTAGCATAGCCTATGGTAAGTGGAGGTAGCCACTCATTCAGCGACTCCCAGTATAGGGAGAATTCAAGACAAGTGGTCAGAGGAGTTTTTTAAGGGGGATTAAGAGAGATTTGGATCTTCCAGTACCATCGTAAGCCAAAGTAAGTAGCCACAAAGGCACACAAGGTACATGGCACTTATGACTAAGGTGATAGACTCATAGAGCATGGTTGCAAAGAATATGTCTTCAAATCAGATTCCATAGCAGAAGTCAAGGAAGTCTTCTAGTTCAAAGGGACTAGTTGTAGCAGTGGAGAATTTAGTAGTGTTGAAGACAAATCTAGTTGGACTGGGTTATTCCAGAAGCACCTTCATTGCTAAGAGGGAGTGTTGGAAAGTGTAATGATAGAAGTTCTTCTCGATCATGCGTTAGCTAGAAATATCGAGTTTATCTTTCTTTTGACCATGGACGAGTTCATGGAGATGGAGAAGTTCATGCATAGTGTTGGAGCTTTAATCACGTGGAGCCTTCCTTAGTTAACTATAAGATAAAGTGGCAGTTTGAATTTAGAATGGGATGAGTTGGGAGCTTCAGTTCTAATTGAGGCAAGGACGAGTTAGAGGGTTAGTTAAAATCAGTTAAAAAGTCAACCACAACTACTGTTATAAACTATTATTTGCCATATTTTGGATGGATCAAACTTATAAAAGGAGGACAAAGGCACAAATTTTCACAAGTCATTTTTCTCATTAAGGACTATGACAAGACACAACTCACTATATTGTGAGAGAGAGCACAATTTTGTGTGAGATCATCCTTGTTATGAGTGTGTACTTTGGAAGAGCTAATATGTAGTTTTTGAAGAGGCTTTCTTGTGCAAACTTGCACCAGGAGTTAGAGGTTGTGTCCTAAAGAATAGGAGGCCCTTTGCACTAGAGTATAGGAGGCTTGTGTGCTGGGAATTTGGGCTAGGCAATGGAGACTTGTGCATAAAAAATTTGGGCTAGGAAGTGGAGATCATTGCAAGGGAATAGGGCCAAAAAACCCACAAGGAAGTAAGAGTTGGATCAAATGAGTTTGTAGGGTGCAACACCCTCCTCCCACATCCACCCAAGTAACCATGCCAACCAATGTAAACATGAGACAAGAGGTTACTATGATCATATTTGACCTCCTGTGTGACCTTAAGGAAGTGGAATCGACTAAACATCACACACAGTCATCCAAAATAATCAACAGAACCCTCAAGAGACAACTCAGCCACTCAAATAACCTATCTCTAGGTCCCACTGTTGTTCTAGACCTCTTAGGCCATAGTCGCTCTCATACTATGGGCAAGGGAGCGATCAAAGACCCAAATTTTCTCTCATAAGCCTGCATGCCAGCGACTATGGACCAAACTTTCCATTTTTGTGCAAACGACCCCAGATTTAAGCCACTTTTTCAAGCCTAGAGCCCAGAGCCCAGGCCACTACCCATAATGGAATGACAGCTCATAATCAGGAGATGTATAGGGAAATAATGATGCAAAAGCAATAAGTTGATCTAGACCTTAACCAAACCCCTACTAGCCATGACGGGCATTTCATCAAACATATCGTGAACATGTAACCTACAAGTGTAAAGAACATAATTAAGTGTAGGGATCTCATACTTATTTGAGAATCCCTATGAACTGTTGTTCCCCCATGCCATTTGTTGCATTATCATCTATTAGGTCATAGACACATTATTCATTCATGTACAAGTAAAAATATGTTGAGACCCATACATAGTTGTTGTCAC
The DNA here is from genome assembly GCA_031772625.1 of Pinus tabuliformis. Taxonomy (NCBI): domain Eukaryota; kingdom Viridiplantae; phylum Streptophyta; class Pinopsida; order Pinales; family Pinaceae; genus Pinus; species Pinus tabuliformis. Next base: position 877,071,387 of record CM062820.1, on the reverse strand, counting down.
AAAATGTACATATAACCAACATAAAAGGAACAGAAATACCATAAACATATCAGCCATCAAAATATACATCAGTACATTTTCACATGAAAAACAAGGGAATTAATTTCTCATTAATGAATGCAATAAACCAACTGGAGATGTGACTACCACGTTCCACCTGGCCATAGAAAGGTTGAGCCAAATCTCTCTTTAGCCATTCACCCCCATGCCATATTCCAAGCATGAATGTGGGATCTCATAGAACACGTCAATCAAAACTCATCCAAGTATTGCAAAGGCCATCCACCTCAACCCATCAACAGTGATTCCACCTCATGGTCAGACATCACAAAGCCATCATCAAATCGGTCTCTATCCCAACCATCTAGGGCTCTAGAGTGTTTGTCCAACCAAGGCTCCAGGACAAGTAAATCAACCTGCAGCTTTTACCAGGCTCCAAATTGTTTGTCCAACCAAGGCTCTAGGACTAGTAACTCAACCCAAGTTGATACATGGCTCTAGTGTGTTTTTCTAACCAAGGCTACGGGACTAGTAACTCAACCCAAGCTAAGGAAACATGAGAACCAACCAAAAAGAAAAAATGAAATTAAACCCACAATCACCATGGCTATCCAGGAAATGGCAAGGCTAGGCAATCCACTGTCGATCCAGGCAATCCTCCATTCCAATGACAGATCACAACTGAGAAACCACATGCATATGCCATGCATGCAAAAACTAGTGAAGAAATCATACATGCAACTTGGTACCTACAAGGAAATCTGACGCAGATACTGATCTTGATTCCCTCTTGCGCTATCCTTCTCTTCATTTTCCTTCTTGCTCCAAGAATCCAAATATGCCACACCCTCCAAGAGTGCTCAAAAAACTCTAAGGATCCAAGAGTATGACTGAGAGACAGAGAATAATGAGAGAGCTCCAACACTGAACTGAACAAGTCCTGCCCACTAATCCTCATAAGCCCTTTTATTAATGAGGCCTCTTTTTTCTTCATTTTTCCATTATTTTCCTTCAATTTCCTCCTCACATGCAACCTGTGACCTTCCACCTTCCTTTTCTCCTAATTTCCATTATTTTCATAAATAAATGTGCCAAAATACCATTTTGCTTCTTTAATTCCTTAGTCATTGCCTTTGCAGATTTCCTTATCCATAAACAACCAAATGAACACCCGCTAGGATGTCTTGCCCACCATTTAGCTTGGAATACATGTCCAATCATCCATGGTATTTATATACTTTTACATGGAATTTTCACCAGGGTTGTTACACAGGGTGAGTCCAACTAGCATAGCATGAGGACTAGATTGTTATTAGTGTGATAAAATTCCATGTAAGATATCATATCGCTCAAACTCTCTCAATAAAAATACTACAATAAATAAATGGGTTTTCCTAGTTTGGTTTCCCAAGAAAATTTATTGTGTTGATTTTTGTGACTGTGTTTTTATCTCTATGTTTTATTATGTTGCTTATCAGTTAAAGAAATTTCTGTCTTGTCAAAGGTCAAGTAGGTTTCAATATTGGTTTCCTTTTTTTCAGTTATTCATTAATTAGTTGCAAAGTTCAATGGAAATTTAACATATTGTTTGAGTATGTGTTACATCCTTCTTTGTAGATTATGATTTGAGTCAAGTTCTCCATATGTGTAGGCTAGATGAAATCTCATTAGTTATATATCGGCTCCAAAACTTTCTCTAAATTCGATATCATGCCAAATTCGTTGGCTATGCAGCAACTTTTAATATTGAGAGGACTTGAGATTTTGTGTGAACCAAAAATAGTACAATGGGACTTTTTTATATTGGAATGGAGAAATTTATACAATCAAATCACAAATATTCCCAAATCAAAATAAATCAACAACAACCCAAATTACCTTTGCATCGGCACTAACGAATTTGAGTTGTGGAAAGGAGTGGTGATGTGGCAACATGACAAGTGTTATTCTTGGGTTTTTTTCCACTGTGTCTAAATTGACTGACTTGTATTCCATGTTATATTGGTTATTAAGTCCCTAGTAAAAACAAAAGGAGCTTCTTCAGAATCTCCAGGTTTTTATGTCCCTCGATAAGAAGTTGTGATGTGAAATATTTGTGAGGTAACACGTGTATCTCCATCTTGGGGGAGAGTCCCTAGAAAAATGAGCAAGACACCTTTGAAAAAATTTGGGGTACATTCGTTCTCAGATGACATGGAGTGTAAGAGGGGAGTGGTGTTATTTGTGAGTGTAGGAAGTGACACATAGAAGGGGGCGGACACATATAAAAGCTGAAGTGAATGACTCTGTCACCCTAGGGATAAAATCTCAGAAAAAGCCAAAGGGGATTCAACTAAAACCTTTGGGATGAATACCCCTAGGATGATGTAGAAGATAGAGGTGATACAAGATTAATGAAATTAGAGAGGGAGGATGTGTCAAGGAAGGACACAAAAAAAAATCTCTCATGGTAGCCTACACCATCCCGGTTATAATAATCCCAGGAAAATTGAAATAAGGCACTCTAATAAATCTCCAGGGGATTTTTCTATGAGGTGAGGTGTAAAGAGGATAGAGTGAAGGATTTACATGGACGATTACGAGATGTTGAACGAGAAGACCCAAAAAACATTATCACAAAGTTTAGCTTGTTTGGACAATCAAATAATCTCAGAGATAAAATCTTGGTGAAAATGAAGGGAGCACTAAAATAAACATCTGGGGTGAGACCTCAGGATGGGAAAATATGATGTAAAAAATCAACAACTGTTGTTGTGAAAAAATTGTCTTGGCCTAATGTTTTGCAAATAAATATTTTCATAATGCACCAGAGCATGCTTATGACTAGGGATTATTTCTACCAACTGATGTATTTTTGCCAAGACTTCTCAAACTTTTCCACTATTGTAAATTTTGCTTCAATTATTCACTTGTGCACATAACTTGTGGCTCGATTAGATGCCTTATTTCTTAACAAAACATGTAGTGATTGAATGCTTCATCTTTGTGATTAATCTTCTTCCAGTGATACTCAAAGTTTAGTTGCACCAATAGAACAAGCATAAGATCATTATAACTCACCTCATAAATATGTGAAGCGAAGTAAATATAAAGTAAATCACTCATACAAATTTATTTTAAATTGAACCAAAGGACAACTCATCAAAATTAGAACTATAATGAATGGATAAATACTTCCTTGGACATGTCTAGTGAATGAGTTGATTTTGTTAACATGCTTTAAACCATTCTTCGCCAAGAAAAATAAAAACTCGTTGCTCACTTATTTCACACCTATATTTTTTTAGAAATCAAAAGAAAAGCAATTTGAAATAAACTACTCCTACTCCTAATCTATTTTAAAGGAACAAATAAGACTAAGTATAGTCATATTTCCAATGAAGTCATTCAAATTATTTTATTCCTCCACATATGTACACATCAAAAATTAGTATTACAAAAAGAATGAAACTAATAGGAATAAATAAGATGGTAAAATAGCATTGTTATTTACAGGGAACTTTTCCTGAAATGATCCTTCCAAAAAAAACTTCTATTTTGTCCTAAAAACCATCATTTAGAAAGCTAACTTTCATCATTAGTTCTTCTATTTAAAATTCAACTAAAATATTAAAATTAGATTAGAGAAAGACTAGTGGTTGGGAAGAACTTATAGCTAAAGGTTTTGGCTGAGAGGTAAAATCAAAATCATTCTCAAGTGTTGGAATTTGTGTGGGGTCATAAAGATTGACTATAAAAGAAATGACAAGATGATGGAGCATACTCACAAGCTGAAATAGTAATTTTTTTCATCATCTTGAAGAAAATTATTTGAATCAGTAAATGAATTATTTCTCATTATATTGTTAACACCGAAATGACAACAAACACTACTAGAAAAATAAAATAAAAAAGCTATATGTACATTATAAATCAAAGATAGGTATTGGATTAAAAACAAATATGCAACCCATGGAATTGACTCTAAAATATACAAGTAAAGCAAATAAATATTTACAAGTAATGTACAAAATTTGGTGTGATCAAATTTGGAACAATTGACAGGCAAGTAGAGATCATGTGAAAAAGATTGTGAATTAATCTTGGTGTAATTGATTTTAGAAAGATCATAAAATTTAGTCATAACATTGGTTGCACCTCGGGTGTCTTGTCATCTTGAAAAAAATTAAAAAAATATGACATGTGAACTGTCATTATTTAATGAGAAAGATAAATTAGTATTAATAGAATGAGATTTGGCTTTAATTGATTGATTAAAAATTTCTATTTCACCAAGATTATTATCTAACTCGCAAGGTTCCTCATTAATTGTAAAAGAAATTGAATCACTAAAGGTTTGCTTAGGCATTGTGGCTACGATAAAATTTCCTTCGTCCCATAAAGGAGATTGAGAGAAGTGAAAAGTATGGGAGGAGATGGATTCATTTTTAAAATGTAAATTAATTTCATCTTGCACTTCATATTAGCAAAATGAAAATCTAAAGAATCTGAAATAATATTGTTATACAGAATCTACAACTACGGATAGAAGTGTCTTCCCTATGCCTAGTGGACTGACCTAGAAAAACAGAAAGCACGGATTATAATGTCTTCCTTAAATTAAATGGACAATGAGATGAAGCCTACCTACAATTTATTGCCAGCTTTGTTCCTCTCTTGGCTTGTATGCGCCAATCCTAGCTTTGATCGCTATAATTAGAACTTGCACAATCAAACAACACAAGCCAAATATCTATGACATCTATGTAGCATAATCCAATCACTTCATTCAATAGATCAACATGGTATTGAAATGCATGAATAACATACCATCACATATAGGAAAACAATGTACTCCTTGTATAAATAGAAATGGAGAGAATTACAACCAAATATGGAGTTGATCTTGTAGAAGAGATCCTCCAAGTTAACTTGTCCTTCCTTGTCACAAAGCGTATCTCTATGTCACACCAATGCATGGAATAATGACTCTCACAACAACAACATGAGGGTAGAATCTATCTCCAAAATCCAACCTCTACCTTGTGGATGGTAGGTTAGGAATTCTTATCCATTTACCAATCTAGGCTTGATATCCACTCTTGATGGGAGGATGAGATCAAGGGATAAGGGGTGAAATCTCCAAGGTAGGATAGGATATGATTCGAGATTTTCATCCAAGGAAAATGATAAGAACAACCTCTTGAAGCTTCTAGAAGAGGAAGTTTCGAGATTCTTTTTATTTTTCCTGAATTCCTAGAATCAATGCACTCCCGACAAGGGGAAACCTATTGGTGGTAAACGTAGGTCCAAAGAGGGTCAACCTACTGGTGAATGCAATATATTAATCTAACATGATGCATTGGACCTTAAAATCATTGAAATGAATCAGTTAAAGGAATAAATTCAAGGATTAGGGAGAGTCATTCTTAGGATTTTGTGCAAGAGTGATGACAAGGGGTAAAAGGATGTTGATTGATCCAGTTAATAGGCCTATTCACTAGATGTGACAAAATGGCCTATAACAAATTTCCCCCTAAAGCCCAAAGTCATAAATGGAAACTGATGACTGAAGTGCTTTACCTTGTGACAAGTCAAGATCAATAAAAATAATGAGATGATTATTTGTTACAATAAATTTATATCATGATGTCTCTGCTGAGGGAGGCATACCCATGTGCAACATATAAGATTAACATTACATGTACAATGATAAAAATACATGTCCACTGATGATAAAGGGTGGACAAATGACTAGATGATTGTTTGTATGGTCATAGCCATCATACATTGTGATCTTGTATCAATCCTGAAATTGCAACCTGGATGGTTGGAACTAGATCTGAGGTCTTCTATCTTGTTCACACGATCATCTAATGTATGAGTCTAACCATGTGAATTAATGAGTCGGAGTCGAACATGGTAGACACCATCTGATTATCGGCCAATTCTGTAAGTCGTTAAAAAACACAAGAGAAACCACCGATGATGTTAATGGTCATCTAAGTACCGCAGTACAATCCGTATGGTGTGAATGAATGAGTTAAAGTCGAAATCTATCGATCAAAGGCCAATGATGTAAACCTATCATTGAGAGTGAGGAAACTTTCCATTGATGTATGTAAGCACAAGGTATCGAAGGATTGTTCCTAAGTCAACTTCCTCGATAATGAGTTGATGTCGATAGGAAGTGACCCATCATAGGAGGGACTTGATGTATCCCCCATCAACGACATGAAACGAGTATCATTATTTGAGATAGAATGATGAAAATATAGAACTAGATTAGGAACGACAAACATGGAATGAAGGCCTAAGAGTATTGTAGCAGATATCAACTAAATGGCTTCTCTTGAACACATGGGTGACACTGAATGGAGTTGGCAGCATGAAACCAACACCAAAAATGGATGCTTTGAAAAGGTATGATGAACCAAAATACAAGCATATTCCCCAACCCAATAGCCACAGAGATGAAGTGTAAGAGTGTCATGTTCAAGAGTGACTTGCTTGATATGGATTTAAACACGAACGCAACAAATTACAGAGATAATCATAAACACGGAGATGCAGCGGAAATAATACTTCATTTCATTAATGTAAAATACTGAAATATGCTTACAAACAGGAATGGAAATAAACCAGCTAGGGCAATGGTAGCTTATCTATGAGAAGAGATGTGGTGGCTACATGCCTCTGAACTAACTTACAATGAGGCTCAAGGGCCTTTTTATTATTGAACAATAAGAGAAAACCCTAAACAACCAAAACCCTAACCCAAGGAGATGTAACACCAAGAATTTATGGGCCCCGTTGGGGTGAGTTGGATAGCCAACTTCCCGGGGTCGCGACTTGGTCATATTATCTCCATTTGACGCGCATGATAGCCCGTTGGAAAGATCTCTCTGAGGACTAAGACGAAAATATGATTTTAGCTATAAAGTCGTTGGTGGTATATTTCCAAAAAAACGTCATTTAGGGCCTCAAAACGGCTCCAGAAGTTTAGGACCTGAAAAACTGCTAAAAATAGTAAATTGTGCTACAATTAAGGAAACTGAAAAACTGAAAGAAGTAATAGTGGGGGTCCAAGTGGAATTGGCGAGTGGCCACCAATATCCACCTGGATCATTCCTCCCCCCTTAAGAAGCAATGATCCCCATTATGTTGATTTCCCCATGAGATGAGAGAAATTTTGCTGAACTTGGTCCCTGGTGAGCCACTTGCCCTGGTGAAGGATTTGACCTGCTTTGGCAACTCAATATAGTTGGATATTCTGCTGGAGAGTGTGCTTGTTCTGTGTGTCCATGATCTGATCAGTTGCATCTTGTTCCATGCAATCTGGATTTAAATCTGTAGGTGTGAGTTGTTTTGTAATGTCGGATGTGTCTAATAATGGTGGAAAGTATGGCCGAAGGCGATCCACATTGAATACTGGGTGTAGGCCAAGGAACGGGGGAATGTTGAGCTCAAATGCATTATCTCCCATAGCCTTGGTAATGGTGCAAGGACCATATCAAAGTGGTCTGAGTTTTTGATAGGCTCTGGTAAGGCGTTCCTTTTGCAAATGCAACCAGACTTTGTCGCCCACCTTAAACTTGTGTGGCACCCGATGTTGATCATGTCGCTGCTTGTACTTGGCATTTGATTTCTCCAAAATGTCATGGACCTATTGGTGAATAGGTTGTATGTGGTCAATGAAGCTATTTGCCTTATCTGTTTCGGATTGGACATGAGCCGAATATGCATGAGTAGCTGCAAATGGAATGGCCACATCAATGGGACATAGTGGCTGGAATTCCAAGCCCACCTGAAAAGGGTTGTGTCCAGTCGAACTGTGGAGAGCCCGGTTGTAGCTGTGCTAAACATATGGGAGGCTCTCATCCCATGTTCGTGGATGCTTTGAGTTGTACATGTGAAGAATATGTACGATCATCCTATTGACAAGCTTTGTCTGGCCATCAGTTTAAGGATGGAAGGCTGTGGACTTAGTGAGTTTGGTGTCCTGGATCGACCAAAGACTGGACCAAAATGTACTAAGGAACCTGTTGTCCTGATCTAAGATGATAGACTATGGGATCTCACAGTGTACTGACACTCGTTCAAAGAAGAGTTTAACAATGGCTTCTGCTGTGATATTCTTCTTGTACGCTGCCATAATGGCCATATTTGAGAACCTGCCGATGACAACAAAATCACAGTCATTTCCATGCTTAGTGGAAGGAAGGCCTGACATGTAATCCATGGAGAGGGATTCCCAAGGTCGACTAGGGGTAGGCAGCGAGGTATAAAGGCCTTGCTTCTTGATGGTCGGTTTTTCAATGGTGCAAGCAGTGCATGATCTGATGTACTTCCCAACATCCTGTCGAAGATTCATCCAGTAGAAATACTTCTACAGTACTACCACAGTTTTCTCAACCCCGAAATGCCTAGCAGCCCGACTATAGTGTGCTTCCAAAATCATCTTGACATGCTCGCTCGAAGGAACACAAAGGTGACCCAGGTGGCATAACAGGGCATCCTGGAGGTGAAAATCTGGAACATTTTGACCCTCAAAGAGTGTCCAATATGTGTGGTCGAATTTTGGGTCACTTTTATAGAGAATTGTCCAATCAGAAGTCTCGTTCCCACAAGATTTGAGCACGGTGGTTAACGCCATGATCGGTGGTCGACTGAGTCAATCTGCAACATTATTGGTGCTTCCCTTCTTATACTTGATATTCAAATGGAACTGTTGTAGGTATGTGGACCACTTCTGATGGTGATCATTCTGAAATTTCCTTTGGGGGCCTGTATGAAATGCAAGGGTCGGTGGTCTGTGTGGATGTTTGTTTCCTTCCCCAAAATGTGATGCTTCCATTATCGGAAGGCCTACACAATGGAAGACATCTCTTTGTCATAACTGGGATACTTCCAGACTATGTTTGAAAGTGTCTCACTGTGATATGCCACTGGATGCCTATGTTGAGTAAGGACTGCCCCAGCATAGTCAGAGGCATCTATCACGACCTCAAATGGTTGTTGCAAGTGTGGTAATGCGAGCACTGGTGCCGAGCAGAGGATATCTTTCAACTCTGTGAATGCCTTCTGTTGAGATCCAAACCAAAATAATTTTTCTTTCGCTCCTCCCTTGGTGACTTGACTCAAGGGCCAAGTGATATGAGAAAATCCCAACACGAACCTACGGTAGAAGTTGGCAAGATCTAGAAAGCTACGAAGCTCTATCAAAGTGGTTGGAGATGGCCAATCCCGAATGACTTGAATCTTGGTTGGATCCAAATGCACCCCCTGTTCATCAATAATGTATCCTAGATACTAAACCTGAGTCATGCCAAAAGTGCATTTCTCCAAATTGGCACATAACTTGTGTTGCTGCAGTGTTTGGAGAACCTGTCGAATGTGGTGGAGGTGCTCTTCCCAATTCTGGCTGAAGATCAGGATGTCATCCAAGTATACCACTACAAATAAGTTGGTGAATGGCTACAAGATGTCATCCATTAGCCTCATGAAGGTTGCAGGAGCATTCGTCAATCTGAAAGGCATAACCAGCCATTCGAAAAGGCCCTCCTTGGCTTTGAAGGCAAACTTCCACACTTCGGAGGGTTCGATTAGTCCCTGGAGATATCCTGACTTCAAATCGATCTTGCTAAAATATTTTTCCCCCTTTAGTTGGTCCAAGAGGTCAACGATCTGTGGGATCGAGTACGTATTGTGGACATTGATCTTGTTCAGTGCTCGATAGTCAATACAGAGTCTCCAAGTCCCATCCTTCTTTTGTACCAACACGATTAATCTCCCACAGGGTGATGAACTCAGACGGATGTGACCTTTTTGCAACAGCTCCTAAATCTGCCTCTTGATTTCATCGTTCTCCAGAATAGAGCGTCGATAGATTGGTCCATTGGGCAGCGGCGCCCTTGGGATCAGATCGTTGTAGTGCTTGACCTGACAGTGCAGAGGAACCCTTGCGGGGGAGGTGAATATGTCCTCGTACTCCTCCACGACCTTTTCCATCTGTAGTTTTCATGTCGAGGGGCCTTGTCTGGAGGTCATGGCCACTATCTTCTTCTTTCCTTGAGGGCGTATTATCAGGAAAAAAAATTTCCCGGTTTTGGAAATGAGCTTACTGCATTGTTTTGCAGTAACCAAAGAGATGGCAGTAGGTGGTGCTACCTCTGGTATCCTGTACAACTTATTTCCCAAAGTAACAATAACAGCACGGGGCCTTGATTCATACACAGCATGTTGCTTCCACAAGTATGGTTGTCCTAATAATACATCACAAACTTCAAGGGAGCAATGTCACACAATACCTCATCTGTGAAGGGCTTGATGTTTTATGGAAGGCTACACTACTGGCTCACGCGAAGATCTCGTCCTTGGTGAAGCCACCCGATGGTGTACGGTTGTGGATGTGTTATGGTCAGTAAGCCCAGCCGCTTCATGAAATTTGCCGAAATGAGGTTCTCTTGGCTCCTGCTATCGACAATGAACTGTAGCGGGGAGCCCTTTACCCACATCTGGGAGTGGAAGAGACGCTCCTCCTACTTTGTACCTTCGGGTTCCTCCTTCTGGATCTTCATGGTGGCAACGGTAGCATTGGGCTCCACATCAATAATCTGCTTCCTTTTGTCATTCCCCTTATCAAGTTCTAACTCAGAGTCAGAACATGCATCTAATTCTGAAACATTTAGCTCGGTCACCAGTGACTACTTGGCCCGACACTCACTTGTGTTGTGAGTGGAGCTCTTATGGAACTCATACCACTTTCCCGTGTCCTTTTTCGGATTTGTAACGTTGTTCTTTGCTTGCAGCTTTGGCGGGTTGTCTTGGGCCGCCCTGCCTTGGCTTTGTCCTTTGTTTTGTGGTTTGGGGGCACCTTTCCCTTGTTTTGGATTGGCAGATCCAAAGTTTGGCTTCTTTTGTTTAAAATTTTGCTCAACCTTGACGACATATCGGTATGTCGTGCCGAGCGAGGAGATGTTTAGGAATTCTATTTCTTCTTGGATGTACTTGTGAAAGCAGCCACGGTATTTGAGTACCAAATGTTTCTTTGTATCCTTGATACCCAACTTTGTGCGAAGGGTATGGAAAATATTGGTAAACTCTGGCACGTCTTGGTCCCTTCCCTGTCGCAACATGGTCCACTTTATGTATTGATCCTCATAGCTTCCGACAGGGTAGTACTGCTCCTTGATAGCATCCCAGAATGAATTCCAAGTGGGTACGGCTAAAAATAGTGAGCCTCTACTTTCATTCTTTTGCTCACAGTAGGTTTCCCACCAATCCTTGATGTGGGGGGATGCTTTGAGAAGAGCGAAAATAATCTTTTCCCAATTGGAAAAATCATGAACAAAAAAATAACGCTCTAGCAGATTTAACCATTTATCGACGGCATCTGCATCTATCTAACCCTCGAATATAGGGAATTCAAAATTAACTTGTACCTCAAACGATGTGGCATTTCCAGAGTAGCTGTTGGAAGTCGATGTGTTGCCCCTGGGTAGCCGCTGAAGGATCTGGGCAAAGTTGTCCATCATCGCGTTCCTTTGTCGCTCGAGGGCTTCTTCGAGCAAGATTTTGATAGGATCTCCTACCCCCTCGTCTTTCTTTTCATCCACCATGGGAGGTCGTTGAGATTTGTGAGGTTGTTCTTACAAAGGTTCGACCAGTTCAAGCCCTAATTCCTTATATATCGACCTCGTTGGGAACATTAAAAGAAAAATAGAGAAAAAAAACAGACCGCTCTAATACCACTTATCTAGATTTAAACAAGAATGCAACAAATTATAGAGATAACCATAAACATAGAGATGCAGTGGAAATAATACTTCATTTCATTAATGTAAAATACTGAAATATGCTTACAAACAGGAATGGAAATAAACCAGCTAGGGCAATGGTAGCTTAACTCTGAGAAGAGATGTGGTGGCTACATGCCTTTGAACTACCTTACAATGAGGCTCAAGGGCCTTTGTATTATTGAACAATAAGAGCAAACCCTAAACAGCCAAAACCCTAACCCATGGAGATGTAACACCAAGAGTTTATGGGCCACGTTGGGGTGAGTTGGACAGCCAACTTCCCGGAGTCGCAACTTGGTCATATTATCTCCGTTTGACGTGCATGATAGCCCGTTGGAAAGATCTCTCTGAGGACTATGACGAAAAAAATGAATTTAGATAGAAAATCGTTGGCGGTAGATTTCCAAAAAAAAGTCGTTTAGGGCCTCAAAACAGCTCTAGAAGTTTAGGACTCGAAAAACTGCTAAACATAGTAAATTGTGCTACAATTAAGGAAACTGAAAAACTAAAAGAAGCAATAGTGGGGGTCCAAGTGGAATTGGTGGGTGGCCACCAATATCCACCTGGATCATTGCTACCATTAACAAGTGGAGTACCATGTTTTCCCAATTTCCCCAACCATTGTTGGTTAGTACCTCTTTATTTTTGACAAGCTTGAGGAGGATAACATATGCTTAATATGTAAGTTCATCCTTCAGATGAATCCCTCCGATTATATTTAACAACCCTGAGAAGGAGTGTTTTGGTCTCGTCATGCTTGACAAGTCCATCATTGTTTGATGTTTTAACAAGTCCAACGAAGGTCTAACTCGACATATTTTTCATGTTTATAGAATTTTAAAAAGAGGTGAAAAAGAAAACACTAAATGTTCCTTTTTGTAGATAGTCCCTTTTGTCCAAAAAGGTAGAAAGCAATACTCAGGAGAACTGCTTAACCATGTTTGACTAAGGTATTCCTTTGTCGTAGTTACTCTATATTAGTCTGGAAAAAGGTTAAACTTATACTAAGTAGACATGTTTTCATTTATTTTAACGAGTTCAAAAAGAAAAGTGCTCAAAAATATTTTCAATTTTTGGGAGTCTGAAGAGAGTTGAAAAAGGACTCCAAGGGGTACTTTTTTCGTGAGTTTACAGAGCCTAAAAAAGTGATAAAATTATGTTCTTCGGTTAAAATGATATGTTCAAAACATGACAAAATCCCTCAAACAACTGTTAACCTGCTCAGAACACCATCAAAGGATTAAAAATACCTATTTCATAATAAAATTGAATTATAACTAGGTCAAATCATTAAAAAAGAATAAAATATTGGAAGAAATGACCATAAGTAATCAAAACAAAAATTTATTTTTACCATATCACATTTACCTTCTGATGTTAGAGTTTTGAGTACTTTGTGCCCTTGATCTTCTACAGCTGATTGTGATCAATCTGGTACATCATTTCAAGTGTCGTCACTTCTAGGTAAGAGCTAAAACCTTTGTCTCTCATTTATTCATTCATGGGATGTTCAAGCTCATGCATTCAAATTAGGAGCACAAATGCTCAAGATAAAGGCACAGGACATATATATTTTTTACTGGTGTATCAATGAGAGGTGCCCGTGTCTTCTTCTTAGGTGGGGGAAGGGGTGGAGAGACAGTCAAGGACTATATTGCCACTCATTGTAGATATCAAGCTCCATCAACTAGGGATGGGAAAATCAACATAAAATATGTGACCTAATTTCCTTTAAGAACGATCCTATTCATTATTTACAGATTGGCTGGCATCTCTACACTTCACGTTTCCAATAGGTCATACATGCAATATCCCCTAGAATGTATGGAGCCAAAATATTTCAATTGGAGTGAGGGAGTTTTGGTCAACATGAAAGAGAAGCTAACTAAAGTAAGAGGTGGACGATTGAAATTTTTTGGCTATGATTCGATCTCGATTTCCTTTGCTTTAGAACGAATTCCATTGCTACAACAGCATATCACACTCGAGCCCATTGATCTGAGAGTTCCATGGATGGAGAGATGGATAAATATATTGTCCCAACATGCAGGTCCGTCGGCGGTTAGTTTCTCACCAGCCTTCTTCAGATGGTTACACGGGCAATTCATTATGATATATCATTATCCATACCTAGGGATGGACTTTCGTGGAGACCTTGAGCTCATGCTTCTTAAGGATGATCAGTGGGGTGTTATGGGTATGACATTTCAACCATTTTTTATTTTACAATTTTACAAAAAAAAATTGTGTTTTTAAATGTATCTAATACTAAACAATTGATTTGTTCATGCAAATATGGGGCATTTTTTACCTATAGGTGCTTTGTATCTCCATTGTGCGGTAGATCCACAACAGAAAGTAGCACTAGTACAGGTTGTTTTAGCAGGATGAGATGTATTACAAGATCTCAATATAACTGAGACCTTAGTATAGGTGGAGCACCACATGGAAGGGTTGACGCATGGGATAGATGAAACCACGGTCGACCAACTTCCTATGTGACTTCAACAACACACTATTGGAATGCCAAGCCGTATTGGTCGACTACTACGTGAGATAGCTTGTGCAGTGGCATGTTATCATGAGCACTTTTATTAGTCTATTAGGAGACTTATAGCCATATTTGCATTTTTTTTTTTAACATGATAGGTTGTGTGACCATATGTGTCTCGGGCACAAATTTTGTAAAACCAAACCTTTATATATAAAACTATCTTCAGTGTTTCTTATTTTCCTATTATTACTTTCAATGGATGTGATATGTATTGAAATTTATTTACATATGTTGCAAATGTCTATCTTAAACATGATTAGCCAATGTATCTATCAATGTGTTTAGATTTCTAGAAATGTGTTGATATTGGATGAAAATAAAGTGTCTTTCTAGAAGGCGGACCCTTAATAACATGCGAAGAATAGTTGGACTTTTAACCAAACAAACATTAGTCAATTGTAGTACTACAAGTTGTGAGTCAAGTATAATTACTAGATTATAGATACCATGTGAAATAGCATCAGACAAAAGCTCAACCACTGCGTTATACTCAATGATGTTATTGGTAGAGCAACCTATAAAAATCCCTTGTAAACTCACTAACTCACCATTTGGAGCAAAGATAGCCCGTGTTGCGAAAGATAGGTTCTGAGTACTACGGCTAGGGCTATCATCATAACCAACATATGGTTCAGAGGATGTTGAAATATGCAAACCAAATATAAATGGGATCAACAAAAAATGTAGGAAACTCTGAAGAGACACTGTAAACACACTCAACACAGCTATATATAGTATGTACACAGTGCACTATGCAGAAAATCAAGAATATTATTTCTTAAGGTACAACCCATTTCTAGGTTGTTCCAGTGGAACTCCATCAAAATCGACTAGCTCATAGGCCCCTTTAGCAAGAACACGCTTGACAATATATGGATCTAGCCACATGGGTTGGAACTTTACTAATCCTAATTTATCATATTCTTAGTCGTATAGAAGGAAAAGGTCTCCTTCCAAGAAGACACGAGGCTTGAAATTTTTGTCATATTGCACCTTGACACATTTCTTATAGGCTTCATTAGCCATAGCAGCATCTCGTCAAGTCTCATCTAAGCGCATCAAATGTAAGAGACATTCCTCTTCTATGGAAGATGAAGGAGGAAGTTCTACAACAAGTTTTAGTGACAGAATATCACATTCAATCGGAAGGATAACTTCCAGACCATAAACCAGTTGAAACAATGCAAATTCAGTAGCAGTCCTAACGGAGGTTTGGTATGCCCACAAGGAAGCAAAAAGAAGAAAATGTTAGTCTGGTTTATAGAGCCCTATCATACGTTGAAGCATAATTTTGAGAACTTTATTAATAGCCTCAACTTTCCAGTTAGCTTGAGGGTAGTAGGGAGTGGAACTTTCATGAGAGAGTCCCATCTTGGTAGTTAGTTCAAACATCATGTGATTACAAAGTGTTTCCCATGGTCCGTAATTATGGCTTGTGGAACAC
Source organism: Pinus tabuliformis (assembly GCA_031772625.1). Taxonomy (NCBI): domain Eukaryota; kingdom Viridiplantae; phylum Streptophyta; class Pinopsida; order Pinales; family Pinaceae; genus Pinus; species Pinus tabuliformis. The sequence goes on along the minus strand of CM062820.1, from coordinate 877,055,609 downwards.
CAAATCGTGCAATGACATGGTTAAAGAAAAAATATGCAGTTGTTTCACCAGTATTATTATATGTAGGCATCACCTCGACCCATTTAGTAAAGTAATTAACCGCTATAATATAGTCATGCCCCCCGGCTAAGTGAGGGTTACATGTCATGAAATTGATACCCCAATTCGAAAAAGGACCTATGGCGATAACAAGATGCATAGGAGTGGGTGGAGCACAGGCCTTACAGTCGTAAATCTGGCATGTGTGACACTTTTGGACAATGAGAATGCAATCACGAAATATGATGGGCCAAAATTAACCAACATGTAGGATATTTTGTGTGCTAGCATAACCATAGAAATTACCACCATATGCCCCCGAGTGGCTTTCATTAAGGACTTTCTCGGCCTCCTCATGGGTGAGGCACCTTCAGAAAACCGTTTCAATACCTCGGAAATAAAGGGTGTCACTGATGATGATGTAATGCTTGTCTTGGTATCGAATACATCGTTGTTTAGAGTGAGAGGTATCAGACCAAAAAGTCTGGGTCTGGAGATATATAAGAATGTCTCCATACCCTATGCTAGATGACAAGATTAGAAACAACGACTCATCTGGGATGGAATTTTCAGACATCGATTCAGAATCGACAGTGAGAAGGTCACAAATAAGCTCAGCAAAAACTAAGGATTTCTTAGATTTGAACTTGATAAATTCCAAATCAAACTCATGTAGGATGAAGATCCGTTTAGATTATTTCCCCCCTAGCGGTTGACGTGTCAAAATATATGTCATATGGTTGAAATCTAAAACAACCATAGTTTTTTGAGCAATATATAATGGTGAAACCTTTGGATGGCTTGGACAGCCGCCAAAGCTAACTTTTCCACATGGGTGTATTTGATTTTAGTATCATTAAGATTCCAACTCAAATAATATATCATATATTTAGTCCCTACATCGTCTTCTTGGACCAATACCATTGCTATGGTAGTAACTGCAATAGCGAGATATAGGAAATAATGGTGTTGGTAAATGGGGGGATATAATAGAGATGCCTGAATCAGTATTTCTTTCAAGGCATCAAATGCGTGTTGAGCAGCGTTGCCCCAATGGAAGGGAGCCCCTTTCTTACACAAGCGAGTGAATCCTTTGGTCAACTCAACGTAATTAGGGGCAAACCTCGAGAGAAATTTAGCCCTCTCCTAGATTTGATGAAGCATGTACATCATCCAAATAAGGTTCCACGATATGTTTGATGTCATGGAAGGTGTAATCCATCGCCCTCTGAACGTAGCCCCGGTATTCTTTAAGCCAAAAGGAATTTTTTGGTATGAAAATGTGCCCCGGGGACAAATGAATGCAGTCTTCGATTGATCCCTCGAGAAAATTTTGATTTGATTATAGCCAGAGAAACCATCCATAAACAAATATATCTCACAGCCGACACAATCATCAACAATCTGGTCGATGAACGGGGTTGTCCTTTCGACAAGCACAATTTATATCTCAATAATCAATGCATACACATATTATTCCATATTTCTTTATGACAAGAACAATTTTTGACACCCAATTGGTCAAAGGAACTGGGTAGATGAAACCAGCACATAGAAGTTTTCCAAATTTAGCTTTAATCGCAGTGGCCTTCTTGGGATGGACCGGATGGAGGTGCTGCCAAACTGGTTTAACATCATGATAACTTTTAATTTCAATCACCACTATATTTGGATCAATACCTAGAATTTCCTCATAAGACCAAGCAAAGACATCTTAGAATTCCTGGAATAGGGCCTTATAAGACTTAATCCCATTCGGAGATCAAGACACACTGATGTGTAGATTCTCAGCAATACTCAGTTTAATTAAGATATCGAGAGGTATCATCTCTTCGATATTCGATAATTTCTTTTAAGAATCAACTTCGTGAATTAAAATAGAATTCATAGGAAACTCAACGATATTGGTTTGATATAGGTCACTGAGATTATCCTCAACAGAATCTGGTAAGGAGGAACAATGGTGATGATCATCCCATGGCGCATTGTCTAGCATCATGATCTCCATGATGCTCTCATCGATAGGGAATGTGCGAAAGAAAATATTAGAATACATTCCATAATCCAATGAACAATCAATCCAATTTATTGAAGAGTTAAGATCATAATGAGACGCACAAGCAAAATAAATTGATTTGTAATCAAGCTCAATAAGGCTCAGCAACATTCTGTTGCCAAAACTGTTGATGTTAGTTTCATCTGGTACGATCCAAGGATTAGTTGGAATAGTAGAAGATGATATCATATTGATATAGGCAACTGAAAGAGAGCTACTGGGAGGTGAAGGCGGAGGAAGCGAAAAGGTTCCCCTGAGAGAAAAATACTTAATAAGTCTAACCTCGACATGTTGATAAGGGGGTAGAGTTTCCCCTACAAGAGGGACACTTCCTGTAACTCGAGAATTAGAGGCCAAGAAAGTGATTTGACTGATGGCAATGATCTCGCCTTTATGGGGAAAGGCGATCATCCGGAAATAAGTTGAAATGATAGCAGCCATGGCGTAAGTCCACGTACGACCCAATAGAAGGCTATAGTCGAACGGTCTGTTAATAAATTTGACTTCTATGGATACAAATTTACTTCCTAATTCTACTTACAAGGAGTTCAAAATACCACAAGGTTTATACATTCGTCTGTTAAAATCCTTCAAGGTGGTCGGTGACTGACTCAATTGAGGAGAACCAATCACCTTCCAGTAGGATAAAGACATAATGCAAGTTGAGGCTCCATCGTCTAATAGAAAGATGGATGTTATTACTGCAGATGACAACCTAGATCATAAAATAAAATTGATCTAAAACTCAAGGTGAATAGTTCCCATGGTTGAAAATGACTTGGTTAGAATCCGAATGATTAATATATCTGATAGAAGAAAGCAAAGCCTTATTTTGAGCGAGACAATTTTGCAACACTTTGAGTGTGAACATAGGTGATGGCAACTAAGCCAAGTCCTCAACTACGTTATAATTTCAAGCAGCTCGCACGCGACGGTTGAAAGCATATTTATGAATCACGCCCTTCGGAGGCTTAATGGTTAATTCTGTAGGAATCGTAGGCGGCGTAGGATCCAATGGAGATGGAGTCGAACTGGAAGGTTGATCATTAGCTTGACCATGCATAGGATTCATATTACCATAGTCCTTACTTCAGGTGGCCATCATAATATCATATTTACGCTTTGCGGAGGAAATTATTAAAACCGAGTTAGAGGAAGTAGGGTCCCAAGCAACCATGTGAGTCTCCTGATTAGGAAACAGGCCAGTCAACATAGCGGGAGAAGTAGAAGATTTCATAAATTGGCTCACTTCTACTCAATGAGGACAATCCCAAGTGAAGTTCTCCTCGTTACAGATCAAACATGGATAGAGAGGCTTCTATTTCTCATCATAGGACTGATTATTTTGTTTATCCTACAGAGGAGAATATTTCTTCTTCTTGCCTTTACCTGTCTTCTTACTTCTTGATTTTTGTTGATATTTACCGTTATTAGACTGAACAGTATTAATCATGGAAGTGGAAGCCGAAGGAGGAGGAGGTTTTTAGGTAGTCGTAAGAGCAGCGCCGGATGGTTTACTCTTAGTCTGTGAATTGGTAGAACCAATCATGGCATCAGCAGTGTGTGATTCTTTACTAGGAAGTCGAGGAATAGTATTTGAGGGTCACAAAGCGTTCGATATCTTCTCATAAAGTGTGTCAGATTGGGTACAAATGAGATACAAAAATTGGGCACGAGAAATCACTTGCTCTTCAGCCACAACTCCACCCTTAGCTACATGTTATGTGATTGATGGTAACAAAGATTTAATGAACCATTTTGCTAACAATTGATAAAGAACATAACTTTTAACCAATCAATGATGATGTTGCCACTCATGAATATCATCAGAAAATGTGAGTAGTATTATTTTGTTTAAAGTTGGTCAAAATTTATGTTTCGGTCTCATATCTTATGGGAAAATGGAAATGTGTTAGGAATGTAGTGGCTAAGGAACCAAAATTATTGAATGAAGATCTAGGTAAGTCAATATAGCATTTAGTTGTGGAACCTATAAGTCTACGTTGGAAAATATGTAATCAAATGGAATCATCATTTAGGGAGTTCAAAAAACACCACAGATGACAAGTCATCACATGTGTGGATGGGTCTTCTCTAGGATTCCCATTGAATTTTGGGATATCAAAGGGCAATTTGGTAGGAATTATAAGCCACCAAGGAAAATAAGCAATAGGATCATTCATGAGTCAAGTTGAAACTGGTAGTTCAAGAGTCGCCACAAAAGGTAACTACCTATTAAAATCTAGAGGAGGATAAGCCGGATAGGATGGAATATCCTCGGTAATAGGAATTCAGGTTCCATAATAAGGAGGGTTATGCTAAAGAGGAACCTAGGTACAAGGATAGGGAGGATTTTGAAAACTAGTATACACATATCCTTGTTGTCCAGATCCAAGATAACCTTGCAAATGTTGGAGTGGTTGGGTTTGGACTTGTTGTCCTTGATAAGGCACTTGAGGGATACCTTGAAAAGGTTGATACTATTGTCCCATGGTATTTTGCATCATTCCAACATAAGGTGGAGTCAGTGAATCTTGTGCCATACCATATGCAAGCTATCCTATTGGGATTTGAGTAACACCTTATACAAGCAATTGAGACTATGAGGTGCCTTGTAGAGGTTGAGTATGCAAGAGCTGGGAGGTACCAGATACCATTGGAATAGATTAAGTCATAGCAACATCCTATAGAATTTGGCTCACATTGATTTGAGCTTGTTGAGGCATAGATTGATAGGTAGGAATTTGGGATGCAGATGGTATAGATTGAGGATGTATGGATGTACTCATAATCGAACCAGGTTGGATAGGCAAAGTAGGTTGCCAAACATTAGCATTCAAACCATAATAAGTGTTAGGTTGTGTTATATTCTTTCCATGACTATATTCCCTAGTTAACCGGGGGGTTAGAGGGGGGGCAGAGCCCCCCCTTCATTGCATCGATTGCACAGTGTGGGGGGGGGGCCGCATAGCCCCCCTATAAAATGGGTTTGAGGGGGGCAATTAGCCCCCCTCTACGGGTTCCGGGGCAGCGTCCTAGGGAAAAAAAAAATTGGACCCTATATTAGGTGGGCAGACCTACCAATGGTTTTGTGCATGGTTTTCGCACATGGTTTTGGGCACGATGGTTTTCGGTCCATGGTATTGGATGCTTTGGCATGTATAAATATGTATTGTAACATTGAAAGGAACATAATGGAAAATCAAGCTGGTAGTCTCAGTTTTGGAATCCAAGGGAAAATATCTGTGTATATGTGTTTTATGTGTTATGCTCTTGCATTGTTTATTTTCTATGTTTTAGAATTTGTATGCAAGTAATTTATGTATGGGGTTAGAACCTACATTTGGTATCAGATTTGTTTTGGCTTCAAGGGGATGCCTTTGTTGCTGAGGTGTTTTTCTCTGGCCTGTGGTAGACCCTGTTCAGTGGGAGATCTGTAGGATCAATTCTGGTGGTGAAAGAAGATGGCGAGTAGTGAAAAGATAGAGATCGAGAAATTTAATGGTTAGAGTTTTGAGTTATGGAAACTCAAGATGGAGGATCTGTTGGTAGATAAAGATCAGTGGATCGCAGTATATCTAGGTACTAAACCAACAGGAATGTCCAATGAAGAATGGAAGAAGTTGGATTGCAAGGCAAATAGCACAATACAATTGTGTGTCTCAGCTTCAGTATTGCTGAATGTATCAGGGGAAGCTACAGCTAAGGCTTTGTGGGACTTTGTACCAATCTAAGTCTCTGGTTAATAAACTGTTCCTACAAAAAAAGTTGTATAACTTGAGGATGAAAGATGGAGACTTGGTAACAAAGCATCCAAACACATTTAATATTGTGGTAAGTCATTTATTATCTGTTGATATTAAAATTTCAGATGAAGATAAGTGCATCAGTTTGTTGTGTTCTCTACCAGATTTGTGGGATAGTCTGGGTATTGTAATAGGTACCAATGCAACTGCCTTGTAGTTTGATGAAATAGTCTCATCCTTGCTGATAGAGGAGATGAGACGGAAAAATATGGAGAGCCAAAATGGTGATGCCTTGTCTGTACGAGGACGGTCCCAAAATAGAAACAAAAATAATTCATCGAGTGGGAGATCTAAATCTAGAGGGAGATATAAATCTCCAGGAAAACCTGTAAAGGTGTGCTAGAAAAGTGGAAAGGAAGGGCACTACAAAAGGGACTGTAAATCTAAAGCTCTTGACAAAGGAAAGGGATCTGATGATGCTCCTTTTGTAGAGGCAAAAACCACCTCATATGAAGGTGGGGATGTGTACTTGGATTCTTCAAGTACACATGTAGATCATGAGGCATGGTTGATTGACTCAGGTGCATCCTTTCACTTCACTCCCCATAGAGAGTGGTTATGCGAGTATGAGAAATATGATGGTGGTGATGTCTTCTTGGAGGATGAGAGGAAGGCTAGAATCGTTGGCATGGAAAAGTAAAGTTGAAGTTTCAAGGTGGAAGGATTAGAACACTTCTGGGTGTTCTGCATATTCCTGCATTGGCCAGAAATCTGATTTTTGTAAGCAAGTTGGATGATGCAGGTGTAAAAACATTGTTCGATAAGGATACCTACATGATGGTTCGGGGATCACTGGTATTGATGTGGGGAGTTTAGATTGGAACTATGTACAAGCTGCAAGGTAGCATTGTTGTTGATGGGTGCAACAATTCTGTGGTTCCTGAAAATGGAGCAGAAAATATAGTGGTCTATGGAGAAAAGACCATGCTATGGCATCAAAGGCTTGGAAATAGTAGAGAGAAGGTCCTTCGAATACTTCATGGTAAAGGTATGGTAGAAGGTATGACTAATAGCTCTCTGGATTTTGATTTCTGTGAAAATTGTGTATATGGGAAGTAGAATCGGGTGAGTTTCCCCTCTGGTGGTAAGAGGGCAAAACATGTATTAGAGCTTGTGTACAGTGATGTGTTTGGACCTGTGAAGGTTCCATCACTAGGTAAGTCTATGTACTATGTATCATTTATAGATGAATTCTCAAGGAATACATGGATATATTTCCTTAAGAAGAAATCTGAAGTCTTTGACAGGTTTAAATAATTTAAAGCTCTTGTGGAAAACTAGACAGAGAAGAAGATAAAGGTGTTGAGGACAGATAATGGTGGAGAGTTTTGCAAGAAGGAATTTGAAGAATTATGAAAGAAGTGTGGTATAGCACAGCAGAAGACTACTCCATACACACCTGAGCAAAATGAAGTTGCAGAAAGAATGAAAAATATGTTGATGGAAAGGGCAAGAAGTATGCTCAATGGTGTCAGGTTAGGATAAGAATTATGGGCAGAGCCGGTGGAGACAGCATGTTACCCAGTCAACAGATCACCTTCATTAGCGTTGGAGGATAAGACTCCATAAGAGGTATCGACTAGTAAGAAGCCCTCTCTTTCACATCTGAGGGTATTTGGATGTGATGCATATGTACCTGTTCCAAAGGATAAAAGAACAAAGTTGGATAGTAAATCTGAAAAATGAATCTTTTAGGGTATAAGGATGGTTTAAAGGGTTATAAACTTTGGAACCCAGTAACAAGGAAGGTTGTGTATAGCCGAGAGGTGGTGTTCAGAGAGGTGAAAGATGCTATTAAACATGAAATCCAACCAAAGGAACCTGAGAAGATAGAGTTTGAGATAAAGGGAGAAGAATTAGACTCTAGAGCAGAAGATGAAGAGCCACAAACTCTGGTTGTGAGAATATCAGTTTGAGAAAGAAGGCAGCCAGAAAGGTAATATCCATCTACTTTCTGTTCAAATTTTGCTTTATCTATTACTGATGATGATCCAAGAACTGTGAAGGAAGTAGTAGATTCAGAGGATGGAAAACTCTGGAAAGAGGCCATGGTTGATGAAATGGAATCTTTGCACAAAAATGAGGCTTGGGATCTGGTGGAGTTGCTGGTTGGAAGGAAACCCATTGGCAACAAATGGGTGTTCAAGAAGAAGGTGAATGCAGAAGGAAAGGTGGATAAATACAAAGCTCAATTGGTAGCAAAAGGTTATTCCCAGGTGCCGGGAATTGATTTTGGTGATATTTTTTCTCCTGTTGCCAAGGTAGCTTCTATTAGATTACTTTTATCTGTTGTTGTTGCTTTTGATTTTGAGGTAGAACAGATGGATATGAAGACAACATTTCTTCACGAGGATCTGGAAGAGGAGATCTACATGAAGCAACCTGAAGGCTTTGCAGTGAAGGGTAAGAAAAAATGGGTATGAAAGTTAAAGAAGTCTTTGTATGGGTTAAAATAGTCATCAAGGATGTGGCATCAGAAATTTGATACATTTATACAAGGACTTGGCTTCACCATAAGCAAAGAATACCACTGTGTGTATTTTAAATTAATTGGTGATCATGTTATTTATCTGGTCTTGTATGTGGATGATATGTTACTAGTGGAAATGACAGAGAAATTATCCAGGATTTGAAGACCCAATTTTCCTCCAAATTTTACATGAAAGATATTGGTGCTGCAAACTATATTTTGGGCATGGAAATTAAAAGAGATCGGGCAAAGAGGAAGATCTGGTTAAACCAGAGGAAGTATGTCGAGACAATACTCTAGAGGTTTATATGCAGGATAGTAAACCGGTGAAGGTTCCTATTCCTGTAGGTGTGAATTTATCTGCTAAACAGTGTCCCAAGACACAAGAAGAGGAAGAGGACATGTTTCGTGTTCCATATGCAAGTGCAGTTGGTAGCCTGATGTATGCTATGGTCTATACTAGACCAGACATTGCACATGCAGTGGGAGTATTGAGTAGGTTTATGTCAAACGCAGGGAAGGAGCATTGGACAGCAGTGAAGCGGGTTTTCAGTTATTTGCGTGGCACTAGTGATTATGGTTTTTGCTACCAAGGAAGACTAGGATTGGACAGAGTTTTGGATATTCGTGGCTTTGTTGATGCAGACTGGGCTGGAGATTTGGATTAGAGAAGATCTACAAGTGGGTATGTGTTTAACCTATTTGGAGGTGCAGTTAGTTGGATGAGTAAGAAACAATTTGTAGTGGCACAATCAACTACAGAGGCAGAATACATGGCAACCACTCATGCAAGAAAGGAAGCAGTTTGGTTGAATAGATTTTGTTCAAGTATGGGGTTAGTACAGGGAGATATAAGGATAGGCTGTGACAGCTAAAGTGCAATTTTCTTGGCAAAGAACCCTGCTTACCATTCAAAGACAAAGCACATTGATGTTTAGTATCACTTTGTGAGGGATATGATAGAAGACAAAAAGGTGTTGCTAGTAAAGGTGGAGACTTTGAAGAATACTGCAGATGCATTGACAAAATCTGTGAGCTCTGAGAAGTTCTCTTGGTGTAGAGAAACAATGGGCGTTGCAGGACTGGATAAATGACTAAGCTCTCATGCGGCCCCCTATGGAAAGAAAACAACAGGTGGGAGATGTTGGGTTGTGTTATATTCTTTCCACGACTAGCTACCCTAGTCAACCGGGGGATTAGAGGGGTGCGAAGTCCCCCCTTCGTTGCACTGATTGTGTAGCGAGGGGGTCACAAGGGATTAGAGGGGGGCAAAGCCCCCCCTTTTCTGTGTCGATTGCACAGTGAGGGGGTCATAGGGGGTTTGAGGGGGGCAGTTAGCCCACATCTACAGTGTTGCCTCGGGAAAAAAAAATTGGACCCTATATTAGGTGGGTAGACCTACTTATGGTTTTGTGCATGGTTTTTGCACATGGTTTTGGGCGCGATGGTTTTCGGTCCATGGTATTGGATACTTCGAAATGTATATATATGTATTGTAACATTGAAAGGAACATAATGGAAAATCAAGTTGGTAGTCCTGGTTTTGGGATCCAGGGGAAAATCTATGTGTATATGTCTTTTATGTGTTATGATCTCGCATTGTTTATTTTCTGTGTTTTAGAATTCGTATGCAGGTAAATTATGTATGAGGTTAAAACCTACAATAAGGAGGATTCAAATAAGGTGGAGCACTAATCTGTGGCATACCGACGATAGGTTGTCCCCCTGCAAAAGGAGGAGGGGATGATGGAAGTAACTTCCCACCAAGTAGAGGGTACTCAATATAAGGAGAATTGGGTTATTGAAGGTGTCCACTAATATAAGGACCAACATGTTGTTCGATTATAAGTGTAGGTGGAGGAGAAGGATCAGATTGTATAGTGCTCATTAGAGAAGTGCCAGACAAAATTCCAAAAATAGATGTCATGGAAGAGGTATAAGGATTGGATGTCACACCAAATAAGGTACTAGACAATGATTGATAACCAGGTGGGATAGACGAGCCACCATACAAATGTGTCTTTGGCGATGTTGTGAACATGGATGAAGAAGAAACAGTGGTTGTCTCAACCAAAGTAGCAAGTTGGGAAACCATAGCAGACTCAGTCATGGTTAACTATCCCAAAGATGATTTCCATGAAAAACTCAGGGGTGAACTAAAAGGAAAAGAATCCAATAAAGGAGACTGAGATGGTGTCTAAAGAGGGGGAAGAGGATATGTTTTATAAAGATGAATCCCTCTCAAATGAACAGGAGAAGAGGGACGAGGTTCTTCCCATGGGATCTCTTCAATACTCACAAGACCAGGTGGAAGGGGTTCATCGTCAAGTCCAATATATATAGTTTGTGGTTGTGTCTGAGACAAAGGAAGAGAAAGGGAAAGTATTGAGTAATAGGTGAAGATGGATGAGGTACCTTAGGTTGAATAACCCCGGGTAATCAGGTATCTGATTTAGTAGTCAGGTTCAATAACCTCAGGAAATAAAGGTTCAGGTACTTCTGTTTCAATTGTGTTAGATTCATCGGGAAGAGAAGATGTAACCTCGGACACAGAGCTCAAAGAGAAGGATGATTCTGGTGGATCAATTTCAGGGGAGGACTAGAAGTAGTTCCCGAAGTCCCTAATTTGGTAGTTTTCATTTTCTTATGCTTCTAATGATGACTTGGAGTTTCCATTGGTGGAAGAGGAGGCTTACTTTGCATTCTACACGAACGAAGGGGGATAGGTGTTTATTCGTCCACGTTGGATTAATAAATTTTAACAATTAACACAACAATAAATAAACAAAGGGGTAAAATAGGCATAAAGGTTTACCAAACAACCGTGAACTACAATATACACCTTAGAGAACCAAGGACTTAACGTACGTGCAAGAAATCTCCCCAAATTTGTGTTTGGTGTATCACAGTATACAAGGCGGCTGAATCGGTTACCTATGGCAAGGATAGCAACCTATGGTGGACTTCCAAAATATACCCGACTGTACATGGAAGTGCAGTATGTAGTAGTGTTTTCTAATGTGTAATCGTTTGATGAGAAAGTTCCCATATACTTATCATGTGTGTACCACCATCTAATGTACCCAAAGGTACACGGAGAATGATCTGATCCACTTACATACGTGGAACGAGTATCACACCTGAGATACAATGCTAGAAAAAAATGACAACTCCTACGTTTAGCGATGCCAGAACACATCTCTAACCTAGACCTCTAAGTGTTTGCATTATTGCTACAAATGCTCCTTAGGTTGGTTCAATAAATTTTAATGTTTATGTTTTATTAAGTTCTAGTTTTTGGGCTTGTTATCACCCCAAGAAACTCTCCTAGGTTGTATATCAGAGATGCTCGGGAACATTACAAACTCAACAAAAATGTTGGTAAATGGTGGATGAATGAAAGAAATGTTGCATATTCAAGCCAGATAACCACTTCTACTCTGCTTGACCCCAAACATGGGTTAACACCCCCAGACTACAAGGCTTTAGACCACCAATTACTCACAGTTTAAAGGAAAATGTGATGATGGAGAATACCGATCACACCAGCAGATGCACAGGACCCTGTGATGGCCAACTGCAACCAGTAAAGAGGTCTGTAAATTTGTTTCCTAATACACAGACAGGATGACAGCTCTCTGGCATTAAAATAACAGAAACCTGCATACAAATTCAATGATACATGCTAGATCCAAACACAGAGGTGGGATGACAGCCCCTCTAATGCTAAACATCTACAGCACATGAATAAATGCATAACAAGCACAGCCTGGAACAAAGAAGAAGAAGTGGAAAGTGAGCAATTAACAGCAAAAGAAGCTTGCATTAGCTAAAAATGAAGACCAGAAGCTGCAGGTATCACAGTAGTTACAGTCTCCAGAAGTTGAAGCTTACAACAAAATAACATTCATCAACCATCAACCTCTTGATTTTGGGTATATATAGAGGTTATTTACAAAATTACTCTGCTATGCCTATGCGTGGAGGGGTCATAACTGACCACCAACCACATTTACAATATGAAATGGGCTTCTGCTGCAATCTCAGTGTCTTAATGAATAAAATCGGTCTTTTCTGATATTCTGATGTCCTTCTCGGGCAGCTGGAGTAAATTATGGATGAAATTCCATGCCTAATAAATGCTTTTAACTGCTCTTTCTTGTACTTTTCTTCCTCGGCCATGCTGCTTGTTAAATGCGGTTGCTAAGATATTATTGTGCAGGTACAGGGTAGCTGAGGATTTAATACACAGAGTATTGAACCATGGGCTCTTTTCTTCTTCGAGTGTACAGGACTGCCACAGACACGAAAATTGCATTGAAAATGGACAGGAGCCGAGAATGAGTATTAATCGTTGGATGACTCAGATGGACAGCCGAGATCTGATGGCGGGAGGCGATGAAAGACACAGAGGCGCAACAGGGATCAATAGCAGTCGTTGGATTAAACAAACGAGTGGCGAAGATCAATCTATGGCAGATATCGGAATACAATGGGATCAGACAAACGAGGGTCGTCGAATCACAGTCGGGAAAATCCGACGGCTATCGGGCGGCGGAGGTGATCGACAGTTAACGAGGGGGGGAAGGCGGTTTCGCGGGTGGGTCGTATCCCCCGCACTGCCCATCGGAGGTAGGCAGTTTCCGTATAACCCCTCGCGATCCAATGAAATAGTAACACGTGGCAGCAGGAAACCACCGCCCCTGCGGGTTAACGTGCACACAAATCACGCGATCGGGGAAAGCATCTACCGTCTGATCGTGCAATGGACGGCCAGATGACAGGGAACGTGCAAGAAGTTTAACGCACGGGCGGAGAACGCGGAAACCGTTAGATCGAGGCGATCAACGGTGGAGATTAGAGAACGATGAAAGGCCGAGGAGGGCGGAGGGTTAACTGAAAGCGCCGAGTCACATGGTTTGGTGATATAACCATTCGAACATGGCGCCCGGGGTTACAGGAATATGGACTACGCAGAGCTTTGAAGGGTTAAAACAAAGGCAGCGGAGTAAAAGAAACTAAGTAGGGAAATAGGGAGAGGCGAGGAATGAAGAGGTTATCAGAAGCAAAACAGAGACAGAGGGGTTAAAAGGGTATGAGGAAACTTGAGGGAGCTTAAGGGGAACGACTGCTATGAGGCCCTTTTTAGCACAAACCAACCATCAGACCTGAATTTGACCCTTAAGCACTGAATATTGTAACAAAGCTAACATTGGCTCCTTCTGGGGATGAGATCCTCCCTGTGAGGTCTCAAGAACCTACAGACCAATGCCTTCATGCAAAACTAGCTTTAAAAAACTATGCCTAGTATCCATTGGGCATGGAGTCAACTAAGCCTACAATAGAAACCTGTAAAAGAACATGATTACAATCACTAAGGCTGAAAACTTAAAATTTCAAAAGTTGCCCATCTGCTGGCCCAGCAAAATTGTTTCCTGTCAGCCGATTCATCATAGATCAGTGAAACTGGATTTATTTGATCCTCTACTTCAAACATTTTAGGACATTTAAGCTTAATAGGTAGAAATGGATCAACCTTCATCTCCCTTCTATGTGCTCTCTTCCTTGGATATTCTTTATGTGAGCTTCTGTACACCTGCTGAATAATCACTGTTGCTGTGTACTTTTCTGTGTCATCTGTGGTCTGCACAACTAATATGAATGATGAACCATCGTTTTCTTGTATAAGGGACACAGAGACATTATCAACTCCTTTATTTTTCTTAGAACAGTCCACATCCAAGGAGGAGTTCCAAGAGTATGCACCCTCTTCCTCTGTCATCTGATAAGATACCTTTTCAATCTATGTGGAGGCCACCTGAGAGGCTTTAGAAAATCAAAGCTGAGGTGATCAGTCTCAACCTTGAGCATTGAGCTATTTCCTGCCTCAGTGTTCAAGGGGAAACTTTGAGGGATTGTTATTTGAGCAGATAGAGAAACATAAGATGATGGGGAGCTTTCTTCTCCCTCCTTGATCGTTGTTCTGGGGACAAAAGCAGGCTGGCTAATTTGCAGATCTGCATAGCCATGTGAAGATGAGCTGGCTTCGGGCACAGATTCTTGGAGGCTAGTGGGACCTGCTGCTGACTGCTTCTGCTGATCAGCTTGTTGTTCTGAAGCTACAACAAACTCACAAGCAGTGCCATAATGCTTCTTCATATGCAGCTCTGGTTAGGAAAGGAGCACCTTCCAAACCATGGACCTCTTCTTCTTCAGGCTGCACTTCTTCCATGACTATATTTTGACAAAGGGTCTTCACCCTTGATCTTCGTTTGCATCTCTGTTTCTCTGCAAAATCTGCAATTGCTCCTGTGCTCCTTTATATGGATTTGGAGCTGGAAGAGAAATGGAACAAGGAGCTCCTGCTTCCTTAAAATACTGCTCAGCTTTTAACTTGGAAACTTCAGAGGCCAAAAACTCAATCATCCTAGCTAATTCATCTATCTCAGGCTCTGAGGATGATGAGGATTCACCTCCCTGACTTCTTCTTTCAGCATCACCTTCGAGTCTTTCTGCAGCAATGATATTTGCTTCTACTTCAAAGGCTGCAGCTTGCATATCAGCCAAAGAAGCGGATCTTCTTTCTCTTAACAGCAAGCATAACTGAGAATCGAAGGCATTAGCATAAGTTATCATAGCAGAAGCAGGGGTAGGTCTTACTTCAGCTGGCATTCTGCTGTACATATGATTGAATCTGATGTTAAATTCAGACAGCATCTCACCATCTTCTCTCTACAAGTTCCCAAATTCATCATGATAAAAGAGCAGGTCTTTATTATTCCCCCAGTGCTTTAAAAATACATCATCTAGGGCCTCAATGTTTGCAACAGACCTAGGGGGTAAATTTCTGAACCATTTTCTAGCCTCCCCATCTAGGATTTGGACAAAAACCCTCATCCAGACATCCTCCTCATTGATATCCAGATTATCAGCATAGCTATAAAAGGCTTCTAAATGCTCTTTAGCTGTTACTCCTTCTGCACCAATAAACTTAAGCATAAATTCTTGATAATCTCCTGCAGGCATGGCATTCAAAGGGGTAGGCAAGACTAAGGGTCCATACCTAGCAGCAACTATTCTTTCTATCTTTGTGAGGGCTTACTGGCCTACCATGACTGAGCTAAGTGGAAGGATACTAGTAGACTT
Source organism: Pinus tabuliformis (assembly GCA_031772625.1). Classification (NCBI taxonomy): domain Eukaryota; kingdom Viridiplantae; phylum Streptophyta; class Pinopsida; order Pinales; family Pinaceae; genus Pinus; species Pinus tabuliformis. The sequence continues at coordinate 877,040,092 of CM062820.1, read as the reverse complement.
AGTGGTATGAATCAATGAAAAGAATGACAGAGATAGAGAAATATGATGGACAGCATGGATGCTTCTTTCAACTGAGGTCCGAAAGGGAAATGAAATACTAAGGAACTAAATGAATCTCTGAAGGTGACATTCACTAACAGAGATACATGGAACTTTTAAGGCTTACCTGATCCTGATGCTCCTTACTCCGATATTTTCTTCTGCTGACCGATATTCTCAGGATTAGGCACTGGTTCAGCTGATGATTTCTGAAGATATCTCTGAACATGCCTCACCAACTACACCAGAACTGTAATATGGAGTCGCCAAAGGATGGTCTTCCTCCAATGGAGTCGCCAGATAGATGATTACAACCAGAAACTGTGTTCAAACCTTGTCTATCATCAAAGCTTGAAACTGTGTCGTTCTCCCAGGGAAGATGAGCTTCAATTCTCTTCTCCCCGCAACGACGCCAATTCATGTTATCACCCCAAGAAACTTTCCTAGGTTGTATATCAGAGATGCTCGGGAACATTACAAACTCAACAAAAATGTTGGTAAATGGTGGATGAATGAAAGTAATGCTACATATTCAAGCTAGATAACCACTTCTACTATGCTTGACCCCAAACATGGGTGAACACCCCCAGACTACAAGGCTTTAGACCACCAATTACTCATAGTTTAAAGGAAAATTTGATGATGGAGAATACCGATCACACCAGCAGATGCACAGGACCCTATGATGGCTAGCTGCAACTAGTAAAGAGGTCTGTAAATTTGTTTCCTAATACACAGACAGGATGACAGCTCTCTGGCATTAAAATAACAGAAACCTGCATACAAATTCAATGATACATGCTAGATCCAAACACATAGGTGGGATGATAGCCCATTTAATGCTAAACATCTACAGCACATGAATAAATGCATAACAGGCATAGCCTGGAACAAAGAAGAAGAAGTGGAAAGTGAGCAATTAACAACAAAAGAAGCTTGCATTAGCTGAAAATGAAGACCAGATGATGCAGGTATGACAGTAGTTACAGTCTCCAGAAGTTGAATCTTACAACAAAATAACATTCATCAACCATCAACCTCTTGATTTTGGGTATATATAGAGGTTATTTAAAAAAATTCTCTGTTATGCCTATGCGTGGAGGGGTCATAACTGACCACCAACCACATTTACAATATGAAATGGGCTTTTGTTGCAATCTCAGTGTCTTAATGAACAAAATCGGCCTTTTCTGATATTCTGATGTCCTTCTCGGGCAGCTGGAGTAAATTATGGATGAAATTCCATGCCCGATAAATGCTTTTAACTGCTCTTTCCTGTACTTTTCTTCCTCGGCCATGTTGCTTGTTAAATGCGGTCGCTGAGATATTATTGTGTAGGTACAGGGTAGCTGAGGATTTCATACACAGAGTATTGAACCATGGGTTATTTTCATCTTTGGGTGTACAGCACTGCCACAGACATGAAAATTGCATTAAAAACGGACAGGAGCCGAGAATGAGTATTAATCGTTGGATGACTCAGATGGGCGGCCAAGATCTGATGGCGGGAGGCGATGAAAGACACAGAGGCGCAACAGGGATCAATAACAGTTAAACAAACCAGTGGCAAAGATCAGTCTACAGCGAATATTGGAATACAACGGGATCAGACAAACGAGGGCCGTCGGATCGCAGTCGGACGGATCCGACGGCTATCGGGCGGCGGAGGTGATTGACAGTTAACGAGCGAGGGAAGGCAGTTTCACGGGCGGGCGATATCCCCCGCACCGCCTATCAGAGGCAGGTGGTTTCCGTATAACCCCTCGCGATCCAATGAAACAACAACATGTGGCAGCAGGAAACCATCGCCCCTGCGAGTTAACATGCGTGCAAGTCGCGCAATCAAGGAAAGCGTCTACCGTCTGATCGTGCGATGGACGGCCAGATGACAGGGAACGTGCAAGAAGTTTAACACATGGGCGGAGAACATGGAAACCTTTAGATCGGGGCAATCAACGGTGGAGATTAGAGAACGATGAAAGGCCGAGGAGGGTGGAGGGTTAACTGAAAGCACCAAGTCACATGGTTTGGTGATATAACCATTCGAACATGGCACCTGGGGTTACAGGAATATAGACTACGTAGAGCTTTGAAGGGTTAAAACAAAGGAAGCGAAGTAAAAGAAACTAAGTAGGGAAATAGGGAGAGGCAAGGAATGAAGAGGTTATCAGAAGAAAAACAGAGACAGAGGGTTTAAAAGGGTATGAGGAAACTCAAGGGAGATGAAGAGGAATGACTGCTGCGAGGCCCTTTTTAGCACAAACCAACCATCAGACCTGAATTTGACCCTTAAGCACTGAAGATTGTAGCAGAGCTAACAGGGCTCACCATGTGTTTCACCTTAAGTCCCAAAGATGCAAGCTAACATGAAGAAATGAAATCTTTCACTTTCAATGAAAAACTATCTAAAGGAGGGATGAGACAAAGAGTATGCAACATACAAAACGCAGCAAAAAATATGCATAGTGCAATTCCATTTTAATGTAAGTGTTCTAATACTTGATGCACACACAAAACCTTATATGCTAATGCAAAGATATTTTTCTTTTCAATTCCACTTAATTTTCAAATATGACAAAAACTAAGATGCATGTCTAATCATTGATAAAAGCAAACTTTTCAGAACGATGACTAGAATACCAATTCATTCAAGCACTCAGTGATCAAACAAATCAGTTTGCTAATGACCTAATGATAAGAACAAAAGAAAATCTAAACAAATCCTTAACAATGGAACTCAAAACCCAAACCAAATAAAGGCTTCTGAGAGACCACAAGACACTCAAGGACTGAAGGAAGAGCAGTTGGAACAAAGTTGGACAGAGAGAAATCAAACAAAAGAAAATTTGTCCATGAATAGGGACCAACGTTGGTGCTAAAAGGGCACCATTGATCTACAACGCAAGCACATAGATGGCTCAGGAGTGTTACAATGCTATGTCTCTAGACTAGAGGGAGTGCTTATCAGGGGATGCAAGGTTCTGACACAAAAAGTTGCAATTGAAACTTATTGAAAGGTCTGCCTAGTATTATTCTTGACTGAGTAAGACAATGAAGGTATGAAGAAGAGCTAAAACAAGCACTAAGGATAAGGAAACCACCAAGGGAATACAACATTCCCCAATATAGTTTCCAATTTGTTATACAGAATCTACGATTACAGACAGAAGTGTCTTCCCTAGGCCTGGTGGACTAACCTAGAACAACATAAATCAAGGACTATAATGTCTTCCTTAAAGTAAATGGACAATGAGATGAAGCCTACCTAGAATTTATTGCAAGCTTTGTTCCTCTCTTGGCTTGTATGCTCCAATCCTAGCTCTGATCGCTATAATTAGAACTTACACAATCAGACAACACAATCCAAAGATCTACGAAATCTATGTAGCATAATCCAATCACTTCATTCAATAGATCAACATGGTATTGAAATACATGAATAACATAACATCACATATAGGAAAACAATGTACTCCTTATATTAATAGAAATGGAGAGAGTTACAACCAAATATAGAGTTGATCTTGTAGAAGAGCTCCTCCAAGTTGACTTGTCCTTCCTTGTCACAAAGTGTATCTCTATGTCACCCTAATGCATGGAATAATGACTCTCACAACAAAAGCATGAGGGTAGAATCTATCTCCAAAAGCCAACCCCTAGCTTGTGGATGACAATAAATATATAGAAGAGGATGGTAGGTTAGGAATTCTTATCCATTTACCAATCTAGGCTTGAGATCCACTCTTGATGGGAGGATGATCTCAAGGGATAAGGGGTGAAATCTCCAAGGTAGGATAGGATAGGATTCGAGACTTTCATCCAAGGAAAATGGTTAGAACAACCTCTAGAAGCTTCTAGAAGAGGAAGCTTCAGGATTCTTTTTATTTTTCCCTAATTTCTGGAATAAACGCACCCCCAGCAAGGGCAACCTGCTAGTGATCAATGCAAGTCCAAATAGGGTCAACATGATGGTGAACACATCTTCTTAAGGCAACAAGGTGCGTTGGGCCTTAAAATCACTGAAATGAAGCAATTAAACGCAAAAATTTAGGGATTAGGGAGAGTCATGCTTAAGGATTTGTGTAAGAGTGATGAAAAGGGGGAAAATGATGTTGATTGATCTAGTTAACAGGCCTATTGACCAGATGTGACAAAATGGCATATAACAAATACTCTATTGATTTGAATCATTAAATAAATCAGGAGATAAATAAAAGTGATAGCAAGAGGAAATGAATTGAAAAACATCTCTTGGATGAGCACCCTGAACATCTGATTTTAATTTATCAACCTCTTCAATTCTTGAAAAACTGAATTGGAAGCATTGTTTAGAATAGAGTTATTTTCATTGCAATCCAATAATAAATCACTATAGGATTCACTAATTAGTGGGGAATGAATTGAAAGATCAATTATAGAATTTACATAAAAAATTTCTTCAATAGGATCAACTGAAATATAAGAAAATTGGTTTGCATCTTGAATGCAATTTTCAAATTTAATGCTTGTTGAGTCTGAGTTTCCTGCTAAAAAAATTGAAATACAACAAGTTCCTTCATTTCTTATTAGAATTTCCTCATTGTTTTGTCCATGAGTAGCTAAAACTACATTAATTTCACAAGAAATATGCTCCTCAATAAATAAATATGTAGTCAAGTGAGAGGAACAAAGGCCTCATGTTCTTCGTTCAAAGTATTATCTGCAATTTCTAGATTTTCAAAATTCACATATAAATCTAAACCATTTGATGAATAAGAATCGATACATGATTTAAATTTATTATAAATGATTTGTTCTTAACTGTCAGGAAGATGAATTAGATATTCAAAATATTCAGTAATAGAAGGAGATTCCATTATAGGAAATCTACAACAAATATTAATAAATTTGATTGAAAACTTTTCCAATGATTCGACGAGTCTTATCTTCAGATTATTGATTTCATCACATAATCTATCAAAATCATAATATTGAAAAGATGATAAAAACTCACCAATAAATTGATCCCAGGAATGAATTGATGTGACCAACAACGTCTCACACCATTTCTTCATGTGGCCTTTGAAAGTAAGTGTAAAAATAATGCATCTAACATCTTCATAAAACATATCATGTGATATACAATTTTGAATAAATCGATAAACATGTTCGTATGCAGAAATCTTACTACCACCATCAAATTTGTTTTTCGACAATATTTTGACTATTTTCTTTGGAGTAGTGGAAGATGCACGTCCAAAAATGCAACTTTGTATAGGGATTTTGGAAGGAGCCATTGAAAAATAAAAAGAATTAAAACAAACAACTCCAAAACAATCAACTTGCTTGTCTAACCCTCCTTCTAGCACCAAAAATGTTAATGGGAAAAATTGACCAGCATCAACATCTAGGAAATCACCTAGTTAAGGTGCCAATTAGGCCCTTATCTGTTTGGGATGGTGATTTCACCCGCTTATAGGCCTGGTGCCTAAATCTAAAACTAACCTAATATATATTCCTAATCTAATTTAAATGCATAAATCTACATTAACTTTTACTTGCTATCTTATGATATCACTTGTTGGCACCAACAGGCAAAGAAAAAGACTTGCCTTCTTGTGGCCATTTGAAAAGGTGATATTTTAATGATCTTAAACAATAGCTCAAACAGGCCACCAAATGCATTACTCATGTGTAAGGAATCTTCTAAAGAATGAGAATTAAATTAAAATCTAAATGCATGCCTACTTATGAACGCAGAAAAAATAAAGAAAACTACTCTAACTCGACACATAAGAAATAGTTCCCAAATACCAAGTGCAATATGTAAAAGATAATAGGTATTTAACATGTGTTTTTTTTATAAATATTAAGCTATTGAAGTAGTTCTAACAATTGATATTTGTGATGTAAGATGTGCTCTGTTTAAAGATTCAAATAAAATGACGAGACACTAAAACATGTAAGTAGTTGACACAATTTTAATGATAATTAAATCGATTTATGATGACAATTTTTTGAGTAAATAATTACTCATAAATCTGTTTAAATGCAAGAGAAAATAAAAATATTAATGGTTGATCTATGTGATTATTGGATCATATGGTTGATCAAATACATAGAAATTTGCATATTCAACAATAGTGCTAAAACATGGAATCATTGGCACAAATGTTCTTTAAAAGAATAAGATTATATTCCCAAATAACAGTATTCTAAAGGCAATCATATCCTGTGTATCTCATGATCTATCCTTACAAGGAATTTCTACTATAGTTCTCCAAAGACATCTCGCTTTGCCAATAGAGAATGGAACCACAATAGTGCAAGATCAACCTCTACTAAAGAGTTTCAATCTCAAAAGGAAAACCCCTAGGCTCATTTATGAATATTCCTCTCAATATACAAGAAAAATTCTCTCAATGGTAATGCAAAGAGTACCCTACTTACAGAAAGAAAAATAATAATAATAATAATAAAATAAAATAAAATGAAATAAAATAAAATAATAAAAATTAAAAATTAAAAATTAAAAAAAAAAATTAAAATTAAAATTAAAAATATATATATATATATATATATATATATATATATATATATATATATATATATATAAAATAAATAAATAAATAAATAAAAAGGAACCCTTGGCTCTTCCATAAAGCTTCTATTTGTAATTTACAAAATGAGATATAAAATTGCAATTTTGTTTCATGATAGCTAAGTGAATATTTTTGGTTTCATTTGAAGGTTGAGGAAATCTTTTTTTTTCCTCTCCAATCCTATTTCTCAAAGACTCCTAAGCCTGATTTCTTGGAACAAATTCTCTACAAAAAATAATCAAAATTAAAATTAACAACCAATTAAAAATGGAAACATAACTCAAATTCTCAAATTTGTCAAACAAACTAACGAATTAAAAGTTTATTCAATGAATTAATAAAAACAAAATCCAAGCTTTCCATTGGTTCTTATTGAAATTCCACTTGTAAATGAACAATTTGGAATGAATTGGTAACAAAAAAACCTCCTGGAAAATGAAAGCTCTCCCAAAAAAAAATAATAATAATAATAAATAAATTTAGTTGCAAATTCAGAGCCTTGACTTTTTCTAAATTTTTGGGGTAGAAAATGGCCATATTTGGTCAAATAACCACTACCATGTTCTTCTCCTCATAAATAAATTTTTAACCAACCCTCATTTGCCTAATTTGGTGCAATAAAACTCAAGTTATGGCCCTCTAAAGTTTGTGTTCCAAAACATGTTGAAGTTGAGAAAAATAACAATGTTGGGCAACTTGATTTAATTTGTTATAATAAATTAAAAATATTTTAAGAAAAAATAAAAGGAATTGAAATAAAACTAATAATAATAATAATAATTGTTATTATTATATTTATAAAAATAAATTTAAAGGGGGGTTAAGTATGGTCAACATTGTAGTTTAATAAAGGAGGGTGCATATATGGTTTAGGTGGAATGGGAGGAAGTAGTGGATGAGGGGGGCCATGTGGGACCCTCTCTCCATTATGTTTTAAACAATAAACACTCCTTTTGTTATACATGTTATGAATTGTGACAAATTCTTTGCTGCTCCCCCCCCACCCTTTGTTAATATTTTAGGATCCACGTAATCTCCAGAGTTATGATCTTGGGAGTTTTTGATGGAGCACCATATGAAAGCTTCGGAGGTCATAATTTTTGAGATGACAAATGTGCTCTCAGTTGTGGTGGTTTTATCTTTTAATTTATTTTATTTTATTTGATATATGATGGTGGTGGTGGTGTTGGTGGTTGACGTCCACAAAGACCAATATGGTCTATTGGACCTTAAGAAGGTAAGCGATTAGCTCATGTTCTTTAATAAGTTATTTATGTGATAAAATATAAGTGAGAGAAGTGTTCTAAGATCACTATAGTTTTGTTGGCTTAACAAGCCATGAAGGTTGGTAGTGTGACAAATGTTCCAAAAAGGAGAGTGGATGGGAGTAAGGGTTGGGAAATCCAAGAGAAAGTTTTTTTCACCTTAAATTTTCTTAGTATCGTAAAGGATGGGTATGGCTAACTTTGTTCTTGTAGCTTTGATTAAACTCTGGATAAGCAACATCATTAAGTAGACAAGTTTACAATGACATGTATTTATGTAGATTGGGCTTATCAAACTATAAATATCATTTTCTGAAGTTTCAACCCCCTGAAAGAACAAGTTCTGAGCATATTCCAGTCCATGATCAGAGGACATCTAAGTGGTAAGTTTTCAAGAGAAAATATAATATGGTAACTGAAGCTATTTTGTGGCTAAGAGGTTGATTGCTATGGTTTGAAGTTCTTATACCTAGTGTGGTATTTTTTGTTAGATGTGCAAGAGAATCTAAATTTTAATAGCACTTGACACCTCCAAATTCTAGGGACTGAGGCTATACATAAGTTATTCTTCTTTTAAGAGTTGTAAGGGCATCAGTATTGCAATAAAAGCTAAGGGAAGGACATCGACGTCACTAAATTATTTTCTAACCAATGGCATCACGACATTAATGACATTAGTTGCAAAGTATTCACTTGCAAGAAATTAAGAACAATAGCAGACAATCTAAAGAACAGAATGACATAGATATGTATTGTTAATGTGTTAAAATAAATCAAATAGCATCTCACACCACATAGAGCATAGTTTCTTCATTTTCATATCCTTTTGTAGCAGTTTGAAATATTTTCTTGCCAGGTTGTTGCAATATCAAAGATAGAAGGCATTTAATTATCCAAGCAACATTTTTCAGTAAAAGTTTTATCTTGCAGCAGTTATCTCATGATTTTCATGGTAAGGGTTTCATCATTGTGACCTTTTTACAATAGTATGTTCTTGTAGTAAGAGCTTGACTGTCATTTGTGAAGAAGTTTAACAATTAGGGTTTGAGACAACAGAGAGGACTTGTATGATTTTTTTGCAAGAGTTGATGCAATATAAGGCTGGGCATAGGACAAATTGGTCACATATAGGTTTGTGCTCGCAAGCACAAGTAAACAATGAGAGCAATGACAATACTACAACTTTGTGATGCTAGAACAGATACGATGTCGATTATTGTGTTAATGAATGAACACACTTCTGCTAAAGTTATTAATATATTTATCTATACGATGAGAAATGTTGGTTACAATTGTAAGCTAGGGTTTGATGTGTAGTTTGGATAAAGATGGAAGTGGTTGATATTGACAACTAGAGTTTTATGTGTAGAGGCAGATTTGATTGACGGAGTTTGTGTTGCAATTCTCTTGTATTGCAATTTCTTTGTATTGATTCAAAACACACGTGGATCCATTCTAAAATTTGTGAAACGTGGTCTGCTAGTTGACCAGGGTGGAATGGTGGTGCAAGGCATGAGAGTGAAGTCTACTTTAGGTTGGATCCTGAGAACAATTTGGGGCAGCAAGGTGATGCTAGGGTACATTATAACCTACATAGGGTGTTAGAGCGTCCATAAACAGGGTGTTGGAGCATCCGTCAGGTTGGAGCCTGGAATCTAGGGCATTGGAGCATCTTTCTGGTTGTAGTTCGTAAACAAGGCGTAGGGGTGTCCTGCAGGTTGGACCCTCCTTTAGTTGGATTTAAAAACTTGATGTAAATTCTTCTGAAGACAAATATTAAGAAGTGTTCAATGGTTTTTGTCCCAGAGGGGTTTCCACCTAAAAATATATATGTCTACTATCTTTATTATTGTGCATTGTTGAATGGTGTTGATGAATTTTTATAATTATCTTATGCTAATAAAAATTAATGCTATGTGAAGTGAAAAATATACTAATTGATAAGAAATATTGATTCACCCCCCTCTCAATATCAGAACTCCTTGGGATGAAATAATTTGCCTTCTTTGCGATATTAAGAAAGTTTAAGATGAAAATAGCTTTCTCTTGGAGTGTCTGGCCCTTACTCCCATCTGCTCTCCTTTCAAAACATTTGTCACACTGCCACCCTTCATGACTCCTTATGTCATCAAAACTAAGTGATCTCAGAACCCTTCTCTCACTTCTTTTTTACCATAGAAATAACTTATTAAAGAACCTTAGTTAATCACTTACCTTCTTAAGGTCTGATAGACCATATTGGTCTTTGTGGATGTTAACCATCATCATCATCGTCATCATCATCATCATTATACATAAAATAAAATTAATATAACAAAAAAATAATTAAAAAAAAATAGAACCACCATAGCCGAGAGAAATATGTCATATTGGAAATTATGATCTCAGGAAATTTCATATGGTGCTCCATCGAAAAATCTCGAGATCATAACTCCTCAGATTACATGGAGCTTGAAATATTAACAAAAGTGGGGGGGGGGGGCCTTGTCACAATTCATAACATATATAACAAAAGGAGCATTGGAGTGTCCATAAACAGAGTTAATATATATTAGGTTTTTTAAATTTATTTACAATACATTTACAATATATAATTATAATTTAGATTTTTTATAATTTATATGTTTTAGTTATAATATATAAAGGAAAAGTGTCCACCTGGGGTAGCTCAAGTGGCAGTGGCCGTGGAAATGAAGTCTCACCGAACTGGAAGTCTTGTGTTCAAATATTGTGCTACCCTAGACGTGGAAATGAAGTCTCACCGAACCAGAAGTCTTGTGTTCAAATCTTGTGCTACCCTCCCCCGTAGCAGGGTGAATAATGGACATGTAAACACAAAAATCAAAGAGTCCTACCAACCTTACAATATATATGTATATATATATAAAACAAAGCTCTGTGGCTGAACCTAGGAACCCTAGCGACTGCGCCATGGAATCTCGAGTGCCCTCATCTGTATTGTACCTCAGTCATGGAGGACGGGAGGCAACGTACAAAAACAATGACAGGGAAGAAGTTAAGCCCATCACAGAGTGGGCCAGAGCACGATACCGCCAGCGATTTGCAGCTGAACTGGTTTCTCTGAGCAACAAATACGGTGAGAGGAGGAACGGAGACAACGACAATGCTAGATCTACTGGCCAATACAATATTGGATCTGAGGCTTGGGACAATTTGTCCTACACGTACCTGCTCTACAAATCAGAATCTGATAGCGCAGACCCTGAAAGGCTTCTGCAAGGACCTGGATTGATCTCTCTCACCACAGAAGGGCATATAAACCACAGATCTACCAAGGAACCAACAGATCTGGCACACAATAGACCAAACAGTGCGCATCAAACCCAAATCGAGAGGAATGTTCACCAAAAGCCTCCTTTTTGCCCTAGATCGAAGCACGCAACTCATATTTGGGGGCATGCAGTAGCCAAGATACCCCTCTAGCCTGAACCACGGGCCTAATGCGCAAAAGAAGACCAGAATGGCAAGAAGAATGGGTGTATAAACCTCAGATCTGCCACTGACCAAATAGATCTGGCGCTCAACAAACAAAACAGTCTACACCAAGCCCAGATCTGGAGGCCTGCTCACAAAAAGTCTCCTCTCCGCCCTGGATCACAGCCCCAGATCATAGATCAGAGCCGGCAATAGAGAGATGCAATGATTGTGCAGGAACAGGCAAACACCCCAACATTGGAGCCTGAAGCATCTGCTCCTGAAATGCTCGAAGGTAGACAAGGTACCCTCTTTATCAAATCCATAGAAGGGAACACAGTATGCATCAAGATAGGGATATGGGAGGACATAATCACACTCAAACAAAGGATACAAGAAAGTATTGGAATCCCACCCTGCAAGCAACTCCTAATCTACACAGGAAAAATTTTGCACGAGGAGTGCAAGCTAAAAGAATATGACATAGGCAATGATTCAACCATATGTCTTAGCACAAGACTCCGTGGAGGCTGTTCCGGTACAAGCTCAAAAGGACCTGTTTCCTTCAAAGATGCAATAAAAGGGAAGATGGAATCTCAAGCGCAAACAGAACAGTAAGCTACAACCCCTGGTGCCTACATCGTCACACAGACAGCTCAGAACCCGGCATTAACAATTTTTGTACCCGAGGTAAATGAAATACATGCTAATTATTTATCTAAAGTAGTGATATGCAGGTTTAATGGTTTTTGGCCCAAGCTGGAAGCCCTTCGTCAATGGATTTACTCCATATGGACATAAAACTGCGATATCCACCTCTGTTCAAAAGGGTTTTTTATTGTCAAATTCAACACAGTAAATGACAAGGAATATGCATTGAACGAGGGACCATGGTTCTTGGGTAATGCTGGAATTTTTATGACATCTTGGTTCCCGGAATTTAACCCCAACACCATGGTGGTTTCCAAAATTCCCGTGTGGGTAAAGTTATACAACCTACCCCTGCACTTTTGGCACATCAAAGTATTAGCAATCATTGGCAACTCTTTGGGGAAATTCTTAAAAGTAGACAGTGAGCACCTCTCCAAGGAAATCTATACATTTACCAGGATCTGTGTAGAGGTTGATCTCAGTCAGGGATTACCAGACCACATCCTCTACTCCACAACGAAAAGCAATGGGCCCAGCCACTTGATTATGAAAACATTGCCTTCAGATGCCGTATATGTCGTCAAACTGGTCATTTACAAAGTGCATGCCCACAAAACAAAAAAGACAGGAAAGGAAGACAGCCACCAAAGCTGAAAGGATGGCAGTTTTCAGCCACATAGACAGATGACATAGAAGAGGAAAAAACATAGAAACTACCAACATATTCCAAGAATTAGAATATCCAGGAAATAATCCAGACCTCGGCGAAAAAATCCTTCTACACAGCCCACAAAATGATGAAAATAAGATTGGGTCTGCAGTAGTGCCAACCAATCCGCAGCAGCAAAGTGAGAAATTCATCACAAGACAAGAAATTGGAGGCAGCAAGCAAGCACACTCTACAGAAAGCTCAAATTCTGAAAAAGAAATTCCGACTATCACAAATGAAGCACAAATGTCTATTGTAACAACCACACCTAACAATGAAGGTTGGTGGAAAGTGGAAAAAAAGAAAGGTAGGAAAGCATAGATAGACAGTAAATTATTTTAGATCATGTTCCATCAGGACAAGTTTTGATAAATCATATGCTGTTTCAACATCTACAACATGTAATTTTATTCAATATGAATAAAATTATGATTTTTCCATGGGAAAAAAAAAAAAAGATATATATATATATATATATGGGAAAAGCTTAAACTCGGTGGTGTTTTAATAATAATAATAATAATAATTAAAAAAAATGGACTAAGCTAAATTATTGTAAGAGATTTCGGGAATAGCACTGCGTAAAGTATGTGTGTGATCCGTCCAACGTTTTGGATGAGATATTCATCCATCATCAAGGACCAAAGAAAGTCTTGTGAGCAAACAAGTGTTAAAAAGACCTTTAAATGGATTTTTTTTTAATTATGTATTCATTGCAATAATGGTCAGAAGTTCAGATTAATAAATAATATTTGACCAACTTGAAAAATTATAATATTTGATCATCTTCTACATGAAAAATAGCAAAATATTAATTCTAGGAAACTTAATAACCAAGATGATCGAGAAGTAGATCGAGAAATGAATCACCGAAAAAAAAAAAAAAAAAAAAAAAAAAAAAAAAATTTAAAAAAAAAAATTAAATATAAATTAAATTAAATAAAATTAAAATTAAAATTTTATTTATTTTTAAAACAGGAATGAATTAAATATTCAAATAAACAAAAAAAATAAAATTCTTTTTTAACTTATTCAAAATTAAACATAGATTAAATAATAGGTAATAAATATATTCATTTATATTTATATCTTGAAATTAAATAGGACAGAATTAGATGAATCAGATCCAAGAATTAGGGATTAATACGATGAAGGGGGATTAGTAAATCTACAAGGAAATTATTATTTCAGTCCATAATAAAACTTAGAAAAATATACAAAAGTTAAGAATAGAAGAAAAAATATTAATAAATAATATTTTTTGTATTAGGGGATTAAATGAAGTAAAGAATTATCACCCAGGTTAAACGAGAATTAACCTACTAGAAAAAAAGGGGAATTAGATTTTATTTATTGAAGAAATTAAGAATTAGTTGAATTTCTTAATTAATAATTAATAAATATTTAAAAATTGATTAAAGAATTAAAATGTACTTGAAATTTAACCTTATTTTAACCTATTAAGAACAAACATAGATAAAATAATAACAATTATACTTATATGTATTTGTTATTAACTAATTAGATAAATTTGATCCAACCTTTAATTTGATTAGGGACTAATAATATGAAGAAGGATTGGTAAATCAAGAATTTTCTTATCTTTCAGTAAATGGTTAACACTAAAACTAGAGAAATATAAAGATGTTAAGAAATGAAGCAAAATTTCTTAATAAATAATGAATTTTTGTGTTAGAGGGTTAGATGAAGTAAACAATTTAAATAATTCTTGGATGATAAAGCATAAGAATATTTATTAGATAGAAAAGTTAAGGAATGAAACTTTTTTAAGATGACCAAAAATTAGATAAAAGAAAGGATGGGGTAAAAAAAGGGAAGGGTTAAGAGGTGCTCGGAAAGGGGGAACCCGGAAGGGGGGGACAAAGATCATGGACGGTTCAAGAATCAATGGGTGAGATGGTGGATGACAGGTTGGATTTTGAGGGCTTCTCAAATAATACGAGAGTTTATTAATAATTTTCGCTTCATTTCTTAACATCGTTATATTTCTCTAGTTTTATTGTGAACCATTTACTGAAACATAAGAAAATTCTTGATATGTCAATCCCTCTTCATCTTATTAGTCCCTAATAAAATTGAAAGTTGGATCAAATTTTATCTAATTAGTTAATAACAATTATAGATAAATATAATTGTTATTATTTTATTTATGTTTGTTCTTAATAAGTTAAAATAAGGTTAAATTTCAATTACATTTTAATTCTTTAATCAATGTCTAAATATTTATTAATTATTAATAAAAATTCAACTAATTCTTAATTTCTTCAATAAATAAAATCTAATTCCCTTTTTTTCTACTAAGTCAATTCTCGTTTAACCTGGTTAATAATTATTTACTCTATCTAATCCCCAAATACAAAAATTTAATATTTATTAATATTTTTTCTTCTATTCTTAACCTATGTATATTTTTCTAAGTTTTATTGTTGACTGAAATAATAATTTTTTTGTGGATTTACAAATCCCCCTTCATCTTATTAATCCCTAATTCTTGGATCAATTCATCTAATTTTGTCATATTTAATTTCAAAATACAAATATAGATGAATATATTTATTAGCTATTATTTAATTATGTTTAATTTTGAATAAGTTCAAAAACAATTCTAAAAAAATTGTTTGAATATTTAACCTTTAAATTTCAACTAATTCTTGTTTAAAAAAAAATTGTTTGAATATTTTATTTTCATTCCTGTTTTAAAAATAAATAATATTTTTTTAATTTTTTCTACTAATTCATTTCTCGGTCTACTTCTCTATCATCTTGGTTATTAAGTTTCTCAGAATTAATATTTTTACTATTTTTCATGAAGTGGATGGTTAGTCCAACCAATACATATTTCAAAAAAAAATCTTATTAAAGGGTTCTCCAGCACTTGTTTTCTCACAAGGCTCTCTTTGGTCCCTCATGATGGATGGAGATCCCATCCAAAACATTGGACGGATCACATACTTTACACAATGTTATTCCGAAAATATCTAACAATATGAAAAATTGTGGAAGTCTCCAATCACTTATAAGTTAAAATAGCTAAAGATAAATTAACTAATTTAATAAAAAAAAATATTTTCACATTAAAATTAATTTCACTTACACTTAATAAAAACATAAAATACTTATTTACATATTTTATGCCCACGTATTGAAAATGATCAAACTTTGACCAATGAAAACTTTAAAACTGTAAGTCAAAACCTAGCAAAATTACAATCATTAGACGCAAAATAAAAGCAATGGAATCATCAAAACATAAATCAAAATTGAAAATCACTCAAAATAAAGTGAGTTAAAGCATTCAAAGAATGATATTTGCCAAAATTTACATGGAGGGCCCATAATTTCAAATAAATTAAAGGGGGTGGTTGATGCCTCAACATGTAGCCAACATGAAGAAGCTCATAATGGACAAGTTTCATAAGATAAATTATTTAGTAGATGAGGCAGTGAAAATGATCAAACTTTGACTAATGACAACTTTAAAATTGTAAGTCTGAAACCAGCAAAATTACAGTAGTTAGAAAGTTGGATGCAAAACAAAAACAATGGAATCATCAAAACTTAAATCAAAGGAAAGTGAAAAATCACTCAAAATAAAGCGAGTTAAAGCATTCTAAGAGCGATATTTACATGGAGGGCCCCATAATTTCAAACAAATTAAGGAGGGTGGTGAGGTTCCTCAACATGTAGCCAACATGAAGAAGCTCATAATGGACAAGTTTCATTAGAGAAATTATTCAGTTCATCCTAGATAAGAAGATGATAACAACCATAAAGAAATTATAATATTGGCTAGGGATAAAGAAGAGATCATTAAATGCATTTCCAAGTGCATTGAATGCCAACAAGTCAAGGTAGAATGTAGGTACTCAACTAGATTGCTACATCCAATTCCAATTCCTAAGTGGAAATGGGAAGTCATATCTATGTACTTTATTACAAGATTTCCAACAACATCCAAATAACATGATGTCATTATGGGTGTAATGGACAAGTTGAGCAAGGAAATTCATTTGGTAGCTATCAATTCCACCCACAAAACCATTGGCATGGCTCAATTTTTCATGAAAGAAATATTTAGGTTACATGGCATAATTAAGAAGATTATTTTGAATCAGGATGCCAAGTTCACATCAAGTTTTTGGAAGACAGTGTTTGCTAGTTTTGGAACCTAGCTAGTTTTGTCTTAATAAAATTAAAGCTTGGATCATATTTATCTAATTAGGTAATAACAAATATAGATAAATATAATTGTTATTATGTTATCTGTATTTGTTTTTTATAAGTCAAAATAAGGTTAAATTTCAAGTACATTTTAATTCTTTAGTCAATATTTAAATATTTATTAATTATTAATAATAAAAAATCAAGTAATTCTTAATTTCTTCAATAAATAAAATATAATTCCTCTTTTTTCTACCAAGTAAATTCTCGTTTAACTTGGTTAATAATTGTTTACTCATTTTATTCCCCTAATACAAAAATGTAATATTTATTCATATTTTTTCTTATATTCTTAACCTCTCTATATTTTTCTAAGTTTTAATATTGACTGAAATAATCAATTTATTGTGGATTTACCAATCCCCTTCATCTTATCAATCTAATTCATTTAATTTTGTCATGTTTAATTTCAAGATACAAATATAGATGAGTATATTTATTAGTTATTATTTAATTTATGTTTAATTTTGAATAATTTCAAAAAAAATGTTTGAATATTTAACCTTTAAATTTCAACTAATTCCTATTAAAAAAAAAAATCGTTTGAATATTTAATCTTCAAATTTCAACTAATTATTTTAAAAACAAATAATATTTTTTTTTACTAATTCATTTCTCAGTCATCTTGGTTATTAAGTTTATCGGAATTAATATTTTACTATTTTTCATGAAGTGGATGGTAAAATATTATAATTTTTCAAGTTGGTCAAATATTATTTATTAATCTGAACTTTGACCGTTAGTCCAACGAATACATAATTTAAATATATATATATATATATATATATATATATATATAAAGGTTCTTCAACACTCGTTTGCTCACAAGGCACTCTTTGGTACCTGATGATGGATCGAAATCCCATCCAAAATGTTAGACTGATCACATAATTTACACAACGCTATTCCGGAAATCTCTAACAATATGAAAAATTGTAGAAGTCTCCAATCACTTATAAGCTAAGTTAGCTAAAGATAAATGAACTAATTTAATAAAAAAAAATATTTACACATTAAAATTAATTTCAGTTACACTTTATAAAAACATAAAATACATATTTACATATTTTATGCCTAAGCAGTGAAAATGATCAAATTTTGACCAACGAACCTTTAAAATTGTAAGTCATAATCGAGCAAAATTACAGCGCGTAGAAAGTTGGACACAAAACAAAAGCAATGGAACCATCAAAACGTAAATCAAAGGAAAGTGAAAATCACTCAAAATAAAGTGAGTTAAAGCATTCTAAGATCAATATTATCCAAACTTTACATGGAGGGCCTCATAATTTCAAATAAATTAGTGGGTGTGGTTGATGCCTCAACATGTAGCCAACATGAAGAAGCTCATAATGGACAAGTTTCATAAGAGAAAGTATTCAGTTCATCCTAGACAACAAAAGATGATAACAACCATAAAGAATTTATAATATTGGTTAGGGATAAAGTAGAGATCATTAAATATATTTCCAGGTGCCTTTAATGCCAACAAGTCAAAGTAGAGTGTAGGCACCCAACGAGATTGCTACAACCAATTCAAATTCCTAAGTGGAAATGGGAAAGCATATCTATGGACTTTATTACAGATTTCCAACAACATCCAAGTAACATGATGTCATTATGGTGGTAGTGGACAAGTAGAGCAAGGAAATTCATTTGATAGCTATCAATTCCACCCACAAAACCATTAACATACCTCAAATTTTCATGAAAGAAATATTTAGATTACATAGTATAATTAAGAAGATCATTTTGAATCAGATACCAAGTTCACAACAAGTTTTTGGAAGGCAGTGTTTGCTGGAACCAGCTAGTTTAGTCCCTAATAAAATTAAAGGTTGGATCAAATTTATCTAATTAGGTAATAAAAAATATACATAAATATAATTGTTATTATTTTACCTATGTTTGTTCTTAATAAGTTAAAATAAGGTTAAATTTCAAGTACGTTTTAATTCTTTAATCCATGTTTAAATATTTATTAATTATCAATAAAAAAATTCAACTAATTTTTAATTTCTTCAATAAATAAAATCTAATTCCCCTTTTTTCTACTAGGTAAATTCTCATTTAACTTGGTTAAGAATTCTTTACTCCGTTTAATCCCCTAATACAAAAATTTAATATTTATTAATATTTTTTCTTATAACCTCTCTATATTTTTCTAAGTTTTATTATTGACTAAAATAATAAATTTCTTGTGGATTTAACAATCCCCCTTCATCTTATTAATCCCTAATTCTTAGATCTAATTCATCTGATTTTGTCGTATTTAATTTAATTTAATTTATGTTTAATTTTGAATAAGTTCAAAAAAAATTCTAAAAAAAATGTTTGAATATTTAACCTTCGAATTCTTAATTTTTCGACTAATTCCAGTTTAAAAAAAATAAAAAAAATTGTTTGAATATTTAATCTTCAAATTTCAACTAATTCATTCTTGTTTTAAAAATAAATAATCTTTTTTTTCCTTTTTTCTACTAATTCATTTCTCGGCCTACTTCCCGATCATCTTGGTTATTAAGTTTCTCAGAATTAATATTTTACTATTTTTCATGAAGTAGATGGTCAAATATTATAATTTTTCAAGTTGGTCAAATATTATTTAATAATTTGAAATTCTAACTGTTAATCCTACATATATATATATATATATATATATATATATATATCTCCAACACTCGTTTGCTCACAAAGATCTTTTTGGTTGGTCCCTGGTGATGGATGGAGATCCCATCGTAAACGTTGGACGGATCGCATACTTTACAAAGTGTTATTCCGGAAATCTCTAACAATATGAAAAATTGTGGAAGTCTGCAATCACTTATAAGCTAATTAGCTAAATATAAATTTAATAATTTAATAAAAACAATATTTACACATCAAAATTAATTTCAGTTGTACTTTATAAAAACATAAAATACATATTTACATATTTTATGCCCAAGCAATGAAAATGATCAAATTTTGACCAATGCAACTTTAAAATTGTAAGTCAGGATCAAGAAAAATCATAGTCGTTAGAAAGTTCGATGCGAAACAAAAGCAATGGAATCATCAAAACTTAAATCAAAGGAAAGTGAAAATCACTCAAAATAAAGTGAGTTAAAGCATTCTAAGTGCGATATTAGCCAAAATTTACATGGAGGGCCCCATAATTTCAAATAAATTAACGGGGGGTGGTTGATGCCTGAACATGTAGCAAACATGAAGAAGCTCATAATGGACAAGTTTCATAAGAGAAATTATTCAGTTCATCCTAGATATCAAAAGATGATAACAACCATAAAGAAATCATAATATTGTCTAGGGATAAAGAAGAGATCATTAAATACATTTCCAGGTGCCTTGAATGCCAACAAGTCAAGGTAGAATGTAGGCACCCAACGAGATTGCTACAACCAATTCCAATTCCTAAGTGGAAATGGGAAGTCATATCTGTGGACTTTATTACAGGATTTCCAACAACATCCAAGTGGCATGATGCCATTATGGTGGTAGTGGACAAGTTGAGCAAGGAAATTCATTTGATAGTTGTCAAATCCACCGAGAAAACCATTGACATAGCTCAAATTTTCATGAAAGAAATATTTAGATTACATGGCATAATTAAGAAGATAATTTTGAATCAGGATGCCAAGTTCACATCAAGTTTTTGGAAGGTAGTGTTTGCTAGTTTTGGAACCGACTATTTTTATTACCACATATCATCCTCAGACAAATGGCCAAATGGAAAGAGTGAATAGAATTTTATAGGACATGTTTTGGATATATGCCATGTATTAGCCAAAGAGGTGGGATGAATTTTTGTCATTAGTTGAATTTCTATATAACAATGGGTACCAAGAATCAATTAAGATGAGCCCTTTCGAGGCATGGTACGATATAAAATGCAACAGTCACATTAGCTAGAATAATCTAGTGAACATAGTGGTTCTTGGACCAGATATACTAAACCAAATGTAGAAAGAAGTGCTCAATATCATGCAGAAATTGAAGGTAGGCCAAGATAGGAAAAAGAGTTATGTAGACCAGTAGAGAATGCACGAAGATATCCAATTAGGAGATAATGTATATCTCTGCATCAATCCAAGGAGGAGCTCACTAAGAGTGGGGCCTTGTGCTGAGTGGGCACCCAAATTTTGTGGTACCATTTCAAATTTTGGAAATAATGGGATCAATGGCTGTAGATTGGCTTTACTGCCCACAGTGAAAGCATATGATGTATTTCATGTTTCTTTGCTTAAGAAGTATGTATGTGACATTAATCATGTAGTTGATTGGTTTGTGATACTGGTGGAATTTGAGAGAGAGTTCTAACCAGAACCACTGTGCGTCCTGGACCAAAGGCAGAATGTTCTCCAAAATAGAGTAATAGAGTACGTCAAGGTGCAATGGAAGCACTTTCGATTAGATGAAACAACTAGGGAGATTGCAAATCAAATGATGGTACTCTATCCATTTTTGTTTAAAGTATAGATGAATGTAAGAGTTGTACATATAAACATGAGTATTTTTTTCCTGTTTATAGAACACCAAGGATGATGTTCTTTAAGGGAGTGGGGTTTATAGCAACCCTTTTTTGTACCCTGTATTTTGTGTATGCAGTTGTGTACTGCCAACTAAGAGGCACAGTTGGATTAAGAAATTGGATTGTAAACTTAAAAGTTAAATGCAAACTTAAATGAATGGTTGAGGAGAGAACGACAAAAATCCATGGTTCTGAGGGAAGAGGGATATTGCTTGTCTTAAAATAAGTTATGACCCAATTCGGCTACTACCACCTGAAAATAGTTATGAGATTAGACAAGAGTGGTGAGGGACGCATGATGATACCCATCTCCCCTCAAAGATCGACAAGCAAGAGACAACTCTTCAAAAAAGAAAGAAGTTGTTGGGTATGTGTTATATTCTTTGCATAACTAGTTGCAGGCATTGTTAAGTTGCAATGGGCACAGCAGGGGGGATTGCAGGGGGTCGGTAGACTCCCTGGACGAGGTTCGGGGCAACACCCTGAAAAAAGATTATTTTTAGGCAGACCCAAGGATGGGGGTAGACCCATCCATGGTTTTGCGCATGGTTTTACACATGATGGTTTTTCCCATAGTATTTTGTAAATTTGGTCAAGAGAACTACGATTATGTTCTAATCCAAGGTTAATGGATAGGATTTTTATTAATGCTTTGGAATGTATATAATGTATTGTAATATTAATGGAATATAATGAAAAATCAATCTGGTTTGCTTGGTTATGGGTGTAGAAGTTCCCACTGTAGATCACGTGATAATGCAATATACTAAAGCAAAATACTTGATCTACTTCTACAAACAAACTTGTGGAAGCTTAATCGAATTTGAGTAAGATCAAATAGAACACATATAACAGAGAATGAGAAAGCAATCACACATGAACACATAAGGATACTCTGGGGAAAGCCTCAACTAAAAACCTTGATCTCTGTATTATCATACAAGTGGAAATATGTCTAGATTACACAAAGCTTTAGCTCACAAGCTATCCAGCTCTCAGTACAATCCCTCAATACAGCTCACATACTGAATAGACACAAGATATGCCTTCCTCCAATCCTACAAGCCTACTATTTCCTTGCGCAGTTTCTCTTGGGGTCCAATGTTGCCACCTGTGTGAATTGGCCTCATCACACACTCATCAAACTCAAAAGTAACTGCGCAATCTCCAAGGAATGAATTCCTTCTGCATGCAAGAGATATCCTCCATGGAATATTCATGCAACTGATAGTACATTGTCCCATCATGTGATCTCAACTAGGTCTCTTACTGAACTGATATGCATGAGTTATTTATGATAGAATATTCAGTTATCTGAAGTGCAGCAGTTACATGCATGCATGCATTAACTAACTGAACTCACAATCAGTTCCACAAACTGTTGGAACTAATCTAACTAGACTTAACTCAATCAACTGAGCTAACTAATTACAACTCAAAGTACAACTCATCCTGATCTCCTTTAATCAAGGGATAACTTCCTCAATCAATGGAGAAACTGTTGCATGTCTTCACATAGACTTCATGTTTGATTTCCTACAACTAATTAACTCAAGATGAATTAATTAATTATTTACCAATAGCTGCTAAGATCAAATTCGAATTTTAATTCTCAATTTTAGTTTAGGGACTAACTAAAATTGGAATGTATTATAGCAGTGCTATTTTTAGCATTTCTTGTTGCTATTTTCAACACTCCCTCTCAACAAGAAAGGGATTAACAATGACCCCAATCCTGTCTTTGTGGAACTTGAACTTGCATTTTGACAATGCCTTAGTCAAAATATCTGCATCATGTTCCTTGGTCGAAACATACAGTAACAACATAATCCTCTTCACCACACAGTCTTGAAGATGATGGTACCAGATATCGATGTGCTTGGACCTGTCATGAAATATTGGATTCTTAGAGAGTTTGATACAACTTTGATTATCATAGTAGATCACAGTTGGATCCATCCTTTGACCAAACAATCCCACTAGAATCTTTCACATCCAAATGGCCTCACATGCTGCCTGACTGGCAGCCATGTATTCAGCCTCTGATGAGCTAAGTGCAACTAACCTCTGTTTCAAGCTATACCAGGAAACTGCAGTTGAACCAAGGTTGAAGATTCCTCTAGAAGTGCTCTTCGGTTTGATGGACTCCTTGCCTAATCTGCATCTGTGAAGCCCTGAAGCTTCACTCCCTCTGTTCATCTTTACCACAATCCATACTAAGATGTGCCTCTGAGGTATCTCAACACATGCTTCATTGCCTCCAAAACAGCTTGGTAGGTTGAACCATAGCTTGACTCAACTGGTTCACCGCAAAGCATAAGTTTGGTCGTGTGTTCACTAGATACATCAGTGAACCTACAACTTGTCGATAAAAAGTAGCAGCTACTACCTCACCTAAAGTAGCATCCTCCTTCCTCCAGTTACCAGCTAGAGGAGTCTGCATGGGCTTGCACTTCTCCATGTGGAACCACTTGAGTATCTCATTGGCATACTTGCCTTGAGACACAAATACTTCCCCATCTTTCTGCCACACTTCCATGCCTAGAAACTAGTGCATAAGACCCATGTCTTTCATCTCGAACTCTCTTGCAAGGTCCTCCTTGCAATACTTGATCAACTGATCATTACCTATCAAAATCATATTATCCACATAAAGAACAATGATCAATGGCTTACCTTCTACCATAATGTGATAAAGGTTCACATCTGCTTCACTCTTAGTGAAGCCCAACCCGGTGAAATAGCTGTCGATCCTGGTGTACCAAGCACGAGGTGCTTGCTTCAGCCCATACAAAGTCCTCTTGAGTTGGCACACATGCGACTCATGATCAAAGGTCTTAAAACCTTTCGACTACTCAATGTACACCTCTTTCTCAATCTTCCCATTGAGGAATGTTGTCTTCACATCCATCTGAAGGATCTTCCAACCCATCTGAGCTGATAGTGCCAACATCGATCTGATAGATGAGTTCCTTGCTACAGGAGCAAAAGTCTCATCGTAGTCGATCCCCTCGACCTGTGAGAAAACACGGGCAACAAACCTTGCCTTATGTTTCTCAACACTGCCATCAACTGCCTGCTTTACCTTGTAAAGCCATCTGGAACTCACCACTGACTTATCATGAGCTCTTGGGAGAACATCCCAAACACAGTTTTGAATGATGGAGTCGTCCTCCTCCACCATTACATCAACCCAGACTGGTTGTTGCACTGCCTCCTCGAATGAAGAAGGTTCAGACTCTACACACTCCCCAACCAAGGCCATGTAACCAGTGTACCGCTTGGGTGACCTCCTCTATCTGTGCTAAGAAGATGGTTGTCCCACATTCTCTCGCGCATCCAACATCAACCTATCAGCTTCCCTTGAGCGTTTCCGCCCATCTCTGGAAGACTCAGCATGAGTGGATGTCTCCACTCCCGGATCCTCTGCATGCGGCTGCTCCACATCAATCTGAGGCTCCTCCTCCTTAGGAACTGAAAGTTCCTCCTCTGCATGCAACTTGAGCTCCCTCTCAAGTGATACTCGCATGGCTTTCTGCTCGTCGAACTTCAGATCTCTGCGTACCACTGTCCTCTGACTAGTAGGCAGGAACACCCGATAGTTGTGGGGTGTATCAGTGTACCCCATAAGTATCCCCAACTCAACTGTTGGATCTAGCTTCTTCCAGGCATCTTTGGTCACATGGAAATAAACCGATGATCGAAATATCCTGAAGTGACTCACATCTGGTCGCTTCCAGGAAAAGGCCGCCATAGGTGTCTTCATTCCCAGTATACGGTGCGGGCTTCTGTTCTGCAGTTATACTATTGTATTACATGCCTCAACCCACAAATGAAGGGGTAGGTTTTGTTCATGCAACATCCCTTGAGTTGCTCCCACAATTGATATGTTCTTCCTTCCAGCCACCCCATTCTGTTGTGGATTATGGGGTGTTGTCAACTCTCATTTAATTCCTTCTGCAGCGCAGAAGTCCTTAAACTGTTGGGAGACATACTCTCCACCATTGTCGCTACGCAAGGCCCTTATTTTCTTTCCAGATTCTTTCTCTACCAAGGCTTTAAACTCACAAAACCTCAAGAATGTTTGATCCTTATTTTTCATAAAGTAGATCCAACATCTACAAGAAAAATAATCCATAAAAATAACATAGTACCTTTGTTTAGCGGTGGAGGCTGTAGAGAATGGTCCATAAACATCTGTGTGAACTCACTCCAGGATTGCTCCAGCTCTACTATCTCGATCCTGAAAGGAAGATTTCGCATACTTACCCAAGGTACAACCTTTACATGTATTTGTCTGCTCTAGTTTTCCCTTGTGAAGTCTGGTAGAAATCTGCTGCATGATCTTCAAGGCCCCATGGTGCAAGTGGCCCAATATTTTATGCCATAGCTCGCCAACATCTTGGCTCTGCACCAACTCAGCTTTGGAACTCAATGCAGCACAGTCATCTACCTCTAGCTTGTAGAGATTCTTAACTCAAATCCCAATCCTCTTGGTCTGTCCAGTGCTAATATGCCTCAGGAATACCTTTCCTTTACTAAAGACTACATCATAGCCTTTGTCTTCTAGCATAGCAACAGACACAAGATTCTTCTTCAGACCCGGTGCATAATTTACATCAGTCAGGGTGAGAGGAGCTCCATGCTCCCTCTGAAACACAACCGTACCTTCACCTGGAACATGGTACTTTCCATCATCTCCCATCTCAATCCACATCTGGAGATCCTTCTCCTCTAGGGTATTGAAAATATTCTTGTCACCGGACATGTGAAAGAGGCTCCACTATCTAGGTACCAAACACATCCCACCATGGATGAAACCATGCATGCGATGAGAGAGAAATCCAATTCGAACTGTGAGTCCAGTGCCTCACCATCTGATCCCTTCTTGGATTTCTTCTGTGGACAATTCATAGCATAATGGCCCACTTCATGACAATGAAAACATCGCACTTTAGATTTGTCAAACTTCTTCCCACGAGGGGAAGAACTAGATTTGGAATGAGACACCTTCCCTTCCCCTTTCCTTGGCTTACTTGCTAAGGCTAGATTTTCTTCATCATCTTGCTTTGATGAAGATCCGTCTTTGGTGCTTCTTCTTATCTCCTCCTGCATCAGATCCGACCAAAGTCGTTCCTAATTTGGAAATTTCTCTCTTCCATTTACTGAGTCTTGGTAGCTATGCTAGCTCTTAGGAAGACCGAGGAGAACAAGACTCACCATGTCATCATCGGCTGTCGTGATCCCTACACTTCCAAGCTGATCCCTACAGGTGGTGAGCTTGTTCAAATATGTAGAGATTGTGTCAACCTTTTCACACTTGATTTTCTGAAGCTTGTCTTTCAGCGCCAGCTTCCTCTAATCGTTTTTGCTATGATATAGATCCTTCAATGTTTTCTACATTGAAAACGGTGTCTCCTTCCCATGGAGACTCGAGACTATGTCATCTCGAACTCCCTCCAGAAGGATTCTCCTCGCTCTAGCACACATTTCTTCCATTCCACCAATTTTGTAGCATTAGCTCTGTCGGCTTGGGGACTTCTTGATCAATGAAGTCCTTTAGACCGTTGTCCTCCAATACTGCTTCCATGCAATCCTTCCAGGCTATATAATTCGAGCTGCCATCAAGGGCATACTCGAGTCTTAAACCGTTGAACGCCATTGGTGAAACTTGATATGTGATAAGAATTCAAATTCTATAATCAGGAACTTCAACCTTTGAACTTCTCCCTTCTTTGTATATTGTTCTTCGCTTTGATTACCTTTGCTCAAATACCATGTATAATTTCCCACTGTAGATCACCTGATAATGCAATATACTAAAGCAAAATACTTGATCTACTTCTACAAACAAACTGGCGGAAGCTTAATCGAATTTGAGCAAGATCAAATAGAACACATGTAACAGAGAAAGAGAAAGCAATCACACATGAACACAGAAGAATACTCTGGGGAAAGCCTTAGCTAAAAACCCCGATCTCTGTATTATCATACAAGTGGAAATATGTCTGGATTACACAAAGCTTTAGCTCACAAGCTATCTAGCTCTCAGTACAATCCCTCAATACAGCTCACAGACTAAATATACATAAGATATGCCTTCCTCCAATCCTCCAAGCCTCCTATTTCCTTATGCAGTTTCTCCTGGGGTCCAATGTTGCCACTTGTGTAAATTGGCCTCATCACACACTCATCAAACTCAAAAGTAATTGCACAATCTCCAAGGAATGAATTCCTTTTGCATGCAAGAGATATCCTCCATGGAATATTCTTGCAATTGATAGTACAATGTCCCATCATCTAATCTCAACTGGGTCTCTGACTGAATTGACATGCATGAGTTATTTATGAGATAATATTCAGTTATCTGAAGTGCAACAGTTACATGCATGCATGCATTAACTAACTGAACTCACAATCAGTTCCACAAATTGTTGGAACTAATCTAACTGTACTTAACTCAATTAACTGAGCTAACTAATTACAACTCAAAGTACAACTCATCTTGATCTCCTTTAATCAAGGGATAACTTCCTCAATCAATTGAGAAACTGTTGCATGTCTTCACATAGACTTCATGTTTGATTTCCTACAACTAATTAACTCAAGATGAATTAATTAATTATTTTACAAACAGTTGCTAAGATCAAATTCGAATTTTAATTCTCAATTTCTATTTTTAGCATTTCTTGTTGCTATTTTCAAAAATGGGTTTCAAGAGAAAAATCTTCGCATATATTTTATGTTCTCAACATTGTATATTTTCAGTTTTTTAATAATTCATTTGTAGATCATTTCTATACAGGGTTAAAACCTTCAAAATCATTGAGGATGTTACAATAGAGATGATGGAAGGATGTAACACCCTCCTCCCACATCTACCCAAGTAACCAGACAACCAGGGTAAACATGTGACGAAGAGTTATTATGATATGAGTCAACTCCTTATGTGTCAGTTAAGGAAATGAAACTGATGGAACACGACAACACAGACCTTTCAGACCTATTGTATAACCCTTAGGAGTAATCCAAACCTTCCAGGTGACTAGCCCCTGAGGCAAACTAACTTTTTTACTACATTAATCCCCCAGTCGCTCCCATGAAATGGGCATGAGTACGACTTGAACCCTCAAGTCGCTTGCACAACATGGGTATGTCTGCGACTGGGGACTTTCCCAAGATGTTATGTGCCTGCGATTCCGAATTCTATGCCACTTTTTCAGGCCCAAGGTTCAGGTCACTACCCAAAACTCCATGACACTTTCAGAAATGAAAGATAATAGTGGAATAATGATACAAGTGCAGTTACTTGAACAAGGACTTGACTGGACCTCTACTAGCCATGATAGGCATTTCGTCAAACATGTCACACATATCCATTCTACAATTTTAAAAAACATATCTAAGTATAGGGGTCTCATACTTATTTGAGAATCACTGAGAAGCATTGATGCCTCATCACAATAACTGCATTACCATCTATTAAGCCATATATTCATTGTGCATTCAATGATTAACTAAAATGTGATTATAGCCATACATTTTCACTATCATAAAACTCATTCATAACCAGCATATAACCAATATGAATATCAAGAATATAACAACAATATAAGCCACATATAAACAAGTATATTTACCCATAAAATATTAAGGAGAAAGAGAGCTCTTATTGATTATTGTATAGGCTGACCAAGTAAGGGGCTTCCACGAACCACCTGACTATAGAATAGGCTAAACCAAATATTTCTTTCATTTGGTCACCCTCATGCCATATTCCAAGCATGATTGTGGGATCTCATAAAACAGATCAATCAAAACCATTCAAGGATTCCAAAGGAAAAACCACCTCGACCCTCAACCAGTGATTCCACCTCATGGCCAGACATCACTAAACATCACCAAATTGGTCTCTACCTAAGTTGTCCAGGACTCCATAGCGTTTGTTCCAACTAGGGCTTCCAGTACTAGTAACTCAACCCACAGCTGTCGCTGAGCTTCCAGAGCATTTTTCCAACTAGGGCTTCTAAGACTAGTAACTCAACCCACCAATGACTTCCAAATCGTTTTTCCAACCAAGGCTTCTAGGACTAGTAACTCAACCCAAGCTGTTATTGGGCTTCTAGAGAGTTTTTCCAACCAAGGCTTCCAAGAACTAGTAACTCAACCCAAGCTGTTATTGGGCTTCTAGAGAGTTTTTCCAACCAAGGCTTCCAAGAACTAGTAACTCAACCCACAACCAAAGGCACAAGAAAACTAACCAGAAAACAGAAGTAAAACCCGCAACACCATAGTTATTTAGGAAATGGAAAGGCTAGGAAAATCCACTATCAATCCAGGAAATCCTCCATGCCAATGACATATCATAACCAAGAAACCACATGCATATGCCATGCATGCTAAAACTAGTGAGTAAAACATACATGCAACTTGGTCCTTGTTATCACTCCAGGAAACTCTCCTAGGTTGCAGCTCGGAGATTCCTGGTAACATATAACCTTCAATATTGTTCCTTGAACTATTGGAATGGATGATGGTTTGGATCAAGTCAGATAACCATTTCAGCTCTATTCTCACTCAAGACATGCATGAACACCCTCAACAACACAAAGCTTTAGACCACTAATGCTCAATAGTTTATAGATTTAATGGATAGATGGAGAATACTAACTGTACCAGTAGATTGCATACGTGAACATATATGAATGGCCAGCTATAGGCAATAAATGAAGCTTGCAAAGCTAGTATATCAATGCAGAGATAAGATGATAGTTATCTGGCATTAGACACAGCAGAAAGCATGAATAAACCATTTAAGTGCAAGCATAGAACAGCAAAGAAAATGGGGATTGAACATGTAACAACAAAAGAAGCTTGTATTTCTAGAGTGAAGATGAGAAGTTTGAAGGAACGGAGTCTCAATAGTCTCCATAAGTTTAACCCTTATTACATTTAGCTTTCAGATATTTATAGCCTGTTTCCAATGATGCTAAGCCCTCTGAGGCTTCAGAGGTCTTAATCTATCCCTCTGTTTTGTTTAACTATTTGATGCCCTGGCTAGGCAAGCATGGCTCAGAGGTTTCTTCCTCTGACAGAAGAGTAACCGCATTCAGATATTTTGGGTAGTTTGTTGCGTTGTCCGGGAGCTCCATGATATTTCTATTTCGAGCTGTGTCGCGCTGTGTTATCCATGATCACTTTCCGACCTCTGTCCCTGTCTCCCGGCCTCTGTTAGGTAATGGAAAGGGTCTGCATGCCTTTGTTTTCCATTTAAACTAAAAATAGTGACCGTTTCTATTATAAACAGAAAACACAACAATATTGAGAAATCCCACCCTTCTCTGTCCCTTTCGGACTTCAAAAGTCCTTAAACATGGCGTATATATTTATCGGGTCCACCCTTTGGGTTGTTGTTGCATATCGTAGACGGCCGGTTCGATGGTTCCTCGAACCTAAAATATTATGTATTTTAACTCATAATGTCATCGGGTCCATTATCGAGTTGCCCATACATCTGTGCATAGGCCCCGCCCCTTGGTTAGCACCGATAGCGATATTGTGATGCGATCTAATCACAATCGCATATCGCTCCTACCCCAGGCCGTTTGTAAGCGCTCCATGTTATCTCTGATAGTGATCGTTGATCGCCATCGCCATTTCCCTTGGGCCCACGCCTATTTCCGCCGATGGCCTGCGCTGATTCGACCCACCGATCAGATCTGGACCATTGATCGGCTAGATCTGACGGCCGTTGTGCTTCCTCATTTTAAGCCTGGGATACATGGTTTTTCACTACTTTTTCAATGTTTTGGCCTCCCGATATTGTTTTTCCTCCCTTTTAAGGGCTTTCCCCCTGCACTAGTTCTAATCTTTGAATGATCTTTAAGCAAATGTTGAAGATTTCAAGAGCATTTTTGGATCCCTTGGGATTATTTTAAGCAAATTTGGAAACTTTAAGAGTGTATATGGATCCAATTTTGGGCCTTTTTCCAGCGAGGCTAACACTGGCTCCTTCTGGGGATGAAATCCTCCCTGTGAAGTTTCAAGGATCACAAATCAATGCCTTTCCTGTAAAAACAAAATCAACTCTTCCTCCTAGTGTTCCATTGGGCATGGAGTCTATTTTGTAATGAAAAATAAAAACTGGAAAAAACATATTTACAGTAACAAGGCTTTAAAGCCTTAAATGAAATAAAGTTTCAAGAACCACCCATTTACTGGGCTACCAAAAGTATCTCCTCCTTCCAGACTGTGTAGAATGAATGTATTGTTCTGCTTAACTTGAGTGATGACAAAAGGACCTATCCATAAGGAGTCAAACTTGCCATCATTACCTCTCTTTTCCTTAAATACATCCCATTTAAGCACCCAATCACCAACTTGGAAATTGTCCACTTTTGCCTTCCTGTCAAAGGTTTCTTTGATTTTCTTCTGATGAGCCTTTGACTTCTCAACCAGTTGCTCTCTGATTTGCTATAGTTCAACCAAGTTATTCATTCTTCTTACCATGTCATTCTCTTCATCTTTTTCTTCTTGCAAGAATTTAGTCACGGGGAGAATAAGCCGGATAGGGAAAACAGAATCGGCGCCATAAACCAATTTAAATGGAGAATTCCCTATGGATTTTTTGATGGTAACTCTATCAACCCATAGTGCAAATTTCAAATTGGAATCCCAACTCTTTTTTTTGTCCTCTAACAGTTTTTTGATTACCCTTACCAGACTTTTGTTAGATGATTCTGTCAGGCCATTGCCTTGAGGATAATATGAGGTAGAATGCACCAATTGGATGCCCATGGATTCAATCATGTCTACCAATTCTTTTGCCTTGAAAGTTGTTGCATTATCAGTGACTAGTTTGGTTGGGCAACTAAATCTAGTGAAAACATTCTCATTCAAGAATTTTATGACAACTTGATGATTGGCATTCTTAGTGGGTATAGCCTCAATCCACTTGGTGAAATAATCAGTGGCTACCGAGATCCATTTGTGTTGGCCACTGGAATGTGGGTTGATCTCTCCTATAAAGTCCAAGCCCCACTGCTCGAAGGGACCATTGACATGTACTGGGTTCAAGGGCAGAGATTTTAGCTGTTGTCTTCCTGCAAACCTCTGACAATTCTCACAAGATTTCACAAAAGAAAACACATCAGATAACAGAGTAGGCCAATAATACCCAGCCCTCAGGATTTTATGAGTTGTCGTTTTCCAATAATGATTCCCTCCATAGATGCTAGAATGGAACTGGTGTATGACTTCCACAGACTGTCTTTTATCTAGACATCTCAAGAGGATTCCTGATGGGTCTTTCCAATAAAGCAGATTATTATTTATGCAAAATTTGGTTGATCTGAGTCTAATGGCCCAGCCTTGACTTGAGCTAAGCCCTGGAGGGACTTCTAGCTTCTACAAAAAATGAACTATGCTGGAATACCATTCACAGGTGGCTAGATTTTCAGCCAGAGACTAATTCTGCTTTTGCTCTTCTGCTGCTCCCTCTGTCTACCCATCATCTGAATTTAGACCCATGAAATTTATGTCTAACAAGCTATAATTTTCTTCAGCCGTAAGTTTAGCCAAGCCCTAGCCCTTGACAGGCTTAGTGGGCTTCACCTCTATGTTAAACTCTATGATTTTTGTAATCCATTTAGCTCTCTTTCCATCAATATCTGGTTGAGTTAAGACATCTTTCACTGAGGTTGAAGGTACATATGCAACTACTTTGGAATGCAGAATATAAATTCTGAATGCATTTAAAGATTTTATGAGAGCATAATCTTGTTTTTCAATAAGGTCATACCTTAGTTCAACATCCCTTAGAGTTTTGCTAAGAAAGGCCACACGGTGCTCTATGCCTTCATCATTTTTCTGCAACAAAACTGTTGCAAGTGTATCATAAGAGGCAAAAGATAAGATACAAAACTCCTTAATGTAATCTGGGCTGATTAGAGTGGGAGCATCCATGATAGCTTGCTTGATGGCTTTAAAAGAGCTTCTTGAAGCATTTGTCCACTTTATTTCTAATCCTTCCTTCAGCATGGAAGTGATGTGCTTTACTAACTTTGCAAAGTTTGGAATGAACCTCCCTACAAAGTTAATCTTACCCAGGAAGGATTCAATGTCCCTTTTGACCTTGGGATGGACAATGTCTGAATGGCTTGAACTCGTGCTGGATCAATCTTCACACCTTCAGTAGAAACAATATGTCCCAGAAGTTTGCTTCTTCTAGAGCAAACTGTGACTTCTTTGGGTTCACTGAAATTCCAAACTGTCTGCACTTTAGGAAGGCCTTGTTCAAATGTTGCAAATGGTCTTTGTGACTGTTGGAGAAGACTATTATATCATCAAGATAAATAAGGATAAGCTTTTCCTTCTCTCCCACAAAGGCTATGCCCATGGCCCTCTGAAGTAGCCCCAATAGTCATCAACCCGAAAGGCATCTTGGAGTACATGAAAGTTCCCCAAGGAGTAGTGAAGGCGGTCTTTTCTTGATCTTCTGGATGTACAAAAACCTGATTGTAACCTGAAAATCCATCTAAGAAAGACATGACTCTAGCCCCTGAAACTCTTTGCAGCAAGTGTTCCATCTTAAGCAGGGAATAGTTATCTTTTTTAGAGCAGTTGATTAGATTTCTGAAGTCAACACAAAGCCCGATTTCTCCATTTTTCTTTCTTACTACCACAAGGTTAGCTATCCACTTTGAATACCTTAGGGGAACTATGATTTTGGCATCCAACAACTTCTTGATTTCTTTCTCAATCAAAGGCAATAAGAGAGCATTGATAGGTCTTAATTTCTACTTAAAAGGGATGGTGTTCTTTTCCAGTGGAATCCTATGTTGAATGATGTCTGGGTCATAGGTTTTAAGATTGTTGTATACCCAGGCAAAAATATCAGCGAATTTCTTCATGAGGGTGCAATACTCGGAATTATGGACATAAGACAAATGAGTGGACAGATTTATGAATTTCGGATGGGTTGGGCTCCCTATATTATGTTTACAAATAGCAGACTCATTTTCTGTTTTGGCAGGCTTATAAGGCACATCGTTTTGATCAAACAACTTCTCTAGAGGCACTAATCCCTTTGGTATATGGTTACTAGGCAATTGGACGATGCTTCCTCGGCCGATCTCGTTTTTTAACTTGGATTGGCCGCATTCTCCCATGGTTTCATTTACCTAATCGATGTGCGTTTCAGAAAATGCCTCAATAACTCGCCAAAACCTATCAATTTCAGCATCATCTTCAAAAACTTTCCAGTATTTAACATTGTCAGGCAGAGACAGTCAATATTTCACCTGAACTTCATACGTCAATTTAGGAGGCAAAGGAGGAATAAACATGCTAGCAGACACAACAAGGGAGTCGGCAAGCTGATTCTTCATTCTTGGAATGTAAGAAATGCTGAAATTAATAAAAGAATCATTGAGCCTCCATACCTCATCTCTGTATGCTTTCAGCCTTAGATTTTTAGCTTGGAAAGTTTTATTGACCTTCTATATAATGAGGTCTGCATCTCCAAACACTTTCAGGGTTTTGATACCCATTTCTTTAGCATCGCTTAAGCCCAGAATCAAAGCTTCATACTCTGCTATGTTGTTTGTGACCTGAAAGGTTAATTTGAAAGATAAATGAATGTATTCGTGTGTTGGGGACACAAGGACTACACCTGCCCATGCAGCTTCCTTAGAGCAAGCCCCATCAAAGAACATGTCCCAAAAATGTGGGCCTTCTTCCTCAGCAATTTGGAAAACTGATTTTTTAAGCTGCGTGGAGGCCAACTGGGATTCTTCAATATGAAGAATACATGCTCCAAAATCGGTTTCAATAGCATAGATGGGATGATTAGTAGGATTCTTCTCATCGCTGATTATATAAGCCAACTGCGCCTCTCTGTATAATCTCTTGCTCTCACCTCTGAAGACTGGGACAGTAGCATAGGACAGATCATTTTGAATGATCCACCTAATCTCTTGATCCAACCTCTGGAAAGTAACATGCCAAACTTGGGGGGTACATCTGCTACCATAATAATCATCATCGTGCTTTTCATGGACAGCTAAGACAAAGTGATGGCTAGGTCCTTGATGGATCCTAGGCATTTCACTTTTCTAGAGTCAAAAGAAAACAGGTCATGATAAGGCTTGGTAATGTCAAGACCCAGCTCATTCATGACAGCCTTGGACATTCGATTATGGCTGGCTCCAGTGTCCAGAAGGCAATTGTGAAGGATTTTATCATGAATAGTCAGAAAGAAATAGAATGATGGGGAGATGTCTTCACAATTTTCAATCATTGGGCTGAGAATAACAGCTGGCTTGTCATCTTGCATATTTACACAGTCAGTGGAGGCTTGAGTGGCTTTAGGCTCAAGGGCCTCGAGGATGGATCTTTTGAAAGAGTCATTCTTCACTAGTTCAATCAGAGGCATAGGTATTCTTAGCTTCTAAATTTCTGATTGAAAACTAAAAGGAGAAGGAGACTTGTCAAGGCCTCTTACCTCATGTGTTGGAGCTTTGAGGATGATGGGATCAACTGTCAGTTGCTTCTGCTTATTATTTTGTTGTATTGTAGGGACAAAAACTTTTTGAATGGGAGTTTCCTTGGCATTATTCATCTTTGACCTTAGATTATATCTTTGTTGATCTATAGTTTGTAGAACAGCTTCACCATCCCATTCTTGGTTAAACTGGTCATTCAATAATGACTTTTCATAGGCAGCTAAGGTAAAAAAGGATGCATTGCCTTTGTCTTCCAGATAATGGATCTCATCGTCTTCTTCAAACTGCTTTTCCTCCATGACTACATTCTGGAAAGGGGTCTTCACCCTTTGGTCTTCATTGGCATCTTTGCTTCTTTGCAAAATCTACAACTCCTCATTAGCTCTCCTATATGGATTTGGATTTCTAGGAGCAAAGGTATTAGGAACTCTTCCTTTCCCAGAGTGCTACTTGACTTTTAATTTGGAGATTTCAAAGGCTAATGACTCTATCATCTTAGTCTTTTTATCAATCTTGGGATCTGAGGATGATGAAGACTCACCCCTCTGTCTCCTTCTATGAACATTCCCCTTGAGCTTCTCTGCAACCATGATGTTTGATTCTACTTCCAAGGCTGCATCCTTCATATCATCCAAAGTAGCACATCGCCTCTCTCTCAACAGTAAACAGAAGTTAGAATCAAAGGCACTGGCATAGGTGAGTCTAGCAGAGGTAGTGGTGGGTTTTACTTCAGCTGGTATCTTGTTGTAAATGTGGTTAAAACTCTTATTAAAATCAGATAGCAACTCACCATTTTCCCTCTTTAAGTTGCCAAACTTAGTGTGGTAGTAGAGTAGATCCTTCTTATCCCCCCAATGCTTTAGGAGTGCATCATCTAAAGCCTCAATATCTGCTATAGATCTTGGGGTCAGTTCTCTGAACCATTTTCTAGCCTCTCCATCTAGGTTTTGGACAAAGACTCTCATCCAGACATCATCTTCACTAATGTCCAAGTTATCAGCATAGCTATAGAATGATTCAAGATGTTCTTTAGCTGTAACACCTTCAGTCCCAGTGAACTTAGGCATATACTTATGATATTCTCCAGTAGGCATGCCATTCAAAGGAGTGGGCAGTACAAGAGGTCCATACCTACCAGCTATGATTCTTTCCATTTTGGTACGTGCTCGTGGACCTGCCATAGCTGTGGTGGCTATATGGGTACTGGAAGTCTGAATGATAGAGGGTTGAGGAGTGATTTATAGGACTAAAGGAGTATGATGGATAGGAGGTGAGGTTTCCTTTGGGCTTACAACAAAAGGAGAACCTAAAGAATAAGGAGCTTTATGAATCTCTAAGATATTTTCTTCGCTACTAGTATTAGAAGCTATACTCTCAACATGTATTTGTTCTATTACAGGATTTTCTTGAAGAGATATAGAAGATTGTTTAGGTTTACCTGAATCTGATGCTCCTTTCTGCAATGCCTTTCTTTCTTTGATGATTTTTTTAAGGTCAAGTACTAGATCAGCTTGTGACTTCTGAGGATTTCTCTGAGTATGCCTCACAAACTGAGCCAGAATTATGAAGTGGAGTCACAAAAAAGGTTCGGCCTCCAATAGAGTCGTAGATGATTACAACCAAAAAAAGTGTCCAAACTTTGTCTATCATCAAAGTTGGATCTGTGTCGTCTCCCAGGGAAGCTGAGCTTCAATTTCTTCTCCCCGGTAACGACGCTAATTATGTTATCACTCTAGGAAACTCTCCTAGGTTGCAGCTCGAAGATGCCTGGTAACATATAATCTTCAATATTGTTCCTTGAACTATTGGAATGGATGATAGTTTGGATCAAGTCAGGTAACCATTTCAGCTCTATTCTCACTCAAGACATGCATGAACACCCTCAACAACACAAGTCTTTAAACCACTAATGCTCAATAGTTTATAGATTTAATGGATAGATGGAGAATACTAATTGTACCAGCAGATTGCATACATGAACATATATGAATGGCCAGCTACAGGCAGTAAATGAAACTTGCAAAGCTAGTATATCAATGCAAAGATAAGATGACAGTTATCTGGCATTAGACACAACAGAAAGCATGAATAAACCATTCAAATGCAAGCATAGAACAACAAAGAAAATGGGGATTGAACATGTAACAACAAAAGAAGCTTGTATTTCTAGAGTGAATATGAGAAGTTTGAAGGAACAGAGTCTCAATAGTCTCCAGAAGTTGAACACTTATTACATTTATCTTTCATATATTTATAGCCTGTTTACAATGATGCTAAGCCTTCTGAGGCTTCAGAGGTCTTAATCTATCCCTCTGTCTTGTTTAACTGTTTGATGCCTTGGCTAGGCAAGCATGGAACGGAGGTTTCTTCCTCTGACAGAAGAGTAACTGCATTAAGATATTTTGGGTAGTTTGTTGCGCTGTCTAGGAGCTCCATGATTTTTCTGTTTTGGGCTGCATCACACTGTGTTTTCCATGATCACTTTCCAGCCTCTATCCCTATCTCCCGGCCTCTATTAGGTAATGGAAAGGGTTTGTGTGCCTTTGTTTTCCCTTTAAACTGAAAATAGTGATTGTTTCTATTATAAAAAGAAAACACAACAATACTAAAAATTCCCACCCTTCTCTGTCCATTTCGGACTTCAAAAGTCCTTAAACATGGCGTATATATTTATCGGGTCCACGCTTTGGGTCGCTGTCGCATATCGCAGACGATCGATTCTATGGTTCCCTTTGTATTTCATTTAAACAATGAAAACACAAAATTCATTGAAAAATGGCTTTCCTCGGACCTGAAATATTATGTATTTCAACTCATAATGCTATCAGGTCTGGTTATCGAGCCGCCCATATATATGTGCATATGCCCCACCCCTTGGTTAGCACCAATAGCGATATTGCGATGCGATCTGATCGCATTTGCATATCGCTCTTGCCCCGGGCCATTTGTAAGCGCTCCATGTTATCTCTGATAGTGATCGCCTATCACCATCGCCATTTCCCTTGGGCCCGCGCTTATTTCTGCTGATGGCCTGCGCTGATGCGACCCGCCAATCAGATATGGACCATTGATCGGCCAAACCTGACAGCTGTTGTGCTTCCTTGTTTTAAGCCTGCGATACATGGTTTTTCACTGATTTTTCATTGCTTTGGCCTCCCAATAGTGTTTTTCCTCCCTTTTAAGGGCTTTCCCCCTGCGCTAGTTTTGATCAATGAATGATATTTAAGCAAATGCTGAAGATTTCAAGAGCATTTTTGGATCCCTTGGGATGATTTTAAGCAAATTTGGAAACTTTAAGAGCATATATGAATCCAATTTTGGGCCTTTTGCCAGCAAGGCTAACAGTACCTTAAAGAAAAACTCATTGTAGTTGTTGATCCTGATGTCCTCTTGCGCTTTCTTTCTCTTCCTTTGCCTTATTACCCAAAACTCCAAGTATTCCACACTCCTCTAAAAGTGTTCCAAGAAACTCTAAGTGTCCAAGAGTATGAGAGAGAGAAAGAGCTCCAAAACTGAACTAAAAAAAGCTACCAATTGATCCTCAGAAGTATTTTTATCAATGAGGCCTCTATTTTCTTCATTTTCCATTATTTTTCCTTCATTTTCCTCTTCACATGCAACTTGTGACCTTTCACCTTCCTTTTCTCCTAATTTACATTATTTTCATAAATAAAATGCCAAAAAATGCCACTTTTCCTTTCCAAAGCCTTAGCCATTGCCTTTTCAAATTTCCTTAGCCATTAATTAACCACAAGTGATCCCCATCACTATGTTTTTCCCAACATTCAGCTTGGAATACGTGTCCCATGACCAAGGTCTTATTTTACCTTTATTAGTTTTTACATGGATTTTTTACTAAGGCTGTTACAGAACCCTCCCCCTTGGGGAAACACCGTCCTCGGTGTTCAACGACACCTACAACCAACAAGATTGTTGTAAGCAAAACATACTCCCTATGGAGATTTATAACTTAGTTCATTGCAGTATTTACAATTATCAACCTAGTGAGAAGAAAATCAACATGAAAACCATAATTACATGACACCCATACCACTTATTGGAGCTTTATAACATAGCTCATGGTGGTATATACATCCATATACATATGCACATATACCAAAACATCATACCAAAACATATACTAAAACATACACCAAAGACATATAACAAGATATTCACTCAACCAGTGAATAGAGAAGGATACATAGCCCGTATCTAATCCGCCATCTCTCATGTAGCTTCAACGGGCCCAAATTGCTTCCACTGCACTTTAACCTGCTCTATTTCTCGGTTCTGGAGCATGAGCATCTTTCTAGGCAAAATGCACTGAGGTTCCAACTGGAATTCTCCTTCTAGATCCACCTACAAAACAAACCAATCAATCACATGATCAACATCTTTAACATACTTTCTAATTAATGACACATGGAAAACATCATGGAATTTCACTATCGAAGGCAGTGTAAGTCAATAGGATACTGGCCCATTCCTCTCAAGAATCCTAAAAGGCCCACAAAAATGGGGAGCTAGCTTGGCACACGAGTTAATCCGCAAGGAGGTCTTCTTCGGCTTGACACATAAGTACACTTGCTCCCTAACTTGAAACTCCCTAAATAACATGTTATGATCTACATAGCTCTTCTGCCTATCCCATGTTTCTTTCAGGTTCTTCTTGATTACCTGCATTTCTTGTTCCATTTCTGCCAACATATGTGGTTCAATCAATACCTTGTTAACTGGATCACTCCAACTGATGGGAGTATTGCAACTCTACTCATACAATGCCTCAAACAAACTCATCCTTAAATATTCCTAATACCCATTGTTGCAAGTAAACTCTACTAGTGGAAGATACTCTTCCCACTTACATTGTTGGTGCATCACATACATCCTCAACATGTCCTCCAATATCTAGTTCACCCTCTTTGTCTATCCATCTATCTACGGATGATAAATAGTACTGAAGGCCAACTCTATACCTAAACCTGCAAACAACTCCTTCTAAAACTTGGAAGTGAACTTTCCATCCATTTCTAACACAATCTTCTGTGGAAAGCCATGCAACCTCACCACATCTCTGATGAAGACCTGTGCTACATCATTCGCTAGGTATGTAGACTTCACTAGAATGAATTGCGCTACCTTCGTCAACCTGTCTACCACAACCATGATGGAATCATGTTGCCTAGATTTCCTCAACAAACCTATGATAAAGTCCATTGAAATGACTTCCCATTTCCACTCTGGAATCATAATTGATTGTAGTAGTCCACTTGGATGCTTACACTCTACCTTCATCTGCTAACAATACAAGCACCTAGCCACAAACTCTATTATATCTCTCTTCAAATTTGGCTAATAGTAAAAAAAATCATTGTTTTCAACGTCTTTTGATAGCCTAGGTGACATGAATATGGTTTCGCATGAAACTCCCTCAAGATCACCTTCTAGATTTCATTGTTATCTGGCATATATATCATGTCTCTAAACCTGACCAATCCACTTGTCATGAGATAATAGTACACATCTTATGCACCTTCACATGTACCCGTATCTGTGCCTATACTTATACATTTACATGTACCTGTACTCTGCTGTAACCTTTGCCTAAGCTCCATATACCTGACATCCTATTGACCTACCTCCAATATCCTATCATGTGTATCTGTCTCATAGGAGCTCATAGTTGTTGTATGATTTACTAATATTCGCCTGCTAAGAGCATCTGCAACCCTGTTCTCTTTACCTTTAATATACTTGATCTCAAAGTTGAACTCATTGATCATGGCCAACCATCTAGCTTTCTTGGCATTCATATTTGGTTGGTCAAATAGATACCACAATCCACTGTGATCACTCATCAATACAAATCATCTGCTAAGAAGATAGTGCCTCCACATCTTCAATGCATGAATGATCACTGCCAACTCGAGATCATGTGTCAAATAGTTCTGCTCATGCTCATTTACTTTCAGTGACTCATAACATACCACCTGCCCTTCTTGCATAAGGACTCCACCCAGTCTTCTCTTGAAAGCATATGTACATACCACAAACTATTCATCTAGATCTACGTTCTTTAACACTGGAGCATGTGTCAACAACTGCTTTAAATTCTCAAAACTGGATGCACATTCCTTTGTCCATTCAAACCTCTTACTTTTCCTTTTCAATGATGTGATAAGATAAGTAATCCGCGAGAAGTTCCTAATGAACCTCCTATAATACCCTGCTAACCCCATGAAGGATCTCACCTCATCCACATTCCTAGGAGCTGCCCACTCCATGATAGCTCTTACCTTTTCTAGGTCCACTATTATGCCTTCCTTGGAAACCACATGTCCCAAGTAATGTACCTCAGTCTGAAAGAAACTGCACTTGTTGAGCTTAGCATACAACTGATGATCTCTCAACAATATCAATATTGTTTCCAAGTGTTTTGCATGCTCTTCTTCATTTTTAGAATATACCAATATCATCAATGAACACAATAACAAACTTGTCCAAATAAGGATGCAACACACTATTCATCAAGCACATAAAAGTAGTTGGAGCATTAGTCAAACCAAATGGAACTACAACAAACTCATAATGTTCGTACCTGGTCCGGAAAGTTGTCTTGTGAATGTCATCTTCTTTAATGTGTACCTGATGATATCCAGATCTCAAATCAATCTTTGAGAGCACTGTTGTTCCCTTCAATTGATTGAACAAATCATCAATCCTCGACAACGGATACCTGCTCTTGATAGTCACTTTGTTCAACTGCATGTAATCAATGCACAACCTAAGAGTACCATCCTTCTTCTTCACAAACAGTTCGATGCACCCCATGGTGATACACTTGGCCTAATGTATCCCCTTTCAAGCATTT
Source organism: Pinus tabuliformis (assembly GCA_031772625.1). Classification (NCBI taxonomy): domain Eukaryota; kingdom Viridiplantae; phylum Streptophyta; class Pinopsida; order Pinales; family Pinaceae; genus Pinus; species Pinus tabuliformis. Next base: position 876,997,261 of record CM062820.1, on the reverse strand, counting down.
CCTTCAACTCTACCAACTCCAGTGTACTCATCCTGTAAGGTTCCTCAGAAGCTGGTGCTACCCCTAGTACCAACTCAATAGAAAAGTCTACTTCCCTGTGAGGTGGAAACTCTTAAATCTCTATGGGAAATACATTATGAAACTATTGTAGAACTGGGTACCTACTCAAAACATCTGCATCCTCAACTTCCTTACCTCTGTCACCAAAAATATGCACTGCAAATAACACACACCCTTTCCTGCGACTACTCTTGGCGTGCATAGTTGTCACCGTTCTCATTGATGTTTCTTTCTCCTTACCCTACAAGACTCTTTGTTCCCCATTGTTATCCAGACACTCAACAGCCTTGTCATAACAATCCACCTTGGTCCTATGAAGATACAACCAGTTCATACCAAACAACATACTTTATGACCTCAATAGTAATACATTCAAATCAAATGCACAAGCTCTTACCCAATGATGAACTCGTTTCTTCATACCTGTAGCCAAATGAACTAACCAAGACTCTGCATGTACTTCTTTATTCAAACCACACTTATTCACTAGGTCGGGATTAACATAACTATAATTAGATCCAGGGTCATCAAAATAGAAACAACTTGATCACAAAGCTTACCATCCATCTCGATAATAGATGACTAGTGATCTACTTTCCTGTTATCTAGCATTGCATAGATCCTAGGAATACTCTTTCCAACATCTCCCACTATCTATCTCTCCTGAGCACTGTAGATTTGCGGTCTACCACCCTCATGTTGTGGACAATCTCTCCTGCGATGCTCTCCTCCACAAGTCCAACACTGTAAAGATTTCCAACCTTCATCCTTATTCTGCTCCTCAGATCAAAGTCCCTATCCTATGTCAGATGCATTGGACTTCTTAGATGGCACTACATTCTCTTTATTACATATACCTTGAGGTCTTTCTCACTTATTTTCCCATTTCCCTTTGTCCTTTGCATTACCTTTTCAGTCTGACTTAGTCTCAAATTTGCGCTTTGATTGCTCGTAACAATGCCTTAGCTTCCATACGGCCTATTCCAATGATATAGGTGCATCAAACTCAATCTTGTCTTTCAATGCTATCGACAACCCATTGATGAATCTTTTCCTTCTCCTCCTTGAGGTAAGGCACATACCTCAACAACTCTGGAGATCTGCTAGTGTACTCCTCATCAGTCATAGATCCCATCTTTAGCTCATAAAATTATTTTTCCATGTCATCATAGTATCTCTCTGATAGATACTTCTTCCAGAATAGTCTCTCAAACTCACTCCAAGTCAACTCCTCCTCATAAATATCATTGATTTTATTTACATCTGCCCACCAGATATCTGCTTTACCTTTAAGATTGAATGTAGTTATTATGGCCTTCGTGTTTGCTGAGTAATCATGCGATATGAATAAATCATTCATTCCAAGCAACCATGTTTCTGCATCCTGTGTTTCTTCATCTCTCCATCAAATGTAGGTGGCTTTTCTTTCTTAAACTCATCCAAAAAATATCCCTTGTCACTCCTCCTGTAAGGATGATAATGATGATGATCATGATACCGGTCAGAACCAGAACTAGAATAGTACCTGTGTCTATCACCTCTCCTATCCGGAGTGTCCAAGAACTTGCCATCTCTGATTGTGTCATAGTTATCTGACCTGTACCCACTAGGAGACCTACTGCCATATGCCCCATTAGGTTTTTCCTCCTGTCCATGATTGATCTAAAGTGGCCCCTATCGTTGCAATTCTGACAAACTATTAAGTATTACTGCATTAACCTCTGCTTGTTTCTCCTGTCCTTGTATGATTCTGTCATTATCTGCTTTGCAACTCCTTATTTCTGCATTCAATCTTCTCAATGTGTATGCTAAGTGAGAAGAATTCCCAACACCATGTTGCTCATCTGATCCATAAGGAGAATCTCGTTATTTGTAATCTACCATCTTGCTAGTCATCTTGATCTCTTTCTTGCAAGGCATCTTATGTCAGCTAAACCAAATCATAAAGAAACCAACATACATTAGCATAATTCAGGGAGGATACCCCATCTGCAAGATCAAACGATTTAATGTGATACATGTATAAACATAATCATAACAAGATGTAAATATGTAGCATATAGATATGACAACATATAGACATCATTCTAACCATAGTCCAGTCATCAATGCATGACCATATCAACCACATACCATGACCTCATGCATTATAGTAAAAACCATACTAATGTACACTTGACAACACATAAGCACTTAACATGCATAAACAACACATAACCAATCATACATTCATGACGACATATTCCACGAAAAAAATATCAACCTTCACATGCCGATATTATTGCAACCATGACCAACACGATGCATATGCAACAAGCACATAGACCACAAGCATGAGGAACACATATGCAACCACCATGAATGCATGCCCAACACATTGCCCATCCAGTTTGAGGGGTGAACCATGCTCTAATATCAATCTGTAACACCCTCCTCCCACATCTACCCAAGTAACCGTCCAACCAGGGTAAACATGTGATGAAGAGTTACTATGATATGATTCAACTCCCTATGTGTTAGTTAAGGAAGTGGAATCGATGGAACACAACAACATAGACCTTCCAAACCTATTGCAGAACCCCCAAGAGCCATCCAAACCTTTCAGGTGACTAGCCCCTAAGACAAATTAATTGTTTTACTGCATTAATCCCCCAGTCGCTCCCATGACATGGGAATGAGTGCGACTGGGACCCTCCATTTGCTACCACAACATGGGTATGCCTGCAATTGGGGACTTTCCCAAGCAATTTTGTGCCTGTGACTCTGAATTTTGAGCCCCTTTTTTAGGCCCAACTCAAGTCACTTCTCATAACTCCATGGAACTTATAGAAATGAAATATAACAACGAAATAATGATACAAGTGTAATTACTTGAACAAGGACTTGACTAGACCCCCACTATCCATGATAGGAATTTCGTCAAACATGTCACACATATGCATTGTACATGTTTAAACAACAGATCTGAGCATAGGGTTCTCATACTTATATGAGAATCACTAAGAAGCATTGACGCCTCATCACAATAATTGCATTACCATCCATTAAGCCATATATTCATTATGCATTCAGTGATTAACCAAAACATGATGAGAGCCATACATTTTCATTGTCATAAAACTCATTCATAACCAACATATAACCAACAAGAATATCAAGAATATAACAAATATATAAGCCACATATAAACAAGTAAATTTACCCATAAAATACCAAGGAGAAAGAGAGCTCTTATTGATTATTTCATAGGTCGAACAGGTATGGGACTTCCACGAACCACCTGACCGTATACTAGGTTGAACCAAGTATTTCTTTCAGCTAATCACCCCCGTGCCATATTCCAAGCATGATTGTGGGATCTCATAAAGAAAAATCAATCAAAACCATCCAAGGCTTCTAGAGGCCAAACCACCTCAACCCTCAACTAGTGATTCCACCTCACTGTCGGACATCATTAACCATCACCATATTGGTCTCTACCCAAGTTGTCTAGGGCTCTAGAGTGTTTGTTCCAACCAGGGCTTCCAAGACTAGTAACTCAACCCATAGCTATTGTCGGGCTTCCAGATCGTTTGTCTAACCAAGGCTTCCAAGACTAGTAATTCAACCCACAAAGGGCTTCCAAAGCATTTGTCCAACCAAGGCTTCTAGGACTAGTAACTCAACCCAAATTGTTATAGGGCTTCCAGAGTGTTCGTCCAACAAAGGCTTCCAGGAACTAGTAACTCAACCCATAGCCAAACGCACAAGAAAACCAACCAGAAAACAAAAGTAAAACCCACAACACCATGGCTATCCAAGAAATGGCAAGGCTAGGCAAATCCACTATCAATCTAGGCAATCCTCCATGATAATGAATGATCATAACCAAGAAACCACATGCATATGCCAGGAATGCCAAAACTAGTGAGGAAAACGTACATGCAACTTGGTACCTGCAAGAAAAAATCGTTGTAGTTGTTGACCTTGATGTCCTCTTGCGCTTTCCTGCTCTTCCTTTTCCTTCTTGCCCAAAAATCAAAGTATTCCACACTCCTCGAAGAGTGCTCCAAGAAACTCTAAGTGTCCAAGAGTATGAGAGAGAGAGAGATACAAAACTAAACTGACAAAATTTTGAACTAACATAAGCTACCAAATGATCCTTAGAAGCATTTTTATCAATGAGGCCTCTATTTTCTTCATTTTCCATTATTTTTCCTTCATTTTCCTCCTCACATGCAACTTGTAACCTTTCACCTTCCTTTTCTCCTAACTTCCATTATTTTCACAAATAAAATGCCAATAAATGTCACTTTGCCTTTCCAAAGCCTTAGCCATTTCCTTTACCAATTTCCTTAGCCATTAATTAATCACAAGTGATCCCCAACACTACGTTTTGCCCAACATTCAGCTTCGAATACGTGTCCCATGACCAAGGTCTTATTTTACCTTTATTAGTTTTTAAATGGATTTTTTACTAGGGTTGTTACAAAGGAGAGGAGAGTAGATTTGGCATTGAGAGCGGAAAGCAGACTGAGAAGTGAGAGAGAGACTATGTTTTTTTTTTTTTTTTTTTTTTCTGAAAATAAAGGGATGCAGAGGAAAATATATCTACACATAATAAAGAAGTGTGTGTGGTTATGCTTCCTAATCAAGTTCTCCTTTTATTCCTTCTAGGTTGGCTTTTTTGCTAGTGATTGAAGTGTCCAATACTGGTGAAAGGAGTGTGGAGTTGTGGAGAACGATAGAAGGAAGCCAAGGCAGTTGTGGAGAAAATTGTTGAGCCCCATGATTTGTGAATATTGGGTATTAATCCCTATGTTTTTTTATTTAAGGCCACTAGACTGTGTGTCTCTTCTTGTGTGGTCAACAAGAGGCTTAGTGGATGACCAAATCACTATGGTTTTTGTCTTATAACTATTAAACCACCTAAACAAGGCAATATGAGTCATTGTGGTACTTGCGAGAGAGTTGTTAAACACCTCGACTGTGGATTGTAGACCCCTATGGCGCTTGTTATGAAAATATAACTAATAAACCACCTGGATAGTGGACTTAATCTCATGGACTAAGAAATACCCCATTTGGACCTTAGGTGATTCCCTATGAATGGACTCAAGAGAGTAACTGAGTCACTATGGTGCTCGCTATCAAAGGAAAGATTATAAACAACTTGGGTAGTGAACTCCATCTTTGAGTGTGTATTTGAAACATTGACATGAATTTTCCTTGGAGAAAGCATTCCCACAGACTGTGGATTCCACTTGGGGGTGGCTAGCTGCAACAAATATTGCAATATGGATGCCCTATGCTCATGAAGTTTTAATCAAAATCACAATACACAAAGCTACTCTACTAATCTAAGGTCATTAATTCACAATTTAGAATAAAAATCTCAGACATGCAAGAATAAATAACACACATGCAACAAGTATTTTTATCTTGGGAAAGAAATCTACTAAAAACCCCAATGTCTGCTTGCATTAATCAAATGAATAGAGATGTATTACAATTGCTTTGCTCAACTGAGCACACCCTACAAGTGCATAACCTATCTCTCTGCTCACTAAAGGCCTCTGACCCAGACTTAGCCAAATTTTACATCTTCTTGAGCTCTTATTTCCTTGCGTTGTTCCTCGAGGAATTATGCCCCTATTATTTAGGAAATTCCTCAAATTGAATTGCGCAATTCCTTAGGTTGGTCATCTGATTGCATGCAACACTTGTACACTCAAGACTAGTCTACAATTGATGCTACACTGCCTTGGAATCTCCACCAAGCTAAGGTTACTCAAATTATCTGCATGCACTAGCTATTTTTGGATGATTGATTAGTTAACTAGATGATCACTGAGTTTGAATGATGTCCCACTACACAACTTGACCCTCCACTAGTTCCTCCAACAGTTGGAGCTAGTTTAACTAAAAACAACCTTAGATAAATGTCCTTGATTGCTACAAATTGGCAATTACACATGCTTAATTGAACTCTAACCCCTCCAACTCGAATTTATTGAGTAAACTGGGTGACACAAGCCACGTCACACAAGTTAACATCATCCAAGTTGTCTATTGATGTGGAAATTCGAATTTTCTCAATTTAATCAAGGAAAAATCAAATTGAGAATTTATTGTTGCATTTTTCAACACTCCCTCTCAGAAAGAAAGGGATTATCAGCCACCCCTATCCTACACTTATGGAACTCGAACTTCCCTCTTGATAAGGCCTTTGTCAAAATGTCAGCATCTTGTTCCTCTGTCAGAATGTACTACGACAACATTATCCACCTCTACACATAATCCCGCAAATGGTGATACTGGATATCTATATGCTTGGATCGATCATGAAAACAAGATTTTCAGAGAGCTTGATGAAACTTTGATTATCACAACAGATCACAATTGGATCCATCATTTGACCCAACAATCCAATAAGTATCTTTCTCATCTAGATCACCTCACATGCTTCTTGACTGGAAACCATGTATTTTTCTTATGTCGAGATGAGTGCCACAGATATTTGATTCCTCCTGTACCAAGAAACCACTATGGTCCCAACACTGAAAATTCCACTTGATATACTCTTTTAGTTTGATGGAATCCCCCACCCAATCTGCATCTATGAAGCCACATAGCTTCACTCCCTCTGTCCATCTATACCATAGTCCAAACTAGGTAGTGCCTCTGAGGTACCGTAGAACACGCTTAGCTGCCTTCCAAAATAATTTGGTTGGCCTAACCATAGCTTGGCTCAACTGGTTGACTGCATGATACATATATGTTCGTGTGTTCACAAGATACATTAGTGAACCCACCAACTGTCGGTAAATAGTAGCATCCACTTCCTCACCTGAAGTGACATCCTCTTTCCTCCAGTTGGTCACTAGAGGTGTTTCCATGGGTTTGCAATTGTCCATACATAACCTCTGAAGTATCTCATTGGCATAATTTCCCTAAGAGACAAACAATTCCCCATCACCTTGTCATACTTCCAATTTGAGGAAATAGTGCATGAGACCCATGTCCTTCATTTCAAACTCTCTTGCAAGGTCCTCCTTGCAAGATATGATCAACTGCTCATCACCAGTTAAAATCAAATCATCAACATATAATACAATAATAAAAAATTTACATTCTACCAAGATATGATAGAGGTTTTCATCCACGTCACTTTTCGTGAAGTCCAAATCGGTGAGATAATTATTGATCTTGGTATACCAAGCACGGGGTGCTTGTTTGAGACTGTACAACACTCGCTTGATTATTTGCACATGAAAATCCCAATCAAAAGTCTCAAAGCCTTCTATTTTCTTGATATACACCTCCTCCTCAATAAATCCATTGAGGAATGTTGTTTTCACATCCATCTGGTGGATCTTCCACCCCATCTGTGCAACCAGAGCAAAAATTGATCTAATGGATGAGTACCTTGCTATAGGAGAAACAATATCCTCATAGTCAATCCCCTTAACTTGAGAGCACCCCTTGGCCACAAATCTAGCCTTGTGCTTTTCTATTCTTTCGTCTGCTACATGCTTTACCTTGAAGATCCATCTCAAACCCACAATTAATTTTTCTGTTGGCCTTGGGATCACTTCCCAAACATAGTTCTTTACAATGGATTCGTATTCCTCCACCATTGAATCAACCCATATAGGTTTCTCTACTACTTCCTCGAAATATGATGGCTTAGTCTCTACAAGCTCAATCATTAGAGACATGTAGCCAGTGTACAAATATGGTGACCTTCTCTACCTGCGCCGATTTGATGGATCACCCACATTCTCCCTCACATCATGCACAAGTATCTCAACTTCCCTGGTCCTTTTCCTACCTTCTCTGCATGGTTCCACTTGAGTGGTTATCTCCACCCTCTCCTCCTCAATTTGTGGCTACTCCACAACTTCCTGAGACTAAAAGATACTCTTATGGTGGGATATAAAGCTCCCTCTCAAGAGAGCATTGCATCGCTTTATCTTCATCAAATTTTACATCCCTTCACACAATTATCATTATGAGGGATGGAAAGTACACACGATAGTGGTGGGAAGGTTTTGTGTAACCCACAAATACCCCCAAATATGTTATTGGCTCTAGAGTCTTCTTTGATTCTTTGGAGAAATGGCAATAAATAGAGGTTCCAAAAATCTTGAAGTGTGATACATCCAACTTTCTCCCTGAGAACGCCTCCTCCAGTGTAATTATGCCTAGAATCCGATGAGGACTTTAGTTTTGCAACTAGACTGTTGTGTTGCATGCCTCAGACCACAAATGCAGAGGTAGGCCTTGGTCATACAACATCACCCTCACTACTCCCACATTGCTACAATTATTTCTCTCAACCTCCCCATTCTGTTGTGTTTTGTGGGATGTTGTCAACTCTCGTTGAATGCCTTCTTTTGCACATAAATTTTTAAATTTATTTGACATGTACTCACATCCATTATCACTCCTGAGAACCTTCACCTTCTTGTCTATTTCTTTCTCAACTAGTGCCTTGAATTCTATGAACTTGAAGAATGTCTCATCCCTCTTCTGCATGAAGAAGATCCAACACTTATGTGAGAAGTCATCAATAAAAATGACAAAATATTTGTGACTAGAAGTGGAGGCTGTCAAGAAAGGTCCATAGACATCAGAGTGGATCCCTTCCAGGACTGTATGTGCTTTGTTGTCCTGATCATGGAATGTGGATTTTGTGTACTTCGCCAAAGTACATCCTTTACATACATCTTGTTGCTCAAGTGCTCCTTTGGGGAGGCCTGTGGTTATCTGCTGCATGATCTTCAAAGTATCATGATACAAATGGCTATGTCTTATATGTCAAAGTTCACCAACATCATGACTCTGCACCTTCTCCAACTTTGTGATCAATGTAACAAAATCTCCACATCTAGCTTGTACACATTCTTCACACGAACCCCGATCTTCTTCACCTGTCTCTTGGCTATGTCTCTCAAGAATTCCTTTCCTTTGCTAAAGATCACATCATAACCATGGTCTTCCAAAACTGCAACAAAGATGAGATTTTTCTTTGGGCCCAGAACAAACATGACATCCTAGAGCTTGAGGGGGGAGCCCGACTCCATCTGAGAGGTGACTATATCAACCCCAGTCGTGATATACCTTTCATCATCCCCCATCTCGATATGCATCTGCAAATTTTTCTCCTCCAGGTCACTGAAAAAGTCTCTACAACCTGTCATGTGGAATGATGCACCTGAGTCCAAGTAACACACGCTCCCCATCATTGTGTTGATCATGCATGCAATGAGGGTAAAGTCAAGCTCCAACTGTGAAGCCAAAGCTTCACCTGTTGATCCTCCTGATGTCTTCTTGCTTGTTTTCATGTGTGGACACTTCTTGGCATAGTGCCCGAATTCATGACAATGGAAGCATTTAATTTTCGAGAAATATTTCTTCTTGCCCCCTTGACTGGATTTTGGTTTGGATTGGGATTTCTTCCCTTTTCCCTTCTTTTCCTTTCCATCCTGTAGAAATTTCACCATAGATCACCTGATAATGCAATGTAACTAAAGTAAAATACTTGATCTACTTCTACAAACAAACTTGCGGAAGCTTAATCGATTTTGAGAAAGATCAAATAGAACACATATAACAAATGAAGAAGAAACAGTCACACATGAACACAAAAGAATACTCTGAGGAAAGCCTCAGCTAAAATCCCCGCTATCTGTATTATCATACAAGTGGAAATATCTTAGTATTACATAAAGCTTTAGCTCACGAGCTATCCAGCTCTCAATACAATCCCTCAATGCTACTCATATACTGAATAGACACAAGATATGCCTTCCTTCAGTCCTCCAAGCCTCCTATTTCCTTGCACAGTTTCTCCTGGGTCCTCAAGCTACCACCTATGTGTAATTACCTCACACACTGTTCACCAAACTCAGAAATAACTGCGCAATCCTCAAGGAATGAATTCCTTCTGCATGCAAGAGATATCCTCATGGGAATATTCCTGCAACTAATAGTACACTATCCCTTCCTCTGATCTCCACTAGGTCTCTAACTGAACTAACATGCATGAGTTATTTATGAGAGAATATTCAGTTATCTGAAGTACACTAGTTGCATGCATGCATGCATTAACTAACTGGACTCACAATCAGTTCCACAAATTGTTGGAACTAATCTAACTAGATTTAACTCAGTTAACTGAGCTAACTAATTACAACTCAAAGTACAATTGAACCTAATCTCCTTAATTAAGGGATAACTGTTGCATGTCTTCACATGGACTTCATGTTTGATTTTCTCCAACCAATTAACTCAAGATGAATTAATTAATTATTTTTCAAATAGCTATTAAGATCAAATTCAAATTTTAATTCTCAATTTTAGTTCAGGGACTAACTAAAATTGGAATGTATCTCGAAATGCTATTTATAGCAATGCTATTTTTATCACTTCTATATTTAGCATTTCTTGTTGCTATTTTCAACACTCCCTCTCAACAAGAAAGGAATTCAACTCGATCCCGATCCTGAACCTTTGGAATGTTTTGCATGCAACACTTCTCTCAAGTGTTGTTGCTCTAGCAACTCCAGAAACAAAAAATATCCAACCTGAATCAGAATGATGCATCTGTCATCAAAGTCTCTAATAGTTATTGCCTCTGTCGACATAAAACTACGTGCCTCTGCGCTCTTCAGTATCTGACTGCTCTAGCCTTTGTCACTTTGATCTCTAACTACATCAATCCCACTGATTCCTCTTCTCATCATGTTGCATCGTGCTTTCCACTGCTGCACTGTAACTCAATTATTGAGAAGTAAGTATCTGATCTCCCAACTGACCTCCCTGTTGGGCTAGAAACACCCTCTGATGCTGAAGCTCCCTCTGGCGCTAACAAGTGCTCCCTCTCTGACCTCTGCATTGCTACAACAATTCCCTGCATCTCTCACCGTTGCACACCTCTCTATGCCATCTTGCACTGGTGCAACACTCTTATGTCTCTCACATTGTTGCAGCCTGCTAGCTCTGCGCTGTCTTGGGACTCCTGCACTGTAGCTCTCTCTACCGCTCCATCCGCTTCCGTCTCTACCCACTCAGCCAATCCTGCTACTCCTCGTCGGGGCTTCCATAGCAAGGTCTAATCCAAGAGGCTGGGTACCTCGAGGATCCTGCCCCTATTTTAGCCTTCTTGGGACTATCACTTCACATCACCCCACCTCACACCTGGAGGTATGGCTGCATGTGATCCCTTTGCCTACTTGGCTTGAAATTTCCGCCTACTGGAGGTCTCTGCATGAGTGGATGCCTCCACTCGATCTCCTCTCAGCTTCTCTAGTTGTGGCTACTCCACAACTTCCCGAAGCTGCTTCACCAATTGTGGCTCCTCCACAATTGTCTGAGACTTCTTCTGTGGTTGCATGTTGAGAGGTAATTTACTCTCCATCTCAACCACCAAGCATCTAACCTTTGCCTTGCTCCTCAAGGCTTTGCATGCATCTTGAACCTCAAGAGAATACAAGTTTTTGGCTAGCACACCAATCTGTTTCATGTTTCCTGTTGTCACGAAATTTTCTGGAAAAAGAGCTGATTTTAAATCAGTGATATCTCCCTCATTCGAACTCCGATTCAACCGATTTTTTTTGAATTTGGATATTTTTCTGCAAGGAATTAAAATCTACTATTTTTTTCTGAAAATTTTGCACAACAATTTTCAAATCTGCTCTGCAAACTCGCGGCCCAATTTTTTATTTATTTATTTATTTATTTTTTAACTTTGAATTCTCTTCTTCGTATATTGTTCACTGCTTTGATAAACTTTGCTCCAATACCATTTGGAAATTTCACTGTAGATCACCTGATAATGCAATGTAACTAAAGCAAAATACTTGATCTACTTCTACAAACAAATTTGCGGAAGCTTAATTGATTTTGAGCAAGATCAAATAGAAAACATATAACAGATGAAGAAGAAACAATCACACATGAACACAAAAGAATACTCTGGGGAAAGAACTAAAATTGGAATGTATCCAGAAATGCTATTTTTAGCACTTCTATATTTAGCATTTCTTATTGCTATTTTCAACACATCCAATGCAAATTTTTCTTCACCCTCACCCTTGGACGTAGTCCCATCTTTGGTATTCTGCCTTATTTCCTCCTATACCAAATCGGACCATAAGCACTCCCAATTCGGTAGTTTCTCCCTCCCTTTCACCAAATCTTGATAGTTATGCCAGCTCATGGGAAGGCCCAAAAGAGCTAGGCTTACCCAATCATCTTTAGGGATAGTAACATCGACCCCACCCAGTTCATCATGACGTTATGTGAACCTGCTAGATACTGTGGTATAGTGTCATTCTTCTACATCTTGATACTTCAAAGTTTATCCTTGAGCGCCAGCTTCCTGTGGTCACTACTATTCTCGAACAATTCTATTAGTTCTTTCCACATTGCGAACATAGTTTCTTTTCCGTGGAGATTTGAGATAATATGATCCTATACTCCCTTCAAGATTATTCTCCTCGCCTTGGCTACATCTTTCTTCCACTGTGCAAGGTCATGGACATTAGTTGTTGGTGGTCCTAGAATATTTGTCTTGACATATTCAAGCAATATGTTGTCATTGAATACTACCTCCATGCGATCATTCCATGCAACAAAATTTGAGGTGCCTTCCAAGGCATACTCTAGCCTTAGTCCATTAAAGGCCATCTTCTCAACTCTGAAGAAGTCATGCTACACTGATCTTCAAATTCGAACCTCTGAGAAATAACTTTGAATTTCCTGCTTTAATGTGAATTCAACTTTGATACCATGTAGAAATTAATCTATAGATTTGCAACTTCTCATGAAGTTTTAATCAAAATCATAAGACACAAACCTACTTTAGCTCTAAGGACATTAATTCACAATTCAGAACAAAAATACCAGACATGAAAGAAGAAATAACACACATGCAACAAGTATTTTTATCTTGGAAAAGAAATCTGCTAAAAACTCCAATGCATGCATGCATTAATCAAATGAATATATATGTATTACAATTGCTTTTCTCAATTGAACACACCCTGCAAGTGCATAACCTATCTCTCTGCTCACTGAAGGCCTTTGACCCAGACTTAGTCAAAATTTTCCTTTGCTTGAGCTCCTATTTCCTTACGTTGTTCCTTGAGGAATTAGGCCCCTATTATTTAGGAAATTCCTCAAATTGAATTGTGCAAGTCCTTAGGTTGATCATCCAACTGTATGCAACACATACACTCAAGACTAGTCCACAACTGATATTACATTGCCTTGGAATCTCCACCAAGGCCACAGAACTCGAATTATCTGCATGCACTAGATATTTTGGGATGATTGATCAGTTAATTGGACAATCATTGAGTTTGAATGAAGTCCCACTACACAAATTGACCCTCCACTAGTTCCTCCAACAATTGGAACTAGTTTAACTAAAAACAACCTTAGATAACTGACCCTGATTGCTGCAAAGTAGCAATCACACATGCTTAACTGAACTCCAACTCCTCCAACTCAAATTTACTGAGTAAACTGGGTGACACAAGCCATGTCACACAAGTTAAAATCATCTAAGTTGTATGCTGATGTGGAAATTCGAATTTTCTCAATTTAATCAAGGAAAAATCAAATTGAGAATTTCTTGCTGCATTTTTCAACATATAGTTGGGTGGAGAGTTGAATTCCCTCCTTCAGTTTTAGCCACCTCTAAACACACAGATAAGTGTAAATTACTCATGCATGCTGACTTATAAACTGTGATGATCCTTGTTATGTTATGGCTAGTGCAAGATTTTGTGTGTTGATGAATGTAAATGAATGTTTGAGCTAAGAAATTCACTATTATACTCATGACTAGATTGATATCTTTAATTTCCATGAGTTCTAATGCATGCAAGGAATATGTTGACCATTATTATGTTCATGGTGAATATGAGGTATTGTGTATTTATGTCCACACAATTGATCTCTAAAGCTCATGAATGAATGTATAACTCAAACTTGTTCATGTATTGGTTAACCTATTGAAATTGAGAGTTTGGGGTTTCATGCATTGGGCCATAACTCCTCAAAGTTTGATGGTCTAGGCCGCCCCTTTATTAAAAAAACACAAAGTTGAGGCTCAAGCCTTAGGTTGTTGGGCCATAAACCTCGAGAAGTTGGGTGCAAGGTATCGCCTTTTCCTACTTTATTAGACCCAACTAACTGGTTATTTTATATTTGTATATGTTTTCAAGACCGACATCGAACATAAGTTATAATAATGTGCGTGCAAGGAGTTCATGGTCCAATGCATGTGGTCAAACACTAAACAAATGACCAAACAGATGAGAGTGAGTACAAAGTAGAACCAAGAGCATTGAAACTCTTCCCCACTACTCACTGCCCGTCGTTGTAGATTGTTGCAGGTGTAGTACCGTATAATGGGTGTGTTAATAAGCGTTAGGCTAACCCAACCATGGTTCCCATCCATAATCCTATTTCCGCCCACCACCTACTACTTTATGATATGGTGTGTTGTGAATACAATATGAGCATGCCAATGGAGTGGGGCCAATTTGACTGTAATTCTAGTGTGGGGAACACCATCACCTATTTTCATTGGTTGAATGGTAATGTTATTGTGGTAATGCAAAAGAGCGATTGAGCTAGCTTGGTGTAGAACTGGCATGATGGGGCTCACAATGATGACCTATCAGGGTCATTGAACTCTAGTGAAGGCCACACAGGTGCCACATGACCAATGTGAAGACATGGCTTCTTTTAATAGGTCGAGCTCTGATTGAGCAGAACTTACAATCCCAAAGTTAAAATGTGGTAAAACTTATATCACCAAAAATCTCTCAACGACCTAAGTATGATGGTGATGTCATAATCTAATTCTGCAAACTTGAGAGAAGTGACATTTTATAACCCCATTTTCATAATAAACCTTAGGGGTCAAGTTAAAGCAAACAAGTAACACCTTCCATTGCTTGAGATAAGATTACGGGGGTGGGAGTGTGGTTACAACAATGTGCTTGCATTCATAACTTCTAAGTTGATGGAGAGGTGGCTCATACAAAGCACATGGATGGTAGATGACATGGCATGTCTCCTCCATTTATTGCATAGAGTGATAGTGGCCATGCCACCACCTCCATTATAGCTTCCCTTCCCACCTCATTCATATATATATATATATATATATATATATATTTAGTTTTTTCTCCAAAATTTTGTATTTTAACACTTTATTACATTGATAAATGTGTCTATTTTGGAAGAGAGTTTCTGGAATTTTAGTTTAATTATCAGTAATGATTAGGTGGATGGTAAGGATTTAACCTCCATGGAATATTCTAGAATATTCTTAGTAGTAGTCAAAGATCAAAGGTTGAGACTTAAAAAGTAGTTATGCTCTTTCTACCATTTTAATTATATTGATTAACTAAAAGAAATGTCATGTGAAATGAGTTATGATTTATTGGGGATGTGGTATTGATGATTCGTGGTATTGTAACAAAGTCTATTTATAGGTTAGTAATCTCTATGGTTAGGTGGGGGTGAATATCGATGGTTAAAAATCTTGTTACATGTTTTTTGAAATGTATTTATGTTTAACTCATATATTAATTCTTTTATAATTAATAACAATAATAATTTAAAATAAAGTTATAATTTAGTTAAATTTCACAATTTTTTAACCTTGACAATGTGAGAATGAAGTAAGTATTTTGATGCTTATCGTCACCATTTAATTTATACGACTATGCTAGTTTCTAGCCTAGCCATGTAAATTAAAAGGATAGTAAAAGTTGATAGACATCAATCTGTAATAAACATCAAAACATTTATTTCATCATACATCTCAAGTTGCTAAAATTGAAAGAATCATAAGAGTTAACTAAATTATAATTTTATTTAAGAATTTTGATCTCTCTTGGTGCTTGGTAGATCCAGAGTTAAGATGGATCTAGGTTGGTTTAATTGCCCCATTTAAATAGGTTATATTCCACATGAATACTACCATGGGTTCTAAAAATCCCGTAGCTCAAAAACAAGTGGTAACTTGACCAAGTCAAGTTTACTTTAACTAGCTAACAAAAATTAATAAAAAGGAATAATAATGTAAATTTTATAATTTAAACATAGCATTATTTTTATTTTTGTGTCAAGATTACCTTAACTACCCCACAAAAATTGATTAAAAAAATAATAACCTAGAATTTTTATTTTAACATAACATTATTTTTATTTTATTTTATTTTGACCAATCTAAAATGTTTACAGGACATGACATTACAACATCTGTTGCATATTGAGCTAGAGACTACCTCTCGGTGCTAAAAAAATCATACACGTTAATTATATTATATTTTTATTTAAAATAATAATTATTAATTGTCTAAATTTTTTAGATGTGAATTATGTAGAAGATTTCCTGTCCGACGTTTCGGGTGGACACTCCACCCATCACGAGTGACCAAAAAAAAAACAAATAGTAGAAAGAATCAATATATAAGTTAAACATATATATACATTTAAAAAAAAACATGTAACACAATTCTTAACCACGAAGATTCACTCTCACTTTATTATGTAGATTCTTAATCTATAAATATGCTTTGTTACAATCCTATGGATCGATATCATGGCTTATTAATACCACATGCCCAAAAAATCGTTACTCATTGATATGAAGCTTGTTCATATAACATTTTTCCTAATTAATGAATTTAATTAAAAAGGTAAAAAATACAACTACTTTGGAAATACATCTCAACCTTTGATTTGTGTTTACTACTAAGAATATTCTATTGAGGTTAAATCCTTACAATCCAATAAATAGTTATTAACAATTAATTTAAAATTTTGGAAGCCCTATTTTGAAATAGACATGCCTATTGACACAATTATTATTTAAAATTTTGTTATTTATTTATTTATTTACTTATTTGTGTGCGTATGTCCTTTAATAAATTTAAGTTATTTTATTTTATTTATTTATGTTTAACTTGTTTGTAGATATTTTTTTTTTTCATTTTTTTAATGTAATTAAAAAAACCTACTAATTGTGACAGGAGGCGCTCTACAACCCAGTATAGGGTAGATGTGTAGGCGTTAGACGTTAGAGATTAGATGTGTAGGCATTAGATGTGAGATGTGTAGGATTTAAATATGTGAATATTTTTTAAATGTTGGGCTCATAAGTATACATATGTTATGTTATATAACATTTTTACTTTGTCAAATTACATAAATGAAAAGTAAATAATTAATAATTAAAATAAAATTGAGATAAAATAGTAAATTCACCAGAGGTTTTGGGCTCTAGGTTTTTGCAACCCATGGTTTTGCCCATAATATTCTTCTCTAATGGTCAAATTACATTAAAAAATAAAAAATAATAATTAATAAATTTAATAAAATTGAGATATAATAGTAAATTTGTGGATGAAGGTTTTTGGGCTCCAGGTTTTCACAACCCATCGTATTCTTCTCTAATGATTAAATTACATTAAACGTAGAAATGTGATAGAAATTGCAACTATTCAAGATTTCAACCTAAAAACAAGAGACACAATTCTACTCTACAGATCAGCATAATGGAAATCAGAATTTAGGACAACATGCATAAACATGCAATAAGCGAAACCAAAAATTGATTCCTAGGGAAACTCGACTGGGAAAAACCCCTCAAGCCTTTTTGCATTAATCACTTGAATAAAGAAACAATTAAAATTGCTAGCTCCAACTCTGAGCTCAACTTGCAAAATAATTATTGTTCTCTATGCTCAATAGTAAACTCTAGTCAACACTTAGCCAATTATTTGTCCACCAAGCCTCCTATTTCCTTGTGCAATTCTTGAGGAATCCCCTAAAAGATAGGAATTTCCTCCAAATTCATTGTGCAATTCCCAAGGATGGATCACCTGACCTCATGCAACACTTGTACACTCAAACTAGTTTACAATTGATGTTACATTGCCTTGTCATCTCCACTTCAGCTAAGAAATTCAAATTCCTTGCATGCACTAGCTATTTTGGGTTGATTGATCAATTAACTAACAAATCTCCAAGTCAGACTGTTGTCCCACTGCAACATTGACCTTCAACTAACTATATCAATAGTTAGAGGTCAGTTAACTTAATACAACTGAAAATAACTTAACTGCATTACTAAAATTTAGCAATCACACATGCATAACTGAACTTCAAGCGCTCTAACTCAAATTTACTAAGCTAACTAAGTGACAAGAGCCATGTCACACTAGTTAACTGCCTCCAAGTTGTCCTACTAATGTGGAAATTTGATTTACTCAATTCGACTAAGGCTAAAGTCAAATTGAGCTTTTCTTGCTACATTTTTTCAACATTAAAAAAATACAATTAAAATGTAAAGAAAATAAAAAATTAATAGTTAAAACTTAAAATAAAATTGAGATAAAATAGTAAATTTACGAATGGAAGTTTTTGGGCTCCAGTTTTTATCAACCCATGGTTTTTTCCTTGGTATTCTTCTTTAATGTAGCTTATTTAAATGTATTTTTTCGCTAATGTGAGACATTCATTGCAATAAAAGCTTTTAGCTAGATCAAAATAAATCCTAATTTCCATAACAAATATCATAACCCTGAGCAATTTTCATATCCAATTTGGCAAAGGAAACCACTCAATAAAGGCACACTACACGAAGGCTTTATAGCTCCGTGGATGCATGTCTTCTAGGTAAAACTTGGGAAAAACAATCTTTCTCACTTTGTTACATAACCTTCAAAGATTAGATTTTTCTAGGTTGTTTTGTATGTTATTTTATTTTATATGTTTGAAATTTTACTCTTGAGTGTGAAGAGAAAAACGAGCACGAAAAAATAAAATATGGTACATGCAATCCTACATTTTGTTTATATTTTTTTTGTCTGCATTAAAATTTATTGGAGTTGCTTAGTTTAGACTATGTCAACCATTAGTTTTAACCTCGACATGAAATTGCACTGGAATATGTCTCTCAAATATTCATAATAACTTAGTTTGGATATGATTATTATTGAGTTTTATTTAGGAGATTTAATGATAACATAAAAATAATAATTAAATGAAAGATAGTTATTATCATTGACTCCTACAAAGACAAAGGTATATATTTTTATTGGGTTTTATGATATAGAAGAGGAGCTTATGAGGTTTTACAATCTAACAACAAGCTTCAAGTAGACTATCTTAATTACTGAGTTTGATATATATCTAGGTTGGTTTGAGATATATATATATATATATATATATATATATATATATATCAAACCAACCTAGATCCATCTTAACTCTGGATCTATTAAGCCATGTGAGGGATAAAATCTCTCAAGATGCAAATGTTTCCTCAAGTTTTGCACTCAAAAAGAGCTATGCACCACAAGAGATTTGATCCCTCTCGACGCTTAATAGATCTGGAGTTAAGATGGATCTAGGTTAGTTAATAAATAAATTTTCAAGTAACAATTTAAAATCATATTTTGAGTTTTGAATAGGTTATGGTATTGATTGTTGAAGCCATAGTTTCAATTAGGTCGTAATTTTAACTCCAAAAAAACTAGTGTTACTCATAGCATCACTTTTCGATTTGAGAGCCAATTTCAAGATTTTAAGCTTTTTATCAAGACTATGACTTTAAACAAGTCAAAATTTTAACCACCCCTCAAAAAAGAGTGCTACTAGTCACAACGCTCTTTGGTTTGAGGTTAAAAGTAGTCACTCAATATAACCTCTAAAAAAATGGAAACTCTAGAGAGTTCTCATTAGGCTGATAACTTTGTTATTTATGACCATTTAACTTGATCTACATTTTTGGATATTTAAATGAATTTGTACTATTAAAATATAAAGCATTAGGAATGCTTAAGTAGTAAAAGGGTGGAAATTATTTGACACTAAAATCACTTGTGATGCTATCACATCAAATGAGATATGCACTTCAAAATCTATTTCTCCATTGACAATGTTGGTGATGCAGGAAATGCTTTATGAATTATATGTTTGGCAATTTTTATGCATGTGGGAGTACACTCAATTTATTACAATGATTAAAATAAACAAAATAAAAAATGGTGTATAAGAGTTTGTAAAATGCATCCTTTAACCGATATTCTCTCTCATTTGACGCTACAAATGACATTTGTTATCAGAATATGAGGCCAACTTGTGAAAACAACACCACTTACCAATTTGCTTCTACTACTTTTGCAGAAAACAACTCACGTGAGACTCTTTGTTCTCAAAAGGAAGTTGGTCTAGCACAATTATGTCTTGATTATGTTGATGTCTATTCTAGACACATAATGCTTCTACTTGTTGAACTCCTTTTTTATTGGTTACTAAGAGAACTCTTGTTTCAATTCTTATTGCAGATATTTCTTTGGTTGTTTTTGTGAACTAATATGCATCCCCAAAAGAGTTGAGGGTAAGGAACTTTATCTTCGTTAAGATATACCACTACAATAGATTGTAATAATTGATGATTCAATTTCATTTGATCTCCTTGCTATCTAGACAAGCCATGAGACCATGGAATTATCTCATCGCATTTTCTTGTATGGTGCATTTCTTGTGATGTTAGCACACTTTTTCCCATCAAATGTGTTGATCCTCTTAATGTTTTAAAGGATAAAGTTTATTATGCATCACCTTCATGAATTCTCCTTATATCATAGTCAATTCTTTTTTATCTTCATATTATTTGTTGTGAGACCTCCACAAGCTATGTGTTGTTATGGTCAATTTAAGTTTGACATACTTGACATTGTCACGTGAGTGATGAAGTTGATGATTGCAAATAGGATCAAGTCATCAAGGGATTCAATGTTTATATCACCTTAAAATAGTGGGTTATTGATGTTTAATGGACTTTGAAAGGTTTTAGTCTCTAAAAAATGTTGAACCATAATATGTAGATGCAACAAGCAATAATTGGGGCTAAACTTTGCTAAGTTTCTCTATAAAACACTAGTATCTCTGTTTATATTTTTCTAGAGTGCATCTTCATTGATATCACCATTAGGGTCAAGGTTTTCAAATCCAATAAAACTATTAGTATTTGGGCTTTCTTCCATATTAGATCAATATGAGCGTGGAGGATGGTATGATGAATGAACAAGAATGACTTCACCATTTCATTTAGTCTAATGCCATCCATATAGGCATGCAACCCATGCAACCTACTAATCCTTTTCAAATATTTATGTTGTTGCATTATAATGTCTCTAAATATTGTGAAATCAAATGGCAATGTCTAAGCTATGATACCAACAGTGTTTTTGCAAATAAGACTGTACATATGTAGGATAGGTGACATGCTAACTTGTACATAGGTTAACATATCTATATTGCAAAAGTGCTATGTAGAAGCTTCATTATATGGAATATGATAGTAACATTGCAATAAATGAAGTTAGGTCATATAGGGAGTATCGATGCCATTATAAAGTAACTGAATATGTGTTCTTACAAAGTGTGGATATATAGTATGTGATGGAAATGAGTCAATATGATCTTAACAATGTTGCACCATGCAAAGTTCATTAAGCAACTCACTAGAATAATCGAACTAACTGGAATTAAGTGTCATGTTAACAGGTCAAACATTGAACTCCCATGAGACATCTTGTAAAGCATCCATGCAAGAATCAACTTAATTTATATATTTTATTGTTTGTATGAGATGTTATACGCTTGAACTATGACTTTAATAGTCGTTAGAAAAGTTATTTGTGACAAATCCATGCCAAGAAATACATGTGAGACAAGTTGCACTAATACACTATATTGAGAGATTATACTCTTGGATGTTGTTTAGAAAGCACAATGATACATTGATACAAATTTATATGATATGAGTTGATCAATGTTTTATGAATTATCTAAGGTGAATCTTAAAGTTTGGCTTTGGATTTGGGGCACGTTGCACAATGTTGATTATCATTTGACTCTTTAAAATCAAGTTGGCATTTGCAAGCACTAAGTAGGTTCATTTAGGGTAAGTCAATCATGTAGGAAAAACACTCTTTTTCTTGACCATAAATCCGACAAGGATCTAATAGAAATTGTAGGCACAAATAAAGTACCACTATGATAGATGTTTCATACATTGTGGGACAATGCCCTTTAGGGTTTCTCCCTATTCTAAATTGACCTAAATCCTAGAAAAACTTATCATACTTCTAAATTAATGGGAAATATAACCCTGACATTGTTGAATTTTTACAACTAAAAAGAAGCTTACTACATAATTAAAAAATTCTAAGCCATTTTGATCACTAAACTGATATGGATATATAGTGGACTTAAACCATTTCACATAAATCTTTAACTTTTTCAAATTTATTTAAAAAAATCAAATTATGCATTAAATTAAAATATATATTTTTAATTTTATAATACACTAACCATGATTAAGTTAAAACCATCCCTAACCTAAAAGCATCTATAAGAATGGACCCACTTTAAAGATAAGGAAACCACAATGTGGTCCTTAAGTTTCTCAATTAACCTATTTTTTAATAGAGCGATAATCAACAAACACCTCCAAATTACATGAACAAGTAGCACCAAGTGTTAATTTAGTCATATTCATCACAACACTGATTAAAAAATAATATGTCTCATTTTTCAGTGGGCCCACATCATGAATTAAAAATAGAAATCTAATAAAAATAATTAAGAAAAATTCATTGGCATGGAAACCCTAACTTCATTTACTTTGCTCTTTATAACCTCCCCTGTGGTGTGGTGGGTCCCACAAGCAGTTGAAATATTTAATAACTAGAGTAAAATCATCAATGAGAGTTTGAACTAACCATGGTCAAACTGACAGCTTAAGATTTGATATCTACATAAATGCATTAAAAAACCTAAAAAAGGCAACTATAACCTAACTGCAATTGAAGCTGAGGCCTCATTGGGTGACCCTTCCTAGCCCTTAAAAAGGTGGAGGTATTGTATATAAAATCTTATTCTGATTATATTTTTTTTGGATTTTCTAAATATGGGTTTAATTTCTCTTTTGTTGGTTTTCTGATTAAAAAAAATATTAGTTTTTTTTTTTCTATTTATTTGAAAATTTATGGAGGTATTTGGGCACACTTCACAATAGAGATTAAAGAGGCCGGTTAAGTTGGAGTGGGAATTCAGGAGAAATGCTGATTGAAATATCAACGGAAGTGGAGAGGTCTGGTTATGGAGGTGGTCTTCTGAGGAGATTTTGCGCCTAAATTTCCAAAATTTTGGCAAAAGGTCTGCGCAAGGCGACGTCTCCATCATATCTTTCTCGTCCGGGGCATTTTCATGAATAATTTTTTGTGATAGGAGCCACACTGTGAACCGAGATCGATTAGCATCAGGGTTCGGATGAAGGAACCAATTACAGCAGGCGAGTAGGATTCTATAGCCTCGAGCAGGAAAATTCGCTCCAGATCAAGGTTGAAAACGGCGATTCGAGTGAAGAATTTCAAGAGGCGGGAGGGTTCAGTCTGTGGTGATTGCATGCGTGGATTATGTAAGTCTTCAGTTTTTTCTGTGGAGCTGGATCTCGATGTCTCGCTTGAATTGGGCCCGGCATGTTCTCCAGGACAGAGGTATGTTGTCCAGTGGATATGCTTTTACAATGAAGTTTGAATTTAAAAAAAAAACCCTAGCATTTTTTGTTAGATTTTTGTTGTTCTAGCAATATAGCTTAGTTATTCCAAGTATGGAATGTGTTTAATGTTAGGGGATTTGGTTTAGGTAAACTGTGATGGAAGAGTCTGCATCGACAGAGAGTGAAGGGTGGATTCCTGGTTGGTTCACAGAAAATTAGGGTTAAGGTTACATTTTTAAAGTAGTGTTAGGGTTCTAGTTTGGAAAAGAATAAAGAAAGGTGTTAGTGAGAATGGAATGTAATAAAGATGAGGCAGGCAGGGCCAAAGAGATTGCAGAGAGAAAATTTGCTGCCAAGGACATTGAAGGTTCTAAAAAATTCGCCCTGAAGGCGTTCCATTTGTATCCGACGTTGGAAGGTCTGCCGCAGATGTTGGCTGTTTTGGATGTGCACCTTGCTTCCGAGAATAAGATTAATGGGGAGATGGATTGGTACGGGGTTCTCAATGTCAATGCATTCGCTGATGATGCCACAGTGAAGAAACAGTACAGGAAACTGGCTCTCTTGCTTCATCCTGATAAGAATAAGTCTATCGGGGCAGATGCGGCATTTAAACTTATTTCAGAGGCCTGGGGTGTTCTCTCGGACAAGGCTAAGAAACTATCTTATGACCAGAAAAGGAACCAAAAAGCTTTTCAGCAGAGACCAACACAACCACAGAAGCCAGCCCCTTACCCTGATATCAATGTGTCTGGTGTTAATGGGTTCTACAATTTCACTCATTCTACAACATCCGCTGCCAATGTTCAAAGGACTGCGACCCCTCGCCCGCCCGCATCCGGTGTGCCCCCTCCTCCTCCACAGAAGGCGACATTTTGGACGGCCTGTTCAGCTTGCAAAATGCAGTATGAGTATCTACGCGTGTATGTGAATCGTACTCTTTTGTGCCCAAATTGTAAGAAACCCTTCTCTGCTGTAGAGGCAACAACGAGTACAATGAATGGATCCAATGTATCCGGGAGTCAGTGGTCCTTTCCTCCCCGGGGTGCCCAGGAGCAACAACCGTTTTCAAACAATTTTAGTTATGGCAAGGGCCCTTCCATTCCTACTATGGGCACCGGAGGATTTACAAGTGGACCAAGAGTTGATGCGTACCATAATGTGAATTATTCGTGGGGCCCATTTTCAAGAACAGCGGGTGCGGCCAGTGCTACAGCGTCAACTGCTGCAGCTGCTGCAGCTGTCAATGTTGTGCAGCAGGCTTATGAGAAAGCGAGGAGAGAACGTGAAGAGTCTCAGGCAGCAGCAAGAAAGAAGGATGAAATAAGGAAGAAAAGTAGTCAGTATAAGAAGCCTACCACAGACAAAAATGCAAGAAATGTGCCCGGGAGTTTTGTTGATGTTACCAGCCAGGGAACTTCAGAAAAAATGGCCACTGCAAAGGGTGCAGATATGTCAGGAAGGAAAAGAAAACGTGGAACAGGAAGTGATCCAGATGATGAATCCGAGGGGGAGAAGGATAAAAAAAACTCTACAATGCAGAACAATGGAACAAGTACGTTGGGCACATCAGGATGTAAAACTTTTAGCTCTCAGAATACTGTTGACTACAGAGTTGATGGTGTGGAAGAGAAGATTTGTAATACTCAAAATATATCGGGTAAAGAGCAGCATAAGCCAACAGCCTGGGAATCTTCAAATGTGAAGATCTCGGATATGAACAAAAGTAACAAACTAGTGGCTAGGCATGTATTGAGCAAGGATTTGTCAGCACTAGAACTTCGAAATTTGTTGATGGATAAAGCAAGGATGGACATTCGAAAGAAGCTGAAAGAGATGAAAAGGACAGCAAAAAATGCTTCAGCAGGAAAGACAAGTGGCATAGCTGCAGTGGTGAGCTCTCATGAAGAGGCAAAAATAGCTGCACATGAGACCACAAAAGCCCAAAACATTGCCAATGAACAGCCTCAAAATGATGAGAGAACAAAGAGCAAACCTGAAGGAACCAGTGATTTTGGGGGTGAAATTGAGGATTCAACTGCCAAGTTTGTTGAACCAGTGTCTATAACTGTCCCAGATCCTGACTTTTATGACTTTGATAAGGATCGTACAGAAGAATGTTTTCAGGAAAATCAGATCTGGGCTGCATATGATGATGATGATGGAATGCCTCGGTTTTATGCTTCAATTCAGAAAGTTGTTTCTAGGAATCCATTTAAGGTACAAATGAGCTGGCTGAATTCAAGGCACAATAATGATCTTGCTCCTATTGAGTGGATAGATGCCGGATTTACCAAAACATGTGGGGATTTTAGGGCTAGTAAAGTGAATAGCCATGATAATCTCAATGTTTTTTCTCACATTATCAGATGGGACAAAGCTCCTAGAGGAATCATAAAAATCTTTCCCAGGAAAGGTGATGTCTGGGCTCTTTATAGAGAGTGGACCTCTAGTTGGGATGAATCTACCCCACCAGAAGTTAGACATAAATATGACATGGTAGAAGTTTTAACTGACTTCACAGAGGAGCTTGGTGTGAGTGTAGTACCTCTAGTTAAAGTTGCGGGATTCAAGACCGTATTTCAGAAAAAGCAAGTTGATTCTGAGGAGATTCAATGGGTGCCAAAGAAAGAGCTGTTTAGATTCTCGCATCAGGTTCCTGCACGGGTACTCACAGGGGAGGAGGCTGAAAACATACCAAAAGGCTGTAGGGAGTTGGACCCTGCAGCAACTCCATTGGAATTACTTCAGGTCATCACGGAGAAAGAAGAGAGGGCAGCAGGACAATGTTGAAATAATTTTATGTCATAATTCTGACTTCCAAGTTTGTGCATTGGACTGTGTCAGTGAAAGTCATAATGTACCATACAAAATGACAGTCTGCCATGCTGAAACTGAGCCTCCAAGACATGCTTGTTTTTTGGTAACATGTCTCCTTTCCAAGGTGCTAAACAATGGCAGATGCCGTCACTATATTACTTTCCCTGCCAAAGGGTTGTTACCATAGGCTTTGAAACTCTCAATTTTGCTTACATCTATAGTAGAAAGAAATTATATCTTGCACCGATTAATATCTCTGAATCTATTCAAGATGTTGTAGTTTATTGAGAATACTTGTTGAATCCAAGCAGCCCGAGGAATTGTTGCAAGCTCTGTTAATAAGCAGAAGTTTTGTTATATTTTCTCATTGATCTATGCAGATTGTACTCTAAGGAAGGTTTTTTAAGAACTGCATTGGTTTTTTATTGCCACCCAAAACGAATGTGGAGTATCCTTCAACGTAATGTGTGGTATAAGCATCTAGAGTCTTGTTTTTTGGCAGCTTTTATAGGCTGTCGTACCATAACGGATGGAATTATCTACAGAATACCATTTTTTTCTGGGATGGATAGGTAATTGAAGAGAAGTATCACTTATTTGATTGGCAACATTCCACTATGCTCCAATATTTAGTATTTCACGGGTCATAGTATTTTGCAGTATTGCCTGTTTTTATAAAAGCTAAAATGTTGTTTTGGCTGCCCACCTCACTTATTTGTTACCTGTTATGACCACCTAATTCGAGTTCTATTATTTTCTGTCTGGAAGAGCATGCTTTAGTTTATTACTTCATGATTAATTAAAAAACTAGAGGAAAGGTCGGGTTTTGAATGAAAGTAGCAGCTGTAAGCATAAGTAAATTACCGAGTGAAAAGATTTCATGTCTGTTCAGTGTTTTGATTCTATTGCTTTGTGCTCTGGCATAAAGCAGGCAGATGTATCTAAATATGCTTGTTTCTCATATTTTATTTCTGAAAATCTAAGATTTGGGAAAAAGGATAGAATTATTGCGTTCATGATATAGGCACAGATGTGGAATTTGCAAAACTGACAATGAATTTGCAACGGAGTACGAGCCTTCGAGTCACAGAATCGTGGTATTTGTATGTAATAGTTGCACGGCATGAGCGGTGGTCCCTTCAAGATTGATGGATCACTAATTTTGAAAATCTATATGTTTGTACAATTTTCGCTCTATTCAGATATGGTTTAACTCGTTAAAATTCAAGGGTTCTGTTTTTCTATGTATTGGTTTCAGTTACGAGTGACGTGGGCGACTTGCTTTTCCCCGAAAATCAATGTTAAGCCCGTAGAATGTCATATTAGGATGGTTGCGTTGGATGCTAATCTTTGGAAACAAGTAGTGCCGTTTGGGACTGTATAGCTTGACCTGTACTTTGGGATATTTACATGAAGTTGTATTAATAAAAAGAATAAAAAGAATGGAATGCTACAGGTATTAAAAGGGTGGAAATTCTAGGAATTTTTTTTTACAATTGTTCCACTTTTTGGTCTGTGATGAGATGATTCTTTGCGAGATAGTAATTTTTTATTTTTTGTTGTTTAAAATGTATTTTTGAATACATAAGTAAATCTAGAGTCCCCAAACAAGTTTCAAAACAAAGACAAGTTTTCTTAGTCAAATTACCAACAAGCTACCCCTAAATACAATTGACAGGTAGCAACACTATTAAAGAAATGAATCTAATTCCTGGAAAAACCCATGGATACTTGAATTGTGTAGACTACACAGTTGAAACCTGCAATTCCAATAAAAAAACCTTATTGGATTTTGGATTGCAATAAAAATAACCTTATTGGATTTTGGATAAAATTGACGTGGCCCAAAAAGATCAAGATTGTGTAACAGTTACGCTACATTACATTATTATAATGCCTGTAAAATCATTTGCAACACATTAACACATTTAAAAGAAAACAGGTTGACAAAAGTTGGTAAAAAACATCATGCATCCTTTGACAAGTTCGAAGTTTACAGAAGTCTGTAACATCATTCATCCTTTTGACAAGTTTTGAAGTTTACAAAAATTTATACCTAGCAATCTCTGACAAAGTCTTACACATAACGTGACAAAGTCTTATACATAACATACCTATCTGATTGGATGATGCTATGCGGACCTGAATGACCGACACGCAGGGTCGCCTAATTGGGATTATTTCTTTCTTTGTACTTCAGACATATCATACCTGATTGGATGACACTACTAGAACCTTACCTGATTGGATGACACTACTAGAACCTTAATGACCGAAACTAAAGGTCAACCTCAATGGGTTTAGGTTATTTGTTCCATTACAGAAGTCAATAAAACCGGCCTCCTCTTTCTTTTCTTCCTTTTTTGATTTAATTTATAATAATTATTTTATAATGTCGTAATGGTGCCAATTTAGCGAAGGATAATCTTATTGACTGGGTTGTTGACGAATGTAAGGAATAATTGAATAATATATTATTTAAAAAAATGAAATGCAATTGGCTTCCAACTTGCATGACGTTACATTCCAATCTATGGGCTAACCTTCTTATTAGTTATTTTTGTTCCACTTGTTATAAAAAACACATACCCTTTGGCGTAACTTGTTTATTAGTTATTTCTAGTTAAGCGGTGCACCTATGTTGATGCATACTTCGTAAACATATTTTAGTAAGGTGGTTACAAGAAGAAACGTATTCATAAACTGACATCTTAATATGCAATTACAATTACAATTTAAGATGGATGGTATAGGATTTGTCTTCACCAGACCATTTTTAAAAAGTTCATGGAATTAATATATTTTTGATAAAGTAAATGTGATGTATTTTTCTTAATTTGTTATTCAAAATATATTTAAAGATAAAGATAGGAATTATTTCCAAGGATACATGTTTTAACATTTTTTTGGGTAATTTTTTTTTTTTTTTTTTTTTTTTTGGTTTAATATTTTTGTTTTTGTGTAATTTTGTTGTTTAAAATGTCATTTTGAATAGACAAATAGATTCGACCTCTTCCAAAATCTTTGAGATATTTATCATTCCAAGGAACCTTGTTGGATTTTAGACAAATTGATTGGAAAATTTGAGGGAAAGTTTTTAATGCCTAAAAATGCATGATAGATCCAAAGGAAAAATGGAGATATTTAAAATGTGCAAATCATCGAGCTCAAGCTCATTATTCCAAGGAACCTTGCTGGATATTAGACAAATTGATTGGAAAATTTGAGGAAAAGTTTGCACTTCGAGAGATTTCATCCCTAAAAATGCATAATAGATCCAAAATAAAAATGGACCTACACTTGTTTGAACAATGCATTTTACAATTTGGAGCTTCTAATGGTTATGAGAGTTCAAGCTTTGATATTCTTGTATTATCTCCTTGTGTCTCCTCAAAACACATCTTATCTCTTCGTAAATCCAATTAATGCATCCAAACAAGAAAAAACTTGGAAGTATCATACCACTCAAAGCATGATGAAGACCCATTCCTTCTACCAATTGTTTTAATTTGAGCTAGCTAAGGGTTAGGATTAAAAAATGAACCAATCCACAACAAATACTAGTGAATCATCTAAGAAAACATCCCTCAAGGAAGTAGGGACCAACTCTCTAGAATTAACATTATAGCAAACCAAAAGATATGGTTAGCTCCTTAATAGCTACATATTTAATGATAATTTTGACTTCCAAAAGAGAACTCTAATCCAAAAGTCCACATTTTTAGGTCAAAACACCAAAATCAACCTTTGGAATACAACAATGTTACTATCTACTTTTTTGTGGGGTTGGTTAAAATTGTAACCTTTTTGAAATCACAACTTCTAGGACTGACACAAATTAAAAAGTGATGTTACTGACACTACCAATTTTATTTTTAGAGTTAAAATTATGACTTAATTGAAACCACGAACTTGACCATTGGTACCTTATTAAATAAAATACTTAAAATGAACTCCTAAATCCAAAAAAAATATTAATTGAAAATGTATTTCTTAATTGTTATAGTTATATATATATTTTCTATGATAAAATACTTAAAATGAACTCCTAAATCCAAAAAAAATATTAATTGAAAATGTATTTCTTAATTGTTATATATATATATATATATATATATATATCATATTCTATGTGGTTCACAATGATTGGAGATCAGTGACTTGTTACATCGGAAATATTGTTCCAGACATATACAGGGATCACTGCAAATATAGAGCTTGACAATTGAGATAATTGAACTATCTCCTAATAAGCATTTAATTATATATATATAAATATATATATATAATTGTGCTGAGATATTAAAGTATCCATAAAAAATAAAAAATAATAAAAAAATTAATTTGCTATATTGTAATTTTATCTTTATTATTTTTGAATAATTTTTTAGATAAAACAAAAATCATAATATACCTATAACATTAAAATATATAATATATATAAGTTAATATCTATTTTAACTTATAAATTAGAATAATAATTATGCATCCATAACCAAATTTTAAAAGCTAAACTTAAATTAATATATTCGAAAATAAAAATATAAGAGAAATAAATGAAATTATATATATATAATTGTAATTAATTAATTATTCATTTATTGTAATAAATAAATAATTATTATAAGCAAATAATTAATAATATTATTATTTTTTTTTGGTTTTTTCTGTTTGTTTGTTTATTTGTTTGTTTGTTTGTTTTTTTTTTTACAGAAACAGTGATGGGATTTCATTAAGTGTTTAGCAAAATTCCATAATTCCGGTTACAAAAGGTGAAACTAGTTTCTTGGCATCTCTCTAGCCAGTGAGTCATGTTGCATAGACTTATAAATCGCCTCCTTTTACAAGTTGCATAGACTTATAAATCGCCTCCTTTTACAATTTTTCACTTGCACTCTTGCTGTTGATTTCCCAAGCTTATGAATGCATACAAACTGATTTACCAAAAAACAGTAAAACATAGAAAATTAGGGAATTGGATCCCAGGAGATTTCATTATCTCTGAGGATAGTTCCAACACCTAGCTGGGCTGCCTTGTTTGCCTCTATGTCTGCTTCTTTGTTGTTGTTTCTTAGGATATGAAAGAATTCTAAATTTAGGAGCTTTGTCATGTCTTTTATTCTTGTAATTGCCCTTGCAAGTCGAAGATCTGCTAGTTTCGTGTTGTTCACCATTGCATTGATGATGACCTGGGAATCTCCGAAAACAATTGCTTCTTTGTGTCCCAGTTTTTTGAGCATTTTAATCCCTTGGAACAGAGCCATGGCTTCAGCTTGGATGCTTGAAGAGTGGCCCAGTCCCCATGCAAATCTATGAATAGGTGCTCCTTTTGGGGTTATAATGAGTCCTCCTGCTCCAGCCATTCCTGGATTTCCCTTGGCTGCCCTGTCAAAGAAGAGGGTGGGGATTGTTTGCTTGGACAACCAAGATTGGAATTCTTCTTCAGTTTTCCTTATTTGCCAATCTTTGAGACTTGTAGGGGAAGCTTTCGATTTTTGAAAATTGAGGTTGAGGGCTGCTCCAAACTCTATGTCCTGCTGATTTAGATTTGTGTCGTCACATTTGTCTCTTAGCCATTCATTTAGTTGTCCTTTCACTGTATTTGCTACAAGCTTATAGTGTTGTTCCTTGCCTCTAAAAATCCTTCTGTTCCTCTCCAGCCAGATCTGCCAGCTGATGAATTTTGGCAGTGCATTCCATGCTGCTTTGACAGTCTTATTTTTTGGGATTGGGCCTGGGTACCTGGCCAGCCACCCAGCAAACAAATCCTGGACAGAGTGGGGGAGGATGGGCATTTTCGATGATCCCAGAAGCTCGAGCCAGATCAGTCCTATATAGTTGCACGCCAGTGAAAGGTGAAATGCAGTTTCCGGGCTTTCTTTACATAATGTGCATCTTGATGGTCCTAGGAATCCCCTCTTCTGGAGTCTGTCATCTGTTAGAATTTTTTGATGACATAGCAGCCAACAAAAATGATCGATTTTTGGAATGGTAGGGGAGTTCCAAATACCTGTCCAGGGCGCCGGATTAGGAGGCACGTGAGGCCTCTCCATGAATTTGGAGTATCCTTGAGACACCGTGTAACCAATTTGCTTTGGTCCCCAGCCTCTTGTGTCTTTCTTTTTTGCATGCAAAGGAGCCACACCATGCAGCATTTCCAGCAACGCATCGAATTCTGACTGCAGCGCAGGAGGAATGCTGATCTGCTTCCAGCCAGACCAGCAGTCCCCACTCCAGTTTGAGATGTCCCAGAGCGTTAGGATATTAGCTGCGTCCATCCAAATTTTCAGCTCGTTCCTGAGGTTTGAATTCACCAGCGGAGGTCTGCTCATGATGCTGTCATGCCATAGCCTGATTTGTCTGCCGTTTCCTGGAATCCAGTATGAGTTTTCTCTTATTCGTGGCCCCACTTTCATAATTAGAGCGCTGATGGGGGTGCTGTTATATTCTTTTGGTTGCTCCAGACACCTCAGTCTCTGCCCTCTGAAGTATTTCCTCCACAACGCCAGTTGAACCCATCCTGGCTTTGGAGCAATGATCTTCCATATCAGTTTGGCTCCCATTGCTAGATTCTGCATACTTAGATTCTTGAAGTTTAGTCCTCCCTCCTGCAGTGGCCTGGAGACTATTTCCCAATTAACCAGAGGGATTCTCTTTTCATTCTGTTTGCCTCCTTTCCAGAGAAAATTTCTAATTAGCTCCTCCATCCTCTTAATGATTCCCACCGGCGCCAAAAGAACAGAGAATTGAAAAAGCGGCAGACTGCTAAGCACTGATTTGATGAGGACTGATTTTCCGGCAATGTTGAGCCAGGAGGATCCCCAGGCCTGCATTTTTGCCTTGAATTTTTCTATCTGGGGGTGCCAATCCTTGCTCATAGCCCTCTTATGAAAGATGGGCAGCCCAAGGTACTTAAAGGAGGTCCAGGTTGTTGAAGCTGCAAAGCCTAGACATCTGGCTATGGAACTTGCAGCAACAGCTGATATATTCCAGCAGTAAACATGGCACTTACCCCTGTTTAGATCACTGCCCGATGCTTGACAATAGTCCTCCAATACTTCTTTGAATTTATTTGCAGACATTTGAGTTGCAGTCCCTAGTAACATGGTATCATCTGCGAAGAGGGCGTGGTTAATGCTCTTAATCCCTCTTGCTATGCACAGTCCATTTAAATCTTGATCTTGTTGTTTCTTGTTTAGGTAGAAACTGAGGACAGAGGCTTGCAGCACAAAGAGAAGGGGTGAGAGGGGGCACCCCTGCCTCAGCCCTCTAGAAGCTTTGAAGAAGTCCGCAGCTCTGCCATTTACTAAAGGTGCAATCCAGGGTTCCGAAATACAAGCTTTGATCCACTTGATAAAATTTTGACCGAAGCCAAGTTTGTGCAATACAACAAACAAAAAACTATGTTTTACACGATCAAACGCATTTGCTAAGTCAAGTTTAATGACCATACCTTTTTCTTTTCGACGAAGACTGGAATGAATCGCCTCTTGGACCAGGATGAAATTGTCTACTAGTTGCCTGCCATGTATAAATCCACCTTGATTTTCCGGGATGATTTTGGGGAGGATTTTCTTCAACCTGTTTGCTATTACCTTGGTAATCACTTTATATCCAATGTTGCATAAGGATATAGGGTGAAACCTATTAAATGTGTTTGCCCCTTTTTCTTTAGGTATGAGGGCAAGGAACGCTGAATTTGTGCAGCCTCCAATCTTCTGACACTCTTGGGACTTCTGGATCATTTTGAAGAGTTCCTTCTCAACTATCTGCCAACACGTCTGAAGAAACCTGGGCGTGAAACCATCCAGGCCCGGGGCTTTATCAGGTTCCATTGCAAAGAGGGCTTCCCTAACTTCGTCTTTGGTGATTTTTCCTTCAAGAGCCTGGTTCATTTTAGATGAGATGAGGTTAGGAACAACATCTAGCAGATTATCGTGTTGGCTAGTCTCCACGCCTTCACTGTACATATTCTCAAAGTGATCTGAAGCTGCCCTCTTAATGCTGCCAAAATATTTTAAAGTGTAGTTATCTTTTTTGATTTCTGATATAGAATTTCAGCATTTCCTGGCTTGAGCCTGCTTGTGGAAAAAAGAAGAATTTCAATCCCCAGCTTTGAGCCATAGACTCCTTGATTTGAGCCTCCAGAATTCCTCTCTTTCCAGACAAGCCTTGTGGAACTTTTGCTGTAGCTGAGATTCTTTGTCTAGCTCTTCTTTCGTAATTTTGGCAGCATCTAGGTAGAGGCGCTGTTTTTCCAGCTCACTTTGAATTTTTTTTCTATCCACAATGGGATTGGGCAAGGTCTTAACCCAGCCTTTTAGCATCCTTTTAACTCTACGAAGTTTTTCCTCCCAAACAAAGAAGGGGGAACCCTTGACTGGCTCTTTCTAGCAATCTTTGACCCTTTGCATGAAATCTGTCTCTTTGGTCCATAGAGAGCTAAATCTGAAAGGGATAGGTCCCAGATCCTTAGAAGTCAACAACTCTAGGCTGATGGGTTTGTGATCCGAAACACTACTATGTAGAATATGCATTGTTGTCTCTAACCCAAGAAGTAGGAAAGAACTTTGAACAAAAAATCTACCAAGTCTTGCTGCTATGTGGCTCGGTCCAATTCTTTTATTTGACCATGTGAACGTGCCTGTGATTGGTTTTATATCTAGCAGGTCCCAATCTTGCATGAGATCTTCCGCCCATTCTCTAGCCGGATCTCTGACTATACTCCCACCTCTTTTTTCTGATGAGAGAAGGGTGAGATTTAGATCTCCGGCTATGATTATGTTTTCCAAATTTTCTAGATCTGCCAGACTTTTGATGGAGTCCCAACAGTTTTTTTTTTCACCTGCACTGTTAGGAGCATAAACATTGAAAAGACAAATAATCTCCTTTGATTCTAGATGCTGCATTTTTAAAAAAATCCAATGGGTATTCAGGGACTCAGAGATTAATGAGAACTTATTTGTATTCCAGAGCGATCCAAGTCCTCCCGATGCTCCACGGGCAGAGATTGCATGCACTCCACTTTTGTTCCAAATTTTTTTGCTTGCTTGGAGGAAAGCTGTGTCCTCCAATTTGGTCTCCTGGATGAGGAGGATATCCGGGGCTTCCAGTCTTATTAAGCTCTTCATTGCTTCTTCCTTAGCTTTGGTGCCCATTCCCCTACAATTCCAAGAGACTATCTTCATCATTTACTTTTGTTGTGGTGAGCTCCTTTAGAGCTCTGGGTTTGGATCCTCTTCATCTTCGGGGTTTTTGCTAGAAGTTTCTCTAGCATTGGCTGGCTGCCCTGAAGCTTGTCTTTGTATGTTTCTTGGTCTCTTTTTTCCTTTGTTGACATTTGCCCTCTTGTGGATCTTCTAGGGGTAGACTGTGATTCCCCTATTTCCCCTTCTTCCTTCGAATCCTCAGACTCTTGGGTTTCCTCTTCTTCTTCTGACATCTTCTCTTTGGATCTCTCCCGTACACTTGTGGGTTTAGGTGGAGAGGTTTCCTTTGGACTTTCTGGTCCTTGCGTAGTCATGATTTCAGATCCCAAGATCTCAAATTTGTTCCCTTGGCTTTCCTTGGCTGGGTTCTGGGCAGGCCCCGCTTGTGAAGCTCTAGCATTATTTACTTTCTTGCCGCTTTGCTTGGTTCCAACCTTCTTCCTTCCCTTTTTCTTCTACCCCTTTGGACGGGCAGTCTCTGGCGAAATGTCCGTATACGTGGCACTTTCGGCATTTGAATGGTAGCTATTCGTAGTCCAATTTCTGCACATGCATCCACGGACCTACCCTTATTTTGATGGCTTCTGGTAGTCCGACCTCCAGATCTACCTCCACACAAATTCTGACGCAATTGACTGATCTTTGTTGTTGGCCTTGTCTATGAATTTCCGAAGAGTGTTTTCTATATGTTTCAAAGAGTCCCAATTCCAGTAGTAAACAGGGAGATTGGGGAGCCTTACCCACACTGGGACAGCTGAAGGCACATCCACCGCCGGATCAAAGTCTGGCGTCCATTTATTTAGATACAGCCCTTGAGGGCCCATGAAGTAAGGGCCATTCCTGAAAATAAGATCTTTGTCCTCTTTTTCTGAAAATTCAAATAAGAAGTATCCTCTTCCAAGGAAGCAAGAGGTTACCTTGTTCTTTATTAGAGGAGCCCAGTTCCTAGCAACCCAACACTTTGTTTTATTTTGAGGAAGGCCAGAGACCTGTAAACTGACCGACCAGAGCCTGATCCGCCAGAGATAATGCTACCTGAATCAGACCTTCAGGAGGAAGGACGATCTCGGGGATATCGTCTAGCTTTTTCATGAACTTGGCAGCTTCCACAAATTTCTTCTGGGCAGAGAGGCCAACAAGGATTTGAAGGCCTCAGCTGCAGAGGACGGAGGGGGGGAGGGAGACCCCTGGGGGGGAGTCGGATCCTCCATGGAGGGCCAACAGATCGAAACCCTGGTCGACCGTAGCTAACAGCAAAGGCCCGCGGTGGGCCAGCCCGTAGGGGTCAGATTCGCAGGAGGCGGGCGTGCGTGCAGGCTGAAGAACCTGCAGATTGTGGATCTCGCAGGAAGCCGAACCGACTCGCAGGTTGCAAAGCGGTTTTTTCTGTTTGTTAATAACTAAAAAATTATTCAATTAAATGATGAAGATTAATAATTTAGGGTGATGTATTTACGATCTCTTTGTGATAATAATTTAGGGTGATGTATTTATGATCTCTGGTCATAATTTACGATCTCTCTGCCGTAATAATTCACCATCTCTCTGCGCTAATAATTTAGGGTGATGTATTTACGATTTCTCCGCGGTAATAATTTAGGGTGATGTATTTACGATCTCTCTGCGGTAATAATTTAGGGTGATATATTTACGATCTCTGGTCATAATTTACGATTTCTCTGCCGTAATAATTCACGATCTCTCTGCCCTAATAATTTAGGGTGATGTATTTATTTTGCTTGTTGAAACTTGGGAGCATGAAGAATCTAAGGTACCTAACATAGATGGCTTTTCATTATGGTCTACTTGGAATAAGCGATTCTACCATAGAGGCATTGGGGGTATAGCTTGTTACATTAAGAAGAACATCTCTCCCCATGCTAGGATTTATAAAAACGACCCTTACAACCAATATAGTTGGATAAAAATTATTGACATTTATGATAAAAAGACCTACATAGCAATCTGTGATTCCCCCCATCAATTCTAACTTCTATAAGAAAAAGAATCTAGATAAAAATAGTCCTTACAATGGTTTAGAGAATGATATTTCTAGCCTAAGGAATGAAGGCAATATCCTTTTAATGGGTGACTTTAATGCTCGAACTTCAAGCAACCAAGCTATTCTTTTAAGCAATCATTCCAACCCTAATCCTCTTTGGTTAGATGAAGACCTTCCTCTAGCTAGCCGGTACAAAAGGAACTCTGAAGACCTTGGGGAGAATTTGTTTGTGTCGAAGCTAGTCAAGCTCTGTAGTGCTCAGGGTCTCATAATTTGCAACGGTCTAAAGAAGTGGCCCAATTCTAGCCAAATGACATGCATCCATGGGCTTGGTAGCAGTGTGGTAGGCTATGTTATCTCTGATCTCCCTCTATACAACAAAATAACAAATTTTGACATCTTAAACGACCACGAGCTTGACATTGAACATAGGCCTTTACTTATAACTCTCAATTTTGTCATGCATAGAGATCCCATAGAAGATAATTCTTATAGCCAAAAGAAGTTAATCTTTGATAGAAATAAAAAAGATCTCTTTCTAAATGAATTAAAAACTAATTTGCTCCCTTTATCTAGTATAGACAACATAGAAGATCTCTATCATAATTTTACTACAAGCCTCTCATATTCTATTAACAAGTTCTCAACTGAAGTTGCAAGTAATAAAAGAAATAGCAAAACCAACCCATGGTATGACAGAGATTGTAAAAGTGTGAGGAGAGCAATTAAGGAAGTTGTTGATGAATCTCTTAAAATTGGCAAGATAAAAATATACAAAGCCCTGACTAAAAGGAAAAAAAGGTAGTATATTCGTAAAAGACAAGAGAATCTCTTACACCTCTCTAAGGTAGCTCCTAAGAAATTCTGGAGGCAGATTCTAACTAGGAAAACTAAAGATAATAATAAAATTGCTTTACACAACTAGAATTTTTATCTTAAAAAGCTTTATGAATCTCCAAATGTCATGGATAAATTTGAAACCCTATTCACAATGAAAGAAGTTTTCTCATTAGAAGACATTGATTTTGGGGTTAATCGCTTGGCTAATGGGAAAGCTAAGGACATTGAAGGTTACCGGGCGAAAATCTTAAAAATTGGAGGTCCTGTCCTCATCCCCCACATTCACAAGCTTTTCAATCAAGCGGTCAAGCAAGGGTTCCCTAAACCATGGACTCAAAGCCTCATTATCCCCATTTTTAAAAGTGGGGATACAAATAACCCCTCTAATTATCGGATAATTATGATCAGCCCTCTCCTAGCCAAGTTATATGGTATTATTTTGGAAAGGAAGTTGAGCATATGGCTTGAAAGTGACGGTAAGCGAGCTAAAGGCCAAGCGGGTTTTAGAAAGCAACACTCAACAACAGAGCACCTCGTTATGCTTAAGATCATTATGGAGGAATGCCGCAATGATAAATCCAATCTCTTTTGTTGCTTTGTGGACTTTAGAAAGGCTTTCGATACAGTTCCTAGAAACAACCTTTGGAACATATTAGAAGAGCTAAAGGTTCCTTTTGAGTTGAGAGATGCCACTATAAGGTTATACGAGAATGTAATTGCCAAGTTAAAAAGCAAAGAGGGGTGGTCGAAAGATATTAAGTGTGATATCGGAGTTAAACAAGGTTGCCCCCTCTCCCCTACCCTATTTGGCATTTACATCGACAAGCTAGAAGGTTGTTTAGAGGAAGTAGGATGTGTTGGCACGATCTTAGCTGGGATAGTCATCATCCTTCTTCTCTACGCTGATGATATTGTTCTTCTCGTAAGGTGCCCATCTGATCTTGATAAGCAACTTAGACTTCTTAAGGATTTCTGCTCTACCATGGGTATGATTGTTAACAATGACAAAACAAAAGTTATGATTATCAAATCCAAGAAGGACACTTACGCTAATTTTATGTATGACAATAGTAACTTGGAGGAAGTGTCTTCCTACAAGTACCTAGGAATTGATATTCATCACAAGCTCAACTGGAACTATAGCATTGAGAAAAGGATTAATGGGTGATGGAAAGCTTATTTTGGTCTTGAAAATAATTGTAAAATGCTAAACCTTGTAATGTGGGATAGAAAGAAGTTCACCTTTGAAACTTTAGTCACTCCAATTATCTTATATGGATATGAGGTTTGGGGTTGTAGCACCTCTAGAGAATCCTCGAGAAAGATTGAGCAAATCCAGAAGCGTTTTATAACGTATAACCTCAAAATTAAAAGCAACACACCCTATCCTATTCTCCTTATATAAATGGGTCTTTCCCCTATCGAGAGCCTAGCTATGACTAGACTTCTGTTGTACAAGCACACAATCAATAACATAGGAGACCATAGACTTCCTAAGCTATCTTTAAATTCTAGCCAAAACCACCTAAGGCTCAAACGAAATTGGTATAAAGACACCAGGGCCTGGTTAAACCATTGGGAGATCGACGAGAATGTTGCATTGAAAAACATTAATAACATTCAAAATATTGTTACTTCTAAGTTCAAAGAAAAATGTGGTGCGAGAAAGATTTAACAGTTAAAAGAAAATTAAGATATTATAAGGAGGTCTTCAACCCCACCCTAGAAGATTCAAAGTATCTCTATGTTTTAACTAGCTCAAAGAATAAAATTAATATAGCCAAGATTAGAACGAACTCTCATGAGCTCCATAGTGAAACGAGTCATTGGGCAGTTCCTAAAACACCATGGATGGAAAAGTTCTGCCATCTCTGTGAGAATAAGAACATCGAGGATGAAAATCACTTCCTCTTAGAGTGCCCCGCGTACAACCACATTAGATCCCAGTTTCAAAATTTTTGTTGCAAAACTGACCTTCCTAGCCTTTTACGATGTCAAAACTATAGTGAGCTCGGGAGGCTTCTCTCCAAGCTTTTTGAGCATAGGAATAAAATCTTAAATCAAACTAAATAATTCGTTTCTTTAAGTCTGATAGACCAAAGTTTGGTCTCAGTGGATGTTAACCATCATCATCATCATCAATAGATAATAATCAATAATCAAGAATATTACTTGCCACTACTAATACTTAATTCACTAATTAACAAAGGGTTATACAGTAGCTAGTGCAGATATAGCTTAATTAAATAAAAAAATAACAAAGATGAAAATTTCATCACAAAAATAAAACAACTAATAAAATATTGTATTGTTACATGCTATCACCAAAAATTAAGAAATATAATTAATTAATATTGTTTATGTTAACATACTTATATATGTGTTCTTTTAATGTGTGTGTGTGTGTTTAATTAATATATATAACTGCTTATAATTAAATTTATTAAAATATGTTTTTAATATAATAATAAATTATTTTAAGTTGAAAATATTGTGGAAAAAATAGAAATAATGAAAAAATAAAAAGAAAAAAGAAAAAAATTAAATAAGGGAAAATAAAAAAAAACAAAAAATAACTAATAGAAATGGAAGTTACTAAACAACCCATAATAAGACCTCAACCAATTACCTTACAAATAAGTAAATTTAAATAATAATAAAAAATAACAAAAATTGAATTCATAATGGTACGGATAAGTGCCATCAAATTTTGGTCAAAGACAAACTAATACCTGCCCATTCCTATAATAATAATTAATTATTTATTTATTTGTAATAAATAAATAAATAACTAACTAACGAATTAATTAGAATCAAAAGCTATATATATAATAATGATGATGTTAATGATAGTGTTTCTTCCTAGCTATATTTTTGGCATTTTCTAAACAAACATGATGGTCATTTGCAAAGGCATGATTTCCCATTCTTAATATTCACTCCGTGCTCTTTTAGTTTTGTTTTTGTTCATTCATTATTTATTCATCTTCTTTTTGATCACTTGACTCTTCTTTCAATCACTCATTTTGTGTCCTGAAGATGGATCCCTTTTGGAATTTGAAATGTTGACAAGATGTATATAATACTGTGGATAATCGGAAGCATATTTTTCCAACTTTAATACTTACAATATAACAATATTTTATCATAGATATTTTACCATGGATATTCACTTCCATTTTACCATAGATATTATTGGAGTCGTCTACAAAGGCCAAGGAATTACCCAGACGAAGACGAAGGAATTGGAGGCCAAGGAATTGCTCGGACGAAGGCGAAGGAATTGCCCAAAAGCCGCAAAAAAATTTCAAAAAATCTTGTAGATGTAGTGTTTGAATCATGTTTTTGATGGTGGAAATGGATTTAACACCATCAAAAACATTTAGAGCACCTAAAATTATACTTTTTGGTAGTTTTTAATTGGATTTACAAATGGCCATGCTAGATTTTTTAAAAATATAGCCAGAATTTCCATAACTTTCAGGGCAAAAAAGGATAATTAACTTGCCATTAGGCTTTGTTACAATACCATGGATCATCAATACTATGGATCATCAATACCAGAGGCCCAAAAACCATCTCTCATTTCACAATCAAAATATTTTATTTGAATTCAATTTTATAAAAAAATTAATTAGATCTAAAAATAAAAATATTATAATTACTTCTAAGATATATCTAAGCTCTCTATCCCATTAAAATATATAATACATAAGGAACTATAAATTAAGACTAATTTTACCATATAAATTAAAATAATAAGCACATAAAAAATTAATACTCAGAATATAAAATGATTTTTAACCATGAATATAAAATGATTTTTAACCATGAATATTCACCTCTATTGTACCATGGATATTATTATGTTTTAAATAGGCTTTGTTACAATACTATGAGCTAATACCACGGTTCATCAATACTACATGCCAAAAAACCATCTCTTGTTTCACAGTCAAGATATTTGATACTTTTTTTTTTAATTACATTTTTGTGCCAAAAAATAAAAAATAAAACTATTAATTAAATTTATTAATTAAAATATTTTGACTCTTGAAATTCATAAAAAAATTTAAATTTAAATTAAAAAATAAAATAAAATAAAACTATAATTATAATTATTAATAACTAAACCAACTTAGATCCATCTTAACTCCAGATCTACCAAGCTCTTAGAGGAATCAAATCTCTTGAGGTGTAAATCTTTTCCAAGTTTTGCACTAAAAAAAGAGGTTTGCACCTCTCGAGAGATTTGGTCCCTCTTGGAGTTTGATAGATCTAGAGTTAAGATAGATTTAGGCTAGTTAATTAAAAAAAATTAAAAAAATTAAGAGAACAAATTTAAAAAATATTTAAAAGAAAGAACGTAAACAAATTAAAAATCCAAAATAAACAAGTATTTTGGGAAATCATACCTTTACATTTTCCCAAAATTGTGTTCTTTATATTCCCTGTTCCCTTTATATTTCGTGTTCCCCATTACCTGTGCTCCCTTCCTCTATTGTTCCCAATTACCTGTGCTCCCTTCCTCTATCCTTCCCTCTCTTCGCCTTCTCTCTCCTCCTATAACGCACAAATTATCGAACAGGTAATGAGTTCTGAACCCACCACCCTTTTGAAACCTGTCACTTTTTGGGTGAGAGGAGGAAGGGGATGGGGAGGAGCACCAAGGGAGAGGGATGAAGGGGGTGGAGAGAGGATTTGTGGGAGAGGGATGGAGGGGTTGGGTTAGTGGAAAATGAAGAGGGTACTGGGTAGGGAAATCATCCTCACTTCTAATAATTGTTTTATTTATTTATTTGTGATTTTAATTTTTTTTATTAGTGATTTTTTGGGGAGCTGGGGTGGGTTTTGAAATTTAAATCGATTTTTTGTTTGTTTGTCTAGTGGTCTGAGTTCATCAAGCTTGACTTGTGGCTTGAGAAACTGCGACCCAGGGGCATCTAAGTCATTAAAATCGCCTAGGGATCGCATCCGGCTTGGGCCACACCAACTCTTATCATGACTGGTTTTTCCCATAGAGTTTCGAATCAATGACCTTCACATCGCAAAGTGACTTAACAATACACCCCATCACCATATATTCCAACTTAAACTGAAATTCAAATCTAGGTTTTATATTTTTATTTTTCCAATTTCTGTTTTTAGATTTAAATTTAGTTTATTTTTATTTATTATATTTTATTATTTTCTAAGTGGTTCATGATCTAGCTATCCAAACAATGAGAGGGACACAATACTACAAAAATAGTAAGATTAAGACAGAATAGATTACCATTAGGATGGAGGGGGAACCCGAGGGAAGATGTGGATAAAAATGACAATGCACATGTTTTTCCATATGACTCAAGTGGCCATCCACGCGATCTAAGATTTCCTGTAGGCATCGTTAATTTCATTGGAGACATGT
This sequence comes from Pinus tabuliformis, assembly GCA_031772625.1. Lineage (NCBI taxonomy): Eukaryota > Viridiplantae > Streptophyta > Pinopsida > Pinales > Pinaceae > Pinus > Pinus tabuliformis. The sequence goes on along the minus strand of CM062820.1, from coordinate 876,953,330 downwards.
CAACTTATCTTGCATGTGCCATTGGTTTCACTAAATATCATTCATGAAGGCAAAAAGTTCATTTCTATCATCATGTCCAGCCTTTGAAAGCTACTCCATGGTCACTTGATGTTGCCTGTGCATGGTAAGCATTTCTTTGAACACTTTTGAATTTGAGCCATAATGTACGACGCGACGTGAAAACCCATCAGATCCATGGCGTTCTTCATGTTGATTAGGAGAATTAGGATATTGGGTAGGGGCATTTCCTAATGGAATTGTCACCTCTGGAGGAGGGTGACTGGATTGACCCCAATCCCCATCACCCCAATGGACGCAACCACATTGGCATGGCATTGTGTGATTGGATAGAACCATAAGACAACTAGAACTATAAAGAGAACTCAAGACTATCCACTGAGTCAAGAGACTTATAGCCGAAACAAAGTAGGAACTGTAGCCCTTGGGAAATCCCCAATTTTGGATGCACCCAACCCACCTGAGAAACTCAGGAAAGCAGGGCAATTGAATGTATTTCAAACCAGTAAGCATAAACCTAACAACATCAAATTCAGGGCCCAGTTAATACCACTGCCAACCTTGACCCCTATCCACTAGCCACAAACAAATACTAAACAAAAAATATGAAATACTTGATGGGCCTCACAGTCACACTCCCACAGTGGCACTTAGAACCTAGGAAAGTAACAATTTTTGCAAACTTCCCAACTCCACAATGACCTCCAACCCCCCTTCTTAGATTTACCAAGTGACATTGATAGAGAAGTCCTAGGAAGGACGAGCTAAGGACCTAGACTTGTACCCACAAATTCCCCCCCACCACACAATACTGACAATTCACTGGGCCAAAGAAACTGGACTGCAATGGTAACAACCAGAGGGACTCCAACTAAACACAAAATCTACAAAACACCTAAATAGAACAAGAGAGACAAGGGCCACACATATTTTTCATGGGAAAAAAATAACCAGAGAGAAGCAGAGAAAGGAACCTAACTTACCTCCAAGACCTCTTGACCATGAGGAGAGGAGCACCACTGTAGGCCCGTCACCGGAGAATGGAGTGCAACTTCATCTCTTTCCAGCTTCCCAAAATGCATAAACCTTCTAGGTTCCTGAGCCTAGATTTCACTCGCATGCCCCTTTTTGCCTCGATAGTGCAAGCAACATGGGCAATATAATAGACAACTACCATTTCCACTAAACATTAACAATTTTGTAGGGCCTACATAAGGTTGGCCCTTTCGGTCCTCTGAACACTAGACCACCATTGACAATCAACGACCGTAACAGAGGACCTCAAACTGCCTTCCTGAGCTTGACATGCTTGATATAACTGGGTCAAGCTCATTTTGCATGGGGGGAGCTTGCCACGTCGTCCTCCCTGTTAATGGTTGCGGGATCCGATGGGTGGGCTGACGCTCCCCTTGATCCCACTATTCATTTGATTTTCCACCCCAATCAGGGTTTTCTTATAGGTACATAGCCATTACAATAGTATTTCTCATCAATATGTCACTTGCCAGGAATTCAACCTGAATAGGGGAGATAACAACCATTCTACCCAACCACCTGAGATAACCCAAATTGATCACAACTATCAAATTTTGTATGCAAAGATTAACGATAATTTTCAAACCTTGCAAGAATATGTAAACTTTAATATGGTTATTAATAAATTTACCAAAACTATAAATGAATGAAAACATTGATGTTCTTCAAAAGTTTTTGATAGCTTCTCACACACCATATTTATTTTTTTAACAGTGGAAAAACTTATTGTAACTCAGTGGTCAAACCACTAGTGGGGACAACCATCACTAGTTATTATACATGAAAACATGTTGACTCGTAATTGTTATTCAAGTAAAACCATGCCACCTGGAATTACCCGTTGGTGGTCTGTAAGGGGGCAAACTTTCGCTCTTGTCAAATGCCTCTGGGTCTTGAACTATTAACCTGTTTTCTTATGTTCGAGGAAGACAAACTCTTAGCCAAAAAAAAATAATTTTAAGGCATACTCTAGGCCCAACAACCTCTCACACACCTACCACATCAAACTATACACACACACACATATATGTTAGAAAATTATATATTACAAAGCAATGAAACACATAAAATATTACAGAAACAAAAACACATAAAACACATAAAACACATAAAACAAGAGAGACACATATGTACGTGGTTCACCCAATTTGGGCCACGTCCACACAGAAACAACTAGTCATTCATTTTATAACAAAATGAAGAAATACAACCTACAATAGATCTATTGTAATTTCCTTTTCTTTCTCACACAATATCCTCTTTCTTTCCTGCTCAGAATACACAACTACACAACCGCAATACAATTCCCTCATATAAATTGAGAGATTGTCTTCTAGGGCAAAAAAACCCTAAATTAAACATAACTTCTACCATTAGATCAAATGAACGACTTAGATTGACTACGAAATTACAATATTTTACAAGACAAATTTTCATCTATTTTTAGCTTCGGGGGCACTGCCCTTGAATCCCCATCAGGAGGGGGCTCATAAAATCGCTGCCACCCCCCTAGACCCCTTAACGACGAGTAAATAGGTGGCGTTGCCATCTCGTTAGAAACTAATGTCCAACACATCGATACCTTTAAATAAAAAAAATAATCAGACTCCACACCCAACTATATATATATAATTTCACCCATTAACTTTTTATTATAAATATATTTTACAACATTAACCATTTCAAATATATAAACAAACCATAACATCCATTTCAAACTCTTTAAACAAACCATATAATTCAATTAACATTAATTATAATTTAAAAATTAACTCAAACTTCTTTATTCTGATCAATATAAGGAATATATTCATAATTATAATTTAGAAATCGACTCAATCATTTTTATACTTATCATTATAAAGAATATATTTTTATTAATATGTTGATGGGTTCTTTCAAAATAATAAAGGCTATTAAAACTTACAATATTAATTTTATTGTTTTACAATATATTTCATTAAAAGACATATTATTACAACGACTGAAATACTTTGGCCTTAGACCCTTAAATTTAATTCCAAAGTATATCTGCCCTATACTTGACAATGCAATTTATCGCAAGATTGGGCACAAACTTTGAAGAGACCAGCGCAGATTCTGAGTCTCTGAAACCTCTCGTTTATTGGTTGATATCAGGCACAAGGAGTTTGACATTTGGACATATCTGATTGAAAACAAAGGCTTCCACGTTCACTAATCACCTCCATAGTGCAGTAGTAGCTTTCAAATCAAACTGCAGACATGTTTACATCCAATTGCAAATAAATTCCGCTATCTCCTCTGATTTGTTTGGATATCAACGCTGCCTCCTATCAGATCTTCTCAATCCACAATCTGCTACAAAAGAAAATATATCTGAGTTTCTATTGTTTCATTGGTTTCGAATTAACGGTATGCTTCCCCACTGTCTCACTTCCAAATGGTTAGTTGCCATTCGGAAATCACACAATTTGGTTAGTTGCCAGATGGCAGCTGCGAAATCACACAATTTGGCAATGATTTTACATTTATGTGGTGGTCACAACATGATTATGTGTGATGGTTTTCAACGATGAAAGGGCTCAAGATCCAAGGAAGGTCATTTCTCTTTTATGAGAAGTGAAGTGTAGTTGACTACTTATAATACATAAGTAGTGCTTTTTCTTTTATTTTCTTTTCTCAGAGCTAAACATTGGCCATTTTTCATCCAGATTAAGTGGATGGTGGACAGATTTCCAAATAGACAATTACCTGACAAATTATAATAATTGTATTGAAAAATTCGAAGGGAAAAAAAGAAAAAGTAATATAAACGCAATTTCTTTATGAATTTAGGTTTCAAACGAAGTGAGTACAATGGCAAGGGAAAGTATATTAGAGGTTAGGAAACTATTCTCACTCTTTATAAGTGGGCAAGAATGATTTAAATAAATTTCGGATATTTTAATATTTGGGTTATCAAAATATATCTAATTTTTAAATGATTATAATGAGTTTATGCTTGAGTGTTTGTTGTTGTTGTTTATATTTTAACTTTTTTTTTTTTTTTTTACATTTTAATAGATATGAAAATGATGTTATTTAGAATATTTAATTATGGTGATATAGATAGCAAGACATACAATGAAACAAAAATATTTAACTCGAGGAACATTGATATTTAATGAAGGATTGTTTTTAATGTTATTTTATATTAATGAGATTATAATTTAAAATATAAAGTTTTTTTAAAATTACTATTAATTTATGAGACGCTATGATTTTTGATAGTCAATCCTTTACAATATGTTTTTATCTCTCTATTTTGTTAACACCTCCACACTCTTGCTCATACCATGTAATGGGTATCTTTATGTTGATTGCAAATTCTGGGAATATCCCAGATTTTGACAGTCAGGAGCAAGGTCAATTGTTTGAACTCAGTCTTTTTTTTTTAAAACTATAATGGTTATATTAATTATTTAAACTCGGTTGGGTCGAGGCCAAAAACAACCATCTTTACAATATTTAGAAATAATTTTAGTTGTAGCTATCCTTTCCTTACATAGGTGTAGATTTACTCTAGATTAAGGGATCGGGATCCATGTAGATTCTTCATCATTCTTGTTGAAAGCTCCTTGTGGCAGGAGGCATCCCTGGTTTGATTTTGCGTCTGCTTCCTTATTTGAGCCACATAGAATATGGAAAAGAAGGTGGGAGGAGAAATCTTGGAGCACGTATCTCAGCCTTTGAAGTGTCTTGTTGAGTGCCAGATTGCTGAAGTGGTCCTCCGAGTTTAATATCTTTATCAAAATTTCTGAGTCTTCGAATACTTGTATTTCCTTTTTGCCTTTTTCACGTGCTATCTGACAGGCTTTTAGTAGCCCAAGGATTTCTACCTGGTTGTTGGTTCTCTATCCAAGGCCCCAACTGAAGCTATCTTCTCGAATTCCCTCCGAGGAGTAGATCACTCCGCCTGCTCCTGCTATCCCTGGATTTCCTTTGAAGGCACCATAAAAAAAGATTGTTGTTTTACCCTGTTTCCTCCACCAATCTTGAAAACCTGAGTCTGTTTTTCGTAATCTCCATACAAGAGTTTTACTGGGGCGAGTGGTGTTCTTTATCCTGTCTCGAAAAATATGTTCCCATCCATTTCTTTTCTTCAGGGAGAAGCGTGTTATCATTTTAAAGGGGGTGATTGGCCACAGTCTCGAGGAGTAGTGCTTTTGCTTTTGCTGCCACTTTCAATGGGGAATTTGAAATGCTATTGAAGATCTGATCATTTCTAGCGAGCCATATTTTCCAGTAGATGAATTTAGGAACTGCTTTCTAGATTCCGTTCCATGCTATCTTTCTTTGGGTCTTATGAGGATATTGCATTCTCCAGCTGCTGAAAAGGTTAGCTATTTTGACTTGTGATGGGGCAGAGACATTGAGGCCTTGGAGGATGCAGTCCCAGACTTCTTGAGAAAAAGTGCAATCCACGAACACATGCTCCATGGTTTCCTGAGCTTTGTAGCAGAGAGAACACCAATGTGGCCCGTGAATGCCTCTTTTACTCAGATTGTCGCCAGTTAGCACTTTCCCATGCATTAATACCCAGGTGAAGAAGTTTATTTTGGGAAGCCCAAGAGGATTCCAACTCTGTTCCACACCGATGCAGTGTGGCTCGAAGGTTGCTGTGCTTGAAGAGAGGCAAATCCATGCCTTACCTTGTAAATTCTAGTCTTTCCCCATCCCCATTTATCTGTCGAACGCATGTGAACTAGTGCCAAGGCCGTTAGCGCTTCTTCCAGGAGAGTCTTTTGACTGCATAGTTGTTCAGGAACTCGTGGAATTTCCCAGTTTCTCCATTTTCCGGAGTCATCCCAAGTCGAAATATCTTCAAGGGTGAGGATTCCTTGCTGCATGAGGAAGTTCCTGATTTCTTTGATTGCTTCATTTTTGCTCAGAGGCGACTGTCCCATTATGATGTCTTGCCATAGCATCATGTTTTTTTCGTAGCCTGGGATGTGATACAAGTGATTTTGAAAGAAGTCGAGCCCCCGATGGCAAAGGTGCCATATCAACTTCCCTTTGATGCTGTTATCTATCCGAATGTTTCTTAGCATTGAGCCTTTTCGATAATTTTTTTATGACTTGACTAATAGGGTGTTTGTTGTTTGAGAAGAAGGTCCAGAGTATTTTGCCTCCAAGAGCTAGATTTGCAAGGCCTGGGTCTCTTATTTGCAGCCTCCTTCAAGGATGGGATGTTTAAATGTATCCCAATTCACTAAATGGAATTTTATTTGAGTTCCTCTTCCTCCTCTCCATAGAAAATCCCTAATCATTCTGGAGATCTGTTATGTGATCTTCTTTGGAGCTAGCAGAAAGGAGGCCTGATAAATTGGCAGGGAGGACAAAACATATTTTATGAAGATGAGTTTTCCAACATTGGTGAGCCATTTCCCTCCCCAAGCTGTAATCTTGGACTTAATTTTGTTTATTACTTCTTTCCACAACGATAATTTGTTAGAGCCCAGGGTTAATGGTAACTTGAGATATTTGATTTTATTCCAAGAAGTATATCCCGAAAATCGTAAGGAGTAGGCTATTCTCTGAATTGCTTGTTGATTCACATTCCACCCGTATATTGCACTTTTCCTTTTATTTATAAGAGCTCTTGATATGCTGCAATATTTTTGAAGGATTCCACTGTAAACTTTGGCTATCTTGATGGAGGCTCCGCCTAGAAGAAGAGAATCATCTGCGAATAATGCATGGTTGAGAGGCTCTAGCCCTTTCGTCAACCTGACTCCTGGAGCTGTCCCTGCTTTCTTTTCAGCTATTTGTTTTCTAGTTAACGAGTCTGCCATCAGTATGTACAAGAAAGGGGAGAGGCGGCAACCTTGCCTTATTCCCCTTGAGGCTTGAAAATAGTTTGCTGGCCTGCCATTAACTAAAGGTGATATCCATGGCTTTTCAGTACAAGCTTTAATCAAATTGACAAAGTTAGAGCTGAAACCAAAGGAAAGGAGGACTTTGTATAGGAAAGAAAGATTTACTCGATCGAATGCATTTGCCATGTCGAGCTTTATGAGCATACCTTGCTCTTGCAGAAGGTAATTGGAGTGTATGAATTCTTGCACCTGTATTACATTGTCTAGTATGTGTCTCCCTTTGACAAAGCCTCCTTGGGTGGGAGAAATGAGTTTCCCAAGCAATGGCTTGATTCTGTTTGCCAGCAATTTTGTCAGTATTTTGTATGATGCATTGCAGAGCGAGATTGGCCTAAACCTGTCAAAAGTGCCCGGATTCACTTCTTTTGGTATTAATGCAAGGAAGGTTGAGTTAGTACTGCCTCCCACTTTGGCTTTTTTATGAAAAGCTTTAATCATCCTCAGAAGATCAGTTTTTATTATTTCCTAGCAGATTCTATAAAAATGAATTGAGAAGCCGTCAGGTCTTGGTGCCTTGTCTGGTTCCATGGACCATATTACTTTACAGATTTCTTCCTTGGAGAAAGGTTTCGTAAGACTAGTGTTTTCCTCCTTTCTTACCAAAGATGGAATGTGGGATAGAAATTCCGAGATGAATTCTTCTCTCCCATTCCCATCCTCTTTATACCAATTTTGGAAATGATCTCCTACTACCTTTCTTAGCTTTTCTTAATCTTGGAGCACAGTCCCATCTGAGCAAGTGATTTCAGAGATATGATTTCGAGATAACTGGGCTCTATACTACCTATGGAAGAAAGAGGTATTTCGATCTCTAACTTTAAGCCACAAGCTACGAGACTTAAATCTCCAAGTCTCTTCTTCATGGCGGAAAGTGCAAAATGATTTGATTTGGGCAGCTTGTCCTTTTTCTAAATCTAAAGCAGATATCTCCTTACTTTCCAAATCCATTTGCAGATCTGATAAAAACTGAACTCTCTCCTTTCTATTGCTGGTAGGAGAATTTGAGGATTCTTTAATCCATTTTTTCAGAGCTCTCTTGGTTATTTTTAGTTTCTTATCCCACATGAAGCTGGGAGATCCTATCACAGGTATGGACCATGCCTCCAAAACAATTTCCATGAACCCTTCTTTACTTGACCAAAGCGGGTTGAATCTAAAGGGGATATGACCCAAATTTTCTTCCTCTTCCAGCTGTAAGAGAATAGGTATGTAATCTGAGGCCAGCTTTGGGAGAATTTTCGAGGAGATCAGTCTTTTTCACAGCAACAAAGAGCTCTACACTAGGAAACGATCTAGGCGAGCAAATATGTGTTCTGCCCTAGCTCTATTGTTTGTCCAGGTGTAAAGACCTTTCTTCGATTTGAAGTCAAGAAGATCCCACTGAAGTATTAGCTCCTCTACTAATGGAAGCATTTGGTCCCTGCCACTATTGCTGCCTCTCTTTTCTTTTGGATGAATGACGAGGTTGAGATCTCCAGCCACTATTATATTTTGAGGGGAGTAAATGTCTAAGAAATCAAACAAGGTCTGCCACCATTCTTTCTTCTCTGTAAGGTGGACTGGAACATAAAGGTTGAAGAGAGAGAGATGGAGAGCTTACTAGAGAGGTGCCGAAGTTCGGTGAATATCCAATGTTGGGTCTAAAAGGAGCTTTCTAGTTGATACTTGTCTTCCGACCAAAATGTTGCTAGGCCACCAAAGGAACTTCTTGCACTAATGGCCTTTCCTGCATTTTTTCCCCATTTTAATTTGTTGATCTCAAGAAGGGTTTCCCATTCAATCTTGGTCTCTTGGAGCATGAGGATCTTGGGAGTTTTATTTTCAAAAGATCTTTGACTGTTTCAGCTTTTGAAGGATTCCCCAAGCCTCTGCAATTCCAAGAGACTAGTTTCATTATTTAACAGGATTGGAGTGAGTTGATTCCCCCTTAGAGGGCCTTGTTCTGGTGTTTCTCCCGATAGACATTTCAATGGTGGATTGGATGCCTTGCATTTTTTGCCTCTCCACCTCTTCTTCCCTGGCTTCCTTATGAGATTTGCTTCCAACTCTTTAGATGGTCTCTCGAATGTCTCGTCTTCCGATGACCCAAAGGTTTCTAGGGGTTTTTTCCTTGTCATTTCTGCATATGTAGGAGAGGAGGAGGTTCCTGCTAGGGAGTCAGGTTGGGTTACTTCTATGTTCTTCTTTTCTGCTTTGAGCGAAGGAACCTGGTGTTCAATCTCCTCTATCTATGTTTCTGGAATTTCAATTGAAGTGCTGAGGATTTCGAATGGGTTTATTGAGGATGTTGTCTTTGGTTGTTCTCCTCTTCCTTCTGTTGGAACTGTTCCTGTTAAGGGAGTTCTAGACTCCATCGGTAAATCTTTCCCTTTATTCCTGTTACTCACCTTGGACTGGACTGCTTTCTGCACCTGGATCCACTTTTCTCCTTTCGACTTCTCTAAATCTTCTTCCTTTTTTTTTTGCAGTATCTTGCGAAATGCCCATATTCATGGAAATTTCTGCATTTGAATGGTAGCTACTCATAGTCTAACTCTTGGATATAAGACTAGTCTGCTATTGTTAACTTTATGGCTTCAGGTAACCCTATTTCCAAGCCGACTTCGACGCATATTCTTGCACATGAATACTGATCCCTTCTCTCTACTCCATCTATGTATTTTTCCAGGGTGTTACCAATTGTTTATAGTGACTTTGGGTTCCAGCAGTGCAGTGGAAGATGAGGGAGGTACATCCACACTGGAACTGCTGACGGCACATCTTGTGTCGGATCGAAATCTAGTGACCATGAGTTTAGATACAGACCTTGAGGTCCCATGAAATATGGTCCATTCCTAAAGATGAGATTTTTGTCTTCTACTGAACAAAAACAATGACAAAAAAGCCCTTATCAACCAGGAAACTTCTGATGCCTTCCTTTACTAGTGGTTTCTAGTTCCTCTATACCCATGCCTCAACAACCTTGGGGGAAGGCCATAGCCCTGCAAATTGACCGATGAGCCCTCTTTCAGCGAAGTTCAAAGCAGATCTGTAAGAATCTTCAACGGGCAAGGCGACTATGGGGATACTGTCAAGTTTCTTTACAAAATTGCATTGAGTTTCCCTTACTGGGCGTTTACTACTATCGCCGATCAGCTTCCTAAACGCAAGGATCTCTGGTGGAGGAGGCGAAGGAGGAGGGCCCTCAGGGCCCCCTCCCAAGGCCATGGTGATGGAGGGAGTACTCATATTGCACCAGGGGTTGCTACACGCGCGAAGCAGAGGCGTTCACTTACGGCTTAGATTACTTGTTTGACCTCAGTCTTGACCATTAGATTTAAGGATATTCCTAGAAACTGCAATCAACATAAGTTTAGCACCATGGAACAACCAACGACTAATGAAAAGTGAATCCTCTTCCCTCCTGCTAGGTTTTTGAAAGCTATAATTAGAAATAAGGCTTTCAAACTCTATTGGAACCTCCATGATGCTTTTAGAAATCTCTAGTGGATTCCCCCATATTACTAATTCTTAAATTATGGTGAGTTGATATGATTTCCACTTCGATGTGAGGAATATTTGGACCATTATCTTCCAAAGGCCTAGACTTTCTCATACATACTCTATTTTAAGTACATAATAGCTAATTGGAGAGGCTTCAATGAGAAGAATAAATGATCTGAAGGACTAAGTATGTGTATGAAAATCCAAAGCTATCATAGGGTTAAAAAATACTGTTTAAGGCTTCAAAAGTGCATAAAATATTGATGAACCAAATTTTACAAAATAAACATTACCTTTGAGATATTCCAAATTATAATATCACTCTTCTAAAGCACCAATAGATTCATACGGTACAATATTAGTCCATTTTGGATCATCCCTCCATATTTTGGGAGGCTTTTGGTCTCCAAAGTTTTAAGCATAATTACCAACTTGGAAAAATTGTGACCTCAAAATGAGAACAATAACTCCAAAAAGCCATATTCTTGGGTCAACAACATTAAAAAAACCCTTGTTTAAAAAGATGACACTAACAGTAGCAATACTTTTTTTGGGTTCTTAAAAAAAAAACCTCTTTGAAATCATGGTCTTCACAATGAATATATTGTAGAAATTTTACCATGAAACAAAAAGCAATGACGCTAGTAGAACCACCTTTTGGAGTTACGTTGACCACTAGTCCCATTGCATGTAAAAAAGCTAAAATCATCTCCAAATCATCTATTTTTTTTTAAGGGTGAAAATTCCATTAAAAATGCATGTCATATAAATTTTAAAAAATTATAATAAAAAAGAAACTTAAAAAAGAAACCAAAAATAAATAATATAATAAAAAAGTCAAATTAAAAAATATAAATTAAATGCTAAAGAAGACATCATGAAAAAAAATAAAAATAAAAAATAACTTGAAAAATCAAATTATAAAAAATAAAGTTAAAGAAAAAGAATTAAAAGAAATGAAAAATCATAACGAATGTGACGGGGATGTTGTGATTCTCAAAATCATGTCCCATACCCTACTCCCACCCATGCCATCCATTGCTCTCCCTCCCTCTCTCCGCCCCTGTCTGTTGATTTTCTCATGAAGCTAGGAATATAATAGTTTTTCACAATTAATAACTACTTCTAATGATACAATCAATTCTTTACTTCAATCATCAAATAGCTATACATGAAAAGCTTTAGCCACTAAATTAGTCAATTAGTGCAGTAAATAGAGATGACAATAAACAATGAACAGTAAACAAGAGACACCAAGAATTAGGCTCACAGCCAGGGAAAAACCCACAAGGGGAGAACCCAACCAAAATTCTTTCCTTATGAGAGAGATTTTTTCCATCAAAAGTACATAAAATATATTCCAATAAATCCAAATCTGACCTCAATAAAGTCCCAATTAAAACTAGTCAACAAGAGAGAGAAAGCCAACTTTTGGTCAATGAAAGTAGTCTACAAAAAGAGGCCCAGATTCGGCCCTAAGAAGAATGAGGTATAAGGTTGAAATTTGGATCTAAGATGGCCACAAAACAGTCAACAAAAATATTCAAAAATTTTAGTCAAACCAACAACCTAGAGATGCAATCAATGTAGGTCAACATGCCAAATAAGTGTGTGAAATCTCAGTCAACTAAAGACAATGAACTCCAGAAATCTTCTCCCTTCTCAATTGATCAAAACAAAGGTAGAACATGAACCAATATACTCAAGACAAACAAGGTCAACGCAACTCCAATAGAAGAAGTCAACACAACTCAAATTAGTCTTCCTTCTAATCTTCACAGGAGTGGAATCTCACTTGATGATGATGGATGGTCGAATGAATGCCAATCAATGCCCAATTTATATGAGTGTGACGTGGGATAATTAGCCCTAAGTGGGGCCGACTTGAAGAGTTTATGACATTGACTTGTAGGGTTGACAAAAATAAATTTCCTTCATGGTTTTTAATGAAAAATACTGACCTTTTCTATCGAAATTTTCAACACTCCCTCTTATATAGGGAGGTAGTTTTTCATTCTTTATCAAGATCAATCTTCCTAACTAGTTCATAGGTTTCACAACCCATAACCTAAGGAAGATATCACAATCCAAGTCTCTCTCTCTCTCTCAATCTCATCGTAAGGAAAGATACATGACATCCATTTCATCTCAAAGCATCTCCCCAACCATAAGGTCTCACAACACACAACTTAAGGGAGGACTCAATAGTACATCTCCTGGACCACAAGGTCTCACAACACACAACCTATAGGAGGAATAAAAAATACAACTCATAGACCACAAGGTCTCATAGCACACAACCTACATGAGGATTCAACAACACATCTCCCAAACCACAAGGTATCACAACACACAACCCGCAAAAGGAATTAACATTACATCTCTCGGACCACAAGGTCTCACAACACACAACCTACATGAGATGGTCCATAATATGATGTTATGAAATTAGTGCTTCCTCTCTCTTAGAGAGGGGTTCTTAACAACTCTAAGTTGTTCTCTAAAATAACCAAACTTCATATGGGACAATGGCTTTGTCAACACATCAACAAATGACTCATTAGTAGGAATATGTTCAAGCCTCATAGCTCCACTTTGGACAATATTACAGATGTAGTGATATTTGATTTCAATGTGTTTTTACTTGTCATGAAACACTTGGTTGTCAGATAGCTTTACACAACTTTGATTATCACAATATATGATAATCAACTCCAACATTTGATAAAACAAATCAAAGAATATTTTTCGAAACCATATAGCCTCACAACAAACTGAACTAGCTGCAATTTATTCAGCTCCAACAATACTGAAAGCGATAAAGGTTTCTTTTCTACTAGGCCAGGAAACCATAGTGGAGCCCAAGATAAAACAATATCCAAAGGTGCTCTTTCTATCACCAGAGCTACCAACCCAATCAACATCAGAGAAACCAAACAGTTTCCATTCCCCATTAGAAGCATACATTAGACCATACTTAATGGTACCTCATAAATATCTTGTAAGGTCCCACCTTACCAACCATCAAGAGTGTAGAGAAGTAAAGGTTACGTTGAACACTATCACTCAATTTTTATTTACTCATAATATGACTAACTTGGTTATCATGAATATCATGTTCCTTCATCTATTTCAATATAAGAATATAACATAAGAAGTCAAGGATAACTTTCCCTTAAAACCAATTCCAAAACACATTTCTCCTCAAGTTTAAAAGAAGATAGCATGTGCTCTTTTCATACTTATACGTGAGTTCTAAGTAAGACTGGAAATAAATTCCATCATAATGCCATGTGTGAGAATTAAGCTTAGTCATCCTGTTTGACCCCCTAGCTTATGTTAAATAGGTTCCACTTATTGACTCTTTATATCATAACCACAAAGTATGTCACTAGAACCTAAAATATCCTACTTCTATTACAAAAGTCACATATAAGGGCATGATTATTAACTTACATGTAACAAGGTAACTGAAGAAGGAATATGTATCTCTTCATCAGAAAATCTAATCATATGTTTATGAAATGGAAAAATGGAATCACAAAATATATTTACCCAACAATGTTTCTAAATTCATCAACTAAAAATTCTCACTCCCAAGTATTTAGGAAAAACAATTATTTGCAGAATGACATTGCTTCAATCATGAGACTCATATAATGAATGTTACAACAAGAGTAGCTACTGTTACAAATTCAAAAGCATATTATTCTTCAAAAAGAGCTAAGTAAAACAATGGAATTACCAAAATTAGGCACAATTAGTTGTTTGCTACAACTATTTGAGCATAAGACTGCACCCATGAATACATGCAGCTTGGAAAACTTATTATGCTCACTTGTACAAGTAATTAAATCCTACATAATTGGTTACTGTAAAATCGTTTCCAACAACAACCTACCTTTTTCATGATATCTTCAGTTAATAAAAATAACAGTTGTCCTATTCTCTATTCACACTTCAACAACTTATTAAACACATTTTCACATTCATACAAAATATTGCAAACATAAGAAGTTACATCTATTAAATAATCTATTCATAAATTTCTAGTACATAAAAGTTACAGTAAGTCAGACATTTACTCTAACAATTTATATGCACAAAAGCTACAACCATAGAGGTCTTTTGAAAAACACTTTGCAAGCATGGAATCTACAACCATTGCGGTCTTTTGACAAACACTTTGCAAGCATGCAATCTACAACCATTATGGCATTTTGTCAAACACTTTGCAAGCATGCAATCTACAACCATTATGGCATTTTGTCAAACACTTTGCAAGCATGCAATCTACAACCATTGAGACTTTAAAACAACAATTTCAAAGTGCACGAACTAGGTTAGTGTCATCAATATAGATCACTAGGTAAATCCAAGACGATTTTTTTTTCTTCAACAAAACCAAACAATAGACAGTCCATACCGGCAATAACAAATATGAAAAATCGCCCAGATTAGAGGCTCAAAGTCTAAAAACCTATTTTTTGGAATGGAATTTGGGGTTACATGGTCATAAGGTACGGATACCCCCTGATATTGAGCTGAATCACAACGGAAATTCCCAGAAATGTGATTCTCTAAAATAACAACAACAAAGAATCCTAATATCTCATTTATCACTATTATCAAACATTTAGTGTGAAAACTTCATCTACAACTACACATGGAGAAAGAAAACCCAAATTTATGCTAATATGGTATTTTCATCAAACTCATGGCAACTTGCTATGGACAAAAAATCATTATAAACTGAACTTAAAAACTTTGGCAACACATTCTTGTTTTAATCCCCCTGCATGTACATTCTCATACATAGCTGCCATGAAACTATTAACTCATTGTTGGTTAGCTCATAAATAACTTTCTAAATATTCATAATTTTGTAATAATTTAAAATTTAAATTTCCAATAAATTTAAATTTTCTACAACACGTTAAAACATAATAAGAAACCAAAATTTCAAGAACATTGATAGATATACCTAGAAATATATATATAGCTCCAAAGCGATGGGAGTATGCTCTAGCTCCAATATCCTTACCAACTCATTGTGAACTATCTGGTTTTCCAGGAACTTCTCCCCCTGTATTGAGAAATCTAGGGCATTAGTATTAGTTGATT
Organism: Pinus tabuliformis; assembly: GCA_031772625.1. Taxonomy (NCBI): domain Eukaryota; kingdom Viridiplantae; phylum Streptophyta; class Pinopsida; order Pinales; family Pinaceae; genus Pinus; species Pinus tabuliformis. The sequence continues at coordinate 876,937,770 of CM062820.1, read as the reverse complement.
TCTCTTCTATTAGTGAGTGCTTGTGAATGTTTTTTACTTGATTAGAATATGATCTTATTTATGTTAGATTCTTAATGTTCTTTCTTCATCAAACAATAACCAATGCATGAACGTAAATAGACAAGAGACACAACATGTAGGCTATGAGCCATGGCTAAAACCTCTCACTTTTTGAGAGGAAAACCCACACAAATTCTTCTTGAGACCAAGACCTTTGACCTATTAGCCGCTCAAAGACCAAGATACTGTCTTCTCTTCTTCTTCTCCTCTTCAATCTTCTTGTCACCACTGAGATCTTCTTGTTGTCTTCATATCAAGAGCATCAATCTCTTTCCTTGATCTATGGATGATGTACTTCCTTTAAGGTATCACTGAGACCTTGATGTTCCACTGCCTCACTGAGTTTCAACTCTTCCATGACACCTAACTGTCCTTGTAATTTCTGTTCTTGATTACTAGAATTCAAAAGGATTCGAATTCCTCTTACTGCAATGACATCCAAATTTACTTGACTGTAATCACCCACAAAAATAGATATCTGAATTGCTTGATGAATGTTCTAGAGTCTTGAGCCCATCACTTTTTTCTCCATCCAAAAATATCCAACTCGTTGACTGTGATTACCCTCCGAAAATCTAAGAGGAATCCAAATTCTCTTACTGTGCCAAAGATCTAAATTTATCTTTGTCTTGACCATACGAAAAACTCAGAGATATCATCAAACTGTTGGTTATCCTCCATCATCAATACTTCATAAGAATATAAAATTATGACTATGCTCATCCATCTGAAATACAAAGGGATCCGTATTCCCTTTGACTATGATTACATTCAACCTATTTACTGCACCCATCCAAATCCTATGCAAATTACTTTGTGCCTTCTCCACCACAGATCTCAGAGACATACGAAGTATGTTCTGTGGTAATGTGAGGAGCCTAACCTCCTATATATAGTGATTCGACCATATACTTAAGATGACTTTAGCATCCGAATGGGTGTGTCACTTTGGGTGAGCCGACATGAGTTATTACTTCATTTTGCAGGGCGAAATCAAGAGAAGAGGACTGTGCTTGTCTTTGGAGGGTTTTCTAGACACTTAATTGACTCATAAATTTTACACATGCTCAAAAAGAGCTATTCATACATGATATTGATTCTTTGAACTTAATGACAGATCCTAAGGCTATCAATGGGAGCCATATAAAACAAAATCACTTGCTTATGAAACCCATGAAGCAAGGATTACTATAATAATTTTATTTTCTTCATTACATCATTTACAAAAGTCACAATTACATGTCATTATGAAGACCGGACCTAGTTACACTTTTCAACACTCCCTCTTAAATAGGGAAGTATTCATAATGGTACTTGGTCATTCTCAATCTGAAGAATTTCTCATAAGAAGAATCAGATTGGTAACCCATCTATCTAGCATCATATCAACTAGCATTGTCACATAGCAAGGCCTTGACTAACAACTCTATCCACATGATCAGAGCACAATGCTAGTGAGACCAATGATTCATAGATATCATAATCATTGTCTCTCAAGGTACATACTCCACTCGGGTGTTCACAAAGTATGACCTTCTTTGGACTATTCTTATCTTGGATAGCCAGTCCTCAAAGAATATCGATCCACGACTAATCTTATCTTGGATGCCCTATCTCATCCTCAAAGAGTATTAGATGCCAGATGATTACCTAATCCTCCATTTTGTCTTCCCAGGTGAAGACCAGAATGATGTGTCTATCTCTCCCTCTCAATTAGGGAGGACACATCAATTCTAATAATGGAATGTACTCATTCCTACACAAGGAATGTACCTAAGCTCCCTCTTGGCTTAGGAATTTCCAAATTTCTCCCAAGTAAGAAACTTGCTTCCAGGATCCCTCTTAATTAGGGACATACAACATCTCCTCACCCAGCTGCTTGAAGAGCTCCTTCCTTCGATGTCATGAATTTCTTTGTCTGTGAGTCTTCACCTTTTGTGGCTTCTACATAGGGCATAAACCATCCATCACTTTCATCTATGAGTCAGTCATGTCATCATTCCTTTCATCAGAAAGTGATCCATCAATCTTCATTCTAGCCTTTCTTCATGTCAGTCTACTTTATTCATGCCATATTTTCCGGAAGGATCTTACATACTTATATATGGTCCTCTTGGAAGTCATCCACAGTTCTTCACTTTGGCAGCCCTACATAAACTCATCTAGATATTTGTTCAAAAATAAGAAATGAAAACTTAAATCAAAATTACCTCTGCGATGGTATTTCATCATGACATCTTCTTGTAGGTATCAACATCCTGCATACATGCTGGCACTTCTCCCAAAGATATCCATTTTCAAGGGTCTCCATCTTTTTCAGACTTCCATCAGAGCCTTTATATATTTCCAGGAGATTTCCCAGTCAAATATTTCTTAGTCTTATGGATGTTGATTGCCTTTATCATGGTTTCATATCTCACAATCTCTTCCTTCCTTTTCTTCACACATTTAATTCCCAGGGGATTCCAATTAGAATTCCTTAATTGTAGTCAACCACCTCATACTTCATATGAGGACGTATTATGTTGATTTCATCTAGTGTGACTTATGCCTTCCTGCATCCTTTTGCAGGAGGAGATAATTTTCCCTTGATCATGCTTCTCAATATAGAAGTAGTGATCCATGTTACCTGCCACCATACAACATGACATAAAATATTAAATACAAGAATACATACCTCATTTACCTTTAGGTTATCTAGGCTTCTTTCAACAACTTCCTTGATTGAAAATATCTTCAACCACTTGATCTGCTTCATCTCTTATGTCATCATACCATCATACCATGAACTCCACAACTTGGAGTTCCTGATGAAACACTTGCTTCCTCTCTAGATCGATGAACCCTCTGATGAGGATTCCATTAGATAACCTTGAGGATCTTACATATCCCTATTCGACAGATTTTTCCATTTTGACTTGATGTATAATGAGCCTTGTCCTAGAAAACTTCTTCCTTTCCTTAATTTTGCAATGAGGTTCCCAAGATCTATATCCTTCATATTTGACTTCCATGGATTTGTTCTAGACATCCTTCATGTTTCCTATGGTGATGTCACAAGATCTTGTTTCTAATGCTTCCATGATGCCATGATGCATCTTATTATTTATTATAGCCATATCCTATAATATAATATTTAGAAGTTATGTCAACACCTTTTGTGATGGAGACTATCTCAATCATAGTAGAGATATCTTACTTCCTCTTTTCTTGGACTTCTTCTCTTTAACTTCCTCCACTTCTTTGGTGATATGCACTTCTTCTCTTCTTTTCATATTGTCCCTTTAAGACAATCTTTCCTATAATGTCCATAATTTTTACACCCAGAGCATTGAATCTTAGCTTTTCTCTTCTTTCTTTTCTAAGGACCAAAATTTTCCAAACTTCCCTTTCCTTCTTGCAAATGTTTGAGTCATTTAACCTTCAACACTTTTGCCCTCAACTTGTCTTCTTCTATCTTGCATAGAAACCACAAGTTCTCGAATGAGGTAACTTTCTTATCCTCATGGACATTTGTTACCTTGTTCACCAGTTAGTGTATTTAGAATAATGATGATTATCTTCTTGTCATCTCTCCCAGATCTCGCAGTTGAGATCTTATGAAGATATCCCTTCACTCTTTGATACCTTCATTTTTGTGTAGATTAGATCTAAGTCACGTGACCTTCTTTATCGCATATTCAGAGAATATTTTTACGAGATTATCATATACATCTCAATGATGTCTCCAATATTGCTATATGAGTGGACCTTTCATAAGAATCCCTTTCCATGAATTCATAGGAGATAATTTTCATTGATGTGTTCAATGACTTCACTTTCTTCAAGGACTATGTTTATCCTCCTTTTTCATGCAAGGAATTTCGATGACCAAACCAACTTATAGATCTCCTTGCAAGCACGTAGTCATTTTACCAAATTTGATTAGAGAATGAAAGATACTTAATTGACAAGTGAAGAATATGTATTAGTGTTCCCTTTTGGACGATCTTCTTTGAAATGAAAAAGCCTTACTTTAATAAAGAAGACAACGCCTTTTGATCTAGCTCCTTTTGATGATGGTGATTGATGATGATTTATTTACTGCTTGCTTGGATGGTTTTCTTCAAGGGCAATGATATGATCCTTTCTTCAATGAGAGGGAACTTGCCTCATAGCTTTGAAGATTGTGATAATGCCTTCTTGCTTTTAAGATACTTCAACTACTTTGGTAGTGAATGAGTGTAGATCAAAATTGCTTCTAGGGTTTCAAATTTCTCCAAGATGATGTGATATTCATCTTTAATGTCCTTCGAGCTACCTTGATTTGTAGATAACTTGATGAGGGTTTTTGTGTTATTTTGATGATGACTACAGGATCTAAAATTTTTGCTGTTGCATACTACTTCGATCTAGGGTTTTATTCTTCAATGTTGATCTGATTTTTTACTTTTATAACCTTCGAATTACTTAGATGCCTTTTCTTGAAAGTTGATCCTTGAGTGTCTCTTTGATTAGATGCCCTTCCTTTGACTTTTGCACCTTAGCTCCGATACCATGTTGAGAAATCTAAGGCATTAATATTAGTTGATTTCTCTTCTATTAGTGACTGTTTGTGAATGATTTTGACTTGATTAGATTAAGATCTTCTTTATGTTAGATCATTAGTGTTCTTTCCTCATTAAACAATAACCAATGCATGAAAATATATAGACAAGAGGCAAAACATGTAGGCTATGAGCTAGGGACAAAACCTCTCACTCTTTGAGAGGAAAACTTGCACAAATTCTTCTTATAGATATTCCAATTAACGAATACCAAGACCAAGCCCCTTGACCTATTAGCCACTCCTAGAACAAGCCATTGTCTTCTCTTCTTCTTCTCCTCTTCAATCTATTTTCCACCACCAAGATCTTCTTGATGTATTCATATCAAGAGCATCGATCTCTTTCCTTGATATAGTACTGCTGTCCTTTCTTTAAGGTAGCACTGAGACCTTGATGTTCCAGTGCCTCACTGAATTGCAACTCTTCCGTGACACCTAATTTTCCTTGTAATTTATGTTCTTGATTACTAGACTTCAAAAGGGTCCAAATTCCTCTTACTGCAATGACATCTGAACTTACTTGACTATAATCACCCACCAAAATAGAGATCCAAATTGTTTGATAACTGTACTAGGGTCATGAGACCATTGCTGTTTTCTCCATCTGAAAATATCCAACCTGTTGACTGTGATTACCATCCAAAAATATTAGAGGACTCCGAACTCTCTTACGGTGCCAAAGATCTGAATTTATCTCTGTCATTCCCATACGAAAAACTCAGAGATATCATCGAACTGTTGTCTATCCTCCATCATCGAAACTTCAAAAGAATTCGAACTTGTGACTGTTCTCATCCATTTGAAATACAGAGGGATCTATATTCCCTTTGACTGTTATTACATCTGACCTATTTACTGCACCAATCTGAATCCTATCCGAACTACTTTGTTCCTTCTCTGCTAAAAATCTCATAGACATGTGAAGTTTGTTCTATGGTAATGCGAGGAGATTAGCCTCCTATATATATTGATTCAATCATATACTTAAGCTGAATTTAGCATCCGAATGGGTGTGTCACTTTGGGTGAGCCGACATGAGTTATTACTTCATTTTGCAGGCCGACATCAAGAGAAGAGGACTTTACTTGTCTTTGGAGGGTTGTCTAGAAACTTAATTGACTTGTATACATTTTACACATGCTCAAGAAGAGATCTTCATACATGACATTAATTATTTGAAATTAATGACAAATCCTAAGGCTCTCAATGTGATCCATCTAAAATAAAATCACTTTCTCATGAAACCCATGAAGCAAGGTTTACAATAATAGTTTTATTTTCTTCATTACATTATTTACAAAAGTCACAATTACATGTCATTATGAAGACCAAAACTAGTTACACTTTTCAACACCCTGGAACCCCTGAGCTGTAAGAGATCACAATCAATACCAAAATATAGCAGTAGAGAGATATACAGGGCAAGTTGAGGAAGATAAGTTTCACTTTTTCCCAATACTACTCATTGTCAACTCCACCAGATAGAGCTTCTTAGTAATTTAGCTTTGGAATTTCAAATTCATTTCGAAATACATTGGCTACTGTCCAAGTCTCTCCATTTCATATATATATATATATATATATATATTAAATCTCTCCAACTCTTGGTATCACAATGCACCTCCCCCCAAGTGAGAATACATGAGACACATATATAGGAGGAGCAACAAATTCTTGTCATAAAGGAGGAGTAATATGCATGCCTTGTATTCCATTTAGAGGAGTGTAACTCATGCCATTAAGGAGAGGTATGCATGCCTTAGTTAAGGAGAGTGTAACATATGCATTAAAGAGAGTGTAAGAGGAATCTTTTATGACATGTCTTTAATGAGTGTAAGAGGAATATGCCATTCTTTGATGAGTGCATAAAAGAGAGCATAATATATTATTAAAAGAGAGAGAGAGAGTTACATAGAGCCATGAGAGCCATGAAGGAGAAAGGTGTGAAGTGATTGAGGTGATGAAGGTGACATGTAATTCCTTTTAATAATATCATAATCTATAATAATAATAATAGTGATGATTAAGTCAAGATTGAACTATTATGATTGATTAGTGATTATTTAAGTGATTTTCCTTCAACTACGCTTGATTACTAATTGACGTTAGGTGATTTACTACTTTTGGAAAGTCATACTTGGGAGGTTAGACATGAATTTCTATTTTTAGAAATTCCCTCCAGAATTATCAGAAATGAATTTTTTTATTAAGGAAATTCATCCATGAGCTACCTATGAGTGGTATTCTTATTTCGGAGAATAGGGATTCCCCATCCCTATTGCATGCATCTTCATGCCTTAGTAGATTGAGGACTTCATGCCCTGATCTACTCCAAGGATCCAAGATTCCACACCTTGATCTTTTAAATATTTAGGACTCCGCGTCCTAATCCTTTTGTTATAGATCCAAGACTCCACGTCTTTAGCTTTCATGGATTTAGGACTCTGCGCCCTACACTCTAATTTCCATGGCTTATCATCTACTCCACTTTGAAACTTCATGCTCTACCTTAAGGTACTGATTGTGAGCTCATACCCATTTGATGGTTTGTTGGTAAGGTCTTGTTCCAAGACCTGCACACATCACAATCTCATAGATCAAAGGAATCAAATGAATTTCATAATTAACTTATTCACATTTTACCAAGGATTGTGCATGAATTCCACAATCATTTTGGTTTTGGAGAAATTATTTCCGCAGTCATTTATAACTTGAGCATCCTTGTTGGAAATGACCAGGTCACCTACCACATCCCTCTTAGTACAATATTAAGCACATATAATCCTACAAATCATGTATCATAATTAATCATATGTTCCACAAAAACATGATCATCCATGGATCTATGTGTCTCAATCTTGGATCACCATCCATGTCATCCACCTATGTCTAAACTAGGACACCAAAAGAGTAAACATCAAAAATATGCACTTAACCAAAACCAATATTTATCATAATATCGTAGCAAATATGTGACATAAATCAGGGCTATAACATACACGCATATACATAATTTTGGCATGCATAATCTTATATCATTGCATCAAAAACACCCTTTATAAGTGTCACACAACTAATCTTGCCAAGGTGGGGCACTACATAATCCCCCTCTTGGATTCAACTTGGCTCGAAGTTTTCTTATAGTTGTTGGATATCTATATATAGATATATATTTTATATATATCTTTCTAAAATCCAATCGGTTTTTCCATGAAGACCAAAAAAATTACCATTATTAATCAAGTACCATGTATACTTATGCCATACTAAATATATTTTGACATACATTACAATACATACTATATCACAATAATCATCTAATCAAATATATTATATATAGGTAATATTATCTGTAAATGATATAACACATAAAACATCTATCATATAAATTACACTGATCTCACATTCACATGATTGTCGTTTCTCTATCTAATGCATTAAGAATTCAATAATATTTTTATGTGTCCTTATCTTAGGTTTCTATAGAAAAATTGATCTCGTTAACTAACAAACAACTCCCACATTGGTTGTATAAACAACAATGATGGTCCATCCCATGGGATAATCAAATTTGCATACAAGAAGCATCGAATCATCCACATACAATTGTTAGTGAAACTACACAACAAAACATGTCATATATATAACCCACTCTTACATCCCACTTGATTTATGTCTTCTTAATCCAAGTTTTCCCTTTTTCATTCCATAAGACACCCTTGCAATGAAAATCTTTAGGATATACTTACATTTTTTTTTATACTAAATATTTACTCTTTAGGAAAAATCACAATTTGAGGTTCAAGACATACTTTTTATTTTATTTTTTATTTTTTAAACTAATAATCTAAGTTTCCATATAGTCCTCATTGACCCACTTTTGTATTATAGACCATTCCTTGAATTCCCATAATTTTCATTATTATTCACTTATCTTACTTGAGAATCAATTATGAATGACTTAGTTAGAAGATATTCATTCCAAAAACAATTAAAGATATATTTTTGAAAGTGGCTTGTAATTAAGGACAACTTTCGTAATTATGTAGATACTATATCTATATTATTGAATCTATCTTGATAACTGTGAGTCAACCTATTTTCCAACTATAAAATCACTCATGATTTCTATTCAATAATTAATCAATTCATTTGGTTTCAAGTTTTATTCCTTACTATTAATACATACACAAAAAAAACAAGCTATGAAGACCATACATTTCTCAAACTTTGAAGAATCTTGTTGATTTTAAGTAAGGTTTAGACTATCATAAATACATTTCTAGCCTAAAGATAAGTTTTTTTTTTTACTACCTCCCAAAAGATTACAACCTTTTGCAGGACTACTAACTACTCATACAACTAAGCACAAAATTCCTAAATCCATCAATGTCTTCCATTCCACATATAATACAATCGTCTTAGGCTTCTAAATCATGCAATAATTTCCAATTCATCAAAATTTGATCTCAATCTCCAATTTCTCCCTTAAAAAATATCACAAGCACAGATTCTTGTAAAACAAGAACTCAACTAAGCTTTTCATTAATCACATACCTTTTTCTTCAAGTTCAAATAACACAAAGTTCTCACCACAAAAAATGTTTATCTTCTAAACATGTTATTATCTAAACAATTTACAAGTTAATAAAATTCCAAGAAAGCAGTTCATCAAGTTCATAAACAATATGAATTTGGATTCGATTGCCTAACTCACAATAAACAATATGAATTTTGATTCGATTGCCTAACTAACAGTAGTTTAGGGCAGTTCATGAGTTCAATCCTCATAGTTTCTCTAATTAATTTGGTTAAATAGAATTTGTCCAATATACATTTGACAAAATCATTAAAGAGACTATTATGACTTTCCTAGAGCTAATTTGTCTTAAGCCTATAGAAAATACATTTCATCAACTTATCACAATAATCTTTTTCTACATTTCAAGCATTTGAAAATCAATTCAATTCTACCTACATACAAAATAATTACAACAATAGAGGATATATACCTAGTTCACACTTGACTCCATATATCAAAATCAATTATTCCAAACATTTTAATGGTGTTCACTATACCACTCTTAGTATTTTAATTTGTAATAAAAAGAAAATAATGGATTTAAATCTCAAGAAAATTCATGTTAAGAATCTCTATCCATTTAACTTTAATTACACATAATCAATGCTCCTTAATCGTGTTTATGAGATTCCATCAAAATATTTGTGTTCATTCTAATGAGAAGAATTATTTAGCTCATAGATATATATTAGTATGGATTCCACACCCATACCTTACCTCATTACTTAGGTCACAGATATATGTTAGTATGGATTCCACACCCATACATTAGCTCATAGATATATGCTAGTATGGATTCCACACCCATACATTAGCTCATAGATATATGCTAGTATGGATTCCACACCCATACATTAGCTCATAGATATATGCTAGTATGGATTCCACACCCATACATTAGCTCATAGATATATTCTAGTGTTGAGCACCAGTATTGCACCAATAATGCTGCAACTCCTGGGACTTCTTACTTTACTTTTATCAACCCAGTAATTCGTAACAAACTTGGAAGCTACGGTGCTGTATGCACAAGTACTAGCTCTTACTGCAGGCTGTCACTTGGTCAGCTGGCGCAAGATCACTAGGAGCTCAAGCCAACTTCTATGAGTTTCTAGAAGAAGCTTTTAACTGTGATGAAAGAAAGCTAACTCTACAAAGACTATTCTACTTGCAGAAAGAGAAAGAAGACTGGAGTGTAAAGCAAACCCTAATTTCTCCAACTAACCCTACTTTTGCAGAAAAAGAGATAAAAACTGATGAAATGAGTGCCATTGACTACTGAAAAGGTAAATTACATCTAATCGAGCTATTCCTAAAAGAAAATGAGAAAAGAACATCTTTTTGCATTTTTATGCGTTTTATGTGAAATTGTTATGCATGTGATTTTGTCTATTTGTGACTGTGGCAGAGGTTTGATGGCGATGGAGGGCGGATTTGGTTTTTGCAGAGGTGTAAGAAGGTGTGGAGGGGTACTAAGAAGCCTCTGGTAACCTTCTGAAGACTTCCCCTGCAATCGGACTTCGAAAAATCACTCACAGGAAATTCTACAGGAGGTTGCAGGGGATCTATAAGAGGATCTATAGGAGGATGTCGAGAGCTATTTTTAGAGGTTTTAAGTGTGGAAAAATGGTGGGAAAGGGTAGTTGAAGACTAGAGGGATGTGTTGAGGTGTCTGGGGCTTAACAAGGGGGACCAGGAAAGAAAATGATGGTTGGATTTGTTCAAATGACGAGAGGAAAGCTTATGGAAAAAGTGCAGAAATTAGGGCAGATTCGTGAAGAATTGTGAATGACTTGTGAAACCTGTGAGAAAGGAGATGATGCTGGCTGCTTTATTGATGTATTGTGAGCTGAGGCATGTTGTAAGAGATCTGCACATCTAACTACTGAAACTGAGGAAGAAAAGGACTAGCTGCACCAGGAAAACAGAACCATATCTCTTGTTAACCTAATTTCTGACTTAGAAACATGAAGTGTTGAACAGTACCCTATGAATAGAAAAGCTTGCAAAGATATTTATTACAGAAACAGGAAATAATCTTGGCAAAATGAATCTGAAGCAACCCTTTAACTTTTCAAATCAAATCATCACATTGGAAATTGCATGGAAGAAGAAAAACTGTGTTTTTGGTGGCAACAATGGTGCCTTGACCTCAAATCATGGTCCTAGGAAGGGAGAAAGGAGACCAGGGCCTGTTGTTGTCCTTTTTTAATCTTATCCTATCATTATATTAACCTATTTCAGCAACTGAAACAAAAATCAAGTATGCAAACCATCAAAAGCAACCTATTCTAAACAAGGTAAAATGAATCTATGTAACGGAAATTAACTCATGAACTGAAGAAAAAACATATAAGTACAAAGCAAGAGGTGCTGGGCAGCTTGTGTTGGGCCCTAGCCCAAGAGCTTCAGCCCTATGAAATAAATCAGTGCTGGCTCAAAAAATATGTCATCTTCATTATCAAAATAAAAGTCACACTACATAAACTGTTCACAAAAATAAGCTCGAAAATGAGCTGAACAAGAGCTGCACAAAAGTGTGAAAATTCTATTAATAACTGGCTAACATCCAACTAAACTACTGAGCACCTAAGCCCTCCTATTTATACAACTGGAGCCTCCAACAACTCTCCTAAAATCAAGGAGGATCGGCTCCCAAGACTAGAGATAGACAACAGTTCTTCTTCACTTGCTCGGCTGCCCCTTTGATGCATCAATGTGGATGCTTGTGCTCCGAGCTTTCTGAAGGGGGATTTGAGGTAGGGGTCATAAATGAGGGGGGCACCCTCCTACAAATCCTCTCCCTTGTTTTCCTCGAATATTAGCTGCCAAATGCTCATTAAACCTTTGCTTTTGTCTCAAAATTGACCCAAAATCTGCATAAAGCACACATTAGACTTTTTGGCATAATGACTAACCCAATTCACTCTATTAGCATAAATATAATTAAAAAAATGCAATAAAGTAATGAGAATGGTGGATTAAGTTAAGTTAGAAGGCCAAATGAGCCCATATAATTACCCATTTATGGGGCTCATCATCTAGTATGGATTCCACACCCATACATAACTTAAGGAAAACATAACCTTCAAGTGTTCCTTAAAATGACTTCCATAACTATTCATGCATAAGTCATTTAAGCCTCTTGTTTCTTAGGAAGGTCATACCACAACCTAGTATTGGAGTAATTTCAAGCTATTTGATGCATAATGTCAACCCAAACTACACAAAATCATGTCGAAGAAATCATAGGAATTCCATTATTACTCGTTAAGAATGTATTCCCAAATCATATTTTAACACATCAAATTAATGCACATACATTACTCATGATTCTACATTCGCAGTTAAAAGTGACATCCTTCAAGGTAAATTTTGTTCAGTTTCCAATAGTAAAAAGAGTCAAAGTTAACATGGTGAATTCAATCGTCGTGTTAATTGAATCTCAACCTTACACTTCTTACACATTCCCAAAGCATACACACCAAAGTCATTAAACTATACTACAAATTAAGCCAATATATTTCTTGGTAGATACAATTTCAGCTAGTAATGAAATCTACTGATCCAGGTGGATGTTGGTGGCCACCCACCTATCCCATTTGGACCCCCACAACTGTCTCTTTCAGTTTTTCTGTTTCCTTAATTATAACATAGTTTACTATTTTTAGCAGTTTTTCGGGTCCTAAACTTCCGGAGCCGTTTTGAGGCCCTAAACGATGTTTTTTGGGAAATCCACCGCCAACGATTTTTCTATTTAAAAATCGTCTTTTCCGTCGTAGTCCTCGGAGAGATCTTTCCAACGGGCTATCATGCGCGTCAAACGGAGATAGTACGACCAATTCGCAACCCCGGGAAGTTGATGTACCAACTTACCCAAAAATGGGGCCCACAATTTGGCGTTTCATCTTCTAGGGTTAGGTTTTGGAATGTGAAGGGTTTTCCATTGTTTCTCAACAATAAATAGGCCCTCGAGCCTCATTGTAACACAGTTCGGAACAGTTCAGAGGCATGTAGCCGACACATCTCTTCTCAGAGATAAGCTACCATCGCCCTAGCTGGGTTATTTCTATTTCTATTTGTAAGCATATTTCAGTATTTTATGGTAATGAAATGAAGTATTATTTCCGCTGCATATCTGTCTTTATGGTTATCTCTGTATTTTATTGCGTTCCTGTTTAAATCCGGATCAGTGGTATCAGAGCGGTCTGTTTTTTCTCTGTTTTTCTTTGCATGTCCCCAATGAGGTCGGGATATAAGGAGTTAGGGCTTGAACTGGTCGAACCTTTGCAAGACCAGCCTCGCAAATCTCGACGACCTCCCATGGCGGATGAGAAGAAAGACGAGGGGTAGGAGATCCTATCAGAATCTTTCTCGAAGAAGCCCTCGAGCGGCAAAGGAACGCGATGATGGATAGCTTTGCGCAGATCCTTCAGCGGCTACCCAGAGGTGACGCATCAACTTCCAACAGCTCCTCTGGAAACGTCACACCGTTTAAGGTACAAGTTAATTTTGAAATCCCCATCTTCGAGGGTCAAATAGACGCAGATGCCGTAGATAAATGGTTAAATCTGCTAGATGGGTATTTTTCTGTTCATGAATTTTCAAGTCAGGAAAAGATTGTTTTCACTCTTCTCAAAGCAGCCCCCCACGTCAAGGACTGGTGGGAAAGATACTGCGATAAGAACGATGAAAGTACAGGGTCACTGTTTTCAGCCACCCCCACTTGGAATGACTTTCAGGATGCCATCAAGGAGCAGTACTACCCTGTCAAAAGCTATGAGGACAAATACATCAAATGGACCACACTGCGGCAGGGACGAGACCAAGATGTGCCGGAGTTCACAAACATTTTTCATACCCTTCGCACACAATTGGGTATCAAAGATTCTGAGCTGCATCGGGTACTCAAATACAGCGGCTGCCTACACAGATACATCCAAGAAGAGATGGAGTTCTTGAACATCTCCTCACTCGGCACAGCATACCGATACGCTGTCAAAATCGAGCAAAAGTTCAAACAGAAGAAGCGAGACTTTGGATCTGCAAATCTAAAGCCCAAAGGACAAAGCCAAGGCGGGGTGACCCAAGACAACCCGTCGAAGCCGCAAGAAAAGAACAACACCACGAAGCCGAAGAAGGACACATGAAAGTGGTGTGAGTTCCACAAGAGTCCCACTCATAACACAAGTGAGTGTCGGACCAAGTAGTCGCTGGTGGCTGAGTTGAAGGCTTCTGAATCAGATGCATGTTCCGACTTTGAGTCAGAACCCGACAAGGGGAATGACAAAGGGAAGTAGATCATTGATGCGGATCCCAACGCCACTGTTGCTACTGCCAAGATCCAGAAAAATGAGCCCGAAGATCCAGAGGAGGGGGAACGTCTTTTCCACTCACAGATGTGGGTGAAGGGTTCACCGCTGCAATTCATTGTCGACAGTGGCAGCCAAAAGAACCTCATTTCAGCAGAGGTCGTGAAGCGGTTGGGCCTACCAACTACACCACACCCACAGCCGTACAGTATCGGTTGGCTTCACGAAGGACGAGATCTCAAATTTCGCCAGCAGTGCCGCCTCCCCTACAGCATCAAGCCCTTCACAGACGAGGTATTGTGTGATGTTACACCTCTGGATGTTTGTGATGTACTATTAGGCCAACCATACTTGTGGAGGCGACATGCTGTGTATGAGTCAAGGCCTCGCACTGTCATCATTTCTTTGGATAATTCATTATACAGGATACCGGAGGTAGCCCCACCTACTGCCACCTCTTTGATCACTGCTAAGAAAGGCAACAAGCTCATCTCACAGACTAGGAAATTTATTTTCTGTCTGGTTCGCTCCCAAAGTAAGGGGAAGATCGTTGCTACATCTATGACCCCCGCGAAGGGTTCCTCCACACAGCAACATTAACAGAGGGATACAGTCATGACAGAACACAGGAACAACTTCTCCTTACCCGGAGGGGTACCACACAAGTTTCAGGTGGGCGACAAAGTTTGGTTACATTTGCAGAGGGAGCACCTTACCAGAACCCATCAGAAACTCAGACCACTTCGACATGGTCCTTACACCAATAACAACGCTATAGGAAACAATGCTTTGAAGCACAACATTCCTCCATTCCTTCCCTTGCACCGAGTGTTCAATGTGGACCGTCGCCGACCATGCTCCCCACCATCTCTGGACACATCAGAGATTGTAGAACAGCTCACCAGAGACCCAGCTCAGCAGAAGCTTCCTCATCTCAGGGAGGAACTCAACGCAATGGGGACCATTGCTTCCTAAGGGGGGAGGAATGATCCAGGTGGATGTTGGTGGCCACCCACCTATCCCATTTGGACCCCCACAACCATCTCTTTCAGTTTTTCTGTTTCCTTAATTATAGCATAGTTTACTATTTTTAGCAGTTTTTCGGGTCCTAAACTTACAGAGCTGTTTTGAGGCCCTAAACGATGTTTTTTGGGAAATCCACCGCCAGCGATTTTTCTATCTAAAAATCATCTTTTCCGTCGTAGTCCTCAGAGAGATCTTTCCAACGGGCTATCATGCGCATCAAACGGAGATAGTATGACCAATTCGCGACCCCGGGAAGTTGATGTACCAACTTACCCAAAAATGGGGCCCACAATTTGGCGTTTCATCTTCTAGGGTTAGGTTTTGGAATGTGAAGGGTTTTCCATTATTTCTCAACAATAAATAGGCCCTCGAGCCTCATTGTAACACAGTTCGGAACAGTTCAGAGGCATGTAGCCGACACATCTCTTCTCAGAGATAAGCTACCATCGCCCTAGCTGGGTTATTTCTATTTCTATTTGTAAGCATATTTCAGTATTTTATGGTAATGAAATGAAGTATTATTTCCGCTGCATATCTGTCTTTATGGTTATCTCTGTATTTTATTGCGTTCCTGTTTAAATCCGGATCATCTACTAAGCCCATATCACATTGATAATGATGCATTAAACATATATGAAACTACACATGCACTCCACATATCTCACTCACCCATTGACAATCAAGCCATTCACATGCTTGGGTTTAACCCCAAATTCTCAAGCACATCCTTTACGAGCATGTATTCAAGTCCTTTATCATATTTCTAATAATTTGTATTAAAAAAAAAAGGGGAATATAAGAAAACATTCTTTTCTTTCATGAGTTTCTAAATGACATAATAATAATATCCCTTATGCAACCTATATGCTTCCAGGTCAACATACACAACAATTCAACATGCACGCAAAATAGACATTCATACATCATCAAGCTACAAGCAAGCATGTTGGGCCATTAGGCCCTAGTGTTGTAACTTGGCTCTGATACCATATGTAAGGTCCCACCTTACCAACCATAAAGAGTGTAAAGAAGTAAAGGTTACATTGAACACTATCACTCAATATTTTTTGTTTACTCATAATATGGCTAACTTGGTTATCATGAAGATCATGTTCCTTCATCTATTTCAATATAAGAATATAACACAAGAAGTAAAGGATAACTTTCCCTTAAAACCAATTCCAAAACACATGTATCCTCAAGTTTAGAAAAAGATAGCATGTGCTCTTTTCATAATTATATGTGAGTTCTAAGTAAGATTGGAAAGAAATTCCACCATAATGCCATGTGTGAGAATTAAGCTTAGTCAACCTATTTGACCCCCTAGATCATGATAAATAGGTTCCACTTATTGACTCTTTACAACATAACCACAAAGTATGCCACAAGAACCTAAAATGTCCTGCTTCTGTTACAAAAATCACATATAAGGGCATGATTATTAACCTACCTGTCATAAGGTAACTAAAGAAGGAATATGTATCTCTTCATTAAGAAATCTAATGATATGTTTATGAAATAGAAAAATGGAATCACAAAATATATTGACCAAACAATGTTTCCAAATTCATCAACTAAAAATTCTCATTCCCAAGTGTTAAGGAAAAACAATTATTTGCAGAATAACATTGCTTCAATCATGAGACTCCTATAATGAACATTACAACAAGGGTAGCTATTGTTACAAATTCAAAAGCATATTATTCTTCAAAAAGTGCTAAGTAAAAAACTGGAATTTCCAATTAAATTATTTCCTTATGAGAGAGAGATTATGTCCATCAAAAATACATAGAGAATATTGCAATAAATTCTAATATGACCTTAATAGAGTCCCAGTCAAAACTAGTCAATAGAAGGGAGAAATTCAACTTCTGGTCAATGAAAGTAGTATGCACAAAGAGGTTGAGATTTTGCCTTGAGATGACCGAGGTTGAAGGCTAAAATTCAGCTTTGATATGGCCATAGAATAATCAACAAAAATAGTCAAAACTTTCTGGCAAACCAACATCCCAAAGATGCGGTTAATGTAGGTCAACATGCCAAATAAGTGAGTGAAAACTCTGTCAATGAAAGACAATGAAATCCCGAAATCTTCATCCTTCTCAGTTGATCAAAATAGAGGTAGAACAAATGCCAATATACCAAATACAAACAAGGGCAATACAAATCCAAGAGAAGAAGTCAACACAACTCAAATTAGTCTTCCTTCTGATCTTTGCACATGTGGAATCACGCTTAGAATTGCATATCAAACTTGATAATGATGGATGGTGAAATGAATTCCAATCATTACTCAATTCATATGAGTCCGGCGTGGGCTAATTAGCCGTAAGTGGAGATGACTTGAAGAGGTTGTGAGGCTGACTTGTAGGGTTGACAAAAATAATTTTCCTTCATGGTTTTTAATGAAAAGTATTGACCGTTGCTATCCAAATTTTCGGCACCGTCCTGCCTCTTCCCACCTCCTCGTCCTATTGATCATAGAGCGTTGAATGAGCAACAAGTTCCAAAATTTCTTACAGAAAGTAGGTTTGAAACCCACTATTTATCCAACACTTCATGGGTGGGAGGACCAGGGAGGGAGAAGCACACAAAATGAGG
This sequence comes from Pinus tabuliformis, assembly GCA_031772625.1. Taxonomy (NCBI): domain Eukaryota; kingdom Viridiplantae; phylum Streptophyta; class Pinopsida; order Pinales; family Pinaceae; genus Pinus; species Pinus tabuliformis. The sequence goes on along the minus strand of CM062820.1, from coordinate 876,919,604 downwards.
AAATGGGAGAGAATGAAGTGGGGAAGAGGGGGTACAAAGGGAAAGTGAGGGAAAGGTAGGCACATATAATAAACATATAGACAATGTGAGTGGGTTCAAGGATTGGACGTGCTTATGTGATTCATTTCCCAAGTTTATAATATGATTTTTTTAAAATTAAATTTTATTTTTATTATTTTTTAAATGTTTTTGTTTTTGTTTTTAATTGTTGTTGTTGTTGTTGTTGTTGTTTTTTTTTTTTTTTTTTTTTTTTAATTTTTAATTTGCAATTTGCAATTTCATTTTAGTTTTTAGTTATTATTATTATTTTTAATTTAAATTAAATTAAATTTAATTTATTTATTCAATTTAAATGATGTATTTTCGGGCATTTAAAATATATAAGTGTTTTTATAATAAGTTGTTTATTTTTTTATTAAACTTACTTTTCTTTTTCCTTTTTTTTTATTATTATTTATTATTTTTTTTTATTTTCAGGTTCTTAGGATTGTCGCCCAACTTTACTTTTCCTTTTTGTTTAATATATTTGTGTGACATCATTTTTACTTTTTAATGATTTTGTTTGGTTTTCTTTTCTTGCGCACAATGTTTTTTTCCCATTTTTATGTAAATTACAAAAAAATAAATTAATTAATAAATAATTTTCAGGTTTTCAATTTCAGAGATGATTTTAGTTTTTCTACATATGAGGGGACCAACAATTAAAGTCACGATCTCAAGTAAGTAGTGATTTAAAATCCAAAATTAAAAGTGGTGCTGTAAACATCACCACGTTTTGGTTTAAGGGTCAATTTTCCATAATAATGTTGGTTTTCAAGGTTGTGATTTCAAACAAGTCATAATTTTAAGCACAAAAAAATGGGTGCTCTTGGTAGTGCATCTTTTTGAAACAAGGGTAAAAATTTCCACTACATATGGCCTCTAGAAAAATAAGAGCTCTAGAGAATTTTCATCAAGTTGGTAACTTTGTTTTAATTTTGAAGAAAATGAGGAAATTATTATTTAATTTTATCCTTAGAGTACTATTTGGCCTTGGTTGGTAGCAAACACCCTTATCCCATCCACTAAATTTCTTATTGACTGCTTTGGGTCATCTCAATCTTCAAAATTGTGTCCTCTGATAACTATGCTTATGCATATGGTTTCAAATGGTCAATGGAAGGTATGATTTTACCCTCTTCATCCTCATTGAGCTTGCATGGCTTATGGAGATTCACTTTCTCCACATTTATTACTAAATGAATGCACATATAAGGTAGCATACTAAGTCTATAATCATTGTCACTTACCTTTTCCAATATTATGAAAGGTCCATATCTCGAAGCATTGCTTTTCTTCAATGGTCCTTGTAACCTTTCCTTATTAATGTGCAATAAAATTATGCCTTCTACTTAGAAGGTCTTTTCAGCCTTGTGTTTATCATACATGGCCTTAAATTTATTTTAAGACTTATTTAGTTTCCCTTGAACCTATAAGAGTATTTTCTTTATCTTTTCTATGATTTTTCCTACCTTCAATGCATCACTCGATGTCGTTGCCCCTCATAATGTTATCCATATACAATACCAAATGGTTATGGTATAAAATATCTAGAAAATATTTCAAAAGGAGACTTACTAGTTGAAGTGTGGATAACTCCATTGTATGATTAGTTTCTATAAACCATATTTTGATCCCACGTGTTTGGATGCTTTTGATTAAAACCTCTTAAAAGTTGAATCAAAAGTTGATTTAAAATCTTTATTTTCTTTTAGTGCATAGGTGAAAGGTATTGGATCTCTTTAATTTGGCATCCAACTGAGGAATCTAGTATCTATATTATAAATAATGCTCCTTGGAAGCCCAAAATGTGCCTAGACCCTCCCAAAAAACAAATTTGAAGCTTCTTGTCATTTTATGGTATTTTTGCAAGCCATTAAAACAAACATTTTACTGAAATTGTCTACTACTAAAAATATGTAGTCACACCCTTCTTTTTCTTGAAAAATCACCAATAAAGACCATGGATATACATTTCCGTGGCCATGTAGGCACTAGAAATGGACAACATAGTCTTTGCTTGATGTTACTAGGTTTGATTGTATAATATATAATACAACCTTTGATAAAACTAACCACTTCTTCTTGCATCTTTTTCCAATACACCACAAGTTATCCATAGTATTCGATCCCAAAGTGAGCAACAACCTTGAATATTTGAGCCTTACTTATTAATTGTACTATTTCTTCCTTTGGTACACAAAGCTTCTACATCTTGGATATGGTAATCAACATCACTTTTTTTTTTTTTTTTTTCTTGTAGATATTGACGCACCCTCTTGAACTCCTCATCTTTCAAACACTCCTATCTATATGATTCATGGGTGAACATATCTATGTGCATAATGGAGAAAATCCTGTAGATTCACAAGCTCATGCAATGTACTAAAGCACATGACAAGAATGTACTTCTACTTTCAACCAACGAAAGCCAATAGATTGATGAAAGCAATATGAACTAGAAGAAGATAAGCCATTGGCACATAACACAAGATGTATTTGGGGAAAGCCACTGCTCAAGAACCTGCTATCTGTATTCCATATATCAGAAATATGAGAGAAGATACAAAGCTTGTCCTCACTAGAACAATTCCGCACAAGTATGCTCAACTCTCTCAGCTCACAAGCTAGCCCTTGGCCAATGCTTAGCCAATTTTGCATCTCCCCAAGCTCTTAATCTATTTTGTAATTCCTAGGATGAATAGCCTGTATTTAAAGGGAATTCATTCTTCGAAGACTGCACAATCCAAACACAGGATCAATCTCTGATGCATGCATGATACTTACACTCCAGCAAACAATACAACTGATAGTACATTATCCCTGCACTCTAGTCTAAACTGGATCTTTCTCGGAATCGAATGCATGAGTTTCTGATGAGGGAATCTTCCATTAACTAGAGTGGCACTTGTGGATGCACTAGTGCACCAACTGAATGTTAAATCTCTATTAGTTCCTCAAACAATTTGGAACTAATTTAACTTAACTTAACTTAGTAAACTGAGTGATCTAATTTCCAACTCAATTTAAACTCATACTGGACCCCTAAAACTTAGGGAGAACATATACATGACTACAGAAAGACTTCCAACTCGAAATTCCTAAGCTTATTAAGTTAATTAAACTTAATGAACTATTTACAAGTTGCTATGACAATCAAATTCGATTTTAATTCTTAGTTTAGTTCAAGGACAAATTAAACTGGAATTTCTTGTTGCCATTTCTCAACACTCCCTGTCAACAAGAAAGGGATTATCATCTACCCCGATCCTGTCTCTATGAAACTAGAATTTACATCTTGACAATGCCTTTGTCAAAATGTCAACATCTTGCTCCTCCATGGGAATGTACTCTAACAACATAATCCGCCTCAATACATCATCTCTGAGATGATGATATTGTATATCAATATGCTTGGACTGATCATGAAAAACTGAATTTTCAAATAGTTTGATGCATCTTTGATTATCACAGTAAATCACAATTGGATCCATCTGCTGACCAAAAAATCAAATAGGATCTTTCTCATCCAGATGGCCTCACATACTGCCTGACTCGTAGCCATGTACTCTGCCTCTACTGAACTTACTGCGACCGACCTTTGTTTCCTGTTGTACCAAGAAACTGTCACTGAACCAATACTGAAGATCCCTCCTAATGTGCTCTTCCTGTCGGATGGAATCCCTGCCCAATATTCATCGGTGAAGCCTTGAAGCTTCACTCCATGTGTCCATCTATACCATAATCCATACTAAGAAGTGCCCCTAAGGTATCTCAACACATGCTTTGTCGCCTTCCAATACAACTTGGTAGGCCTAACCATCGCTTGACTAAGATGGTTAGTTGGATAGCACATATATGGTTGTGTGTTCACCAAGTACATGAGAGAACCCACAAGCTTCCTGTAAATAGTAGCTTCCACTACTTCCCCTGAAGTAGCATCCTCCTTTCTCCATTTACCTACTAAAGGAGTCTCCATGGGTTTTCTTCTCTCCATGTGGAATCTCCTGAGTATCTCGTTGGCATACTTTCCCTGAGACACAAACAACTCCTCATCTGCCTGCCATACCTCCATGCTAAGAAATTAATGCATGAGCCCCATGTCCTTCATCTTAAACTCTCTTGCAAGGTACTCCTTGCAAGACTTGATCAGCTGATCATCACCTATCAATATGAAATCATCAACATAAAGTACAATGATCAACAATTTACCTACCACCACTATGTGGTACATGTTTTCATCTACTTCACTCTTCCTGAAGCCCAACCCAGTGAAGTAGCTATCTATCCTGGTATACCAAGCATGGGGTGCTTGCTTCAACCCATACAACACTCTCTTGAGCTGGCGCACATGCGACTCACGATCAAAGGTCTCAAAACCCTCAGGCTACTCTATGTACACCTCTTCCTCAATCATGCCATTAAGGAAGGCTGTCTTCACATCCATTTGATGTATCTTCCAACCCATCTGTGCTGATAGTGCCAATATAGATCCAATTGATGAGTACCTTACAACATGAGAAAAGGTCTCATTATAGTCAATCCCCTCTACTCGTGGAAATCCATGGGCCACAAATATAGCCTTATGCTTCTCCACACTACCATATGCAACTTGCTTTACCTTGTAAAGCCAACGGGAGTTCACCATTGAATTTTCCTCCGGTCTCAAGATCACATCCAAAACACTGTTATGAAGTATGAAGTCATACTCCTCCACCATGGCATCAACCCAAACCGACCGTTACACTGCTTCCTTAAAGGAAGATGGCTCTGTCACAAAAAATTATCCCATAAGAGCCATGTATCCAGTGTAACTCTCAGGTGACCTCCTCTTCCTGTGCTGAGAAGTGGGTGCTCCCACATTCTCCCACGAATAATCTAACAATCTGTTAGCCTCTCTGGTGCACTTTCTTCCCTCTTTGGAAGACTCTACCTGAGTGGATGTCTCCACTCTCGGATCCCCAACCTTAGGAGCTAAAATCTCCTCATCTGAATGTTGCTCAAGCTCCCTCTCAAGGGAAACTCATAGGGCCTTCTCGTCATTGACTATGACATCCATGTGAACCACTGTCATCCTGCTGGTCGATGAGTACACCCGATATTTGTGAGGTGTATAAGTGTACCCCACAAATATCCCCAGCTCTCCTATCAGCTCAAGCTTCTTCTGTGTATCTTTGGTCACATGGAAATATACCGATGACCCAAAAAACCAGAAGTGACCAACATCTGGCCTCTTATCAGAATAAGTTTCCTTTAGTGTCTTCATCTCAAGTATGCAATGTGGGCTACAATTCTGAACATAAAACGTTGTGTTGCATGCCTCAGTCCACAAGTGTAGTGGTAGGCCCTTATCATGCAACATCACCCTTGCTGCCCCTACTATGCTTTGGTTCTTCCTCTTGGCCACCCCATTCTGCTAAGGATTATGGGGTGTCGTTAATCCCCATTTAATCCCTTCCACGACACAGGAGTTCTTAAACTCATTTGAGACATACTCACCACTGTTATCACTCCATAGAGCTTTAACCTTCTTTCCCAACTCTTTCTCCACCAATGATTTAAACTCACAAAACTTTGTGAAAGCTTGTTCCTTTTTCTGCATGAAAAATATCCAACAATTACGAGAATAATCATCAAAAAATATAACATAATACCTGTGTTTGGTCATGGATACTGTCGATAATGGTCCACACACATTTGAATGGACTCGCTCTAGAATAGCCTCTGCTTGACTGTCTCTGATGTGAAAGGAAGACTTGGTGTATTTTCCCAAAGTACACCCCTTTGCATGTATCAACTTGCTCAAGCATACCTTTGGGAAGACTGGTAGAGATCTACTGGAATATCTTCAAAGCCCCATTATGGAAGTGGCCCAATCGCCTGTGCCACAACTCACCAACGTTTTAGCTCTGCACCCTTTCTGCTTTTGTGCTCAAAGTAGCACACTCTTCTACCTCTTTCTTATAGAGATTCTTCACCTAGATCCCTATCTTCTTTACTTGACCTGTGGCTATGTGTCGAAGGAATGCCTTTCCTTTCGAGAAGATCACATCATAGCCTCTATCCTCAAGCATGGCAACAGATACTAAGTTCTTCTTCAGCCCGGACACATACATAACATTATTCAAGGTGAGTGGAGCCCCATGCTCCCTCTGAAAAGTAATCGATATGCATCTGGCGATATTTCTCCTCCAGGTCATTGAATAACTCTTTGTCGCCAGTCATGTGGAATGAAGCTCCACTGTCTAAATACCATAATCATTGATGGCACCATGAATGCAATGTAGGAAAATTTCGATTTGAATTGAGAGGCTAAATCCTCACCCTCCTCTCCTCCTGAGGACTTCTTCAGTGGATAATTTGTAGAAAAATGGTCTAGCTCATGACAATGAAAGCACTTAACTTTCATCATGTCTTTATTATTACCTCCATAATAAGAATTTGATTTGGAATTGGAAGCTTTCCCTTTCCCATTCTTCGCCTTAATCACTAAGGCACAGTTCTCTTCATCATCAATATTTGATGAAGAGCCATCCCAAGTGTTCCTCCTGGTCTCCTCCTGCATCAAATCCGACCACAGTTGTTCCCAATCTGGCAGCTTCTCCCGACCATTGACATAGTCCAGATAACTATGCCAAATCTTTGGGAGTCCTGGAAGAGAAAGAATCACCATATCATCCTCGAAAACTGTGATTCCAACACTTCCAAGTTCATCGTGACATTGAGTGAATATGGTCAAGTATTTTGGAATCGTCTCGCTTTTCTCCATTTTTATTTTTCGAAGTTTTTCCTTTAGTGCCAATTTCCTTTGGTCACTTCTGTTCTGATACAAGTCCATCAATGTTTTCCACATAACATATGAATTTTCCTTTTCTAGAGACTCGAGATAATGTGGTCTCAAACTCCCTCAAGGATTGGCCACCTCACCTTCGCCACACACTTCTTCCATTCGACCAAATTCTATGCATCTGATATTGTTGACTTAGGAATTTCTTGATCAATGAATTCCTTCAAGCCATTTTCCTCTAGCACAACCTCCATTCTTCCCCTCTAGGCTATAAAATTTGAGCTGCCTTCCAAGGCATACTCGAGCCACAAATCGTAGAATGCCATCTGTCGATCCTAAAGTATGTATTGCAAATTCGAATTTCACTGTAACCCAAAACTAAAAACTTGGAAATCTCCTCTAGTACTCTATTCTTAGCTTTGATACCATGTAGAAAATCCTATAGATTCATAAGCTCATGTAATGTACTAAAGCACATGACAAGAATATACTTCTACTTTCAACCAACAAAAGCCAATGGATCGATGAAAACAATATGAACAAGAAGAAGATAAATCAATGGCACATAACACAAGATGTATCTGGGGAAAGCCACTAGTCAAAACCTCACTATCTGTATTGGATATATCAGAAATATGAGTGTAGATACTAATCTTGTTCTCACTAGACCAATTGCGCATAAGTAAGCTCAACTCTCTCAGCTCACAAGCTAGCTCTTGGCTAACGCTTAGCCAATTCTACAGCTCTCCAAGCTCCTAATCTCTTGCATAATTCCTAGGATGAATAGCCCGTATATAAAGGGAATTCATGCTTCCAAAACTACGCAATCCAACATAGGATCAATCTTTGGTGCATGCATGATATTTACACTCCAATAAATAATACAACTGATACTACACTGTCCCTGCACTCTAGTCTCAACTAGGTATTTCTCACAATCAACATGCATGAGTTTCTGATGAGGGAATATTAAGTTAACTAGAGTGAAACTTGTGGATGCACTAGTGCACCAACTGACTGTTAACTCTCTATTAGTTCCTCAAATAGTTTGGAACTAATTTATCTGAACTTAACTCAGTGAACTGAGTGATCTAATTTCCAATTCAATTTAAACTCATACTAGACCCCTAAAACTTAGGGAGAACATATACATGACTATAGAAAGACTTCCAACTTGAAATTACTAAGATAATTAAGTTAATTAAACTTAATTGACTATTTACAAGTTTCTATGAGAATATAATTCGATTTTAATTCTCAATTTAATTCAAGGACAAATTAAACTAGAATTTCTTGTTGCCATTTCTCAACACATAAAGGCTCCTAGAGTTGTAATATTTGGAATTGGTGGCCTAGATAGAAACTCAACCAAATTATTGATTGTACCCTTATTGTATGTAATCACTAGGTGAAATTGTTGTAGAAGTCCCATCAATTTATAATTTCTTACTCGTTAAATTTTATTTTGACCCATAAGTATTGCAAACACTAGTGATTAATATGGATGATGGTCTTCTTACCAAATAGATAATGCTTCCATTCTTCACTTGCTTGAAGCAGGGAAATATCTAGTTGTCATATGTAGGATATTTTAGTATCACTCCATTGAATAACTTTGAATGATAGAAAATTGTTATCTCCATTGGCATTAACACTGCTCCCATAGCTACACCAATTTCTATTTCAAAGGACTTACTCAGGTTAGGTAGTGCTAGCACTAGGTATGAACTAATATTCATTTTGTTGTTGGTTCTTACCTCACTATAAACTCTTACCAGAAGCTCTTATAGGATTATTTGGTGTTGTCACAATTGAAAATGACGATATTAACTTTCTTAAATATTTGGAATCTCCCACAAAACTCCTAACTTCTATGAAATTAGTGGGAGTGGGTCATTTTGGAATGGCCTTATCTTTGAAAACTCACACTTCTTTATGTTTACTAACATCTGATGCTTCTCGATCATTTCTAGCACTTTATCTACATATAATAGATGCTTCTCCCAAGAAGATTCAACTAAAGATAAAAATGTCATCCAAATAGACTATGACAAATGAATATAGGAACATATGCAACACATAATGCAATAAAAACCTAAAAGTAACTAGTGCATTTCTCAAACCAAAAGTCCTTACTAACCACTTGAAAAAACCCCACTTTTTCATGAAGTTGGTCTTTCAAATGTCTTCTTCCTTGATCCATATTTGATGATATATTTCAAATCCATCTCGATCAAGTTATTTACATGCTTTAATTGATATAACAAGTTATTCATCTAATGAAAAAGGTATTGACTCTTGAAAGTGATATTATTTGAGCTTTGTAGTCAATGCACATTCTCCAAGTCCTATCCTTTTTTGGAACCAATATGACTAGGCCCAACCATAAGGTGATGTACTTATCCTTTTGGCTCCTTTCTCAAACAATTTCTACTATTGTGTCTTCACCTCAATTCAGACTCTAATGTGGATTGTATGTACAATGTTATATTTGGTAAAGGAAAGTCCTGTATTAATTTTACCTCATTCTTCACTTCCTTATTAGATGACATTTCTTTTGGATATTGGAACACTTCTCTATATTCCTACAATAGCTCTTCCTAATAATGCTTTTGTTATTTTTTACATCCTTCAAAGGATGCCTTCATGGTTGTATAATTGGTTGTTATATTAAGGATAATGGATTTAATATCCTTGATTAAATGACACTAGTTGGATATTTTCATGAAGATAGCTTCCCTTATATACTTCTAGGGGATACTAAACACTAAACCATATATATCAAGATACACTACATCGAGCTCTATGTAATCAATAATGTTTGCACCGATAGCAAATCTAAACTTATAATGTTTGGTAAATTTTAACTCTACATTCTTAATCATCCAACTCGAAGGGTATGGATGAGGGTGATCATGCATCTCTAAACCAAGTTTACTTACTAGGTCATCTATAACAAGGTTTAGATGTGAATCATAATTAGAAAGAACCTTAAGTTTTCTCTTCTTCATCTAAATCTTGATATGATTATTTTTTTTCATCTCCTTACCCTTTTTGGGATGGAGGCTACTCAGGTTCACCTCCTTATACATTTTTGTGTAGAAAATATTTTCATGCACATTTGAGATTCCTTTTATTCATTAGTGCTTCCATTAAACAATTATTATTCTTGGAACTCTCTTGCTTGTGACTCTTGCAATTCAACTCTATATGTAACTTTCAACAATTTTGTTTTGTATGATAAAAAATGTTGCAATGGTTACAATGGTTATTAAGCTTATTGCACACATGTGTAGTCGTATTAGTATTATTATTTTTTTCATTTTACCTTCTCCTCACCCTTATTGGAAGTTTTGCGTTGGTTTGTTTGATTTGAACCTGATTTTCCTTTCTTGTCAAATTCAATGTACTACACATGTTTCCCCTTCATCACCATGCCGACCCTATTGAATATCCATTTACACATTACATATACCCAGATGTGACCCCTCTGCTTGGGGCCATACCATTAACCCAATATATGCCCCACTTTGGGTCATAAAATAATACCCTCATTCAAAGGATTTGTCCATAACATTTTGTAATCAAGAGTGTTAGATGTGATGAAACCAAATAATAAAATTTCATTATATCCTTACATTTTTCTTGCCACCGATGATGATATCCATCCATCCAAACTAAACTCTTTTCCATCTTAATTCTTGATGGTTGGTTGTTGAATAATGCCCTTTCTTTGTTTCCATACAGTAGTGTTGTCATGACTTCTCCAGTTTATAGTAGTTGTTGGTCTTCGATAATATCCTATTTAATAACAATTTTGTGATGCCCTATTCCATGAATATTGATGAGTATTCCATCTTCTTCCTCAATAATGATGATATTGATATTCTTTTCATCCATGGGATATTTCTTAGTAATGAGAATGTTAATATGGTTTCACATTTGATGGCTTCCCTTCATTTTACATACCAATTTCATTTGTCTTATTTCCAAAGATAATAGCCTCTATCCTCTTTCATTGGTATTTGATTACTTTAACCTTAGAGATAATAAAATCATATTTGAGAGGCACATCCTCTAGATGGGATCAACTTCTTCAAGTATCTTCTAGTGATCTCCTTGAATTTTGTCTTATCTCTCTTCTTAAAGCTACCAATATCACCAATTTTATTTTTAAAATTATGACTTAATTGAAACCATAAACATGACCATTGTTACCCTAACAAATAAAACACTTAAAATTAACTCGTAAATCCGAAAAATATATTAATTAAAAATGTATTTCTTAATCATTAATTTTCTAACAATTTACATTTTGAAAAAAGGAAAAAAAATATAATTAATAAGGATAAAAATTATTAGAAAAAAAAAGAAAAAGAAAGAAAATCTCACTCCTTCGTTAATAGAAACTATAACACAATATCATATATATCTTAAAAAATGAAAATATCACTCCTTTGTTAAAAGAAATTGTATAACACACACACACACAAATAATAATAATAAAAAACAAAAATTTAAAAAATATAAACTAAACCCTCTCTTCCTTAAAAAACAATGAAAGTTAAACTCCAAAGGCTTTAAAAAATAAATTAAAATTAAAATAAAAACACTATTATTATTATTATTGTTTGTTAATTAAGATCTTCTATTGCCTCACAATTGTTGTCATACAAAACTCATAGTTTCACTTACTCACCATTGTGGCTTTCCATGAGGGAAACCAAACAAACAACACTAAGGGAAACTAACTTATATCCAATCCATCAAAATTATCTAGCTACTATACTTGTAAGAAACTGTTTAAAAATAATATCAAAATTACTACATGTCATTTGTAAGTTATTGCTAGCCATACATTTAACTATAAAGAAGAGAAACATTTGAAACCAAAAAATGAGCCAAGAAGACAGGGCACCAATCATTTGTCAGAAGATGTTATTGGGGTGAATCCTTAGCACTTGAGCCTGCTATAGGTTTGAGGTCACACTAAATGTGACATTGTGTATGTGCCTGGAAGGAATCAAGGCTAACCAAGCAGGAGTGCTAGTGGCATTGGACTTTCTCACTACTACATATAAGACTAAATTACGACAACATATTATGAGTATATGCCCCATACTTTCACAAAGGTCAAGAAAATGTCATTTTTTTAGATTTGGCAGTGTAAAGTCCCCGTGTTCATCACAATTCAAATGGCCTATTTCTATGGCATCAACATTGTGACAAATCATTTCTAAATCATCTCAATTGCGACAACAAATGTAGTATGTCGTAATTGCAACTTCTAATTTTAAGAGTTGGAATCACGATGAACATCATCCGTCATCTCAATTGTGACGACATATGGCTTTCTACATTATGATGTTAATTTGAACATTTCTATGATGGTCATCTTTGATTTTCACTAGTGATTTAGTATCACAATTGTGATGATAAATAAATATATAAATATGTCACATGTAAGAGATGTTGCGACATCTTTGCTATAATTACAATAATTCTGAAATGTTGTAAGGTCTTTTTTCATGAGTGAAAAATAAATTTTGTAAACTCAAAACAAGAAATCTAGCTAAAAAACCCCAAAAAAACATGAAAAACAACCTGAAAACGAAAAGTGTTGGTGCTGGAATAACAAATTTTTTTTTTGGGGGGGCGGGGGTGGTAAATTTTCAACAATTTTTAAAAATGGTAGTAAAAGCCAAATTTTTTTTGTGCAAAAAATACCATGGAAACAAAAAGTGTTGATGCTGAAATAACAATTTGGCTGGGCGGAAAGGAGAAGGGCGATGAAGAAGAACGCTTAGGGTTAGGGTTTTGGCAAGGCTTTCCTCAGGCGGACCTGCGCCTGGACAGGGTGCAGGGGCAATCTGTAGCCACCTGCACAAGATCAGACCAAGTACGAACGTCGAGTCGATTGGAGGAAGATAACCAAAAAATAGGCGGGACTGACAAAAGAAATGACAGAGCCGGGTGGGGGGAGAGATCCCCTCCTATAAAAATGTAGCAGCAGGAGAAACAAGCAGGAACGGATCGAATGGAGGCACAGGGAAACGAAGCAAGGACACACTGGTCATGGGGGCTCGATGGCAAGCAAGGATGGGAAACAGATGCCTGCCTAGAGCAACAAAAAAACCCAGGTTCGTTATCCCAAATAATAAACTCGAAGAGTACAGAGGATATATGAAAGATCACGCTCTGATCTATAAGTTTGTGGGGACATGGCCGTCTGAGAAAGAACTGGCCAAATGGATACAACAGAGATGGAAGCCCAAGGGGCATATTGACCTAAAATTAGGGGCTAAAGGTTTCTTTATGGTCATTTTTGCTAACCTAGAAGATAAGGAGAGAATCTTTGAGGAGGGACCCTACTTCTTCAATAATGCAGGTCTCTTTATGAGACACTGGGAAGAATGCTACAACCCAGACAAGGAGAAAATGTTAGCGGCACCAATATGGGTTAGGTTGTTTGGGCTCCCAATAGAGTTTTGGGATCCAGAGATTCTGGAGGGTATCGGGAACTCAATCAGGACTTTTGTCAAGGTGGCAGAAACCACCAGAAGAGGTAGATATACATCCTACGCCAGGATCTACGTGTACATGAATATCACAGAACCACTTTTGGACTATATTGAAGTGGAATATCATGATGAGGTATGGCAACAACCAGTTGATTATGAGCATATTCCATTCCGCTGTAGAAGATGCCATGAATACGGTCATCTCTACAAATCATGCCCGCTGAATGCCAATGGGGCAACAACAGATCCTGGGAAAAAGGGGGATGCCGGGAAGGAGGAAGGGACGAGCGGGGAAGATGATGAAGGGTTTACAGAAGTGCCACATCGGAGAAAACCCCAAAAAGAACTGACTAAACAGAGACCACCCTCTACAGAATTAACTCAGAAAACTCAGAATAAGTTCGAGATACTACAAGAAGAGGAAATGGAAGCGGAAGGTGAAGACAACGAAGAAGAAACAGCAAAGCCTATAAAGGAAGACAAAGGAAAAAATAAATTGCAAACAAGTATGGAAATAGAGAAGGAAGGGGAGAGAATAGAAAGCCCTCAAGACCAGAACCAAATGGAGATCGACCCATAAAAGGACAAAGGAAGTGAAGAGGAACAAGTCATGAAGAGACTTCTACACGAATGGAGGCATTTGGATGAAAGATTCATCCTAGAAGACCAAAAGCAATTATATAAAGACATGTTTCAAAGATACAAGGAGAAAAGAGGGGCGGTCATAATAAATCAGCCATAACAGCTAGGATCGCAAGGAGGATAGAGCACAAATGTGGGTACTGCAGGGAAGGGAGGAAGGAAAAGAGGAAGAAGACCTATGAGCGAGACCATCCAAATGGTTGGAGAAATGCTGGTAAACTTAGGAAGAGTTGTACCCCTGTCGGAGGTATTCCAACAACCCCTCAAACTGTTAAAATGATCATTACAACCTGGAATATTAGAGGGCTGAATAGTAGGGGGAAACAAAGATATCTGAAAGAGAGACTTAAGAAAGATAAGCCCAATATAATGATAGTACAAGAAACAAAAATCAGAGAACAGAAATTAAAAGATATTATGAGCAATTTCAAGCCGCATTATGAGATAATAGGTCAGGATGCCATAGGCAGTGCTGGGGGCTTGGAAATTCTCTGGAACCCAGAGGAGATTCAATTTGAAAATTGGGTCAGTGTTCCTCGAATTCTTTCAGGAAAATTTAGGAATATTGGATCTCAGGAATGGGTTCTTCTCTCCGGTGTATATGGTCCACATATACCGGGAGAACGCAGGATTTTCCTTCAGAACTTGGAAACAATCCGATCCATCTTTCCAGAAACTCCATGGATTGTTGGAGGAGATTTTAACATGATCACGTCTCTAAAGGAGAAAAGGGGAGGCCTCAGAAGATCAGACTCAGATATGGAAGCTTTCGGAGAAATGATTGCGGAACAAAGACTGGTAGACATACCAACGATAAATGGGATTCACACTTGGAACAATAGAAGAGGAGGTATACACCAAATTGCCTCGAGATTGGATAGATTTCTAATATCAGAACAGATCATAAACCGGGATATATTCATTGAAGCAATGATTCTACTGAGAATGGGTTCTGACCATTGGCCGATTAAACTAGAACTTGACATTAAAGCTAGCCCCAAGAAACGGCCTTTCAGGTTTGAGGCCTTCTGGCTCAGAGACCAGAAGTTCATGAAGAAAGTGGAGGAATGGTGGAAACAAAGCCAACAAAGGGGAAGAAGCAGGATGCAGACCTTCCAATTAAAACTAAAGGAACTGAAGGAAAAAATTAAAAAATGGAACAAAGAGGAATTTGGAAACATCCTCAAAGACCAGCAGCTTTTAGACCAGAAGATGAAGAAACTTCAACAAGAAATTATAATAGCAGGCAGAAGCGAGGAACTTGCTAGAGAGGAAGGGATTCTGATCGGCCAAATTGAAGAAAGAAGGAAACAGGAGGAGATTCTTTGGAGACAAAAATCAAGAGTGAACTGGCTACGAGAAGGGGAGAGGAACACGAAGTTCTTCCATTAGGCAATGATCCAACAAAGACAGAGAAATAGAATCTTCTCCATAAAGAACGAAGAAGGACTTCGCTTAAATCAACATGAGGAAATGGAACAGACTCTGGTAAGTCATTTCAAAGACCTCCTTACGGAACCCCATGAAGACAGAAGAGAGGCTACTAGGAGAATCTGCAATGAGATACCAAGCATGATTACCAGAGATCAAAACTTAGCTCTTATGAGGGCAGCAACTCTGGAGGAGGTGGAAGAGATCGTGAAAGGGATGAAGAAGAATAAAGCTCCTGGACCAGATGGCTTCACAGTAGAATTATACTAGGCTGGATGGCAATTCTTGGGTCAAGACATTTTGGACGTGGTGGAAGAATCTCGAAGAAACCAGAAGGTATGTACAGGCTTAAACTCAACTCTCCTGTCTCTTATTCCCAAAACTTCTAAGTCTGAAGATCCCTAGGGTTTTAGACCCATTGCCCTTTGTAATGTAATATATAAAATTATTGCTACTCTTATGGCTAAAAGACTTAAGCCAATCCTTTCTAGCATTATCTCCCTAGAACAAACAGGTTTCGTGGAAGGGCGTCAAATTCTGGATGGATTGGTAGCTTCTCAAGAAGTAGTGCATTCTTTGAAAACTAAAAAAGAAGCGGGAATGATGATCAAACTAGACCTCTCCAAGGCTTATGATCGTCTGAACTGGGAATACCTGAAATCGGTACTAACGGCCTTCGGTTTCTGTAATAGATGGATTGAATGGGTCTTTGCCATGATCTCTACCCCAAATTTCTCCATTCTCGTGAATGGATCGCCTTCTAAAACCTTCAAGGCCTCTAGAGGACTGTGACAGGGGGATCCTCTGTCCCCCTTCCTGTTCATCATTGTGGCAGAGGGGTTAGGAAGATATATCAAAAAAGAATTGCGGGAAAGGAAAATCAAAGGGCTCCAGATATGGGGGAATAACCTCCCGATCACGCACCAACAATTTGTGGATGATATCATGCTGTTTTGTGCAGTGTCTCTCAGAGAAGTAAGAAGAATAAAAGGGATCTTAGACCTCTTCATGGAAGCATCTGGTACTCAAATTAATAAGGAGAAATCATGTATATATTTCTTCAACACCGCAGGAAATGTCAAAACATATTTAACAAGATTATTGGGTTTTCGCTCAGGAGAGTTGCCCACAAAATATCTTGGCACCCTGCTAGCCCTGAATCCTCTGAGGATGGTGAATTGGCAACAAACCATTGAGAAAATTACCAACAAATTGGCCAATTGGTCCTTCAGAACCCTGAATATAGCAGGAAGAGTAGTATTGGTCAAAGCAGTCTTACAATCGATTCCGATCTACCAACTCTCGGAAATGGCTTCCCCCAAAGGTGCGTGCGCCAAAATGGTGGAGATATTCAAAAAATTCCTCTGGGGAGGACCGAAGCAGCAAAGAAAGTGGGCACTGGTATCCTGGAAGGGCCTGGTGAAAAGTAAAGACGAAGGGGGATTGAGTTTGAGAGATCCATACTCTTTGAACCAAGTAATGGGGGCTAAGCTCTGGTGGAGATGGATGAGGGGAGGGGACGACCTATGGAAAAGAATCTGGACAAAAAATATAACATGCCAACATCCTCAGAGGAAATCTTAAGACTGGAGGAAACCCCGAAAGGATCGACAATATGGAATCTGGCCAGTCAAAACAGAGACATAATATCCAAGCATGCTTTCTGGGAAATTAGGAATGGAAATTCAGCCAAATTCTGGGAAGAAGCTTGGCAACAAAGGGAGAAACTGAATGGCGTACAGGCTCTAAGAGGCACATGCCAGAAGGCAAAAGAGGAAGGGTTGAACTATGTTAGAGAATTTTGGAATGAAGGAAGCCAAGAGGAATCCTGGAGAACCTGGAAAAATCCGGAAGAATGGGATGGACATATTGATAGGGAGCAAAGAGAGCTGTATATAAAAGAAATGTAGACAAGGAAAATACCTATCAGAACAGGTCCAGACATACTGAGATGGGGTCATTCAATGAAGGGGAACTTCACGATTAAAGAAGCATACCATCTCACCACGCAACAAGAACAAGATGATATGACACCCCTGTGGAAACAAATATGGAAGGGTAATTGGTGGCCGAAAGTGACTCACTTCCTATGGCTGGTGGGTAAAGGTCACATTCTGACCTGGGATCAACTTCAAAAACATGGAGTTTAGGGCCCTCCTAGATGTTGTCTTTGTAAACAGGATCAGGAAACGCAGGAACATCTCTTGAACTCTTGTTGTGGTGCACAACAACAATGGGAAGAAGTAAGGAGACTCTTTGGAAGGAAAAATAGAGATCATCAAAACATCAAAGAAACAATTAAACAATGGGGACGAGGTCAATTCACGAGCCCAGTGGTTAGAAGAGCATGGAGTCTAGCAGTAGGCATGAATATATGGATGATATGGAAAGAAAGAAACAGGAGAATCTTTCAAAATAAAGAGCTGTCTCTAGAGCAGGTCTGGGAAAAAACCCTGAGTCATATAAGAGAAACTATTCTAGCGGAAACATGGAGTACAGAGGATTGGAAAACGACACCTGAGGAAGAACAGATTCTGAACAAGCTTAATCTAGAACAAGGAATGGTAGCGCCGCAAATGTGGAAACTCCCTAACATAGGATGCAACAGCCCTATCCACTTTTCTCGCCCCACGGCAGGGTTCATCAAACTGAATTTTGATGGAGCCTCCAAAGGCAACCCATGCCCAACAGGGTTTGGAGGCATATTCCGGGATGACCAAGGCAGAACAAGATGGGTTTACTCAGACTATGGTGGTATCATGAGTAACAATGAAGCAGAGCTTATGGCAGTCTATCAAGGACTAAGAATAGCGATAAGAAATGGCTACAACAACCTGGAAGTTGAAGGCGATTCCCAATTGGTTACTAACATTATAAGGAAACTCAATAATGGGATGACATGGGATAAAGTCACGCAAAGCTGGAGGACGGCTAGCCTGGTCCAAGATTTGGAAACCATTTCAAAGAGATTTGAATATATGATCATCAAGCATGTAAGAAGGGAAGGCAACAGAGCAGCAAATTTCCTTGCAAATTGGGGAAGTAATGAACAAGGAGGCAAGCTGGACAACATATGGGCGACCCAACTAGAGGAGCCAAGATTAGAGCCCCTCAAAGTAATACTAGCCCAAGATTGCCATGAAGACATGACCTCAAGATAACAGACATAGGTGGCCCTCGATCGGGGTGATAAAGAAGGAAAGTACGGGAAGGTGGACAGTGCTTGGGAGAGGCTGGCCAGGACGGCCACCTACTGCCCTCACCGTCGATCAAAAGGCCATGGTGGCATCCTGCATGCCTGCGGGAGTTTCAAGGCAGTGGAGTGGAAGGAGTGTGGGGAGAGAGGAGGTTAGAAACAACGGTGGTAGTGGGATGGGACGTGGGCCAAATGGGCTGAGGTACTTGAGGGTGGCAAGGGTGGGAGGAAAACTTAGTATGCGGTGAAGGGAGGAGGAGAACTGTGCTGCGCAGGCATTGGGAGCTTCGACGGGCAAGCATGAACTCGGGTATGTCTCCTTTGGCTCTCCTCCTGCATTTCTCTCTGACATGCTTGGTATGATGGAAGAGAGGGGTCTGATGGGAACTGATGGGGAGGAGTGGTGTATGAGCGGGTTAGCTTTTTACTCTGCCATGCAAAGTAAGGCAGAAGAGGGGGGTAAGCAGGGATTTGTAAAAGAAGGGCGGAGGCTGAGCGAGCCAGAGGGTTGCCTGGTGAGAAAGAGCAAGGATCAGAGCACAAATATTCTGGGGAATTGCAGTAGGGGGACAAAGAGTCAACCCGAGAAAACTGTGAACCCTGCCCAGGCGATGGCTAGTATGACAGAGGGTTTACTCTCCTTCCTTTATCCAGGGGGGAGAGACCATGGATTCCTCAGAACAACGGATATGGTCGGAGTGGGGTAGGAAGGCTTAGTGATAAGGAAATGCTGACTGATGGGAAGTCTGTAGCTCATCGAAAGCTAACTTTTGCTGGTGATAACTGTAAACAGGCGACAATAAAGGAGAAAATGGCGTGCCTGGGTAGAGGCAGGGGGCGTGGAGGCAGAGGGTGACAGAGCCAGTCGAGCAGAGGTGACCAGCCAACCTCGGCGCCAGCAAGCCAGAGACGAGGAAGGAGATCCATGAGGATAACAGTCCAGGAGGCAGCTCGAGCCTATAGAGAAGGGACGGATGCGGACATTCGAAAATTGATCCAAGAAATGGAAGACAGTGTAATGGAAGAGGAATCAGAACCTGAGATGGAGGAATGGGGAGATATCATCCCTGACCTAGGTCACACCAGAGGATGAATGACGCTTTATAGGCAAGCTCTTCATGTGTACTAGGTGTTAAAGTGGCTACTAGAGAAGGCTCTCGAGCAAGTGGCAGGAGAAGTGGCAACAATAGCCCAAGGAATGTCGAATATTAAAAAGGAAATGAAAAACTTGCAAATCATCATGATAATGCAAGACAACAAGCTGGATGAGATCCAGCAAAGGCTAATATAGATGACTCCAACACCTAATGACTCGATGGCAGCACCTGTTAATGCAGAATTGGTCACTGATGACCGGAAGGACTAATCCTTCACAGTTTCTTCTGATTATTTTGTGGATAGCTCTTCTTTTCAGACGTTTATATGTTAGTTTTTAGCATGTTAAGTGTTTTTAGATGTACAGTGCATGTAGCATGGATGGAAAGACTGATTAAATTTTGTTACTAGATGGCTTATAACAAACTCAGGTGGCCAACAGACTTGGTTTCCCATATGGGCAAGTTGAGGCCACCAAAACGCTGTATCTGGTTCAACTTGTTTTTATAAATAGAAAAGGAAGGTACTACCCTAGCTTACAAAAAAAAAAATTATTTCTTTTTTTTGGGCCGGGGGGGGGGGGGGGTGTGGGGGGTAAAGTTTCAACATTTTGTAATAATGACGTTAAAGATAAAATATCATGAGTCCAAAAAACCTTAAAATTCCAACAATTTTCAGGCATGACATTAAAGATAAAATGTCACGTCTCTAAAAAGCCTTAAAATTCCAAAGATTTTAGGCATGACATTAAAGATAAAATATCACGTCTCTTAAAACCCTTGAAATTTCAATAATTTTCAGTCATGGTGTTAAAGAAAAAAATACTTATAACCGTTTTTAACTATAACATTAAAGATAAAATATTGTGACTTCGAAAAACCTTAAAATTTTGACAAATTTTCAACCATGGAATTAGAACAAAGATCATGACTATAAAAAACCTTAAGTTTTCAACATATTTCAACCATGGCATTATGGAAAAATTTCATGACTAAAAAACTTTAAAAATGAACACCTGAATGAAAGAGTCATTATACCAAGAATAACTTCATTTTTAAATGCTAAAAGTATAATAGTTTTAAAGCCTTAGCCTAAGACAACTTGACACATTGCAACAAAAATTTTAAAATCAACCATCAAATTGGCACGCAATATAGGCGAAATCAACCCATTGTAATGAAAACTTAAAGACCAACCATGAAATTGACACATTTTCAAGGCAAACTCGATCCATTATAACAAAAAATTTAGAAGCAAC
Organism: Pinus tabuliformis; assembly: GCA_031772625.1. Classification (NCBI taxonomy): domain Eukaryota; kingdom Viridiplantae; phylum Streptophyta; class Pinopsida; order Pinales; family Pinaceae; genus Pinus; species Pinus tabuliformis. Next base: position 876,898,635 of record CM062820.1, on the reverse strand, counting down.
TATCAAATTGACACATAATGGGATCAGGTTTCTAGTCGAGGATCAACACAGTCACTGCAGGAAAGAAACAAAACATAACAAAATAATTAATAAATATATAAGAATGAAAAATACAAAAGAAAACAAAAATTAAAACATTGAAAAAACAAAAAAAAAAAAAAAAAAATTTTAAAAAAAATAATAACAAGTAAAAAAAAAAAACAAAAAACAAAATAAACTTATAAAAGATAAAAAGAATTATTATTATTATTATTTTTTCTTCTTCTTCAGAAAAACATAATTTAAGAAAAAAATTAAAAAATTAATTCAAAATAAATAAATAATACCTAATAGATAAATTAAAAAAATTAAAATAAATAAATAATACACTAAAAGAAAATTAAAAAAATTAAAAATAATAAAAACAGTAAAAAAGAATTAAAAAAAAAATTAAAACAATATTTTTTGAAAAAAAACATGAAAGAAGATAAATTGAAAAAAAACATTAAAAAAAATAACAATAATAATTAATAAATAAATAAATAAAATAAATAAAAAGGATTTAAAAAAACAAAAAAAACAAAAAACGATGGCCCTCCGAGCCCTACGCATGCACGGGGAGGGGGCTGCTATGGACCCTAGGCGACGACAAGTCCAATTCCCTTCCCTCTGCTTAAGGGCCCATGGGTCACAAGCTGCAATGGGCCCTAGGCGACGACAAGTCCAATTCCGTTCCCTCTACTTAGGGGCCCATGGGTCGCAAGTCTGGGCGGGGGTGGAGTTGCACACTAGTTGCTCCCCTGCACCCCTGCCCAACCTCGCAACTCCACGGGCCCTGGGTAGGGTAAGGCTGATTCCCGAAATCGACCTTGCCCTGCCCAAGGCCCGAAGGGCCTTGATTTTTAATTTTTTTAAAACACTTTTTAGTTATTTATTTTTATTTTAATTATTTGGTTTTAATGTGTTTTTTTTAAGTGTGTTTTTTTTTGTTTGTAATTATTTATTTATTTATTTTTAATTTATTTTTAATGTTTTTTTGTTATTTTTTACTTAAAATTTTATTTGAATCATTTTTTTGGAAAAAAACTTCAAATGTCATCATCTTTGGACATAAAATTCATAAAAAATTCATAAGTTTTATGTTTTCCAACTTTTTTATTAATTTTTCATAAGCATATTTTATTTAACATGTCATTTTTAGCAAAAAGGTCCTAAAATATGTTTTTTTTTAACCTATATCTATATGCAAAATGTGTATTTTTTGTCGAGTGTCTAAAATTATTATTTTTAGTGACAATTTTTTATGTGTATTGAAGTATTAATTAACGATGTATAAATATGTAACAAATCCTAACCTCAAAATATTAATTTTATTATTTTTTTTAAACTTTGCAAAAAAAAATAAATAATTCAGTATAAATAAACATTACAAAGAAAAACAAAAAATACATGTTTGGAAAAACCTCGAAGAATAATCATCTTATGATGAAAAACAAAAATATGAATAAGGAAACTTGAAAATAGTTAAATAATCAACATTTAAAAAAATTTGTGCATACTTAGGACATAAGAAAATTTAAAGTGTCAAGAATATGCCTTAAAAAAATGTTGATGCTTTTCAAAATCTGCATGAAAATCACCAACATTTAAAAAAATTATCCACACTTAATACATTAGAAAATATAAAATATTAAAAATAAGCCCTCTACAAGGGGTTGATGCCGCATCAACACCTTTCAAAATCAACATGAAAATCACTAACATTTAAAAAAAATGTTCATACTTGATACATAAGAAAATTTAAAGTGTCAAAAATATGCTAAAAAAAAGTTTCATTTCAAATCAACACTTTTCAAAATCAGATGATTTTTTGCTACCTCAGAAAAATGGTACTCTGTACAGATCACACTTGATAGTTTCCTTTGTTATTTTATGAATCATTATATATATTTTCTTTATATTAATTGTATTTTTAATTTTTATTATTGTTATAATGTTTGTTTTGTAGACTAATTTCACATGATTGTTTGTGATTATTATAAAGTGAAGGTGGCCCCTTAAGTACTTTGATTCGAATGTGCCAAGTAGAAGTACTAGAAATGATGTTCTATAAGTTGAGGAACATGGAGTGAATATGGTCGAAGATCTAGATAATAATCCTATGGAAGGAGATGACAATAATAACATAATTCAAGATGACGGGACAAATCAATTGATCCAAGACTTGTATGATGATGAGAACGATGATGATATAAGGCAGGGACACCACTTTATGAAGGATCAAGAGAAAATATTCTCTCTACTACATTATTGTTGGTGAACTTAAAGGTTTTGAATGGTTTGTGAAACACTTGTATGACACAAATCCTAAGGTATAAGGTAATATTTTTCATCAATACATGAAAGGTTGATTTTTTCCCCTTTTTTTAATGTTAATTAATGTGTAAAATAAGAATGCAATATTTATGATTAATATTCTTCACACTAACTAGTGATTTTTTATGTTGTATATATATATTTTAAGTAAATTTCTGTTACCATTGCCAAATAAGTTACCTCGGACATACTAATATTTATACGATATTATGAAAGAAATTATAATGGAGTATCAAGTTATAGATGCATCTCCTAATGATCATATTATATATTATGGACAACATGCATTGAAAACAAATTTCCTGAAATGTGACAGTAGTAGATATCAAACCAATCAAATAACAAAAAAGTCTAAAAAGGTTCTTCACCATATTCCCATAATTCCACTTTTGTAGCAATTATTCAAGTGTAAAATCATAGCCCAATTTATGGATTACCATGTACAAAAGAGAAGTAGAGTTGACTTTCTTCAAATGTGTGAGGATGGTTATGCAGGAAAATTGACGGCATTTTAAAGACGAACCTTGTAATGTTAGGCTTTCATTGGTAGCTGATGGTGTTAATCCATTTGGAGAGCTCATGTCTATATACTCAGTGTGGCTAATTTTTTTTATTAATAATAGCCTTCCTCCTTGGATGTCAATAAAAAGAGAGCACATTATATTGACAATGATTTTTCTAGGCATTTGTTTACGTTAAAAATTCGAATATTGTAACATTTTCATTTGTCTTGTTTGTTGTATAATATGTTATATTTAATTATTTAATTATTTAATTATATGTACATATCAAAGTAGTAATTATGTGTAATTTCAAACAATCAGGGAAGTACCAAATTAAAGATATGAATGTTTATATCAAGCCTCTTATCGACGAGTTAATGAGGTTATGGATGAAATCACTATGTATGACATCTATAAACCAATAGGGGAGACAATTTCAATTCCATGGAATACTTGAATAGCCAATTCATGATGCCCTAGGACTAACACATTTTTGTGGTATGTAACATTACATTACACTTTAATAGTATATAATTATTTCAATTAGATCATATCATGCATGTTTTTTAAATAATCCCTTCATTTATATTAATTGACATTAATCCATCTCTTGTAGACCTTCAAACAAAGGGTAAATTTGCATGTCTAGTTTGTGGTCCTAAGATGAAATCTCGTTGTTCAACAAGTTTAGGAAAGGAGGTTTTTGATGAATATAGACACTTCCTCTCTAGGAACCATAGGTATTGTGCTACTGAAAAACAACTTTTCAATGGCAAAGAAGAGACTGGATTAAAACCACAAAGAATGACACCTCACCTATGGAAGTTGGAATATAACAAAAATCTTTATGAAGGGCATGGGATTCCATGAGGAATGAAAAGTTATCCCACTCAATTCATAATGTTGTCATGCTATGATCACCTAATAATAGCTCATTTGTTTGATACAATCCATATCAGGAAGAATGTGATAAAAACTTTATGGCGAAACATAGATGGTAGGAGACATAAAGAAAAGATCGTCAAAATTTGTAATGACACTATGGAAGTCAATCATGCAATGAAAAGTGGGATACGATCACGTAGTGATGGATACCAATACAACCTTCCATGGTTATTAACAAAGAAGTAAAATGATGATCTAAAAGAGTTCATTCGAAGAATTAAATTTCGCACAAGATTTTCTTCAAACATAAATAATATCTGAACAAATAAAGGTGAATTTAGTGGGGATAAAAACAAATGATTGGCATACCTTCATTAAGGTAATTATTTTGGTATATATATTTCTATATTGGTATATAGACATCTTAATGGTTTTTTTTTTTGTCTACTTTGGATTAAACAAATAATGATTCATTTTTATTGCTACAATATGTACTAGCTCTATCTCTCATAGAAGACTTCATAACAATGTCAAACAAGTTATATATGATCTTAGAAAATACACGAGGTAGGTAGCGATTTATATGTCGAGTGTTTTTTCAATTAGTTGTTGATCAACTTAATGACATGCATTTTAATTTTAATGTAATATATTATGTTTTTTTGAAACATGTTATTTGCGCGCATTTGTAGATGGTTTCCATTGAAATAAATGCATAAAGATGATATAAAGCATTGGAAGAGAGAAATTCCTCAGTTAATGTGTGAAATGAAAAAGTATCTACCTCCATGTTGTTGCTGCAACAATGACCCTCCAATTTTTTTCTTTTTTCACTTCTGGATCCTACATGTATTGTGGCTTCAAGCTATCTCATGTCATTTTGTTATTGTTCATGTTTCTCTAAGTGTCGACCATCCTTTCAATGTTCCTAAGTGTTACTTTTCCTCCCAGGTCAAGGTTTCCTAAGTTTCGTATTCTTACATTTGGAAGCATTTATGTCATCCTTCTAAAGATAGAAAAGGCACTAGCTTTCTTCGACTTAGTGGTAACTTTTCCTCACTTGACATTCTTATCACACAAAAGAAAGAAAGCGGAAATTTTCTCCAAGATAAATCACACTTTCTAAAAATTAGTGATTACAAAAGCAAAGTTGAAGGAAATTGCGCCCTCCTGAGCTTGACTGCACTTCTATCCTCTAGTGGAGTGCACTTTTGGCTATGAGTCAAGCACACTTCTTGTCAACAAGGAGAGTGCACTCCTTCTTAACAGAGACTGCTCCCTCTTTGTTCTCAACTCCAACACACTCCTTGTCAAAAAAAGGTGAACCATCTTGTTTCTCATGTATTTGCTTTTCCTTCTTTGCATGCTGAGCACATTCCTAGAAAACATGGGCCCTCTTTACTTGATTTAACTCACTCACTCATCAAACAATAAGTAGCGAGCATGCATTAACTTGTTTTGCATGAGAATTATTTTGTAAGTTTCCTAGTTCATTATTCATTCTCATAATCACTGTTCATGCCGGGATGAGTGCATTTTCTCACCACAAACAATTTTTCTTCAATCTTGGTCACAAATGCATGGATTATTGGTAAATTTTGCAATGTGTTTCTTTTGTTTTCTTTTTCACTTTTAGTGGCGCTTTTGTTTTCCTTAGTGTTGTTTTAATTTGTTTTCACAGATGAAGTGTCATTTTCATCCATACTTCCTCTTACAAGTGTCGTCTTGCTATTGAAAGTGGTGTTTCTAGTGACTCTTTGCATTTTATGACCTTTCACCTTCTAGTCATGATTGTGAAAAAACTTGTAAACACTTGAAACTATTCTACTTCATTGTTAATTTATTCCTAAATTGATGTTGACCTTCACTTAGTTTTTTAAACCTATCTTTGAGCAGAGAACACTCCTAGAATTCAGGCACCCTCTGAGAAACTAAATTGTGCCCAATAGAAAGGATCTCTCCCCAGAGCACACAATGCACTTCCAAGCAATAGTCCGACATCCTTGTCCACTATAACTATGCCCTGCACCCTCATTACGCCTCCCCGGTGCACTACACACTTACAAGCAACAATGTGTCCTCTCCTTGTTCACTGTGATTGCGCCCTTCATCCAAGCAATCTCTCTCTCCCTCCATGAGTGCATAATGCATTCCTAAGCCTAAGTCAAGCCTTGTTTGTTCATTGTTATCTCGACATGCTCCCTCTTCCTTACCTTGGCACAATGCACACTTATAGTCGCTAGTAAAGCCACCTTGTCTCTCTTTTAATAGCATTGTGCTTTTAGCTTGCCCAATTTTGCTATCTTTTCAATAATTTCCATGTGATATCTAGGGGATTTTTTGAAACTAATTATTGTCTGCCATGAGTGATTTTCCACTTTTAGCTGTTATAGATACATGATACATCACTTTCTCATCCTCTACTGAGATAATGCCTCTTACAACTCGACAAGATACTTTAAAGTAAACTTCAGAAGCTACTACCGAGGAGGCAGTGGAATACACAAAGCCAACCGTTCCTATCTTATTAGATAAAGAGTGCTTCATTGACAAATATATCAAAGTCTAATGGAAAACATCAAATATTCTTTCATGTAGAAGAAATTCCTAGAAATCTTGGAAGATAGGGAAGTGTATATAAATATCATGAGGTCTAGAATACATAAAGTGGCATGCAAATTCCCATTAATGCCTTGCGCAGAAGCTATCAAATGGATATTATTACATATGGATAGCAAGAATCTGGTTCTCAGTAGTGAAAGCGAGAATGAGATCACCACCTAACATCCACATGACATACACAATTACTATTAGATGGCATGACCATGGGAGTATTTGAACACACAATTCTATGCAACTTGGGAAAACCTGAATACCAAAGAAGTCCTCAAGCCTTGGTGCCAAGAGCCTGTAAAATTCCGCCAGAGACCAAGTGCAGTCTACCTGACAAAATATTTAAGGAAGGTCTACCAGTATCTCATGGCGATGTGCTACAAACTACATGGGTGGAAGAATGCACAATATTTTGAGGAGGGTTGGGTTTATATGCTCAACCTAGTTGTTTCAAGAGGAAAAGTCTTCAAATAGGAAAATATCCTCTCTCAAAAAATGTAGCTTCACATACAATAGGGAAACAAAACTTTACAAGGAAAAAAAGCACCAAAATTTTACATGTACGCTTCTCTGCTGGATGGAATTTGTGCCTGTTATGAGTTCACAAGAATGAAGTGGAACTAGACCCCTCATGAGAAGTTTCCTATCTACTTTCATTGGAGACTATTATCAAAAGTTATTTTTCTAGGAGTTTATGTGAAATTGGTTGAGCACATATTTGTGGTGTTGTATAATATGATATTTAAGAGAGAGCCTCCTTGCATGATAGATTAGGTGAAGGATGTACTTTATGAGATTGCAGATTGGTTCGCTTCATTGTAGGGCACATAGATCAAATGTTTCGACTATTAGACTACCCCTAACCTTATGCTGCGTTATGTGACCAATAAGGTGGTATTTTAGGAGGTAGCCTACTAGTTGAACAATGGCTTATCTACACAAATCCATAGGAAGAAGAAGTACACTTGGCCCTTTTTTCCCTTACGAGTTGAACTTTATGAGCTAAATAGTCTTAAGGTAGTTGATGCTGAAAGTGAAAAACTCATGCACATTCATTTTGGACAATGATATTTCATGGATATGATTCCAAGAATGTTTGTAGGCATACTAAGATATAATATACTTGTCTGTATGTACCAATGACTATTTAAAATGATGAAAAGATCAAAAAATGGTATAATGCACTATGAAAGAATCAACCAGGAGGTTAGGCAGGGCCTTCCCAAGTTCCACAGGTACAAAATGTCTAGATGGAGGAGATTCAATAGGAAGTCATTGCCCAAGTGGACACTTTAACACCTAGAAAGGGGCTAAAACATGATCTAGTGGTAGAAAGCAGCAGAAGATTCAATGTTGATCCAATATGCAAAGTTGCAATTGAGGCGTATCAACAAAGGAAATAAAGGGTGGAAGAGAAGAGAAAGATAGAAGAAGGGAAGTAGCTAGAAGAAGAGCGCAAAAGTGAGGATGAAGGCTTATAGAGAGAAGAAGAAGAAAAGAAGAAGCAATATGATTTTATGAAGTAGAAAATAAAGGGGGAAAGGAAAATAATAAAAAAAGAGGGACAATAAAAGAGATCATATGAGGAAGAAGCCACATAGGTGATGGAGGAAGAACATATTTCCTGTGAAATGGAAGCAAAGTTGGAGGAGGAGAATTCCATTAAACTAATAGAATATGATCCCATCACTTATCCAAAACCTCCTCCCACTTGTGGTCATCTCCCATTCAACGAGATGGGTATTGTTCCTCCACTTGATGTCAAGGTTATGGATTAGATTATCCAGTTTTACCTTTGACTAGATAATGAAGAGGAATGTACAATAAAGGTGAAGGTACTTTCCCAATGATCTTGTTCATTCAGTCTCCATATACACAAAGAAGCTAATAAAATCCAGTACCAAGAGGAATCCCTGATCATTTTTGGTTACAAATGTAACTTTTGTGACAAGATAATATAAAGTATATTATGAGTAAGAATGCATTATTGTGGAAAGAGCTAGCTACTGCAAAACAATAGGTCGATCATCTTGCCGCAAAGAATTAATGCTTGTATTCCACTAGTATCAATACAATAGAGCTATATTTAGCCATATTTGAAGAATTGAAGCTAATGGCAGACAACATGAAGTAGCTATACACTGAGATGATTCTCTTGCAAGAGGTGTGACAGCCCTGGTACAAATTCATAAGAAATCTCAAGAGATTCAATCAAGTTTTAAAGGTCACAAGGAGAGCTATAGATTTGATATAGGATTGGGGCATCAAATATCATAACATTCCCAAGCGCTTGGTCAGGAAAGATAGGATAACAACCGAGGTGGATAGAGAATAATTAAGGTTATATATGTACTCAGAACTACACCCACCTTAGTGAACAAGTGACCAACACTATAACTTCTTATGTTCAACTGCATAGTGGTTTAGAATCCCTGACACATAAACATAAAATTCCTTTTATGGGTTCACTTGGATAAATAAGGAGCAAGGATGTCATCATGTAGGAGATAAAAGAGTACATTGAAAAAATCAAGAAAGAAACATATCAAGAAGGCTTAGAAGTCACCAAGATTATTATTCTACAATATGCAATTGGTCCATCCAAATTTCACATGAAGTTATCCTAACTGTGGAATAGTATATAGTCAAGCTCCAAATCCATATTATCAGATGCATTGGAGGTAAAGATGTGGTACATTGCAGAGCCACCAGTTATATTTAAATTTATTGTGACAAAGTTCAAAGCATGGCACTCCTACATCACAAATGAACTCCATTTGAGAGCCACTAATTTGTCTTTTCCTCCTTTATGAGGATGTTTTGTCTTATTCTAGTTTTGTCTTATGTAGCCACCATTTTGATGTATTTTGTATTTTATGAAGAATAAGTCCAAATGTAAGAGAATTCCAAGAGACACATGTGGAATATGAAGAGTTGCATAGAAGTCCGTAGGTTGTGGAAGTAAAAGAGTCATGAGGAAAATCAATAGTCATTATCATTTGTTATAAATAAGCCCTCATAACTCAAGGAGAGGGTTTGGAATTTTAGAGATTTGGCCTTGGATTATCTAGTTGTGAATAAGGGAGAAGATCATTCTTTTGGAGAAGCAAGTTGTAGCTTCATGTTCCACTATTGGAGCTAGTGTTTCATCAATGTAACATAGTACTTGGATCTTTCATTAATTATTATAAGCTCTTGGAGCCAATGCCCTTTCATGCATGTATCATAAATGTTGTAAGACTATTATCTATATGTTTGTGGTATATGTTGTATTATGAATACTAAATAGAATGTACTACTTCATTGATTTATATATGAATCTTATTGAATAGGTGTTGTTATGTGTTTATATGATCGTTTTTATCTGGTGAACTAATTTGTAGGTTAATCAACGAATCTTCCCATTTTATCCCACATATCTCTCCTAAGATAGTATTAATGCTTTTCTATTAGAGGCCCATATCTTATCTCTCTTGCGTGGAAGCTCCTTTTTCACCTTACACTTAGTGTCTCACAAATATTACACACTTTCTACCCCAAAGTTATGTGTATGATCTCTTGTGTATGTTTTACAGCCAAGGAATTCCTTTAAAATCACTCTAATGGTGGCCAAACCTTATATATGGATGGGGATTCTACACCAAAAAATGTGAGGTCTAATTGGGACTTCACATCGGGGAGACCCCATGTACGTTGGTGGAATCCAACACTGTCAACATCCTGACGCTATAAGGAGGGTCAGATGACAAGACGAGCCCGTAAGTATGTTTTAATCTCTTATCTTAAATGGCTTCATCCAAAATCATAATCCCAAGGTGTTTTTTAAAAGCTTTGGATCTTTCAATCCCCGTGAAATTTTTATAGAAATTGTTACATTTGAAGTTTGATGGAAAGGGTCCAACAACCGTCCTTGATTATGTGGTTGAATTTGTTCAATTATATTTTTCAAGTGGAGTTTATTCTGAATATATTCTTGGTTGGTTGTTCACCCTCACATTAGATGGTCGTGCCAAACAATGGTGTTATTATTTACCTATTGCTTCTATCCATTCTTTTAAACAATTGGTTAATGTGCTTCATCAAGTTTTTGGCAAGTGTGATTATCAGGATATTTGTAATAGAATTGATTAGCTTAGGATGAAATCAAATGAATATTTAGAACAATTCACTGATTTATTTATTAACATTTGTTATGAGTTTCCTAATGAAGATGTGGATTGGGAATATTTGGATGAGAAATTTTGGTTCTTTGTTAGGATCTCAAGGAATTATTTTCAATCAAATCCTTTGAATGGTACTTTCCAAGAGGAACCCCAACCTTCAGAGGAGGAATATTCAACTCCTTTTACTCCTTGTCCTCCCCCTTTTCCTGTACCTTGTGTTGTTCCTATTCAAATTGAGAAACATGAAAATCTAATCTGCAAATGTGATTCGACAACTATTCCTAATGCTAAGGAGTGCACTGACAAAGAGATACATTTCCTCTCTTCTCTTTCCCAAGATAACGATCCTCCTTGTTATACCAATCATTCATCTCATAGTCTTGTTAATCAACCCATCAACCTTGAAACATTTGATCATGTTGAACCCTTAGACATACATTGTTCTGATCATCTTATTTCTATGCATTTGAATGATTGTCCAAGTCTTATAGATGACTCTGTGTTTTCACAAGAAGACTTAGATTTTCATAATTTTCAATTAGAGTCAGATATGATCATTGAGGAGTTTATTTCAAGTATATCTATTCCCACTCACCATACCTTGTGTGAGGATGTGAGTAGTGAATCAATCAATCTAGCACAAGGGAATGAAGGCTTTTGAGAGGATGATATGCTAGTCATTGATGATTTCTGTCAAAGTATTGTAAATCTGTCTAATAGGAATTAACCATTCCATGAATCCTTTGGTTCAGACAACTCTAATTTGGTTCCTTTTGTTAATACAAATGACATAATTTGTCAAGATATGGAATTGACCATGTGCTCAAAGTTTGAGTATTCATCTTTTGAAAGTTCTAAGTCTTGTTAGGAATTCAAGACACTTTAGTCTACGTTGATGGTTATGTCAGGCCCTCACTACCCCGATGAAACTTGTGATTTCTTTCAAATCAAAGTTTTCTCACAAAAATCCATTCTTAGCATTCTTTCATGGGATGTAGATTCATTCTTGAGGGATATTTTATATCTTCATATTGAATTATTTACCCCTCAAGATAATATATGATCAAATGCATAAAATCAAACTGACATATCCTTCTTCATGCGAACCTTTGATTCGAAACTTGGAAACAAAGAGTGTGTTAAGGACTATCAAATATTTCGATATGATACCCCTCCATATTCATTCATCATTAGGTTTGATCCATACACCCGTACTGATAATTTTCGATCTATATGTGGTCTAATCTTGATCTTTCTCATGATGTTAATATGTCCATTATGAATTTGTCATTGCAAAATTTTCAAGTTGGTTATTTTTATGTCCCCATTACGGATTGGTTAAAGGAGTCCTACTTGATGAGTCCAATGGCTCATAATAAGTACATTTATATGTTTAATCAATTTTTTTATGGATATGAGTCAAAGAAGTGTTGTTGTGGTGTCTCTTGCTTTTATCTATCTCACCATTACCTGTTAGAGCAATCATTTACCTTGCACCGCTATGCTTGTTCTTCATACCTTTGTGTTTGTGTGCAGATGTCTTTATTGTCTACTTTTATTGTTGCAAATTATGTTATTTCTCTTTTACTTGATGATATATCTCAAATTAAGGGTCGGGAGTAGCTTTTATGGTTGCATTGGAAATTTTATTTTACTTAGCCCCGATCTTCTAGCTTTTAGCTTAGGTTAGGTTGCATTTAGTTAGTTGCATTGCATTGTTCTTTTCATCTTCATGTCCCTTGTTTTCCTTGTTTTGTTTTCAATTTTATGTCTCTGTTTTCCATAAGAATGTGCATGGAAGCTGTTATTTTGAGCTTTGACATGATGTGTCTAATCTTTGGAAAAGTTAAATTGTAGTGATGAGAAAAACTTGACTAGCCTGCTACTTTCCTTCTTTTCTTGGACCTATACATATTTCAAAGTCAATGATGTCTTGATGGAAAATACAAACCATTCGACTGGAAAACCATAAGCAGAAACACGATTCCCACACCTATTTAGGATATTCATTCCTAGACCTTGTTTTTTAATTGAATGGTGTTCTCTTATCGATATGATCAAGTAGTGAAAGGAAAGGTGAAAACTAATAGAGAGAAAATATCAGAGGTATATATATACTTCTCTGAATGAAAAAACTCCCCTTCTCTCCATAATTCATGATCCCTCTTTCACCCCAACAAAATAATAAGTGGCTAAGAATATTTGAAACTTACAAATAAATAAAGGGTGAATAAGAGAAAGGATTTATGTGTAGGGAGGTAAAGCAAGTAACTTTTTCATGGTACTGAATAGGCTCACCGATAGTGAAGCAATGCTTGTGCTCATGCAGTGACTTTGTCGGGGTATCGAACATGCCTACTGGTAACAGAGCAACACCAAAGATGAAAATTAAGACTCTGATTATATTTACTCGCCATCACTATATTACCCTCTCCTAAATTCAAACAATTTTGATCTAGAAAGCTTTGAAATGTGTTTTATCAAGCAAAGGGAATAGGGGAGACTATATCTATAATCAAGTTGAATTGGGAAGCCGAGGAAACCCATCAAGTGAATAAATACTTCATGAAGGACTAAGACGACATGCTCAAAGTTAATACCTAAACACATAAGCTTGAGTTATCATAGTGTGTGGCCAAGTGTTGTCCTTGCAACAATGACCCTCCAATTTTTTTGCCTTATTCACTTTTGGAGCCTACATGTACCTTCGTTTCAAGCTATATTGTGTCATGTTGTTATTTATTCATTTTTATCTAAGTGTTGACCGTCCTTATAACCTTACTTAGTGTTACTTTTCCTTCTAGGTCAAGGTTTCCTAAGCATTGTCTTCTTACCTTTGGAAGCACTTGTGTTGTCTTTCTAAAGATAGAAAATGCACTAGATTTTCTTTGAATTAGTGGTAAATTTTCCTCACTTTACATGCTTATCACACAAAAGCAAGAAAGCAAAACTTTTCTCTTGGAGAAAGCACACTTTCTAAAAATTAGTGATTACATAAGCACTGTTGGAGGAAACCACACCCTCATGAGCTTGAGCACACTTCTACCCTTTAGTGGAGTTCACTTCTTGTCCACAAGGAGAGCACACTCCTTGTTCTCAACTCCAACACACTCCTTGTCAATAGAAGGTGCACTCTCTTGTTTCTCATGTGTGCGCCCTTCCGTATTTTCATGTTGATTGCATTCTTAGAAAATAGGGTCCCTATCTACTTGATGTAACTAACTTGATCATCAAATGAAAAGTGGTGAGCATGCATTGACTTATTGTTCATGTGAATTATTTTATGATTTTCCAAATTCATTATTCACTCTCACAATCATTGTTCACTCTTGGCTAGCCTACTACTTTCCTCCTTTACTTGGGCCTATACATATTTTAGAGTCAATGATGCCTTGATGGAAAATACAAACCATTCGACTGGAAAACCATAAGCAGAACCGTGATTCCCACACCATTTATGATCTTCATTCCTAGACCTAGTTTTTTTAACTGAATGGTGTTATCTTACCAATCTGATCAAGTAATAAAAGGAAAGGGGAAAATAGAAAGAAAATCAATATTAGAAGTATATATAACCTTCTATGAAGGAGCAAACTCCCCCGCTCTCAATAATTCAGGATCCCTCTTTCACCCCAACAAAATAATAAGTGGCTAAGCACATTTCAAACTTACAAATAAATAAAGGGTGAAGAAGAGAAATGTTTCCCACGTATGGAGGTAAAGCAAGTAACTTCACTAGGGTATTGAACATGCTTGATGGTAGTGAAGTAAAGCTTGTGCTCATGTAGTGATTTCCTCGGGGTACTGAAAAAACCTACAAATAACAAAGCAACACTAAAGATGAAAACTAAGACTCTGATTATCTTTAACTTTCCATCGCTATATTACCCTCTCCTAGATCTGAAAAATTATGATTTGGAAAGCTTTGAAATGCGTTTGATCAAGAAAGGGAATAGGGACAACTATATCTATAATCAAGTTGAATGGGGAAGCCGAGGAAACCCACCAAGTGAATCAATAATTCATCATGGAATAAGACACCATGCACAAAGATAAGACCTAAACACATAAGCTTGAGTTATCCCAGTGTGTCGCCAAGTGTTGTCCTTGCAACAATGACCCTCCAATTTCTTTTCCTTATTCAATTTTGGAGCCTACATGTACTGTCATTTCAAGCTATATTGTGTCATATTGTTATTTATTCATTTTTCTCTAAGTGTCAACCATCCTTTCAAACTTCCAATGTGTTACTTTCCTCCTACGTTAATGTTTCCTAAGTGTTTTCTTCTTACCTTTGGAAGCATTTGTGTTGCCTTTCTAAAGATGGAAAAGGCACTAGATTTTCTTTGAATTACTGATAAATTTTCCTCACTTGACATGCTTATCACACAAAAGCAAGAAAGCACAATTTCTAAAAATTAGTGATTACACAAGAATTGTTGGAGGAAATTGTGCCCTCTCAAGCTTGAGCACACTTATATCCTTTAGTGGACTGCACTTCTTATCCACAAGGAGAGCACAGTCCTTATTAACAAAAATTGCACCCTCCTTGTTCTCAACTCCAACACACTCCTTGTAAATAGAAGGCCTGCCCTCTTGTTTCTCATGCATGCACCCTTCCTTCTTTGCATGCAAAGTGAATTCCTAGAAAATAGGGGTCCTATCCACTTGATGTAACTAACTTGCTCATCAAATTACAAGTGGCGAGCATGAATTGACTTGTTTTACATGTGAATTCTTTTATGACTTTCCCAATTCATTATTCATTCTCATAATCAATGTTCACTTTGGGCTAAGTGCATTTTCTCACCACAAGGAGTTTTTCTTCAATCTTGGTCACAAGTGCGTGGATTCTTTGTAAGTTTGCAATGTGTCACTTTTGTTTGATTTTATCGTTTTTAGTGATGCTTTTATTTTCCTTAGTGGAGTTTCAATCTATTTTCACATACAAAGTGTTGTTTTCATCCATACTTACTCTTACAAGTGTCATCTTACTGTCACAAGCGATTTTCTAGTGACTCTTCTCATTTAAGGACCTTTCACTTTCTAGTCATGATTGCAATAGAACCTATAAACACTTGCAACTCTTCTCCTTCATTGTTAATGTGTTCTTAACTTGATGCTAACCTTCACTTGGCTATTTTGAGCTTATCTTTGAGTTGCACTCTTGGAAATCGAGCATCCTCTAAAAAACTAAATTTCACCTAACAAAAAGGCTCTCTCCCCAGAGCACACAATGCACTTCCAAGCAATAGTTGGGAATCCTTTTCCACTATAACTGTGCATTGTGCCCTCACTAGTCCTCCATGATGCACTACACACTTCCATGCAGTAGTGTGTCCCCTCCTTGTTCACTTTGACTGCGCCCTGTGCCAAAGTAATCTCTCTCTCCTCCATGAGCACATAGTTCATTCCCACTATTCACTATTATGCTGACATGCATTGTCTTCCTTTCCTTGGCACAATGCACACTTCTAGTGGCTAGCAAAGCCAAGCTGTATCACTTTTGATAAGCTTGTGCTTATAACTTGCCCAATTTTTTCCTTAATCACTATCTTTTGAATAGTTTGCGTGTTATATCAAGGCGATTTCTTGAAACAAATTGTTGTCCACCATGAGAGAATTTCCACTTGTAGGTGTTATAGATACAAGATACATCACTCTCTCATCATCTTCCAATACAATGCCTCCTACCACTTGACAAGCTACTTCAAAGGAGACTTTAAAAGCTAGTACTAAGGAGGCAGTGGAATACACAAAGTCATATGTTCCTATCTTACCAGATATAGAGTACTTCATTGACAAATATATCAAAGTCTCATGGAAAGACATCAAATATGCTTTCATGAGAAGGAATTCCCAGAAAAACTATAAGAAAGGGAAGTGTATATAAATATCAAGAGGTCAAGAATACATAGAGTGGCATGTAGATTCCCAGTAATGCCTCGTGCAGAAGCTATCAAATGGATCTTGTTACATATGGATAGAAAGAATCTAGTTCTCAATAGTGAAAGCGGTAATGAGATCACCACCTACTGTTCACATGACATACACGCTTATTACAATATGGTAAGACCAAGCGAGTATTTGAACACATGTTCTATTCGACTTGGGAAAACTTGAATACCATAGAAGTCCTCAAGTATTGTTGCCAAGAGCCTACAAAATTCTACTAGAGACCAAGTGCAGTCGACCCAACCAAATATTTAAGAAAGGTCTACGTGTACCTGATGGCAGTGTACTACAAACTACATGGGTGGAAGAATGCATAATATTTTGAGGAGAGTTGGGGTTATTTGCTCGACCTAGTTGTTTCAAGAGGAAAAGTATTAAACTAGGCAAATATCCTCTCTCATGAATTGTAACTTCAAATAGAATAGGACAAAACAATTTTACAAGCCAAACAAGCACCATAATTTTACATTTCTGCGTATCTTCCGAATGGAAGTTTTTCCCGTTATGAGTTCACAAGAATGAAGTGGAACTGGACCCCTCATGAGAATTTTCCTATCTACTTTCATTGCATATTATTATCAAAAGTTAGTTTACGAGGAGTTTATGTGAAACTAGATGAGCACTTCTTTGCAGTGTTATATAAGATGATCTTTGAGATATAGCCTTCTTTCATGACAAATCAGGTGAAGGAGGTGCTTTATGAGATTGTAGATTGGTTCGCTTCACTATAGGGCACATACATCAAATGTTTTGGGTGTCAAACAACCCCTCACTTTATGCCGAGTTATGTGACCAATAAGGTGTTCTTGCAAGAGGTATCCTATCAGTTGAACAATGTCTTGTCTGCACAACTCCATAGGAAGAAGAAGTCCCCTTGAACCTCTTTTCCCTTACGAGTTGGACTTTATGAGCTAAAGAGTCTTAAGGCAGTTGATGTTGAAATTGAAGAAACTCAAGCAACTTCACTTTTTAACAATGAGCTTTCATAGATATGATTCTAGGAATGTTTGCAGCCAACATTGTACTAAGATTACAATACACTTGGCCATATGTACCAATGACTATTTCAGAAGATTAAACGATCAAGAATTGGCAAAATGCATTAAGGAAGAATCAACTAGGAGATGAGGTAGGACCATCCCGGGGTCCACACGTACCAAATGTATAGATGGAGGAGATTTAACATGAAGTCACTTCCCAAGTGGACACCATAGCGCCCAGAAAGAGGCTAAAACATGTTCTAGTGGAAGAAAGCAGCATAAGGTTCAAGGCTGATCCAATGTGAAAAGGTGAAATTGAGGTAGAGAAACAAAGGAAATAGAGGGAGGAAGAGAAGAGCTAGATATAAGAAGTGAAGATACTAGAAGAAGAGAAAAAACTTGAGGAGGAGCACTTATAGAAAGAAGAAGAAGAAAAGAAGAAGAAAGAAGACTTGCTAAAGAAAAAAACAAAGGAGGAAAGGAAAAGAATAATAGAAGAGGGACAAAAGAAGCGGTCACAGGAGGAAGAATTTGAACAAGTAATGGAGGAAGAATAGATGGCCTATGAAATGGAAGCAGAGTTAAGGAGGAGGATGCCATTGAACCAATAACAAATGAGCCCAACACTTAGCTGAAAACTCCTCCCACTGGTGGTCATCTCCCATTCACCAAGATGGGAATTGTTTCTCCACCTGATTATAGGATTATGGATCTATCTAGTGTTACCTTCGACCAAATAAAGAAGAGGATTGTACAAGAAAGGCGAAGGTACTTTTGCAATGATCCTGTTCATCTAGCCTCCATATCCATAAAGAAGGTAATAACATCCAATACCAGGAGCAATTCCTGAGCAGTCATGGAAACATATGTAGCTTTTGAAACAACAACACAAGTTAATACAAAGTATGTTATGAGTGATAATGCACGATTGCAAAAAGAGAAAACTACCAAAAAAATTAGGCTGATCATCTTATCATTGAAAATCAATGGTTGTCTTCCACTAGTATCAACACAACATAGATACAATCATCCATATTTGAAGAATTGAAGCCGATGGAAGACACCATGAAGAAACTATACAGTGACATGATTCTCTTTCATGAGGTGGTGATGTCCCTGGTAAAAATTAAGAAGAAATCTCAATAGATCTTGAAGGTTTTAAAGGTCACAAACAAAGAAATAGATTCGATACAGGATTGGGGCATCAAATATCCTAACATTCCTGAGCGATTGGTCAGGAAAGATAGCATAGAAACCAAGGTCGATATAGAATAATTAAGTTTACATACTAAGAACTACAACCACCTTAGTGAACAAGTGACTAACACTATAAATTATTATGTTCGACAACATAATGGTTTAAAATCCCTGATGCAGAAACATACAATTCCTTCTGTGGGTTTACTTGGAGAAATAAGGAGCAAGGATGTCAGCATGCAGAAGATAAAAGAGTACATTAAACAAATAAAGAAAGCAACAATTCAAGAAGGTTTGGAAGTCACCAATAATATTATTCTACAGTATGAAATTGGTCCATCCAAATTTCACATGAAGTTATCTCGAATGTAGAGTAGTATACAATCAAACTCCAAATCCATATTATCATATTCATTTGAGGTAAAGATGCGGTACATTGCAGAGCTACTAATCAAAGTTAAATTATCATGACAGAGTTCAAATCATGACACTCCTAACTCACAAATGAACTCCATTTACAAGCCATTTATTTGTCTTTTCCTCCTTCATGAGGATGTTTTGTCTTATGTAGCCACTATTTTGAAGTATTTTTTCTTCTATGAGTAATAAGTCCAAATGTAAAAGAAGCCCAAGAGACACATCTGGAATATGAAGAGTCACATAGAAGTCCATTGGTTGTGGAAATCAAAGGGTCATGAGGAAACTTAAGAGTAATTATCATTTGTTATAAATAAGCCCTCATAACTCAAGGAGAGGGCTTGTACTTTTAGAGATTTGGCCTTGGCTTCTCTAGTTGTACATATGAGAAAATATAATTCTTTTGGAGAAGCAAGTTGTAGCTTCATGTTCCACTATTGGAGCTAGTGTTTCATCAATGTAACAATGTACTTAGATCTTTCATTAATTATCAGAAGCTCTTGGAGCCTACACTCTTTCACGCATGTATTGTAAATGTTGAAAGACTATTCTTTAGATGTTTGCGGTATATGTTGTATTATGCATAATCAAGAGAATGAACTATTTTGTTTCTTTAGATATGAATCTTGTTGAATGGGCATTGTTATATGTTTATATGATCATTGTTATCTTGTGAACTAATTTTTAGGTTAATCAACGAATCTTCTCATTTTCTCCCACGTGTCTCTCTTAGGATAATACTAATACTTTTCTATTCAAGTCCCATCTCTTATCTCTCTCATGTGGAATCTCCTTTTACACCTTACACTTGGTGTCTCGTAAAGCTTACATCTATGTATGATATCTTGTGTATGTTTTGCAGCCAAAGCATTCCTTTAAAATCACTCACAATGGTGGCCGAACCTTATATCCGGATGGGGCTCCTACACCAAATAATGTGAGGTATATTTGGGACTTCACATTAGGCAAAGCGCTTGTATGTTGGTGGCATCCAACACTGTCAACACTCCAACATTTTTTAGTGCACAAGAATGCTACCTCATACACCAAGTTGAGTAGATGGAATTGTGTGGACCTGTACACACAAGGCCAATGTGAATGGTGGAGAGGCACTTGAAATCATTGAAGGATTTGGTTAGACAAAGAGCACGTCTGAGGGTTCTATGGTGGAGGGATATATGGAATATCAATTGATGGTGTATATTAGTTAGTATCTTCCTAAATTAGTAAAAAAATATGTGTGTGGATCACATTTGGGATGTGAACTCCATAAAAAAAATTGAAGGGGAGCACTTCTTGGGGGAAAATAGAACAAGAAAGTGAGAGGTAATTAATTAAATATTTAGGAGTTTTATAAGAAATTTTATAAGACTTATAAGAGTTTTTATTTTTATTTAAATCATACTTATTTATTTTTTATTCTGTCATCAATTGTTAATATTGACCATGATAACTATTATGGTGAATTATGATTTTTTGATACAATTGATTGAGAGTGGGATGCACTACATTTATAAATTGCAAAAAATATTGATTGGATGAAGTCATGAATTGAAATATATGAACAATATCATGGTACGTTATCATGGCAAGGGGTGTCTCCATTGGTTAAAGAAACTTGTCGTGCCCGAGATGACAATCTTATGCAGATGGAAATTGATTTAGCAAATGTTTTGAAATATATACATGAGAGCATGCATTTTCACTGGCTTGAATTTTTTTATTAGGTTATATTACAAATATATTATTAATGTGAATGTAGGTGTTTTTTTTTAGATACTTTCCAAGTTATATGAATATGTTTATTAATTGACAATGTCTTTTTTTTTTTTTATGTATTTGGCATATTGTAGTCAAAACACCACAAGGCTATGTACCACAATCGTTGTAAAGTTCACATCAAAAAGTTGGATGAAAAGAGGAAAAAATCTTATTGTGGGATTAATACAACCCTCCAGGTCACTAATGTTTCCTCTAGAAGTGACATGCATCCATAAGTCTCTGAAAATCGATACTATGGGCATTTGGATGACATACTTGAGTGTGGATTTGATTCCTTATAATTGGTTTTGTTCGATGTGAAATGGTATAGGATATGAATGAATGAAAATGATCCTGATACAACTGTTATTCAATGTGATAATGGATTTATCATGGATAATACAAGGTAATTTGAGCTAGGATACGATCACTATGTTCTTCCAAGCCAATGAAAATAGGTCTTTTATTCAGAGGTTCCGAATATAGAAAGTTGGTCATATGTTGTTAGATATGATCCAAGAGAAAGGCCAATAGAGTATAATGTAGCAGAAGAAGATGATAATGTTGAAGAGGATGATGATTTAAAGGAACAGTTAGTTGATTATGTATCAAATCATGAAGATGTCAAAGAAGTTCAAGAAGATGTTCGATACAATGTCCTTGATGAAGATGACATCAATGATGTACTATCAAATGAAGAACTTGAAGAAGTTGAACCAAATGATGAAATTGATGATGATGCTGAAATGGATGATTGTTTCAATGCCATCTTTGAACTGGATGACATAAATGTTGAGTTGGATGAAGAATAAAATTAACAATATCAAAATGTTGAAATGTACAAGGTATGTGTTTATATGTTTTCATTTGATTTTTTCTCTTTCATTTAACTTAAAATTTTGTTTTCTTAGTAATTTCTATATATGCTTGATTCTTACGATGTTTCTTTCAAATAGTTTATAGTAGATAAATTGGGTATTGGGAATATTGAGAGTGATGTGGGGGTGGGGGGGGGGAGGGGCCATACGAGCTTCTACCTTCATGTGGTTGGTCTTGCTCAGTAGAGAATATTATATTATTCTTGAAACTAAGAGAATCTCATTATTTGCACTGATCCCAAGCTTGTTGTTAAGGCCAATACATGACATAATTTATTATGTCTCTTATGCTCCTGCTTCGAATCTTAAAGTATATGAGTCCCCATGAATGCAAAAATGATAACCAATTATCTACACCTATCTCAAGCTTATTTTTACCAATTGTTGACTTACCTTGGCCAAGGAACAATGGCCACCACTTGAAATTTACTAATAATTAGGGGTTGAAATGATGCTCTAATTAATTGGCCCTACACATAGTGAACTGTGAATGGGGCCAACATTGAGTTTTTTTCAATTTGTGCTCACATACATTGAAATTTGACATGGATATAGTAGATGCATGCATTGAAAATGTGGGAGGGTTTCAAGACTCAAACATAAATAATTCGACAATCAAGTGAGATCACCTAGCTTTAGGCCAATGTTGATGTGTTTTGTTTCATAATCTAAGCATTTTGACTCCTCCTATGTGAACCAAAATTGATAGTTCTTTTGGATTCCTTTGGCTAGGCTACCTCTTCACCTAGGCTATATTATATATAACATATAGGACTAATTATATATAATATATATAATACGTTATATTTTATCTCCCACCGAGGCTTCTTTCATGCCATAATCTTCTTTCCCCCTTTGTTCTCCTTCCCCCGTGCCCAAACCATTGATCCACGATATGAATCACCATAGAGCCATGGCCAAAATTCCCCACATTTCTTCATCAATGTAAACCCCACACGTTCGAGCACTGAGACATTGGTCTATTAGGGTTGCATCAGAGGAGACATTGATATGATAGGGCCACGTTAGAGGATACATTGATCTATTATGCCCATAAGGAAAGGCTAAGAAACAAAGTAGCAAAATGGTAATGTGGTTTCTTCATGCTTCAAAATTTTTCATTTTGGCTTCAAAACTCCAGTGCAGGTCCTCCTTCTCACGTAATCAATTCATGTTAATTAGTTATTTTTATTAGCTTTTATGTCTTGCATTTCATGTCTCTTTTATAATGATTTTTGGTGAGATTTTTGAGTTCTTTAGAGATCTAGAAATAGGGTTATTTTTAGTGCGAGAGGTACATATGGAGGACCTTCATTTTAGTACAATAATTCCCTTCTTTTCACACCTTGGACTCCATGCACCCAAGATACTTCATATTTTCCTTGTAACTCTGAATTGAAGTTTTGTTTGAGTTTGTCACCAAAGTGTTTGAAAAAATGTTTGAGTGAACTCTGTCACATGGATGCCAAGCTTGATGGTATTTCTTTTCACAAGGATTCACTACCTTTCCATAGGGTTAATGTCACAGAACTTGGCTTCGGCACATTAGATGCCGAACTGTTCATGGTGTTGTATGAATTCAATTATCAGGCTATATATTGATGGTTACATTCCTATTTCCTAGGTTTTGTTAGTTGACCCTTCTTGCCTTCATCCTTCATAATTTTCTCAGGGGTCAACCTTTCAGGTTGGCCAAGAAGGTGGGTCTACCCTTTTTCAGCAATGGTTAAATTTCAGGGCTCGCGTGTATGCCACCATAGTATCAAACTTATGTCACCTCACTTCTCTTCAAGGTACGTCCCACCTTGTACTCTTGGGGAATAGCCTCTGGACTTATGTATCCTAGAGGGTCCACCCACCACACTATTTGTGTTTTTGGTTGGTCCATAGAATTTCTCTCCCACTTAACAATTCTGACAGCCTTGATTGTATCATGGGGACCTGACACTAAATCATCTTGTCTCTCCCATCGATACTATGCCTTATTATTTCCAAGAGATAGACTCCAGGGTAGGGATGTACCCATAAACTGCCGTAACATTTCCCTTCAAGTGGGTCCCACTTACCACTTCTCAACATCGTGGTAAGCCCTCTTTCCATGAAAATTTGGTTTCCCCATTAGCCAATGCATGAATTGTAAATCATAACAACCTATTCCATTTAATGAAGCTGCCACATCAACCCGGTACTCATCATCCGAACCGTTCCTTCTGCATGACCTTCATGAACTACCAAGGCGTAATCTCTATGCTTGTGTCATCCTTGGCTTCCTCACAATCATTGATAACCCTCTTTCACACTTGATTCTAGACACTCGTCACGAGGGTACTCGCTTTTGATCACACATCTGGTCATGAGGGTGGAAAGGAAGGAGCTTAGTTAACAATAATGATCCTTATATTGTATGATATCACGTTTTTCATCCCACTGTAACAAGATAATTTTATGTTGAAATTAGGTAAGGGACCTTCCTGCACACATGCATAAGTATGACTGATCAAGAACAATGTGCTTTTCTCCAAAACATGAGTTGTATAAGTCATATTAACCCTTTTGTGCTGAGCTCGACCATAACTCGACTATAGTGGTTCTATGAGAACATGGATTTGCACCAAAGGCCAACTCTTGACCTTGGGGCATTATGAAGCACGTACAGGTTATAAGGCTAAAAGACTTAGGGATGTAACTAGGATTTCATACCTAGGGCTAGCCAAATCTCTCAAACTAGCCAATAAATGTCAACCTTTTTGAAGGAAAATTATTCTCTAGGGAAGGCCGAATTTGGGGCTAATGTGCCTATTGCTTACTTTCAGAAAATTGTCATGCCTTATTGTACATAACTGATGGAACACTATAAGGCACTAGAAACATATAAAAATATGATAATAAATTGTTTAGATAATCTAAATATTAAGTGGTTGGAAATATTGTTAACACAACAAATCAAATAAGTTGAATTAAGATTTTTTTAACTAGAATGTGAATTTCCTATTGACTAAAGGATTGAAGGGAACTCATCACTTACATATTTTGAGACAAAAATACTTTGGCTTGATTATTCAATCAATTTTACAATTTCACATGATTTATTTTCTTTTATTTCACTACTTCGAGGAATGTTTACGACAGGGAAAGAAAATGTTTTCTTTATTTCACTACTTCCAAGAATGTTTACGACATGAAAAGAAAATGTTTTCTTTCACTGGAGATATATTTCAAAAATATTGGAAAGGGTTGAAAATAAGGTAGGAGATTATTTGTTTAAATAATTGAAAAAACTTAAGGTGAAATTGATTATTTGTTTAAATAATTGAAATAAATTTTATTTTGTTGAAATATGTAGTCTAGGGGACATGACCGCGATGATCCTGATTGGTTTGATGGTGATGAGTTGTTCATTTCTCCTAACCCAATTGTAACAATCAATAAGCTTATGGTTAGAACAAACAAAGAACTCATTCACTTGATTCAAATTAGAGAGAAAATTCCTGAGATTAAAGATAGGATCAACATCTTGAACCAAAATCTTTAGATATATCATGTAATAACCATATTTTAAAGTGATTTTTTTATGTTATAAGTTGAATTATGTAAGTGTTTTTTTTTTTTTTTTTTTACATTACCTAATCAAAAACTCTTTTTCTTTCTTACATAGGATTTTTTGGCAGAGACACCACAACATCCAAACAGCATGAGTTAGCTTTCAATGGAAGAGCATGTCATACATGGGGATCCTCTACCAGAAGAGGATCACAGGCAAACTATTCCAACAATGTCAACTAGTGCTTGAGCTAAATAATTACATTGCAAAGGTATTTTTTAGTATTAATGAACTACTTCAATGATATCTCCTTTGAATGAGTTCTTTGAATCATTGGGTAGCCTCACAATTTCTTCACGTAGAAAGAGGATACGACAACCTCGATGATGTCATGATCACATGCCCAAGTCGTCAATGGGAGCTACAAAGGCCATAAGAACCGAAGGGGAAGAAACAACTAGGGGACATGACCGCGATGATCCTGATTGGTTTGATGGTGATGAGTTGTTCATTTCTCCCGACCCAATTGTAACAATCAATAAGCTTATGGTTAGAAAAAACAAAGAACTTATTCACTTGATTCAAATTAGAGAAAAAATTCCTGAGATTAAAGATAGGATCAACATCTTGAACCAAAATCTTTAGATATATCATGTAATAACCATATTTTAAAGTGATTTTTTTATGTTATAAGTTGAATTATGTAAGTGTTTTTTTTTTTTTCTACATTACCTAATCAAAAACTCATTTTATTTCTTACATAGGATTTTTTGGCAGAGACACCACAACATCCAAACACCATGAGTTAGCTTTCAATGGAAGAGCATGTCATACATGAGGATCCTCTACCAGAAGAGGATCACAGGCCAACTATTCCAACAATGTCAACTAGTGCTTGAGCTAAATAATTACATTGCAAAGGTATTTTTTAGTATTAATGAACTACTTCAATGATATCTCCTTTGAATGAGTTCTTTGAATCATTGGGTAGCCTCACAATTTCTTCACGTAGAAAGAGGATTACGACAACCTCGATGATGTCATGATCACACGCCCAAGTCGTCAATGGGAGCTACAAAGGCCATAAGAACCGAAGGGGAAGAAACAACTAGGGGACATGACCGCGATGATCCTGATTGGTTTGATGGTGATGAGTTGTTCATTTCTCCCGACCCAATTGTAACAATCAATAAGCTTATGGTTAGAACAAACAAGAACTTATTCACTTGATTCAAATTAGAGAGAAAATTTCTGAGATTACAGATAGGATCAACATCTTGAACCAAAATATTTAGATATATCATGTAATAACCATATTTTAAAGTGATTTTTTTATGTTATAAGTTGAATTATGTAATTTTTTTTTTTTTTTTTTTTAACTTTTACACTACCTAATCGAAAACTCATTTTCTTTCTTATATAGGATTTTTTGGCAGAGACACCACAACATCCAAACACCATGAGTTAGCTTTCAATGGAAGAGCATGTCATACATGACGATCCTCTACCAGAAGAGGATCACAAGGCAGCTATTCCAACAATGTCAACTAGTGCTTGAGCTAAATAATTACATTGCAAAGGTATTTTTTAGTATTAATGAACTACTTCAATGATATCTCCTTTGAATGAGTTCTTTGAATTGTTGGGTAGCCTCACCTTTTCTTCACATAGAAAGAGGATTACGACAACCTCGATGATGTCATGATCACACGGCTAAGTCGATAAGGGGAGCTACATAGGCCATAAGAACCGAAGGGGAAGAAACAACTAATGAAGTCATTTATAAATTCTTTTCAAAAATAAAGTAAAAAAAGAAATTTTTGTACTAGTTATATCATTTGAAACATCACGTACCATATTATGAAAACATATTTTTGATGATAAAATGTATTGAGATGAATTATTTTGTGTCTATGATTAATGAATGAATGAATGAATGAATGTTATATGTTAATGAAAAATTGCTATATGTTTCTTTATGTACAAAACCACATATGTTTCTTTATCATTTTTTTTGTTTTGCTAGTGTGTATGCATGAATCTTAATGTGTTGCTTATCAACTTTTTATAGTAGATAGATTGGGTACTCAAAAATGGAGAGTGGCATGAGGGGGGGGGGGGGGGGGAGGTGGCGCAGAGGGGCTATAATAGGTTCCCCCTTCACGTTGTTGGCCCTACTCAGTAGAGAATAATATAGGAATTGGATAGTCTTTTTTAGGGTCCCACCCTAACCCCCTTATTTATGTAATAGGATCGAGTCATAGTTATAGTTAGTAAAGAGTTAATAAAGCCCATATTAATAATTGTAAGTGGTTAGCCCACATTTAATGATAGGACCACAGTTAGTTGCAAATGGGCCATGGTATTAGATAGATGGTATTAATAAGAACCATGGTATTTCTCCATGGTATTGCATGTATGAATCCTATATAAAGGATAGAGACTTCCTGCGAGGAGCATCGTGTCTTATTTTGTAATCGAGCTCTGCTCTATTGGAGGTTGCCCCCTCGAAGAGGCAAGTGAACATTGCTTTCTGAATAATAAAATACTTCCTGTTATTTCTCACTGTTCTATGTTTTGGGTATATTTCTTCTCATATTTGGTATTCTGGTATTGTCTTGCAGGTTAAGAGCATA
The DNA here is from genome assembly GCA_031772625.1 of Pinus tabuliformis. NCBI lineage: Eukaryota > Viridiplantae > Streptophyta > Pinopsida > Pinales > Pinaceae > Pinus > Pinus tabuliformis. Next base: position 876,870,751 of record CM062820.1, on the reverse strand, counting down.
ACAAGTGGTATCAAAGTGCTTTCCAGGGCTGGTGGGATCTCCATTTTTTAGCAATTTTTTTTTGGCTAGAGACGTGTTCCGACGTCTTTAAACCACAGGATCTATCATTGAGCGCATAAACCTACGGATTTGGGGAGGAATGCACGCAGGAAATACAAGAGGTGGTCACGCTTGTTGGACTCCCTTGTAACCCTTGTGGGTACCCCTTCGAGTAGTAGAACATTAGACAGAACCACACACGGATTGTCTTCGAAGTACCTTCTGGGTATATCGGAAGCCCCCTAGCTCCCTTGAAACCTCACCATATATAAACCGTCGGCCGTATTGCTGCTACAGTACACTGAGAATAGCACTCGGAGAGATTACTCCCCTGTATGATAGGGTAGTCGGGTTGTACAGCTAAGGGTACAGTTGATCCTCCTTAGTTAGTGCCCTAAAAAATTGGGCTGAGTACTACTGTCAGATGCTTATGTATATTGCGATCTGTAGCACCTAACACTCCCAGAGACCATAGTTCCCTTCTCTATCTCAGGATCACGCATAATCTCTGCCAGATCAGATCTTGCAAGTGGGGTTTTGTAGCAGCAGCAACAATCAGTTCCGTTGTTCAGATTTATCAGAACAACCATTCAGATCTATTAGATCCATTAGATCCGTAGCAGCAATTAGTTCCGCCATTCAGATCTATCAGATCAGCCATTCAGATTTCTTAGATCCCTTAGATCCACCATCCAGATCTGAGTAGTTGTGTGGGTTCCTATACCTAGGCATGATCTGAGACCCCCTGGGGTGCTTATTGGTGATTTAGCCCATAAGAATTAGGACAACGAGCTGAGCAAGGTGGTGCCATTCAATTTTTAGTGCCAAAAAATTCGAGCGGTCCCAAATTTCAAGTAAATCGGCTCGGTGCATGGTAAAAACTAGAAATCAAGCTATGGCGAATGAGAGGATGGACAACCTTGAAGCATCCTTGAAAGAAATCCAAGCGCATCTTAAGGGAATAACTACAACACTCTCTATGGGTAAGGCGGAAGCCCGCGAGGAGGCATATATTGGCACTGAACACAGTGAGGGTGAGTCTAGCCAGTCTCTTCACCTCTTTGGCCCCCACCAAAAATCCTATCCGTGACCACCCAAGCTGGACATGTATAAATTTGATGGCTCTCACCCGACAGCATGGATAGCACAAATGGAGCAATATTTCAATCTGAATTACATCCTGGATAATGCCACTCAGCTTAGTGTGGGTATCATGTACTTGGACAATGAAATATGGCAATGGTGGCAATGGCATCAACGTTGCTATGAAAGGCCCTTGACTCGGGATACATTAAAAAAAGCTCTTATGGATCGCTTTGACCATGACTCTGCCTTTGTGGGTCATCTCACTAAGCTCCAAAAAACAGGAACAGTGGATGAATATATTACAGCCTTTGAAGCCTTAGCTTTCCACATTGGAGGTCTACAAGATGAGTTCTACACAGAATGTTTTATCAGTGGTCTTAAAGAAGCCATACAAGCCCACGTCAGATTGCACCACCCTCCCTCATGGATGGAGGCTTGCAGGATAGCTCGTGAAGTAGAACGTGCGTTAGCGTCCCAGTTCAATCACCCAAATTTCACCGCCAAGGGTTGCCCCCCACAGGCTCATAGCACTACCCAAACACTCAAGGTTCAAAAGGTGTCACCTGAAAAAATGGTGGAAAGAAGAAAGCAAGGATTATGTTACTACTGTGATGAAAAATACTCCCCAGGGGATAAATGCAAAGAGCCCAAATTCTTTCAAATTGATGCTACTAATCACAGTTCATCGGAGGAAGCCCCACCACTTGAGGAACCAGAGGAGGAAGAAGAGGACAACCAGAAGGACAATGTACCTAAAGAACCAGTTATTTCGCTGCATGCCTTGGCAAGGATTTGTTCGCCTCAAACTCTCAAAATTAGAGGTTTTATTAAGCATCTCCTAGTAGTAGTCTTGATTGATAGTGGAAGTACACATAATTTTATCCATCAAAGAGTCGCGGAAGCAGTGCATTGTTTTGTACGAGTAGTTTCTAACTTCCAAGTCCAAATTGCTGATGGGGGAACAATGAAATGTGAAGGCTGCTGTGAAAATGTCAAACTTCAAATGGGGGATTATTAGTTAAAGACCCACATGTTTGCCATACACATGGGCAGGTGCGACATTGTCCTAGGTGCTGAATGGCTTCGCACACTTGGCCCAATCACAATGGATTTCCAGGAATTATATATGAGCTTTAAGTAGAACAACCACACACATACCCTCCACAGACTCCAGGCAGGAGCTCCCTCTATCATCAGCTCACATCGGATGGAAAAATTGTTAAAAAAGGGCCATCATGGAGTTCTAGCTCAATTTAATGCCATCCATGCCTTCGAACCCAATTCTCTTCAGATTCATCTTGAGATGCAACAAATCTTAAATAACCATCTGCCAGTCCTTGACAAGCCTCATGAGATTCCACCCTCAAGAGGGGAACATGATCATAGCATCACTTTGGTCCCAGGGGCACAACCACCAAATGTGTGCCCATATAGATATCTGTTCGCCCAAAAGAATGAAATAGAAAAAATAATCAAGAAACTTTTGGAAGCATGCGTCATTCATCCCAGCAGTAGTCCTTATTCATCACCAGTGGTCATGGTGCTCAAGAAAGATGGGGATTGGTGTATGTGTCCAGACTTTAGGGCCCTTAATAAGTTGACAGTGAAAGATAAATTTCCCATCCTAGTTGTTGATGATTTGATGGATGAACTAAATGGGGCTCAATTCTTCACTAAGCTTGATCTTCACTCAGGCAACCACCAAATTCGCATGAAAGAAGTCGACATTCCAAAGACTGCTTTCCGGACTCATGAAGGCCATTATGAGTTCTTGGTCATGCCATTCGGACTTTGTAATGCCCCATCCACTTTTCAGAGCCTTATGAACCACCTGCTCAAACCATATCTAAGAAAATTTGTCCTTGTTTTCTTTGATGACATCCTCATCTACAATCGCACTTGGTCGCACATCTTCAGCATGTAGATCTTCTCTTGCAATTGCTCCGCGAGCATAAATTATTTGTTAAGATGTCCAAGTGTTCTTTTGGCATAGAAGAAGTTGATTATTTGGGCCACATTGTTGGGTGTGAAGGTGTCAGGGTGGACCCCAAAAAGATCCAGGCAATGCAGGATTGCCTCAACCTAAGACCTTGAAGAGCCTGATAGGATTTTTGGGTCTCACGGACTACTATCGCAAATTTGTCTGCAATTATGGTTGCATTGCGAGGCCCCTCACTCAACTCCCCAAGAAAAATTCATTCCTCTGGAATGATGAAGCAAAACAGGCCTTTACAGCTCTCAAAAATGCCATGTGTTCCTCTCCAGTCTTAGCACTACCCGACTTCACCAAATCTTTTGTCATTGAATGTGATGCTTCGGGTACAGGTATTGGGGCGGTCTTAATGCAGGATGGTCGACCCTTGGCCTTCACAAGCCAACAACTAAGTGGGAAGAATCTGGGACAATCTACCTATGAGAAAGAGATGATGTCCATCTTACATGCGGTAGATACTTGTCGACCATACTTATTGGGGTGACGCTTCCAAATCCGCACAGACCATCAAAGCATTAAATATTTTTTGGAGCAACACCTATCCTCATCACAACAAAATAAATGGCTCGCCAAAATTTTGGGATATGATTATGAGATAATTTACAAGAGAGGGCGCGAAAATATTGTAGCAGATGCATTATCTCGCCAATTTGAGGAGGAAAGTACCCTGCTCACAATTTCCCTTCCCATTCCAAAATGGATTGAAGAGGCTCGCAAGGAATGGTTTTCACATCCTTCGCTCTCCCAACTCATTACTCAATTGCAGGCAGATCCAAATTCCACAGAGGGCTACTCGTGGCAGGATGAGATTCTTTGCTACAAGGACAGAGTTGTAATATCACCAACATCAACCCTCAAAAGCCGCATTTTGGCGGAGTTGCACTCATCTCCCACTACAGGACATTCAGGATTTTAGAAGAATTATGATCACACTCGAAGATCATTTTTTTGGATAGGCATGAAAAAGGACATTCTTACTTTTGTAGCTGAATGCGACATCTGTCAGCGCCACAAAGGAGAAATAGTCAAAGCACCAGACACATTACAACCATTGCCCATCTCGGCATCAATATGGATGGAGGTTTCTATGGATTTCATTACAGGTCTTCCAAAGTCAGGAAATAAGTCAGTCATCATGGTGGTTGTGGATAGACTTTCTAAGTATGCTCATTTTTGCACCCTACCCCACCCTTTTACACTGACTTTGGTCGCTCAATCTTTCCTGAATCAGATCTTCAAATTGCATGGCATGCCCACTTCCATTGTGTATGATCGTGATCCGGTCTTCACCAGTAACTTTTGGCAGGAAATCTTCCGGCTACAAGGTACCCAACTACAACTCAGTACTTCCTATCATCCACAAACTGATGGTCAAGCTGAAGCAATCAACAAATGCCTAGAAACCTACCTTAGGTGTTTCACTTCAGAAAATCAACATCTTTGGGTACAGTGGTTACCTCTAGCTGAATGGTGGTATAACACCAACTTTCATGCCACCACCAAAATGGCTCCATATGAAGCAGTTTATGGTCAACTCCCTCCTTCCCCTACTTCTTATATCAAGGGGTGCTCGAAGATACAAGCGATGGATCAACTCCTACAGAACCACACAACCATGCTGGCCCATCTTAGAGAGAATCTTCATCAAGCTCAAAACCACATGAAGCAACAAGTAGATCAACATCGCTCAGAACGCCAATTTCAAGAAGGGATCAGGTATTTTTGAGGCTACAACCATATAAGTAAACACCACTCAAAGCAAGGGTTGTTAGAAACTCTCTCCAAAATTCTACGAACCGTATCAAGTACTTCAACGCATTGGAGAAGTGGCCTACAAGCTATCTTTGCCATCCATTGCAAAAATCCATCCAGTTTTCCATGTCTCATGCCTGAAGAAAGTGATTGGGAACAATTTCAAAATTCAAACCAGTCTACCTGAACTGGATGAAGAAGGGTTAATCTGGCTCCAACCTGAACAGGTCCTGGACACACGAGAACGGCACCTGCGTGGCCGCATGATCAAGGAAGTCCTCATCAAGTGGAAAGACACCTCTCTGGAAGATGCAACCTGGGAACCAGCCACTATTCTTTAGCAGTTTCCATAGCTTCAGCCTTGAGGACAAGGCTATTCTTATGGGGGAGGGCATGTTAGGGTCCCACCCTAACCCCCTTATTTATGTAATAGGATCGAGTCATAGTTATAGTTAGTAAAGAGTCAATAAAGCCCATATTAATAATTGTAAGTGGTTAACCCGCATTTAATGATGGGACCACAGTTAGTTGCAAATGGGCCATGGTATTAGATAGATGGTATTAATAAGAACCATGGTATTGCCCCATGGTATTGCATGTATGAATCCTATATAAAGGATAGAGACTCCCTGCGAGGAGCATCGTGTCTTATTTTGTAATCGAGCTCTGCTCTATTGGAGGTTGCCCCCTCGAAGAGGCAAGTGAACATTGCTTTCTGAATAATAAAATACTTGTTGTTATTTCTCATTGTTCTATGTTCTGGGTATATTTCTTCGCATATTTGGTATTCTGGTATCATCTTGCAGGTTAAGAGCATAACAATCTTTGAGCAAACCTCCCTTGTTCGAACATACAAACTACTAAGTCAATGTTGACTTCGTTGTTGCTCCATCAAATAGAGGAATGTTTGCTCCAAGGTTAGACTACTCCAACAAATTATTATTGAAATCAAGAGGATCTCATTCAAGTATTCATGCGCCTCAATCTTGTCTAATTTTTATTTAGTCATAAAAATGTATTTTAATTTATTTTATTATTTTTCTTATTTTTTATATACCTTTAACACATTTTATGTGCATTGCAGGTATTCTTATTCCATAAATCTTCCATCCAAAAATGTAACATGGTTGGAAAGTAAGTGGACAAATTGCTTCTCTTGAGTAGCCATTCTCTGTCAGGTGTGCACCTTACCTTTTAGATTTCACAAAATATACCTAATATTGTGCATACTATGTGATTGTGCTATTGTTATTCTTATATTTTAGATTTTTTTAAAATTAATTTTCTTGCACAATTTTATCAAACTCTTGAAATATCCAAGTAGTGGATCTTGTTGTTGAAATTCTAGTGCAAGAGAGAATTTATTATCATGATAATTACTTGTGACATATATGTGTATGTTTTTCTCTTAGTATTCATTTCATTTATTTAGTTCATCAAGAAATTATACATTAATAATTTATCCATTTAGATAGAGATCAAAGTGCACAAGAAATCAAAGACAAGAGACACCATAAATTAGGTTATAGGCTAGGGAAAAGCCCATAATGGGAAAACCTAGCAATCCTTTCCTTATAGAATCTTTCGTCAACAAGATAAATCTAAGTCATATGAAAACTGACTAGTAGAAGTAAGCTTTTCTTCTCCAAATTCTCTAGTCACTTCTTGAACTCGTGACCTGATTCTAGTCTTTCTTGCAAAGGCATGAACCTGTACGCCTTTCCCAAGGGACACCAACTGAATACATGCTTAAAGAAAATCAACAAAAGTAAACTAGTTTTGATAACTAATTTTTCTGTCACATGCTCAAATTCTCCCCTCACTGTGGTTTTCATTTTAATGGTGTCGTTAGCACGTGCATTGTTGCAATCATACATCCCATACATAGTGGAGCATCATCTAGAATTTCAGTCCCCAAGGTTAGTGATAAATATGTTCTTGTAGCTTCCCACAAGTCAGATGTGCTACTTGTAAAACCTGGTGCAATGTTCTCAGGGTCAGAACTTGAATGAGATGCTATGTGCTTATGTAGTTATGGTCCTTGGTTTAATCATCAAGAAGTCTTGTCACCTTATTCTCCATGTGTCCCAAGGTTCTAGCACCTTATACACTTAGCTCTCATGCAAACTCTCCTAAAATTTCCATGGTGGCCTCCTCAAGGATTTTGGATCCCAATTGGTGTAGATTCTTGGAATCTCATAATGCATCCATGTGACCTACACTAATGGTAGACCAAATCACTTGAGCCTTCAAAGGATTCTTAATGAGGTTGACAACTTCCTCCTAATTCCTCCTAATGTCTTCCACATGTTCTATGTCTAGCATCAATGATGGAAATTTCACCCTATGTCCACCTTGGCTAATCCTATAGAAAAATTGCTATGGAAGCCCCATCCTCTCACCATAGTCCACAAACATTAATTTAGATTGTTGTATTCATTTATTCAAATAACATATTCTCTAAGAATGCCTAAATTGACAAGGAAATCTTCTTACTTTAAAAAATTATGGTTTCCACAGATTTCTAGTGAGTTAATTAGCCCTTACAATCCTAATTTTGAGATCCATGTGTTATGTAATCTAGAATTTAGAGCCATGAAGTCCTGGCATTTAAGAATGTTGGAATCTATGTTGGAATTCTACTATACAAGCCAAAGTCCGTGATGAACTAGGAAATTGAGTAGTGAACTCAATCAAAATATACTGAAGAATCTACAAGTGCAATACCAAGAGCTTGTTTTCTCCTCAATCATCATATGTGAGATTTTAACCTAGTAGAAGAAGATTAATTCTATAATGAACCATTTTATCTATTTACTATGAAAAACTAGACATTATTTGAGGGCGATGGTTTATACATGACCTAGTTTTGTGTTTGTTATTATGATGATAAAACCCAATATTCTATTTTATTATGAGTATTTCATGATAATTTAATGGTTTAATTATTAGTTTATGTGATGATCAGACAACATATGATGAATTAACCTAGTAGATTCAATGATCATGATTTTATTTTCTTTATGATTTTAATAAGATGTGGACAGATCAATATTTAATAGTTTTCCTAGTGGGAAGGATAATGACAAGTGTGCATTGAAGTGAAAGTTCGCCAATGAGTTTTGAAGTTTAGATTAAATTAGGAATACTAATTATTTTGGTGAATCTATTTTATATATTTGATTTGATTATGAAAAGTATTGATGCAATGAAGTAGGGAATACAGGAATAGGGAACATGCTTTCCTTCTTTTTCTTCCTTCAAATATGGTGTCGAATCACAATTTCTTCAAGATTCTCCAGAGAGACATAGATCAACTCCTTGCAATGTAGGATTTTTACTATACATATAATGTCATAGATTTAGATCATTCTTAAAATTTCAAATAAAGATCATTTATGCTCAGATCTCAATAGTAGGGTCAATCATCCATGTTTTTGGGAAAACTAGTGTCTTTTTGAGCGACTAGCCCTCTAGGTTTGGAAGCTACCCTAGAAACAATAGTTTAAAGCAATTCACGATTTCTTCTGTGTATAATAGATAAGAGAAAGACAATGGAACCAACATGGAACTTCCGCTTAATCCCTTGCTTGATCTCTCTCCCCCTTGACAGAGCTTGCAACTCCTCCCCGTACTTATCCCGCTTAGAGAGTACCTGTAGAAACACAGTAACAAAGAACTGTCAAAGCATCTTGATCTATTATAACATAAGAATTACAGAATCAGATATATAATGAACATACAATAGCATTCACAAGTGATAAAATTCACAAGTGCACAATCATATGGAAGGAAACTTGAAGAATTTTATTAAATAGAAGGGAGAATTACAACCTAGTTGTCTGATCCAACATCATCCTCTCAGCATCAATCCCTCTTCACCTCATGAAATAGCAAGATCACACCAACAATACAATGCTCTTTCCTCAAATACAACTATCAGCAGTTCCTTGCAATTCACAATATTCTAGCCCTTGTATCTCTTAGATAAGGGATCTATTTATAGATGTGTGCAAGGGTGTGAGTCATCTCTAGGGTTTGGATTAGTGTCATTCCACTTGTTACAATTGGTTCCACTTGGAGATTTCGTGGATCTCTTACTCATCCCTGGGAAAATTCAAAGAGGCAAGTGTCATAGGACAAGTTTTTAGAAGATCTCATGAGGATCCACTTAGCAAACTGTCTCAGACATTTGTCCATCCTCACTCATCGCACCCTATAGAAGGCCTAATTAGTATGCATGGCACCTGAGTAGTGTACCATATGCATCACACTTGGCTAGTGTAGCAGTCAGTATGGTTCAGTTTAGGCCATTTCTGGATGGTTTTTCAGGTGGAACTTTTGGGGAATGATGTAATCAAATGACCATGTTCTTTTAAGGTATGAAACAACTCTTTTAGGGGTTGATGAGCCCTAGTTTATTGACATATAAGTTTTGGGTTGAAGTGCCCAAATATGTCTATAACAGCTGCCCCCTAAAGCATGAAGTCGTAAATCTTGATGTCGAGTGAAATGCTTTATCATGAGGATCCGAGGTTTCGAACTAGAAGGTGACTTGTATAAGATACAACACAATAGATCATCATAACATAATTTTCATGATCTAGCTGAGGCGGGCAAACCCATGCTCAGCTTTATAAATTCATTTCATGTACATAGATTAGATAGTCGTCGGCAGATGCAGACTGGTGATTCTTCAGATGTAGAGTCATCATCCTTGGTTAGGATGACCATTTGTGTAGCACCTTTATACATTTGATGTTTTTATATTCCTGAATATATTGCAGCCCGGATGGATGAAACTAGATCTGGTGTCTTCAAACTTGTTCAAGCTTTGCTTGATGTATAAGTTGATCCATGTGAAAAGATGTTCTGAAGTCGAACATGGAAAGACATCGTCTGATTACCAGCCAATAATGTGAGCTATTAACAGACGCGAGAGCAATCACCGATAATGATGATGACCCTCAAGGTACTATAGTACAATTCACGTGGTGTGAATATATGATCAATGTCGAACACCACGCAAAATCTTTCGGTCAAATGCCATTGATGTCAAATTGTCGCCGAAAGTGAGAAACTTGCCATTAAGGCATGCAAGCTTCGAAGCACTGAAAGGGGAGTTTCTAGGTCAACTTCTTTGATAATGAGCTGATGTCGACAAGAAGTGACTCATCATAGGAGGGCCTTAATGTATCCCACATCTACGACGCGAAATGAAGCAAATGATTTTCTGGGGGTGAAAACGATCTGACGACACAAGGTTCAGGAATGGTGGTCATGAAAGATGAAGGTATTGCAGTGGATGAGACATTAACTGGATGGTGAATTCTCAACTGAATGAATTCTATTGAACATATTGGCGACACTGAGATGAATTGGTAGCGTTAACCCCAAAAGATGGATGGTGTGAAAGACTAACGGTGAGATGACCGGTGAACGGAATAACCCAACTCAACTCAATCACGGAGATGAAGTGAAAGTGTCATGTTCAAGAGAAACCTGCTACCATAAATTAATCAAGTTTTCTTCCCATTTTCCCCAGTCATTTCTAACCAGTACCTCTTTATTTTTGTCAAGCTTAAGGAGAATAACATATGCTTGTTCTATAATTTTCCCTTCGAGCAAAATTGTCACTATGTTTTAACGAGTCTAGCGACTGTGAAACTCGTTCTTGTCTAGAATGGACAAATTTGTCGCTATTGTTTTAACAAGTTTAACAATAAGGATAAATTGGTCCTTTTCATGTTTAGAGAGTTTGAAAAGGGACAAAAAGGGAACTCTGCCTTGTCTAGAATGGACAAGTTTGTCTCTATTGTTTTAACGAGTTTAATGACAAGGATAACTCGGTCCTTTTCATTTTAGAGAGTTTGAAAAGGGACAAAAGGGAAACTCTAGAAGTTCTTTTTCGTAGAATAATCCCTTAGGTCCAAAAAAGATTAAAATAATACAAAAGGGATGACTTTTCAATCACTTTAACGAGCCGAAAAAGATAAGCGCTCGAAAATTTTCGTGAGATAATCCATCAGGTCTGAAAAAGATTAAAATATATAGGAGGGATGGCACTTCCAATCACTTTAACGAGCTGGAAAGGCCAATTGCTCGAAAATATTTTCATATTTAATGAGTCTGAAAAGGGTCTAAAGGAGACTTAATTTTGAGGAACGAGTGGTGTCTAGGGTAGCAACTGGTTCTGGGTAAGCTAGGAACTTCTCAAAACATGGTTGTTTCTAGGAAGAGGTTGGCTAACAAGACCACTCATCACAACTGTTCCTCAAATTGGTAAACAACCAAGTGGAAGCGTATGATCGGCCAAAAGAATGGAGGTGATGAGAGGTACACAACCAAGGCTCAAAATGCTGATAGAATGGAAATCACAAAGGGTATTTACTGAAGGTGGGTTCATTTTTTAACGAGCTTGAACCATGGGGGAACTATGCTCAGTTTTATCTAGAAATGACAATACTAAAAAGCTAGAAACGGAAAAACCAAAAAGCTAGAAACGGAAAAACTAAAAATCTAGAAAGGTCAAAACTAAAAAGCTAAAACTAAAAAAATAAAATGAAATCGAAAAAAGGTTTGCATGCCCCGAGCATGATGAAAAGGAGAGTCTCTCATAACCATATGGAAACTATTGAGGTTAGGTAGGACTGTTTCATCTACAGAATAGACAAAACAATTCCTTGGCTTCGTCCACAAAATAGACAAAGGTGAATGGTGTGTGAGACCAATCACATAACCTACAGGGAAACTTTCCTTTTCAGCTGGGTTCGTCCACAGAATAGACAAGGGTGCATGCCCCCTAAGCTCCGTTACATTCACCAGATTACTCATGGCAGTCAGGTGGATGGAATGGAGGTTCAAAAGATACTTTCGATGCAAAAGGACCGTTTAGGGATGATGTTTGACTTGGAGCTATGCTTTGACCAGGAAATGAAAGCTGGTCAATGGTGACAATTTTGCCTTCATGCAGGAAACACATCACTCGGAAGAGTGTTGAAATAATAGCCTCCATGTTATAAACATAGTCACGTCCAAGGAGTAGATTGTAATCTAACGGTCCTGGGACCACCATCATGTTTTGATGAACAGTTTTCCTTCCCAAAGTGATCGGTAACTTAGGAAGGATCCCTAATGGTGGACTAGTTCCTTTGTTAAAGGCTGACAGATTCTGTGTAACAGGCATAAGCAATGTCGAACCAAGTTCTTTCCAAGCAGTTGAGGAAAGGATACTCACTGATGCCCCTTCATCTATGATAGTGCCAGACACGATCATTTTACGAATTTGTACTATGATCCGGAAAGGTACATAAGAAGGAAGGTGGGATCTTGCTAGTCAATTCCAGTCAAAGGAAGTGACTAGACTACTTGGAGGGGGTATTGGAAAAATAGGAGAATTAACCCCTTGAGTTATGAGAGGTGGAGGATTTTCCTCTTGTCTAGATGGAACAGGCGGATTTCCCCCAAGTTCATTGGATTTTGAAGTAAAAAAAAGAATTTGAATGATATCGTTCTCACTCTCTTCGGGAAGGGTATGATTTTCTGAAGGTAAAACTGGGTCAACTGTCACTTCGACCTGTTGATTTTGGTCGGGTATAGACTCATGAGATTCACTTTCAAAGAGAGTGATTTCGACCAATAGTTGATTCAAGTCAGTCGATTTTTCAACTAGTAAAGGACTTGGGGAAAGTTTTTGGTAACCAGATGGAAGTCACTGCGGTGAAGCAGGACGGTTATCCAACACTCTTTTGGCTTCATCCAAAAAGGGACAACGGTGAAGGGAATGATTACCTTCACATAACCTACATGGAACTTTGACCTTTCCCTTCTGTCCATGAGCTTCGCTATCACTAGTTGAAGGAGTGTTACCAACATGATCACCAGAGGTTGATGACACCGGATGGTGCGAACGGGGAGACCATTCTCTCAAGATCCAAGGAAAGCAGGGACAATCTCAATGAAAATGGTCTCCTCTACAAATTATGCAAGGAAATTTGGGTTTAGGAGCTTTAATGTGCGGATTTTCACCAGCTGATGCATCCAAAGCAATGGTTTCTTGGTTGCCCCCTTGCTAAATTGGCTTCTTCTTCTTCTCCTTCCCTTTCTTCTTCTTCTTAGCCACTTGGTTACTAGCATCACTAATTTCACCAAGCAAAGAGGAAGAAGGGGAGGGAGAAACAAATGAAGAAGAAGGCGAAGGGTCAACTTCAGTATCAGCTGGAGGTTGATCCGATTGTGGAGGAATCATGCAATTTTGAACCACAGAGGTTGAGAACAGCCATATCGGCAGGCCAATGGTAAGTCCCGGAAGGGAAAATGTGACCATATGAAGAGCACCAATATGTCCCCAAGAAGTAAAAGGACTAGGATTCTCCTCAAAATGGACTCCTTGATTGGTGGACTCCATATATCTCAACTTAAGATCAATTAAGGAACAAGGATGTTATTCCGATTTCAATTAATGACGCTTTGACACAACTTTCCTTTTTCAGTTTTTAGGAGTCGAGAAAAAGCTAAAAATGACTCTAGTCCCCTTCGATTTTTAATGAGCCTGAAGTGACAAGTGCTCAGATGGACCTTTTCTTTTAAAGAGTCGAAAAGGAAGGAAAGTGACTACTCTGGAAAATCTAGACAGTGGGATTACCAAACCAATCGCAAAACTGCAAAATACACCTTGGTGATAAATTAAAGAGAAATTACCAAGGACTTATGTACGACAGTCAATCTTCCTGAATGTTGTGTTTAGTGCATTGCGATCAATAAGGCGGCAAACTTAGCTTCCTATGGATAAAGGATATAAGCCTATTGTGGTCTCCCAATATATACATGATGGTACGAGGAGCACAAGTCCGTGCTAGCACTTGTCGTATCAAGGAGGAGGAATCACCCAACCTTCGATGAAAATGATAGTTACTAGTTTTTATGACGCCGGAACACGTCTCTAGCCTAGACCTCTAGATGTGTTGCGTTAAGTTCCAAAGCGTTGTTAGATTCATTGAAATTTATTTTAAAGTTGATCTTGTTTAAATTTTGCCTTTCAATGGTTCACCGCATGATGATGATTTTGAAATTCCTAAAATGAAATCTACAATGATAAACAATCTTTGTTTATTTTGATCAATGAAAATCTTAGCTACTAGGGAAATAAGATTACAATTCTTTCAAACAAAGAGCAAAGAGCACACACTAGTGCATTTTCCTAAATCATTTTTCGCACACAAACTAAATGCAAAAGCAAATGCATGTATTTTTTTTGTTCTCCTTAATGTGAAAAATGCCAAAAAGGAAAACTAAATGCAGCAAAGATCTGAAATATTTCCTCAAAGAGACATTTTCGACAATTTCTTCTTCAAAAGAGAAAGGAAGACTACACAACACTTTTCAATTTTGAATAAAAAATGCTTTCGACACTTTGAATAAAAACAAATCAAACCAAATACATGACGAAAAGTTCAATTGACTATCCAGGGAAGGAAGAATCCACGACACTTCTCTTTTCGACACAAAACGACAGTTACGGAACTTCTTGTGCCAAAGCAACAAATAGATTTAAGAAACTTTTTGAAAAAGGATTATAAATGATGAACAAATACATAAAAACATCTACTAATCCTAATTAATGGAGGCTGATCTATGTGATGTAAGCAAGCTTTAGTAAGGAGGCACTGTTCATAAGCAGAAAAACAACTAAACAAAACTGAAAACAAGGACAAAAACCCCCAATTTCTAGAATGGAAAAAGGCTTAGTCAGTCATCGCACCTGGGCTTCATAGAAACAGGGATGCTTCACACTTTACACACTTGGGAGGTGCGATGCATACTACTTTACAGTGATAGACAATGCGATGGGCCAGGGAGCGCAACTGAAGTGGGTTTTTGCTCAGATGTGTAGCTGTTTTTAGTGAGTAAAGATGAGCTATGATGGACAGTAAAGAGAAAAGTACAGAGGAATGTCTTGAGAGGTTACTGAGCTACCAAAAGGGCATCTAGATGTGCTTGCAAGTCAGATGTTTAATTCATAAACTAAACTAGAGATTGACTGAAGTAGCATTCATCTACTATGCAATTGCAGAGCAAGAGCAGTTCTAAGGCTACCTGGCTGACTTCAAGCTCTATCTATAGTTTACAAAATTAACAATAACAACAAACAAACATCTATTCGCTCCCCAGTGGAGTTGCCAATTTGTTTATGGGAAAACTAGTGTATTTTTGAACGACTAGCCCTCTAGGTTTGGTAGCTACCCTAGAAACAACAATTTAAAGCAACTCATGATTTCTTCTATGTATAATAGATAAGAGAAAGACAATGGAACCAACATGGAACTTCCACTTAATCCCTTGCTTGATCTCTCTCCCCCTTGATAGAGCTTGCAACTCCTCCCCATACTTATCCCGCTTGGAGAGTACCTGTAGAAACAAAGTAACAAGGAACTGTCAAAGCATCTTGATCTATTATACCATAAGCATTACAGAATCAAATATATAATGAACATACAATAGCATTCACAAGTGATAACATTCACAAGTGCACAATCATATGGAAGGAAACTTGAAGAACTTTATTAAATAGAAGGGAGAATTACAACTTAGTTATTTGATCCAGCATCATCCTCCCAGCATCAATCCCTCTTCACCTCATGAAATAGCAAGATCACACCAACAATACAATGCTCTTTCCTCAAATACAAACTATCAGCACTTCCTTGCAATTCACAATATTCTATCCCCTGGATCTCTTAGATGAGGGATCCATTTACAGATGTGTGCAAGGGTGTGAGTCATCTCTGGGGTTTTGATTAGTTTCATTCCACTTGGAGATTTCTTGGATCTCTTACTCATCCCTGGGTGAATTCAAAGAGGCAAGTGTCATAGGACAAGTTTCTAGAAGATCCCATGAGCATCCACTTAGCAAACTGTCTCGGACATTTGTCCATCCTCACTCATCGCACCCTATAAAAGGCCTAATCAGTATGCATGACACCTGAGTAGTGTACCACTCAGTATGCATCGCACCTAGCCAGTGTAGTAGTTAGTATGGTTCAGTTTAGGCCATTTCTGGATGGTTTTTCAGGTGGAACTTTTAGGGAATGATGTAATCAGATGACCACATTCTTTTAGGGTATGAAACAACTCTTTTAGGGGTTGATGAGCCCTAGTTTATTGACATATAAGTTTTGGGTTGAAGTGCCCAAATATGTCTATAACAATCCACGATTTACCAGCAATAATAGACCCCCTATTCGAGCTCAGATCCTACCATGGATTTTGTTACAGATTGATGTGATGGAACGATAATAGATTTATAGCCCAGTACAATCATCATAGATTCATAGGAAGTCTAGCTTGGCCAACACAGATAGGATGGAAGATCATCACTTTGGTTTGTACATATAGAGAGATAGGTAGGGTTAGGCTATACACTAGGGACATGTTATCCCACCCAGGCTTGATAGCCCCCATTCACTAACCCAAAATACAGGGAGGGTATAGAATACCACACACACACACACACATAGCTTCTAGGAAAAACCAAACACATGGTTAAGAACTTGATAAATTCATAGTATAAGTCAATTAACATTGTTAGGAACACCAAGAGACTATAATCAGATTCTCGTGTTAAACTAAGCCTTGACACAATCCATGCCCATTATAATCCAGGCATCTATTGTTTTGTATCCCTATCCCACTCCACCATACACTCCCACACCCATAATTTAGGTGCTACCTACTCTTGCTTCAATGCCTACATACTTAGACATTCAGACAATAACTCATAATGTCTTTAACTACACCACTCACACAAGTCCCATTGGAAATCCTAAAGTGGTGACCCCAAATCCCTACTAATCTTGAACAGGATAATATGCAGAAAATGGTACAACAAATGAAGTAATGACATTCTAAACAAAGGCAGGTTCCTCATAACCAACCTCAACACACTACTACAAATCAAAACTAGAACTTCCATTTCCAAAGGCCAAATTGATAGTGGAATACTAAACCTAATAATTAAGGTGAAAGGTTTAAAGAAAAAGTGAGATGGGACTGGAAATGACTAATAAAATAATAGATATAAACATAAAATATAATATAATATAAAATAATTCATACTCAATAACCTTGGTATAGATATATTGCAATGAACAAAATGATAACAAATAACATGAAAATGTAGATCTCCAAATTACATCATTGATTATAACAATTAAAAGATAATTAATTCAATTAACTAGTTAATTAAATTAGTTATAAGCACATTCACATACAATTTTCTTAAAACTTACACTCGTAATTAGCAAAAGAATTACATCAGAAGTAATAACATTTAATTCGATAATCATGCACATAAGTAATAAAACATAAGATCAGATTCTGGATATATATCAAAGGAAAATAGATGACAAAAGTATCACTTCTACTGTCTTCATAAATCTTGGAATAAAAAGACGGTTCAACTTATATTAAAGAAAGAGCCATGTACAAAAGTGTAACAATGTCTCTTGTAAAAAGTTAGAATGTGTTAACCTAAGGTTATGAGGCTCTTAAATAGTTTTTCAAAATAATAGGGATAATAATTAATCCTTTGTTATTCTCTTAGCCAAAGTGAAACAACTTAGAATAAAATAACTATTAGTTACAAATTAAAAGTAAAATGATAAATTCAATTGATGTGTTGTAGATGAGGAGCTGGTAGGTGGTTTCCATTGACGATGAACTTCTAAAAATTGTTCCAACTTAGGAGGAGAATGAGGCTTGATGTTCATTTGATAGTAGAAAACATGAGCATGAGTTGCTTTTTCAATAATATTCTTGGTTACTTGCAAGTAACCATGTGGTTTGATAAAAAAATCCCAATTCAATTAAAAATCCACTTTTACCAACTACTCGATTCTTTTATTGCATTTTTCCCTGTTGCTTAGCCACCTTTGTTGTAATACAACCGTGCTTGGAAAAGAATCCTTTTCATATCTTGATATCAAATTTGATTCTATGAGTGATTGGGTGAGATATTGAATGATTGAACTCAAAATCTATTTTGCATCATTAAGCAATCTCCTGACCGAAAGTATTTTGTCTTTCCATGTGTGAAGAGTTATGGATTTTTGCATCTCAGTGATCCTCAACAACTTGGGATAGTATCTCTTAGAATCTACTTACCATTATAAGAGTTCACTAAACTTACATTTGGAATCATCATATTGAATCTCAATATTAATCATTTCATCGACCAATAAATCAACGCATTTGTTTTCATCCTGTATCAGACATAACTTGCTACAAAGAAGTTGTTGATGTTGAAGTTGAAGGTTTAGCTCACTCGCTTCATTCTTTAATTTAGCAAGGTCAAAGGCACTTGCTTTAGCTTTTTCTGCATTATGTTTCAAATAATTTATTTTATCATCCCTCTGCTTAATTTCAGAGTCATGCTTACTTTTGACCAAGTAAACTTGTGCTTGCAACTGGGAGTAAAACTGTGAAACCTCTTATTCTAATGGTGAAATTCTCTCCTCTTTTTCTTTTATAAATTATTTGACTTGAGCTGCTTTATCTATACTGGCTAAAGCATAGGCCCCTTCATATTGGGATAATTATTCAAATTATGGATGAGGAGGGGTTTATTCTTCTTTGTAGATCATTTCTAATGAAGTAGCTTGAAATGTAGTGCTAGTTGTAGAAACCTCTGTAACATATCAACAATTTTCCTCTTTTATCTTCTTTTCTTTAAAATGTCCTTACGTTGAGGACTATAGAATACTTCAATAGGTGGAATTTCTTCAACATTCGATTGGATTTCCATGGTTGGATGTGCTGGAAGTGTTTCTACAATGAGTCGAGTACTAATAGTTTTTTTTTGAATAACACCAGACTGTGCAAGGGTGGGCTTCGAAGTATCTAGAGAAACAATAATTGTTCGTTGGATAATATTATCAATTATATTTGACTCAGGTGTTGTTGTTTCTTTCCCTGACTATACTGGAGTTGAAGTAAATTCCATAAATGTTTTCCGTTATTTGGAAATTTCATTAGTCAATAGATTGATTGAAGAGGCCCGATCTCATGAATCTGCAAAAGACATCTAATTGGGAGTAGTAATTGGAGGTGTGACCTATGTGGAAGAACTAATAGTCTTTTCAATGATGCTATCACCTTCACGTAGTTTGAGTAAATGGAGTGGTAGGTTTGACCTTCAGGTGTCTCTAAATACAAAGAAATGTTGGTAGTCATCTAGAGATAACTGCTCTCCTTTATTGCAAATTGAAATAAAAGAAAAAGCTCTGCAAAAAAAATCATCATACTTTTGATTTCATGGATATACCTTTTAATATGTGCTTCTTTAGATACATTTTCCACTACTTTAGAAGGGTCACAAGGCTTGGAGGGAATAGTAGTAAGCTTCAATTCATGTAGATCCATAATTTACTTCTCAGCGTGTTGATAATTTTTTAGAGTGAATAAACCAACTTGTAAAGGGAAGGGTGGCCAAAGCTTGTTGGAAGCTTTCCTGAGCTCAAGGGTTAAACTAGTCCTGATAGTTTGATAAGCAATTTCTATAGATAATAGCTGTGTAGGACATAATGGGGTAAAAATGTGATCAACCATTACTTCCCCAGATCCTAATGTAAGTAAAAAACTCCTCAACACAATAATTCCCAATTATGGTCAAACAATCCATGGCAGCGGGAGACATCCTTGGAAGATTAGAAGTGAAAATTGTTTGTTATAAAGGAATCATCATAAGGTAACAAATTTGGTAGAAGTGATCAAAATATTTTTCCTCCCAAAGTATACTATGATAAACATGGATGGGAAGAAGGTCGACAAGTGTCGATTTCCAACCCATGCATGGGAAGTCCAAGAAGATGAATGATGTCCATCACATAAGCGGACATGAAGAATGGTGGATTGTGAGTGGTTGACTGTTTAGAGAGAAAAATGGAGAATCTTCTTAACCAAGTTATTAGACAAGATTTGGGCCCAATTAATAACATAACCATCAATGAATTTGTCAATGATAGGGAACCACTCTATAGGAAATTGGGAGACATTTTGTAAGGAAAACAATCAACAAGGCATGGTAGCAACGAAACAAAGGAGAGGCTAAAGAGTGGATGGCATATAGGCCAGAGATTCTTGTTTAAACATATTCGGGTCAATTTTCCATTCCTTTATCAATTTGGGAAGTGCTTCTCGTTTACCCTTGCATTATTTTTTAACAAAATCATCCACAAATTGAGAATTGTACATTATCTGTGGCTCAAGAAAATGATACATACCTTGAATGTTTTCAACCTTGAAAGAACCAATAGTTATTCCCCATGGGGTGACAAATTTCCTTCAATGATATCAACTTTCTCCACTACCCAACATATCATGTATGTATAAGGAATAATTCAAATGGAGACTCTCCATTTGTATAATTCAACATCTTCTATTTGAAAGGGATGGATTGTTCTGATAGTGAAGTTTTGATTTATACACCATCAACATCTTCATCGTGTAACAACTCTATTCATATTGATGAATATAGCGGGAATTCTTCCACTATGAATAGAAAGTCAATTCTTCCACTTAGTCCTGATTCTAAGGACTATGAGAGCAGCATTGATGAAAGAGGGGATGGAGAATTTCAAATAAATAAAGAGTCACAGATTCCACTTAGTCCTACTTCTAAGGACTATGAAAGCAATAGTGATGAAGAGCATGATGGTGAAGTTCAAAAGAATGGAGTGTCACGATGTCCACTTAGTCTTAATTTTGAGGACTATGAGAGCAGCAGTTTTGAAGAGCATGATGTTGAAATTCAAAAGAATGGAGTGTCATGGTGTCCACTTAGTCCTAATTCTGAGGACTATGAGAGCAACAGTTTTGAAGAGCATGATGGCGAATTTCAAAAGAATGGAGTGTCACAGGTCCACTTAGTCCTAATTTTAAGGACTATGAGAGCAACAATGATGAAGAGCGTGATAACAAATTTCAAAAGAATGGAGTGTCAAAGTGTCCACTTAGTCCTAATTCTAAGGACTATGAGAGCAGTAGTGATGAAGAGCATCATGATGAATTTCAAAAGTATGGAGTGTCACGGTGTCCAGTTAGTCCTAATTCTAAGTACTATGAGAGCAGTAATGATGAAGAGCGGGATGATGAATTTCAAAAGATTGGAGTGTCACGGTGTCCACTTAGTCCTAATTCTAAGGACTATGAGAGCAACAATTATGAAAAGTGTGATGATGAATTTCAAAATAATGGAGTGTCATAGTGTCCTCTTAGTCCTAATTCTAAGGACTATGAGAGCAGCAGTGATGAAGGACAAGATGATGCACTTAGTCCTAATTCTAATGAGTATAAAGGTAGTAGTGACAAAGGACAAAAAGTAGCATCTTTAATAAGAAAACAGTCACATTTTTGACGTAGTACTAATTCTATGGACTATGAGAGTAGCACTGACAAGGCACATGAGGAAGAATATCCATTAAACATCGAGTCAAATTTTCCATTCGGTCCGAATTCTAAGGACTATGACAGTAGCATTGAAGAAGGGGAAGATGAAGAATATCCTCCAAGTCAATATTTGAAAAGCAGAGCTGATCATAGTATGGATAACATTCCTCTTAATGATGATGAAAATCCTTATACAAATGATGATCCAATGATGGAGACGTTGCCAAGAAATATTGTATTGAGGAGTAGGAGTAGACCTTTTCATATCAATGCAAGATGTTCTAGTTATACAAGGGGTAGAGCAGAATATCTGATGAGAAGAATTTCTATCAGCGCTCTCATTTCAAGTGAATGTTGCCAAAAAAATTGCTTGAAACATATGGATTTCACATTTGCATTAGAAAGCAAGAAGAGATATTTGTCAATGAATAAAAGCATGCAAAATTCATATTTAGTTGGGTGCATGCAATCTACATTGTCAGGTTATGATTATCATATTAGGACTTTATTTATGTGTAGAAAAGCTTTCAAAATGTTTCATTCAATTGGGAATTTTCGTCTCTCGGGAATTCAAGAAAATTTGGAAAAGGATCCCACATTTTATTCAGAAGTACGTCATAAAAGACAGTTTGGGCCATTATCAAATACTGCAATGTCATGGATGAAAGATTTCTTTTCAAAGCATGGAGAGTGTATGCCAAATAGAGAGACAATACATACTCCAGATAATTTTTCAAGACGAGAAATCTACAATTTATACAAAGAATATGCAGAAGGTGCTGAGGGACATGGCCGGTTTATTACATATCAATATTTTGTGAAGGTATGGAAGAAAGAATTCAACAATGTTCGTATTCCTAAGAAGACAAGGATGGGGATTTGCAGTAGATGTGCTTCTCTTAAATAAAAAAGGGACAAATGTGAAGGGTCAAAAAGAGGTAAGCATTCATAACTTTAAATTTTAAAATTGTATAGTCATCAACTATGAAAACATATTTCTTAATGAATTTCTTTTATGTTGTGTAGATTTAATTGTCAAAGAACTTCAGGAGCATCACGAACAACAAACAAACGAAAGGAATAAGTTGTACAAGCATCAAAAGAAGTGTTATGATAATCCGAATAAATATTTGGGTTTGATAATTGATGGTATGGACCAAAAGAAAACACTTTTACCACATTTTGTTTGCACACCCAAAAATTTACAAGAGGAAAATTTTATTCAGTTTCACTTGGTCGGTTGTATGGTCTTCAATGGAAAAATGTTGCCAAGGGTGTACTTCACAGCTCCAAATATTCATAATGATGCAAATCTGACCATAACCATAATTCATGATGTGATTTCTCATTGGTCTGATAATCTTCCTGAAGTTTTGTATCTACAATTGGACAACACTTGCCGTGAAAACGAAAATCAGGTTGTTTTTCAATATCTAAACATGATTGTTGAATTGAGAATTTTTCAAAAGGTAAAGGTTGGTTTCCTTCTTGTTGGGCACACTCATGACCATATTGATCAGATGTTCAGTCATTTTTCAGTCACACTGAGGAGGAAGGAAGTTGGTAGCTTGCCATCACTAATTGAATGTATTAAGAAATCATACATGCTAGAGCCTACTTTTGATGTGTTGGAAGAAACTGTTGACATGCGAAGGTTTATTCTAGGATCATATGGTGAGGGGAGATGCATTGAACAACTTAATGACATTAGCTTCCAACTTCAATTTCGTATCAAAAAAATTGATGGGAAAACACTAATATGGGGCAAGAAGTATTCAAATACTGCAGAATGGTCACCATCATCAGGTTAACAATTTTTGAAGTTCATTCCAGATCATACAATATTTGCATAAAAAATATTTTTATTACAATCAGTTGGTGAAGTTTAGAATGCACGCAGACAGAATAGAGATATAAATTATTCTGATTGCCTGGAAGAAATTAAAAAATGTATTAGATATACATATGAGTACTTTGACATTGCTGATTCAGTTTGGTGGGAGTCATTTTTCAATAATCAAAGTGATATCATTTCAACAACAACAAATGAAGATATACCTTTGAAAAATCCATTTATTTGGCCACAAAATGTGTCGAATGAACATGAGGAAATAAACATTGTTGAACAACAACAATCTCAAGGTATTATTAATTATTCATAGGCAATGGAAAGAGAGATGTATATTGGTTCCAGAAGATCTCATGCACAATGTGAAGCCATGGAAGACCTTTACAGGGGTTCAGTACAGGATATTAAGGAGGTTTGCATGATTGCAGTGCTAGCAGATGGATATCCCAATGGATATCCATTATGGGTTGCTAAAGTTATAAAGGTCTTTACAGAAAATAAGGATGTTACAGGTGTTGAAGTACATCGGTATGCCACAAATACACACCCATTCAATGGTGTGTATAAGCCAGAGATGGTAGTTGACAAAAAAAATGGCGGAAAGAGAAAAAGAAAGGGTACAAATATAAATCACCGCCGCACAGACATATTAAAATTGGAGGATGTTGACATACTTGTTTATGACTTCAATTTAACAAAGAGAGGAACTCTTCGCTTCAAGACGATAGAGATTCTGAAAAGGTTGTTACTAGAAGGAACAATGTTGAGATGGGAGTCTGCTGAAACCAGTCGTAGATCTAGAAGAATTTTGAAACTTGAAATGTTGGGCATGCATGTGGACTCAGATGGGGCACTAGTTGATGAAAGAGAAGAATATGGAACATCTTCGTCAGCATCCAGTCACTCATCTAAAGATGTGAACTCTGATGGTGTGCAAGAAAATATGAGTGATTTTGAATAATTTTTTAAGACAATTTATATAACTGATGTATGCATTGTATCTTCAAATAAAATTAATGATTTCCATATGGTGTGAAATGAGAAGTTATGAGGCATTTTTATGTTGTTGGATTATATGTCTTAATTATGATAAATTTTATTGTTTAAAATATCTACAATGCAATATTAAATTAGAGATATAATGTATGTTTTATTCAATATACAAATAATGACTTTTGAATTCATTTAGGAATGTAATTTGTTCATAATGTCATGGTTTTTTAATTTTATAGTTGAAAAAATTTCAATTTATTTTGTATCTAGCATGTTATGGTTGAAAACATGTTAAATTTATACTTAGGAAAGAAAAATGATATTCTACCAAAAACATTAATGTGTTTTTTTCCTCATAAACAACTTTGTTTGGCACATAAAAATTTGGTTTTACTAGCATTTTTTTAAAATTTTGAAAATTGACCCTAAAAAAAAAAATCATTGTTCCAGTATCATCACTTTCGTTTTGAAGCTATATTTTGCATGAAAATTTCATAGTAAATTTCGTAGTCACTGCCATTTTTAAAACATGTTCAAAATTGACGCCTAAAAAATAAAAACATCATTCCAGTATACACACTTTTCGTTTTTAGCACTGTTTTTGATGTTTTTTCGGGGTTTTTGGCCAGAGTTCCCGTTTTGAGTTTATAGTTCCCGTTTCAAAGTTTACATTGTTTATTTAGTAGTGTTTGGATTTCATTGAGGCATGCAATGATTTTATTATGGTCCTCATATTTTTCTTTAATCACTCAACCCAAGAGCATCTTCATTTTCTAATGGAGGGTGATGGAATTAAGGTATTGGTTACGTCGTCTTCTTGTGTGTCCAAGGTCCAAAGCCTTGCTAGCTACTTCAGTTTAAATCTCAAAACTAGAATAATCCTAACACTCATTGGTGGTTAAAGCTTCCAACTACTGGATTTCTGCTTGGATTTTAGGTGGAGTAGTAAAATGAAAGATAATAGCAACCAACTGGGTATAAGTCTGAACATGAGGTTTGCCCGCAGGGCCATGACCTCTAGAACCCTAGTGAGAGTGCATATGCTTGTGAGGCATAACATTCAGAAGAAAACATGGAAAAAGGTTGGAAAACCCCTAGAGGAGGTGCAAACTAGTGAATGAAGCCAAACTAAAGTAAGAAAAAAACATGATGATATTTACGCCTTGCATTGAGGTTGACCAAGGGACTAGGTGAGGTAGAAGTGATGAAGGGGGTGAGTCGAGGGTGTAGCTTCGAGCAGGGAAAACAAACTGAATTAAACATAATGATCTAAAATGTTTCAATTCCACCAAAACACCCTACAAATCAAACACATAATTCCACCATGCAATGAAAATCAAGCTAAAAAACTTGCAAATACTAGACATAGGATGAGTTATTCCTGTATTGATGGCTCACAGGCTCTAGAGTGTTGTTTTTGACATGCCTCATTCCTCTGGATCCCACATATTCCTAGACTATCAATCCCTGTGACCTCTCCCCTGCTGCATACTCAAAACTCTATCAATATATGGGTTTAGTGAGGTTCCAATCCAGGGGGGCTTAGGCATCAATAAACTAGTGAGCCAAAAAAGTGAAATCCATGGTGGAAATATCCCACCTGTAGTTAGGATTCATATCGTATGCAGCTAAAAAACATGGAGCTACGACAGGGAAGACAAAAGCGCTCAATGGAAGTAGAGGATGCCATAATAATGCGATGGAATTTAAGTCTATTGATATGTGCAAGTGCATGGGTGTGATGGCCACACCATCCTCCCCTTTAATGCAAGTATAGGCGATTGAGAGGTGGGATTCCACCCCTTGTCTATTGGCTTTGTTTTCAACACCCAACAGGGGAAAAAATAAAGAAAAATATTCAAAGAGAAGAGATGCAAACAAATTAACAAAGCCAAAATAAATAAGCATTTAAGGAAATCATAACTCTCCATTTTTAGATCACTATGCCCCTTTCCTTTCTTGCTACTCATTTCTTGTGATCCCTCTCTCTCTCCCTCTGGCTCTCCCCCTCTTCACCCTCTCTCTCCTCCTATAACATATAGATCATCCAACAAACAATGAATTCCAAACCCACCACTTGGTTCCTTTTTTATTTGTTTATATATTTTCAGTTCTTTTCTTTTGGTTAGTGTTATTTTAGGGTGGTGTTTTGAAATTTAAATTTAAATCTACATTTCTATTTTTGTGTTTTATTTTGTGTTTTTAGGTTTAAATTTAGTTTATTATTATTATTTTTTAAACTTTGTGTTTTTAGTGAATATATAAGCATGTTTTGTAATATTTTATTCTAAAGTTTTTTTAATTATATATATATATATATATATATATATATATATATATATATATATATATATATATATATATATACAGATTTGTTTATCATTTTTTTCAATTTATTTATTTGTAATGTAAATTATTATAAAATTCATTTAATATGTAAATAATATCACTTTTGAATATAAGAATTGGTTTTAAATTTTTTATTTGCAAGGACACCAATTATCATAGTCATACTTTAAATTAAGTATTTTGTTTGTTTGTTTGTAAGCTTGGCATGACTACATCTTCAACATGTCCAATATATCACCCCGATCAGGGCGAGGAATTGAACTAGAGACTTCACATCAAGGAGTATCTTAACACAACACCCGATCACCATCTATCCAAGACCCCTTGGAGAATTAAGTTAAAATTTTAACTCCAAAAAAAAAATGATATTATAGGTACTCATCACTTTTCGATTGGAGGGCGTATTTAAAGTTTTGTATCAATTATTAAGGTGAAAAATTGAAACAAGTAACAATTTCAACCTTCCTTAAAAAAAATTGTGATTGTTAGCACTATTTTTTGAAATGAGGGTAGAAAGACACTTGATGCAACCTCTGGAAAAATTAAGAACTTTGGGGAGTTCTCAATAAGTTGGTAACTTTGATAGAAATAAAAGTAGGCAAGAGTGTCAACTTATCAAGAAAAAAAGGAGGAATAGAACCATTTACCACCATGTAGACCCACAAACCAAAATCCACTAGATAGAGCTTGGACTTGATAAACTAGAGACACCAAGTAAAGAAGCTAAACCACGACATTGTAATCTCAAAATGATTAAGGCAAATACTATTCACCAATTCAAAATTATGCAAATAAATGAATTGAATCATGTGAAAAGGTGGGAGACATTGCTTCTCCTAGTACATTCTATGATGTGACATGGTTGCCTTACAATGAGTCATGTGCCCTCTTAAATGTGAATTATGTGCATTGTCCTTTGTTGATTTAGGGTATATGTTGGAAATAAACTTTACAATTAGTAATTGTATCCCCTTCTTTTACTAATGTTGCTTGATTGACAAATTCATTTGTTGTAGGATTATTTTCTGTCAAAACATAATAAAGTTGCACATTGGAAAATGATTTTTTTATCTTTCCTTATCTTCTCTATTGTTGAAGATAAGAGAAAATCGATAAAAATGATATTCAAAATCATGTGTCTAACAACATTTTGTAGTTCCGAGCGCTACCAAATTTTATATACAAAGATTCATGATGAGTGTATAGCCTTTACTTTAGTTGTTAATAAATATAAAAAACTCTAAATAAATGAAAATATTATTGTATTTTGAAAATTTATAATAATCTATTGCAGTCTTACTATACCAAATATTTTATGTAAAAATAAATATACTTTATTTTGAGATTTACCTATTATTATAAATCTATTTGAAAATATTAAGTATCTTAATCATATAAAAAAAAATACTATATCATCCAATTTACTCTAAATAATTATCGTTACAAATTTATTCATTTTTTTGTACTTATCGTGATAAAAAATATATTATTATTAATATGTTGATTAGTTCAGAGTTGTCTATAATGCCACTTTTTGGAGATTCCGGTTATTATTAATATGTTGATTAGTTCAGAGTTGTCTATAATGCCACTTTTTGGAGATTCCGGTGACGGAATCCGGCCGAAGAAATTGAGGTTAAATCTTGATTTGTTGCAGTTAAAATGGTTTTTTAACTACATATTTGGATTCAGCACCCTGAAAAACCCCTGGGACGCTTTCACTGTGCAGAAACTAGCTATCAAACATGCGATTCCAATAAATTGCTGCCGAATTTTGACCAAAAAAACCCACCGAAAAAGTTTCCAAAAAATTGCATTATAGACAACTGCCATTAGTTTTTTCAAATAAGTCGCTAATACGTTTGACAATGCGTGTCATTACTGTTAATTTTATTGGCTTGAACAATATATTATACAATTTAAAAGGGAAAATATTGATTGTATGGAACATATTGATTTGATATTCGTTTAATTTTGATCTACTCAATATTATGGACAAAAATTGGAATGAGAAATTGAGCCGGCTTTAATAATATTAAAGAAAAGCAACCAACTGAACTTAACCCCATAATATATTGCTTATAATTATAAGACTTAACACTATCCAATCATTTAATATAATTAAATTTTAGTCACACAATCCTATTAAAAGATACATTATTGCAATGAATGAAACCTTTATATTTATTTCTAAAATATATCTGCTCTTTACTTACAATGCAATTTATCACAAGATTGGGCACAAACTTTGAAGGGACGAGAGCAGATTCTGAGTCTCTGAAACCTCTCGTTTATTGGTTGATATCAGGCACAAGGAGTTTGACATTTGGACATATCTGATTGAAAACAAAGGCTTCCACGTTCACTAATCACCTCCATAGTGCAGTAGTAGCTTTCAAATCAAACTGCAGACGCCCTTGTAATCAGCCATCCTTTACCTCCCATCCTTCGGCTATGTCCTCTGATTTGTTTGGATATCAACGCTGCCTCCAATCAGATTTCTCAATCCACAATCACTACCAACGGATAAATATATATCGAGCCACTGGTTCACGCTGTTTCTCTGTTATCATCATTCATTCATTCGCTGTTGTGGGAACTGCGGCTCGCTTTTCAAAACATATATCTGCTACATAAAAGCAAAAAGGAAAATATATTTGAGTTTCTAGTGTGTAATTTTCAATTTCATTTTAATATTAATTAAAAAACCCATGGCATAAAAAAAAATAACATTAAAAAAGAAACTCAAAAAAATATAATAAAAAATCAAATTTAAAAATAAATAACAAAAATAACATCATTATTAAAAAACAGATTAGAAAAAAAAAAAAAATCAAATTAAAAGAAATGAAAAATCATAACAATGTGGTGGGGTATTGTGATTCTCAAAATCACGTCCCACACCCTGCACCCACCTTTGCCATCCATTGCTACCTTTTTGTCGCTCTGTGCCCATCTCCCCGTCTCCCTGTAAAACCCATTTTTCCTGATACCAAAATTTAATGACCTAACCAAAATTAAATCATTTAACAACTATAATTTAAGTAGGATTAATCAATTAAATTCACAGATACCTACATGGCTTCCGTGTTTGAAGTCAATCTCGAGGTATTATGGCACCAACTTTGCTTCCGTTACCAAAATGACCAAAACCTCCCTGCCATACTGGGCACAATCTCGGTACCCAGCTCCAAAGTACTTCAAAGTGGAAGCACTCCAACCTCGTGCCCAAAACTTCAAGAATAATTGAGCTCAAATTCCCTTTTTGAATTTTTTTCTGAAATTCCCACCGTCTCTGTAATTCTCCAAACTCCTTCCTCCTTTTTCGTCTCATTCCCTTCTCTTATAACGGTGAGGTTCTCCCCTTGCCACTGCTGTGCAATGACCTTTTAAGGTGCTATGAGGTAGTCATCGATCCCCCTGCCTTTGATATTCGTAGACCTGGCTTTTGCAATGACATCTAGGAATGTAGAGGTACTTACACATATTCAAGGGATTAGCTTGAACTATTATAATTCATTATTTGTTAATATTTTAGTGTTTGGTTTATGTCAATGCCTTTTTGTTGTATATCATATGTTATAATTCTTTTTAGTTTGTATAGTATATGTATATTATCGTTTCACACTTTATTTGTATAATAATTCTTTTATTTTTAATTTGTAAACTAAGTAATATATATTATAATATTTGTACTTCCCTTGCTATTTGTATAACCTATTGCCTTTATCCTTTATGTTGTATAGTTATATATATTATGATAGTGGTACATACATTAAGTACCTTATTGAATGTATTCAACATATATATTTTGAGTTAGGTATTCATTTAGAATTTTCAATAATTAGTTTGATTGTCCTTTATTATACCATTTTTTTTTAATTTTTTTATAATAAGTTAGTATATGTATTGTTGCAGTGCATGTGATGCATGCATATGTAGCTATCATATGCATGCCTCATATGCATGCTAATATTCCTATGCTCCCTATAACTCGAGATGGGTCATTACGCTTCCCCACCTCCCCATCCTCTTGCTCATAGTGTTGAATGAGTGACAAGTACCAAACTTGATTAGAACAAGCAAGTTTGAAACCCACTGCTTATCCAATGCTTCATGGGTGGGAGGAAAGGGAAGGGGCAAGTGGCCAAAATGAGGAAAGGGGAGAGAAGGAAATGGGGAAGAGGAGGGACATAGGGAAAGTGAGGGAGGGGTAGGCATAGGCAATAGATAGATAGACAATGTGGGTGGGTGCAAGGGTTTACTATGACTTTTTATTTTATTTTTATTTTTTGGTTGTTTAAATTAAATTGATTATATTTCATTATTATTATTATTTTTTAAATAATTTTGTTTTTTTCTTTCTAATTGTATTTTTTTTAAATCCAATTTAAAAATTTCGTTTCTCATTTTAATTTAATTTAATTGATTTATTCAATTTGTTTTGTTAAGCTTGGCATGTCCATTCCATTGTCTCTTATATAATAAGCAAGTTTACACCACACAGATTACCCAGGTGGTCTCAACTTGCCCCGAGGGGAAACCAAGTCCGTTGGCCACCGGCCAGGGTTGTAAGCCATCCAAAAACAATATTGTTTTAGTCTTTCCAGCCAGGCTAGATACGTCTCTATCTCATGTCCAAACACTACATAACTGTAAAAACTGACATCTGCAACATAAAAATTAAAATCTAACCACATAGA
Organism: Pinus tabuliformis; assembly: GCA_031772625.1. Taxonomy (NCBI): domain Eukaryota; kingdom Viridiplantae; phylum Streptophyta; class Pinopsida; order Pinales; family Pinaceae; genus Pinus; species Pinus tabuliformis. Next base: position 876,839,544 of record CM062820.1, on the reverse strand, counting down.
CCAAAATTATGTATGGGGATGAGTCTAATCCTTCTGTTCCTCTTAGGCAAATGTGACGGGAGCTAGATCCTTAGCTGATGCCCCTGGCATGCCATACAACTTCAGAATGCAAGGGATGTGGCAATCAATTCTATCCATCCTGTCATCCTATTTGTGCAGTTGGAAGAGAATTCTCTCCATGTCCTTCTTATAATTTGACATTCTCTGAATTGTCACCGACATACCCATGGATATATGCTCCATCACCTTGCCTAGTAGATTCTTCATTAACTAGTACAAGTACAACATTTGCTTGAACTGTGTGATTCTCCCACGGGTGTTCCTTGGATCCGGAACAAGAGTCCTCCAATTATCCATCTCTTCCTCTGTCTCACTTCCTTGCTTTACCTCCTCTTCCCATTCTTCCAACAATTTTCGAATGCCAGCATCTGTCCCCTCACGGTAAGCCTTTGTTGCTTCAGTGATGAGGTTCTCTATTGATTTCCGACCCCTGCGAGTTTCTGATGTGCTCGGCCCCTTGTCTGTCCAAGGAATCGAGCCTCTCATGCCGCGCCCACATCCTCTCGCAACACAGGCCATGACTTGTTTGCCAGAACACTATTGACACCCAGAAAAAGTTAGATTCAAATTTAGAATTTTCATAATACACCACCTTGCCTGTTCATGTTTTTCCTCTCCTCCATTTCTCAGCCCATGTGTGCAGGGATAGGCCGAAGCCCACAGATCCCAAAGGGGAGGTCTTTGACCCTTACCCCATGGCCCACCATTGTTCCCTTCCCCCTTACTATGGATTGTATGCAGGTCATCCCACCCCGTCTCAAGCTGAGCCCACAAGCCCTCCTTGATTCTAGCAGTACGCCTGTGGTGGTTCCAGATCCTTGCTCCCTCAGCCCAAAGATAATGGCTTTGCCTCTCAGGTCCCTTTGACTAGTTTTCCACTCAAGATTCTTGGCCCTGCCATCAAGCCCATGTGGTTTCCAACTACTCCAACAGTTTCTTTGCAGACTACAGTTGTGGCTGCAACCCCAAGCCCTTGCCATCGGCTTCCCCCTGCCACTCTCTACAAATGTCGACCCCTCTTGAATTGCGATACCACTATCCAGTTTTCTGCCGACCTTTGTTACAAAGCGAAGAACCTCACAACCTCGCAGTAAGCTTCCCCCCCCCCCGTCGGCAATCATGGGTTTTACCCATTTGGGAGAAAGTATAGACACAAAACCAAGCCATGGCAAGCAGTTGCCTCCCCCATTGCCACTAGCAACATTCTATTCCCCATATTTTCGGACTCTTTCCCCTCCTTTCCCCCCAGCATAACCCCAACCAGAACATAGATTCAATGCTGAGGCAAAGCCGAATTACATACTCGGTTTCTGCAGGCGTCCGTCTGCGACCAAGGTTCCTCCTATTCCGTCGACCTTACATTGCTCTGTAGCGCCACCCTTCTCCACAATATTTCTCTCTTGCATTGCAAGTCGAATGAACTCGCATACTCCACCACCCAGTGTTATCTCCTATCCCACCACCTTGCCCACTTCCCCAACATGCATTCATGCCAAGGGACACCGCACCCCCTACCTTGAGCATGTGGGGGACGACGGTAATAAGTGCTCGGGTACTAAGCATGGCTACATCCAGGCTATCCTGACTGACGACCTGCATCCCAATTGGGAGAATTGATTTATTCATTTTAAATTATGTATTTCTAGGCATTTAAAATATATACATATTTTATACAAAGTCTCTTCCACGTAAATCACATATAAGTTTTAAGGTAGATGCATTTTGAACAAATTACCTCTCTCCTAATGATGAACGAGTAAGTGGTTCGAAATGTAGACCTTAAAACTTATATGTGATTTATCTGCAAGATACTTTGTATAAATCATGAATCACAAAAGTCTGCATTAAGATATATCAATATTTTTATAATAAGTTGTTTTAAAAAATATTAAATTTACCTTTTTTTTTTTCCTTTTTTGTGTTGTTAGGATTGTCACTATTTTTTTATTTGTTTGTTAAGCTTGGTAGGACCATTCCATTTTCTATTATATATAAACAAGTTTACACCACACAGATAAACCGAGTGGCCTCAACTTGCCCCGAAGGGAAACCAAGTCTGTTGGCCACTGATCAGCAGTATAAGCCATCCAAAAACATAATTGTCTTAGTCTTTCCAGCCAGGCTAGATATGTCTCTACTTCATGACCAAACACTACATAACTATATAAACTGATAATTGCAACATGGAAATTAAAAGCTATCCACATAAGACAAAATTATGCATGGGTGTTGTTCTAATCCTTCTTCTCCTCTGAGACAGATGCAACGGGTGCCAAGTCCTGTGTAGATTCACCAGGTATACCATACAGTTCCAGGATACAAGGGATATGGCAGTTTATTCTGTCCAACTGAATGTCCTGCTTGTGCAACTGAAAGAGGATTTTCTCCATATCCTTCTTGTAATTCGGCAATCCCTTCAATGTCACTGCCATCCCAAGTAAGATTTTCTCCATAGCCTTGCCTAATATGCTCTTCATGAGCCAATACAGGTACAAAGTTTTCTTAAACTGAGTGATTCTTTCGTGGGTGTTTCCCGAGTCCAGGACTAAGGTCCTCCAGTTCTCCATCTCCTCCTCTAATGCACTACCTTGTTTCACTTCTTCTCCCCATTCTTCCATCAGCTTCCGAATGCCCTCATCTATCCCCTCATGGTAAGCTTATGCTGCCTCCGTTATGAGGTTTTCGACCGATTTTTTGCCCTTGCGTGGCTCCGACATGATCAGCCCCTTGTCATGCATGGGAGCCAAGCCTCTTCTACCACGTCCATGGCCTCACGCAGCAAGCGCCACACCCTAGTAGTAAGTTAGTTTGAAACATAGGATTGAAACGATACACCACTTCTTGCCTTTTATCTCTTCACTGCCTGTTCTTGCCGCTATCTTGTTGGGGTGGGACGGAGCCCACAACCCCCAGTGGGGAAGGCCTGGCCCCAACCCCTTAAATCTCCCTTTTCCCCCTCTCCAATTCTTGCGGCCATATACAAGTTTACTATCCTGTACCCATGCCAAGCTCTCATTCCCCCATTGAAATCTGCAATATGCCAACTATGGCTCAGGTTCCTATCCCCCCTTGCCTCCACCTTAGAGCTCTTGCCGCTCTTTCCACCCAGCTAGGTCTCCATCCATCCTTTTTGGTAACCCAGTGCTTATTATGCTAATTGCGGGCATGGCTGCATCTTAGGATGCCTACCACCTTCTTTCCCCTGCCCCCATCTATGCTCCACTGCCCTTCCTACGTTACCCTGTGACTAACAGGCTTCCCCCTCCCCTTGATGGCAGAGCACAACACTTCCCAGCCTAACTGTGGACAATTGCCCCCCCCAACCAGCATGGGTTTTACCCATTTGACATAAGGAAAAGACACAAAACCAGGCCATGGTGAGCAGTTGCCTACCCCATTTCCACCAACAATTTCCTATCCCCAGACAGACCCCCTTACATCCTAGCTTAACCACAACAAGACCATAATTACAGGTTTGAGGTGGAGCCGAATAACATACCCGGAGTTCACAGTTGTTCGACGACGATGACCCTGGTTCTTCCCATTTTGACACTCGCCTCTAACTCTAAACCACCACCCTTCTCCATAAACTATCACACAAAGACTGCACGTTGATATGCTCTCCCGTCTGATATACCCTGCAGTTCCTCCAGTCCCCCCACCTTGCTCACTTCCCCAACTTTCCATCATTCCAAAGGACACTGTGGTGGGCCCCAGTATTGTAGCAATAATGCTACAACTCCTGGAACTCCCTTCTTTAATTTTATCAACCCGGTAGTTCGTAACAAACTTGGAAGCGACGGTGTTGTATGCACAAGTACTAGCTCTTGCCGCAGCTGTCACTTGGTCAGCTGGCACAAGTCCGCTAGGGGCTCAAGCCAACTTCTATGAGCTCTTAGAAGAAGCTTTTTAACTGATGGACGAAAGCTAACTCGAAGGAAGCTAATCTAATTGCAAAAAGAAACTGAAAGCCAAAAAGAAACGCAAACCCTAACAAACCCTAATTCTACCAGCTAGTCCTACTGATGCAAAGGAGAGCATGCAAACTAATGAAATAGATGCCATTACTTCTATGAAGGTAAAATACATGTGTCTAGACTACCTCTATCTGAAGAAAACATCTTTTTGTATTTTTGATTAAGTTATTAGAATTATCATGCATGTGCTTTTAACTGGCTTTTCACTGTGCAGGGGTGGATCAAGGAGGAGAAATGCTTGGAAAAGGTTGGGAAGACTCGGAGAGGGTCTAAGGGATCCCTATCATCCTTTCAGAGAGTTTCACAAAGTCAGGATGCCATGCAACCGTGTTTATGAACTTCTACAGGAAGTCTGCAGGGGTTTCTACAGGAAGTTATGTAATTCTTCTACAGGATGTTTCGAAATGGGATTTTTGAGGATGGGTGATTGATGGAAGATGCATGGATGGTTATGGAGGTAGGATGGGGGTCTGAAGTGACCCAGGAACTGATGGATGGAGTGGTGAGATGATATGTGGAAGGCTGATTTGGCTTTAAGGTAGTTGAGACAACAATGGAGAAGAAGGTAGGGTTACGTGGGCAAGAGGATGGGTGTGAAGCGAGAAGCCTAGATATGGGATGAATCAGATGGCTCTGATGAAGCTTGACCATGTGAGTGAGTGATAGAGATGCCCTGCACAATGCACATTCAACTGAATCAATGAATTCTTGCAAACAAACTAAGTCCTAGCTAACTTAATCTAACTGTCAATGAAATGAATAAACATCAGCCTCGTTTGGAAAGAGAACCATGTACATCACGTGAGCAAGAACATTTCGAAAGATCTAAATGCATGACAAACTCCTACCAATCGATTCCCAAACATGAAAAGCTACTTTAACCAACAAAAACAACCAAAATAACAAAACAAGATCTAAAGAGCAGATTTTATTTTAAGAACGCAGCAAACACACATAAAGATAAACAGGGGAGGTACTGCGCGCTTGAGATGGGCCCAACCCCAAGAGCTACAGCCTCCCAAGAGAGATTTAGAGCTGGTGCAAAGCTGGATTCATCTTTATTAATCAAGAATGAAGAGTTACATCAAAACTGTCCACAAGGAGAGCTTGAGAATGAGCTGAAAGCAAAGCTGATCTATTGCCTACAAATCGAATTACAAGATGACTACAACAAGGCTATGAAATGACTAACTACTAGCTACTTTCTACTGGCTAACTAGCTAACATCCACTGGCTACACTGGCTAACCGGCTAACCAAAATGAGGCCCTAAGCCTTCTTATTTATACAATTTGAGGACCCAACAGTCCTCCTAAACTTTAGGGACTCGGCTGCCCAAAACTTGGAGTTAACAGTAGTCCTACTTTGACTTGCTTGGCTGCCCTTGTGTTGATTGATTCGGTGGCCCTTGAACTCCGAGCTAATGGTGGAGAATTCGAGGCAAGGGCCCATAAATGAAGGGGACACCTTCCTACAAATCCTCTAGCTTGTCTTCCCACGAATTTGGCTGCCAAGTGCTCATTAAGACCTTCAATTTTGTCTCCAAATGGACCAAAAAGGCTACACAAAGCACCCATTAGACTTGTTGGCATAATGACTAACCAAATTCACTCTATTAACATAAAAATAATCAAAAACATGCAATAAACCAATGAGAATGGTGGATTAAGTCAAATTAGGAGGTTGAATGAGCCCAAATAATTGTACATTTTTGGGGCTCATCATCACCCCCCTACTGAAAGTGTTGCTCATCCTCTGAGCAACCAATCTCTCTCCTCGTCTTTTATGGCCCTGGTGGCTTCTTTGGCTAACATCTCGGCTGATTTCTCCTTTGGCTTCCCTCTTTTCAAAATTCATGTAGAAACAGTTCTTTGTCTTCCTGCAGAAACAGTCTGCTAACAGTTCCCTGTCTTCCTGTAGAAACAGTCTGCTAACAGTTCCCTGTCTTCCTGTAGAAACAATCGGCACTGTCTTAGCCTGCTTGGCGGAGGGTGCTTTTCCTTTCAGCTTGGCTGTGGCAGCCTTCGTCTTCTCGCCCTTCTGCTCTTCTTCCTCACTGTCTGTTGCTTTTCTTAGTGAATCCTCAGCCTTGTTATGAGTGCACAAGTATATGCAATCATATGGAAGAAATGGTGCCCTTGGCATTTGTGTTATTTTCCCACCCCCTGCTTTGGCCTCAACAGCTTGTCCTTTTCCCTCATTCCTCTGCCTGTTCCTTCTGTGGTGGTCTTTCTTGTGTTTGTTACATCATCATTGAGACCCTCACTGTTGCTTCTTTATCATATCCATGAAGTCTACCTGAAGGTTAGATCTCCATGTGTGTCTAAACTGTGATTGCAACAGTGGAATTTTATTTCAAATACCCATTGAGAGATATCAAATTACAGTTCACACTGAGGTATGCAGGCTAATATAAATTGAATGCTGAGATCCTTGATCCTAGGGCAGATCCTTCAACTTCATCTCTTTGATGAAAACACTTGCAAGTTGACAAGATGATGTTCATACATATTCCTAGGTTTATACATCCATAGATATTTCCTTTAATCATAGGTATGCTGAGTGTCACATATATTCGTTGTGATATGTCTAGACAAATCTGAATATAGAGCCGAGATGCAACCCTTGTTATTTCTGCAATATATATACACAGTCTTCTCTGTCCCTCAACTGCAAGTTTCACAGTGACAATCCTTCCATCAATGGTTTTGTTTGGTTCCTCACGGGCTCACTTAGTAGCCTCCACAGTCTCAAGAGTCACAAATGCAAATCCCTTGTTGGTGAAAAATACATACAACATTAACCAAGACAAATACAGCCAAACAATCTAGGCCTCGGAAAAACATGCATAAATCTCTAAGAATTGAGACATTTTAAACTGCCCATCATAAAGAAATTTGATGTATCTTAGATTTGTAACCTAGATTTGCTGGTATTCTTATCATATGCAACTGAACCTTCTTCCATCTCTCCATATTTGGAAGAAAACTTCTAGAATATTATCATTGGCCATGTCATATGAAATACGACCAAGGTAAAGTTTCCTTTGAGCTTGATTTGCACTTTAACCAGGACCTGTTCCCACCACTGACTAATTTCTTACAGTAATCCCGCTCTTTCTTCAAGCTTCGAACTGGATGAAGAAAAACTTGGGCTTCTCTGCTCTGGAAGACTCTGCTGTGTAAAACGTCTTCCTGTAGAAACGCCTGTAGATTGTGATAGGTGGGAGATTTTTTTAAAAACGACAGAAATCTAAGAAATCAGGAAGAAAACTTGTAGAGGACCATTGGTTAACTGATCTGGAAGTGGTGGATGCGTGCTCCAGTTGTAACCGCAGTTGAACAGAGGGTGTGAGAGTCAGCCGAGCGTCATTTAATTTTGGCATAATTCATGGTGGGAGTGCAGTGGCCAAGCGTACGTGGCCACATGCAGACGGCAGTGCTGAGATGAGCTGCATGGCCTCTTCCCGTTAATCAGTTGCACTGGAGTTACCACTGTCTGTTTTTTTATTTTATTTAAAAAAAATAAAAATTAATTCCCCGTGACTGACTACACACATGCGCTGATGATCCCTGGATGAGTGCAATCAGACTTGCTACCTTTCTAACTGAATCTCACCATCTCATTCGTTCATGCAATGCTTAGATTAGATTCATGCAAACAGAGGAACAAGTTTAGTCACGTACCTGCAAGTCGAATGGCTGCTGTGAAGCTTTTTGCTGCTGCATGCTCGTATTCTTTCGTTGCACGAGGGCTTGGCTGATGATTTTTGATTTCTTTTCCTTGTGCAAGTGTCCTCTGGCCGGATCTGAGCCGCATGCAATTGTTTCCACGTTCAGATCTGCACCTTCAAGCTGCTGCTGCTGCATGGTCACAAAACCAGAAATTGTTTTCGCCATTGCTCTCAAACGGTAAACCGGATTGATCTGAAACTCGGTGAGCATGTTCCTATCATCATTATGCATCTCCCATAGCAAAATTGTGATCAATGGATGCACGGATTTCGAGAAAAATGGAAAATGGCTGAAGATTTAAGAGCTCGATTTCTCGGAAACCGTGCAACAGAATCGGCTGAAACTGCTTGGGTAGGTTACCATCACTCATATGCATATCCCCATGAAACAGGTTTTGAAACGGATGCACGGTTATGGAGAAAATGCAAAAATGGCTGATGGTGATGGAGGCTGATTTCTTGGAAACCGTGCACCGGAATTGGCTGAAACTGCTCAAGCATGTTGCCATCACCCTTGTAAAATTCCCCATAAAATGGTTTGTCAAATGGATGCATGGTTTTCAAGTTATGGCAAAAACAAATTTTGTTCTATGGATTTTTGCTTCAAGGCATTTTGCAAGTGGTTGCATGGAAGGAAAAACTGAGCTTGGGCTGTGATGCAGGTATGGAGATGATGGAGGAGGAGTTGGAAGATTGCATGAGGGCTTCTGAACCCTTGAGGAAGCTACAATGCTTGCCAAACCACTTTTTGAAATCCATGTCTAGTTTCCCACAATTCCTACAGGAAGTTCCTGTAGAAGCACAATGGGAAGCACGAGGAGGTGGAAAAAATGATGGATGAAGGCAAGGGATGGACACACAAGTGATTGTAGGCCTAATCAACAGATTCCCACCATTAGATTCACTTTTGAAATTGGATTTGGCTCGTCCAAAGGTTCTACAGGATGTTTCCTGTAGAAATATAGAGCTTCCTGTAGAAGGCACAAGAAAAATTCCTTTGATCTTGATTTGAGTGCTCCTCCTGTCATGAAACGTCCTTCTTGCAACCTGCAATTAGCCAATGGAATTAGTTTTATTTTTCTTTTTCTTTTTCTCTTTTTTTTTGAAAAGCAACTAGGGCGCCTCATGGAGGTTTTCACCCTAATTGCCTGCCTTGGGTGCCTCCAAGGGAGGTTTTCACCCAAAGATCTTATTCTCTTTTCTCTTTTTTCCAACCCATTGACCGCCTCATGGAGGTTTTCAATCAATGAGCCAATCTAAGGCACCTCTGAGGAGGTTTTCACCTTAGATTTTTATTTTCTTCTTATTTTCATTTTTTTTTCTTTTTCTTTTTTTTTTCTTTTTTCTTTTTTCTTTTTTTTCTTCTACCCTACCCTACTTGAAAAACAAAATCATTTTCAAGTATAAGAATACTTCCAATGGAGCCATGTGCACATCGAGATTAGAGAAAAAATGATGTGAAGGCTCGAAATGCATGCTTTGATAGGTATCCAGATCTCAGAGACCAAATGATCTGACTTTGAAGGGATCAAACATAGCTGAGGAAGAGAGTACCGCTGCAACTTAGTGACCTTCAGAAACCATATCTCAATATAGCTTTGATATCCATGGTCCTTTTGCTGATCTGGATCATTCTTCATGTCACCTTCTATCATGACCTTCTCATCTTCCTCTTTTTGCTGATCTTTCTCTTGAGTACATGGAGGATTTGATGGTAACCATGAGGGAGCTCTCTCGATCTCTGATTTTGATCTCTTCTCTTCATCAAGTGCAGCCCATGGTTCTTTGATCTCCTCTTTGGAATCTTCTTTTGATGGATGTGATCCTTCAATGCTTTCAAGATGATCTCTTTTTTGCAATGCTCTTCCTGAGCTTTGGTGAACATCATTGAGCTCAAAAGGAGTCATTTGCACCTGTTGTGCCTCAGCTTTGCAATTGGGTTGAGCTACTCCATGGTATGGCTTTGGAAATGGTACGGGTAGTTGAGTGGAGGTGTGAAATTGAGATGGAGATGGATGGCATTGTGGTTGGGTAGGCATTTGGGGTTGCCTTGGTGGAGGAGGAGGCGAGGGTTGTGGATGAGTAGGTGGTGGAGGAAAATGAGCGGGATGAGAGTTGTACTGGGGCCTCCACTCCTGATAAGGTGCATTCCACTGAGGCTGTGGCTGAGCATAAGAGTGAAATGAATGAGCAACTGGTTGGGCATAATATGGATCTGTGAAGGAACAAGGAGAATATGACCAAGGAGGAGGTGTAGACCAGGAAGGATGAGCAGGGGGACCCCAAGAAGGCATGAAAGTGGCTTGATATGGGTCATAATAGGTCTCGGATGTCCCTTGCACTTCCTGCTGATAAGATCTAGGTTCATGTGGCCTCCTTTGGTTCATATAATAGAGTGGTTCAGTGGCTCCTTTGGCTCTCTGATATGCAACTTTAAGTCCAGGCAAGGAAGGGCACTGATTTGTAGGATAGTATTCTTCACAGATGAAACACACTTCTAGGGAGTGCATTGGACATTCATTCCTAGGATGCTTTCTAGTGCACCTAGGACAAAAAATGGCCAAAGCCCTCTTGGCTTCTTCTTGCTTCTTTTGGATCCGCAAGGAATCCAGTTGCATGGCAAGAAACTGCCTCATATCACTCTTGAAATCTTCGATCTGATTGGCAAATTCGTGTTGGGACAAGGTACTGCTCCCAACATTTCTATTTGCAGCCATTTGCTCCAGAGGAATGTTTTCTTCTTCTTCTCCCCTAGAGGTTCTTTAAATATGTCTTGATGTCCACCCAGGGGTTCTTTAATCACAGCCATCGAAGAAGAGAAAATGTTGGCTGTGTGAAGCAGTGGGGGTGTTGTGCAATCATTTTTCTAACTTATCTCTACTCCTACAAGGCATGAAAGGAAATCTTTTTGATTGATTTTTGTATTTTTCTTCTTGTACCTGCAAAACTTAAAATAGATTGAACTGCAACTAACTATCTTACCGAAATGAAAATGCGGAATCGAAATGAAAGCAGGAAAGGACTAATCTATTTTGCTCAAATGAAATTGCAGGAACGAAATGCTAGTCTACGCTTGCAGAATTGAAATGCTAATCTACGCTTGCAGAAATGAAATTGCAGAATTGAAATGCTAATCTATGAAAGCGAGAAATGCTAATCTATGAAAGCGGGAAATGCTAATCTACTTTTGCATAAACGAAATTGCATAATGGAAATGAAATAAACTACTTAGCAGAAGATTGTAGTGGAAAATAGAAGAAAAGCGACAATCACCAATACTCTGACGCTTCCCCGGCAAAGGCACCAAAAAGATGGTGGGCCCCAGTATTGTAGCAATAATGCTACAACTCCTGGAACTCCCTTCTTTAATTTTATCAACCCGGTAGTTCGTAACAAACTTGGAAGCGACGGTGCTGTATGCACAAGTACTAGCTCTTGCCGCAGCTGTCACTTGGTCAGCTGGCACAAGTCTGCTAGGGGCTCAAGCCAACTTCTATGAGCTCTTAGAAGAAGCTTTTTAACTGATGGACGAAAGCTAACTCGAAGGAAGCTAATCTAATTGCAAAAAGAAACTGAAAGCCAAAAAGAAACGCAAACCCTAACAAACCCTAATTCTACCAGCTAGTCCTACTGATGCAAAGGAGAGCATGCAAACTACTGAAATAGATGCCATTACTTCTATGAAGGTAAAATACATGTGTCTAGACTACCTCTATCTGAAGAAAACATCTTTTTGTATTTTTGATTAAGTTATTAGAATTATCATGCATGTGCTTTTAACTGGCTTTTCACTGTGCAGGGGTGGATCAAGGAGGAGAAATGCTTGGAAAAGGTTGGGAAGACTCGGAGAGGGTCTAAGGGATCCCTATCATCCTTTCAGAGAGTTTCACAAAGTCAGGATGCCATGCAACCGTGTTTATGAACTTCTACAGGAAGTCTGCAGGGGTTTCTACAGGAAGTTCTGTAATTCTTCTACAGGATGTTTCGAAATGGGATTTTTGAGGATGGGTGATTGATGGAAGATGCATGGATGGTTATGGAGGTAGGATGGGGGTCTGAAGTGACCCAGGAACTGATGGATGGAGTGGTGAGATGATATGTGGAAGGCTGATTTGGCTTTAAGGTAGTTGAGACAACAATGGAGAAGAAGGTAGGGTTACGTGGGCAAGAGGATGGGTGTGAAGCGAGAAGCCTAGATATGGGATGAATCAGATGGCTCTGATGAAGCTTGACCATGTGAGTGAGTGATAGAGATGCCCTGCACAATGCACATTCAACTGAATCAATGAATTCTTGCAAACAAACTAAGTCCTAGCTAACTTAATCTAACTGTCAATGAAATGAATAAACAACAGCCTCGTTTGGAAAGAGAACCATGTACATCACGTGAGCAAGAACATTCGAAAGATCTAAATGCATGACAAACTCCTACCAATCGATTCCCAAACATGAAAAGCTACTTTAACCAACAAAAACAACCAAAATAACAAAGCAAGATCTAAAGAGCAGATTTTATTTTAAGAACGCAGCAAACACACATAAAGATAAACAGGGGAGGTACTGCGCGCTTGAGATGGGCCCAACCCCAAGAGCTACAGTCTCCCAAGAGAGATTTAGAGCTGGTGCAAAGCTGGATTCATCTTTATTAATCAAGAATGAAGAGTTACATCAAAACTGTCCACAAGGAGAGCTTGAGAATGAGCTGAAAGCAAAGCTGATCTATTGCCTACAAATCGAATTACAAGATGACTACAACAAGGCTATGAAATGACTAACTACTAGCTACTATCTACTGGCTAACTAGCTAACATCCACTGGCTACACTGGCTAACCTGCTAACCAAAATGAGGCCCTAAGCCTTCTTATTTATACAATTTGAGGACCCAACAGTCCTCCTAAACTTTAGGGACTCGGCTGCCCAAAACTTGGAGTTAACAGCAGTCCTACTTTGACTTGCTTGGCTGCCCTTGTGTTGATTGATTCGGTGGCCCTTGAACTCCGAGCTAATGGTGGAGAATTCGAGGCAAGGGCCCATAAATGAAGGGGACACCTTCCTACAAATCCTCTAGCTTGTCTTCCCACGAATTTGGCTGCCAAGTGCTCATTAAGACCTTCAATTTTGTCTCCAAATGGACCAAAAAGGCTACACAAAGTACCCATTAGACTTGTTGGCATAATGACTAACCAAATTCACTTTATTAACATAAAAATAATCAAAAACATGCAATAAACCAATGAGAATGGTGGATTAAGTCAAATTAGGAGGTTGAATGAGCCCAAATAATTGTACATTTTTGGGGCTCATCACACTGCACCCCCTACCTCGAGCATGTGGGGGGCGACAATATTAAGTGCCCAAGTACCCAAGATACCTACCTCTATTCGCTCCCAGCTGTCGGCCTGCATCCTGATCAAGATCACTACCTTTTTTTTTAATATATATGTGTGACACAATTTTTTTAATGATTTCGTTTGGTTTTCTTTTCTTGTGCACAAATTTTTATTCTCATTTTTAATGTCAATTAGAAAAAAAATTAAAATTAATTAATAAATAATTTTTAGGTTTTTGGTTTCAGAGATGATCTTAGTTTTTTTACATGTGAGGGGACCAACAAGAAAAGTCACAATCTCAAATAAGTAGTAATTTTAAATCCAAAATTAAATGTGGTGCTACAAACATTACCACTTTTTTTTTCAAGGGTCAACTTTCCATAATAATATTGATTGCCAAAGTTGTGATTTCAAACAAGTCACAATTTTAAGCACAAAAACAATGGGTGTTATTGGTAGGGCACATTTTGAAACAAGGGTAAATATTGGCACTAAATATGACCTCTAGAAAAATAAGAGCTCCAGAGAGTTTTCATCAAGTTGGTAACGTCATTTTAATTTTGAAGAAAATGAGGAAATAATTCTTTAATTTTCTCCTCATAGCTACCATTTGGCCTTGGTTGGTAGCGAACACTCTTATCTTATCCACCAAATTTCTTATTGACCGCTTTGGGTAATCTCAATATTCAAAATTGTGTCCTCTGATAATTATGCTTATGCATATTGTTCCAAATCTTCAATGGAAGGTATGATTTGACCCTCTTCATCCTCATTAAGCTTGGATGGCTTATAGAGATTCACATTCTCCACATTTATTATTGAATAAATACACATATAAGGTATAAGGCTAAGTCTATAAGCATTGTCACTTACCTTTTCCAATATTATGAAAGGTACATATCTTGAAGCATTGATTTTCTTCAATGGTCCTTGTAACCTTCCCTTATTAAGGTGCAATCAAACTATGTCTCCTACTTAGAAGGTGTTTTCAACCTTGTGTTTATCATGCTTGGCCTTATATTTCTTTAAGACTTCTTTCGCTTCTCTTGAACCTATAAGAGTATTTTCTTTATCTTGTCTGTGGAATTTTCTACCTTCAGTGCAACACTCAAGGTTGTTTCCCTCCTCATGATATCCATATACAATACCAAATGGCAACGGTAGAAAATATCTTCTTCTTTTTTTAAAAGGAGACATACTAGTCGAAGTGTGGATAACTCCATTGTATAATTAGTTTCTATAAACCACATTTTCATCCAATGTGTTTGGATGCTTTTGATTACAACCTCTTAAAATTTGAATAAAAGTTTGATTTACTATCTTTATTTTCTTTTAGTGCATGGGTGAAAGGTAGTGGATCTATTCAATTTGGCATCCAACTGAGGAATCTAGTATCTCTATTGGAAATAATGCTCCTTGGAAACCCAAAATGTGCCTAGACCTTTTCAAAGAACAAATGTGAAGCTTCTTGTTGTTTGATGGTATTTTTGCAAGCCATTAAAACACACATTTTACTGAACTTGTCTACTACGAAAAATAGCTAGTCACACCCTCATATTGTTTTGGAAAAATAACCAACAAAGGCCATGGAGATACATTTCCATGGCTAGTAGGCACTAGAAATCAGCAACATAGTTTTTGCTTCTTGTTACTAGGTTTGCTTGTATAACATATAATACAACCTTTGATAATATTAGCCACTTTTTCTTGCATCTTTTCCCAATAAACATACCACCACAAGTTATCCATAGTCAATACCAAAGTGACCAACAACCTTGAAGATCTGAGCCTTCCTTATTAATTGCACTCTTTCTTCCTTTGGTACACAAAGCTTCTTCATCTTGTAGATTAATCCATATTGGATATGGTAATCAAAATTTCTTTGTTCTTTTGTTCTTGTAGCTATTGTCACACCCTCTTGAAATCCTCATCTTCCACATTCTCCTCTCTATATGCTTCATGAGTGAACAAATTTATGTGCATAATGGCTCCTAGAGTTGTAATATTTGGAATTGGTGGCCTAGATAGAAACTCAACCAACTTATTGACTGCACCCTTCTTATATGTAATATCTAAGTTAATTGTTGTAGAAATCCAATCAATTTATATTGTCTTACTCGTTAAAATTTACTCTGACCCTACAAGTATTGCAAACACTAGTGATTAATATTGATGACGGTCTTTTTACCAAATAGATAATGCTTCCATTCTTCACTTTATTGGAGTAGGGCATGATCTAGTTGTCATATGTAGGACACTTTAGTACTGCACCATTGAATATATTTAAATGATTGAAAAGTGGTATCCCCTTTTGCATTAACACTGCTTTCATAGCATATGCATTAGCATCAATTTCTATTTCAAAGGATTTCTGCAAGTTAGGTAGTGTTAGCACTAGGTATTGACTAATCTTCATTTTAGTATGTTGATTCTTACCTCACTAGAAACTCTTACCACTCTAGAAACTCTTACCACAAGCTATTAGATCATTAATTGGTGTTGTCACAATTGAAAATGATGATACTAACTTTCTTAAATATTTGGAAACTCACACAAAACTCTTAACTTCTATGACATTAGTAGGAGTGGGTCATTTTAGAATGTCATCTATATTTGTAGGATCAATATTTAACTCACCTCCACCAATTAAATGTCCTAACTACTATAAGAACTTCTTTGCAAACTCACACTTCTTAATGTTTACTAACAATTGATGCTTTCCCATCGTTTCTAGCACTTTCTTTACATAGACCAGATTCTCCTCCCAAGAAGATTCAACTAAAGATAAAAATGTCATCCAACTAGACTATGAAAAATGAATCTAGGAACATATTTAACACATTATTTGATAAAAGCCTAAAAGTTATAGAAAAAATCTTGTAGATTCACAAGCTCATGTAATCTACTAAAACAAGAGACAAGAATCTACTTCTAATCTTTACAGTGAAAGCACATAAAGTTCGAGCAAAAAATAATTGACAAGAGGAAGAACATCAATGGCACATAACACAATAAATATCTAGGGAAATCCAAAAATCAAAACCTCACAATTTGTATTGCATTAATCAAAAATCCAAGATGATAATAAAATGCATTTTCTCACAAGAACAATCCCAAAACTCAGTGAAATCAATCTCCAACTCACAAGAAATCTCAAGCCAAATCCAGGCCTCTTCTCTACTCTCCAAGACTCCTATTTCCTTGTGCCCTTGGTCAAAGAATTCAAATGAATACAATATGCTCTACTCAACCTTGAGCTTAACTTGCATAAGTATTTCCTATCCTCCGCTTGATGACTTCCTTTGGCCAATACTTAGCCAAATTTCCAAGCCTCCAAGCTTCTAATTTTTTTCACAATTACTGAGAGAATTGGCTCATATTTAAAGGGAAATTCCTCATTCATAACTACGCAATCCAAAATTAGGTCCAGTCCCTGATTGCATGCACCATCTGTACAACTCAGAAAATTATACAACAAATAGTACACTGTCCCTACACTCTAGACTCAACTGGGTCTTTCTCCGAATCGACGTGCATGAGTTTTTGATGAGGGAATATTCAGTTAGCTAGAGTAGCACTAGTTGAGTGCACTAATGCATCAACTAACTGTTAACTTACGATTAGTTCCTCAAATAGTTTGGAACTAATTTAACTGGACTTAACTCAGTAAACTGAGTTAACTAATTACCACTCATACTTAACTCATCCTGGACCCCTATAATATAGGAAGAACATATACATGACTTCAGAAAGACTTCCAACTAGAAATTCCTAAGTTAACTAAGTCAACTCACTCTAGTTAACTATTACAAGTTGTTATGAGAATAGAGTTCGATTTTAATTCTCAATTTATTTCAAGGACAAATTAAACTGGAATTTATGGATTCTATTTTTATCATTTCTTGTTGTTATTTTCAACACTCCCTCTCAACAAGAAAGGAATTCAACTCGATCTCGATCCTGAACCTTTGTAATGTTCTGCATGCAACACTTCTCTTTAGTGTTGTTGCTCCAACAACTCTAGAAACAAAAAAACATCCAACCTGAATCAGAATGATGTCTCTGTCATCAAAGTCTCTGACTGTTACTGCCTCTGTTGACTAAAAACATTGCGCTTCTGTTGAAACTTCCTTTCTACAATGTTGTCAACCCTCTCTATGTTCTTCAGTATCTGACTGCTCTAGCCTCTGTCACTCTAATCTTTGATTGCATCAATCCCACCGATTCCTCCCGCTACTATGTACTTTGGGCTCCCGTAGCAAGGTACGATCCATGAGATAAAACCTCTCAAATGGAACCTGCCCAATTTCAACCATCTTGGGACTATCACTTCACATCTCCCCACCTCACACCTGGAGGTATGGCTGCATGTGCTCCCTCTGCCCACTTGGATCGAAATTCCCCCCTACTGGAGGTCTCTGCATGATTGGATGCCTCCACTCGGTCTCCTCTCGGCTTCTACAATTGTGGCTGCTCCACAATTGTCTAAGACTGCTTCTGAGGCTTCTTCTTTTGTGCTTGAGTGGATCTCTCCACTCGGTCTCCTCTCAGATTCTCTAGTTGTGGCTACTCCACAACTTCCTGAAGCTGCTTCTGAGACTTCTTTTGGGGTTGCATGTTGAGAGATAATTTAATCTCCCTCTCAACCACCAAGTCTCTGACCTTTTCTTTTCTCCTCAAGGATTTGCATGCATCTTTCCCTTAAAGTGCATAGAGGTTCTTAACTAGCACACCATTCTGTTTCATCTGTCCCGCCATCACAATTTTTTTTGGAAAAAGAGCTAATTTTAAATCACCGATATATCCCTCATCTGAACTCTGATTCGGCCGATTTTTTTTTTTTTTTTTTAATTTTGGGTATTTTTTGCAAAGAATCCAAATTATTAATTTTTATTTTATTTTAATTAATTAATTAATTAATTTTTTTTCTAAAACTTTTGCACAAAAAATTTCAGATCTACTCTGCAAACTCGCGGCCCAAAAAAATATCTTGCTCCGATACCATGTAGAAAATTTCTACAAATCTAGCCCTGATAGCATGTAGAATTTTCTTGTAGATTCACAAGCTCATGCAATGTACTAAAGAAAGTGACAAGAATCTACTTCTACTCTTTACAGCAGAAGCCCATAAAGATCAAGCAAAACAATAATCAACAAGAGGGAGACAAATCAATGACACATAACACAATAAATATTCGGGGAAACCCACAACTCAAAACCCCACTATCTGTATTGCATTAATCAGAAATCCAAGATGATAATACATTTATTGTTAGCATAAGAAAAATCCCAACACTCGGTAAAATCAATCTCCCAGCTCACAATCAAGATCAAGCCAAATCCAAGCCTCTTCTCCACTCTCCAAGCCTCCTATTTCCTTGCGCCCTTGGTCAAAGAATTCGAATGAATACAATATGATCTTCTCAACCTTGAGCTTAACCTGCACAAGTATTTCCTATCCTCCGCTTGATGACTTCCTTTAGCCAATACTTAGCCAAATTTCCAAGCCTCCAAGATTTTAATTCTTTGCACAATTCTTGAGAGGATTAGCTCGTATTCAAGGGAAATTCCTCAATTCCTGAATGCATGCACTATCAGTGCAACTCAGAAAAATATAAAACAAATAGTACATTGTCCCTGCACTCTAGTCTCAACTAGGTCTTTCTCAGAATCGACATGCATGAATTTCTGATGAGGGAATATTCAGTTAACTGGAGTAGCACTAGTTGAGTGCACTAATGCATCAATTGATTGTTAACTCACTATGATTTCCTCAAATAGTTTGGAACTGATTTAGCTATACTTAACTCAATAAACTGAGTTAATTAATTAAAACTCATACTTAACTCATCCCGGACCCCTATAATATAGGGAGAACATATACATGACTTCAGAAAGACTTCTAACTGGAAATTCCTAAGTTAATTAAGTTAATTAAACTTGATTAACTATTTACAAGTTGCTATGAGAAAAGAATTACAATTTAATTCAAGGACAAATTAAATTGGAATTTCTGGATTCTATTTTTAACATTTCTTGTTGCTATTTTAAACAAAAGTAACTAGTGCAGTACTCAAACCAACAGTCCTTACTAACCACTTGAAAAGACTCCACTTCTACTTGAAAGTAGTCTTTCAAGTGTTTTCTTCCTTGATCCATATTTGATGATATATTTCAAATCCATCTTGATCAAGTTATTTACATGCTTTAATTGATATAACAATTTATTGATCTAGGGAAAATGGTATTAACTCTTTGAAAGTGATACTATTTGAGCTTTGTATCCAATGCACCTTCCCCAAGTCCTATCCTTTTTTGGAACCAGTATGACTAGGCCGAACCACAAGGTGATGAACTTATCCTTTCGAATCCTTGCTCAGACAATTTCTACCACCGTGTCATTACCTCATTCAACCTAATGTGGATTGTATATACAATGTTATATTTGGTAAAGGAAAGTCCTATAGTAATTGTACCTCATGGTCTACTTCCATCTTAGAGGGATTTGTTTTAGATATTAGAACACTTCTCTATATTCCCACAATATCTCTTCCAAATAATGTTTTTTTTCTTTAGTAAACCTTCGAAGGATTCCTTCATGGTTGTATAATTGTTTCCTTCTAGTTTTCTGATTCGGAAGAAAAGAAGTACACACTTCTTAGTTGAGTTGATCAATCCCTTAGCTTGGTGTGCACTCAACAAAGAGATCATAGGTTTCCTTTAGTTGCATTAAGGATAATGGATTTACTATCATTGATTAGATGACACTAGTTGGCTCTTTTCTTGAAGATAACATCCCTTATATACTTCTAGGGGCTACCAAACACTACACCATATATATCAAGAGACATTATGTTGAGCTCTATGCCATCAATAATGTTTGCATCGATAGCAAATCTAAATTTATAATGTTTGGTAACTTTTAACTTTACATTCTTAATCATCCAACCTGAAAGGTATGGATGAAAATGATCATGCATCTCTAAACCAAGTTTACTTACTAGGTCATCTATAATGAGGTTTAGATGTGAATTATAATTGGAAAGAGAATTTACTTTGCTCTTCTTTATCTAAATCTTGATATGAAACAATTTTTTCATCTCCTTATCCCTTTTGGGATGAAAGCTACTCAAGTTCACCTCCTTATACATTGTTGTGTAGAATATATTTTCATGGACATTTGAGATTCCTTTTATTCATTTCTTGTTTACATCATAAGATAATTATTCTTACAACACTTTTTCTCATGGCTCTTACAATTCAACTCTATATGCAATTTCAAATAATTTTCTTTTGTGTGATCAACAATGTTGCAATGGTTACAATGATTATCAGGGTTATTGCACACATGTGTAGTGGTAGTAGTTTTATTAATTTTTTCATTTTACCTCCTTCTCACCCTTATTGGAAGTTTGCATTGCTTTGTTTGATTTGAACCTAGTTGCTCTTTCTTGTCAAATTCAAGCTACTAGGCTTAGAATTTATCTATGCTCTTGGGATTTAATATTTTAACCCACCTTTTTATGTGACTATGAAGACCACCCAAGTAATTTATGATCATTCAAATCTCAAGGATTTAGTCCAAATTGATGGCTTGCCTTGAGAGCTTTGTTGTGTACCCCTGTACACTCTATCCTTTCCTCAACTAGTAGTAGTGCCATCAAATTTGTTATGACCCAAATACATAAAAAAACCAAAGTACACACAATGTAAACCACTGTGAGCATGGAACACAACTCCAATATATATAAGATACATTGCACAATAACTCCTTTAAGAATTGAAGATACTCCAAATACCCCAATATATTCATATATCGAAATCACATCTCCTTAATAATGAGTATATGATCTCTATATATACCTATTCACACATTGCACATGTTGCCCCTTCATCACTAGGCCAACCCTATTACATATGCATTTAGACATTACATGTACCCATATATGCCCCCCCTCTTGAGTCATACCATTAACCTAATATATGCCCCACTTTGGTTCATAACATAGTATGCTCCTTCAAAATATTTTTCCTTAAAGTTTTGTAATCAAGGGTGTTACATGTGATAAAACTAAATAATAGGATTTCATTACATTATTACATTTTTCTTGCTACTCATGATGAGATCCGTCCATCCAAACTCAATACTTTTTTATCGTAATCCTTGATGGTTGGTTCATGGGGGCTTCACTAGGGGAGCAATACGATACCACGTGCGTTCATATTAGGGGATATATATTGAGGAAAAAATGACATAATATATTGAACATATAATAAGGGGTAAATGGTTTTTATATTGGCACGTATAAAAAAATTAAACTCAAAGTTAATGAAAAATATAAAGGGGTATAAACAATGTTAATGAAAAAATGGATACCTACAGTATCTAGTGAAAGTAGGGTTTTTTTAATTGGGAATGTATATTGGTTCATATTGGTAGGGGGATAAATAATGTGATTTTTAGAGGTATTTTTCAATATGTAGTCAGATTAAAGGTATTGTTTAGTATTCCACAAACACATGTGATATGTCAGAGGTTCATTGAGTGAAGTCATCATGGGTTGGTTGTTGCATACTTTCCTTTTATTTGATTCCATGTAGTGTTGTCATGACTTCTAAAATATATAGTAGTTATTGATCTTTGATAATATCCTATTGAATAACAATTTTGTGATGCCTTGTTCCATGAATATTGATGGGTATTCGAACTTCTTCCTCAATAATGTTGATGATTGATCTTCTTGTCATCCATGAGATATTTCTTGTTAATGAGAATGTTGATATGGCTTCACATATGATGGCTTTCCTTCATTTTTAATACCCATTTCATTTGTGTTACTCCAAAGACAATAACTTCTATCCTCTTCCACTGATCTTTGATTACTTTAGCCTTGGAGATAATACCATCATATTTGACATGCACATCCTCCAGACGAAGTTCAACTTACAATATCTTTTGGTGATTTTATTGAATTTTGTTTTCTTCTCTTTTTAAAGCTAACAATACCCTCGATTTTATTTTTAAAGTTAAAATTATGACTTAATTAAAACCATAGACTTGACCACTATTACCCTGACAAATAAAACAATTAAAATTAACTCCTAAATCCAAAAGAGATATTAATTGAAAATGTATTTCTTAATCATTATTTTTCTAGAAAAAATATTTTTAAAAAAATGAAAAAATATATATAATTATAAAAGGGAAAAAACTTATTAGGAAAAAAGAAAAAAACTCACTCCTTCATTAAAATAAGTTGCAACACATTATGATATATATCTTAAAAAATGAAAAATTCACTCCTTTGTTAAAAGAAATTATAACAAACACACACACAAACATAAATATAATTATAATAATAGAATATATATATATATATATATATTATAAACTAAACCCCCTCTTCCTCGAAAAATGGTGAAATTTAAACTCCAATGGATTTAAACAAATAAATTTAAAATTTAAAATTTAAAGATAAAAAAAGAAGAGAATTATTATTATTATTATTGAGCGTTTGGAATTGGTGAAGCTACATCATGGTCATGTCCAAAAATAACATCTCAATAGGGTGGGGAATTGAACCAGTGACTTAACATCTAGAAGTGATTTAACAATGCACTCGATCATTGTCTATCCAAGGCCCTGTGGATTATTATTATTAGTAGTAGTAGTAGTAGTTAAGTAATATCTTTTATTGCCTCAAAATTGTTGTCATACAAAACTCATAGTTTGACCTACTCACCATTATGGTCTGCCACATGGGAAACCAAACCAATGAAAGTGAGGGCAACTGATTTGTATCCAATCCATCAAAATTCTATAGCTAGTATACTTCTAAGAAATTGTCTAAAAATAATATCAAAATTACTACATGTCATTTGTCAGTTATAGCTGGCCATACATTTAACTATAAAGAAGAGAAATTTTTGAAATCAAAACATGAGCTAAGAAGATTGGATGAGCATCATTTGTCAGAAGATATTATTGGGGCTGAAACCTAAGCACTTGAGCCTATTGGAGGTTTGAGGTCACACTGAAGGTGACTGTCTATATGTGCCAAACAGGCATCAAGGCTGACCAAGTAGGAGTGCTAGTGGCACTGCACTCTTTGGATTTCATTGAGAAATGCAATGATTTCAATATGGTCCTTGTATTTTTCTTTGATCAGTCGACCCAAGAGTGTCTTCGTTTGCCAATGGAGGGTGATGGAATTAAGATATTGGCTGTGTCGCACACCCCCCGCCCTCCTAATGAAAATGCAAGGATAGGTGAAGGGGTGGTGGGATTCTCCCCCCTCCCCCTGTCTATTGGCTATGTTTTCAACACCCCAATCAGGTAAAGAAATAAAGAAAAATATTAAAAGAGAAGAGTTGCAAACAAATTAACAAAATCAAAATAAATAAGCATTTAGGGAGATCATGCCTTACCATTTTTATATCACTATGCCCCTTCTTTCTTGTTGCTCCTTTCTAGTGCTCCCTCCCTCTCTCCTTCTGGCCCTCCCCCTCTTCACCCTCTCTCTCCTCCTATAACGTATAGATCGTCCAACAAGCAATGAATTCCAAACCCACCACTCTTTTGAAACTTGTCACTTATTGAGAGAGAGGAGGAATAGGGTAGGGAGGGGCACCAAGTGAGGACGGAGGGGGTGGAGAGGGGGATCAAAGGGAGACGGAGGGAGGGAAGGGTTGGGCCAATGGAAAGTGGGGAGGGTGTAGGGGTGGGAAAAGAGGGAGGTATGATTATGAAAATAACCCTCGTCTCCAATAATTGTCTTGTTTGGTTCTTTTTTATTTTTTATTTGTTTTTTTTCATTCATTTATTTATAGTTATAATTTTTTTATTTATTTTTATTAGTGCTTATTTTGGGGTGTTGGGGCGGTGTTTTGAAATTTAAATCTAGGTTTTTTTTTTTTTTTTTAAGGTTCTTGTTATTATTATTTAAACTTTGTGCTTTTAATGAATATATATAGTCATGTTTTGTAATATTTTTTTATAAAGTTTTTTTAATAATATATATATTTTTAATTATTTATCATTTTTTTCAATTTATTTACGTGTTGTTATGACTCAAACTTTTCCCTAGAAGTTATCAGAAGAAGGAAAAGACCGAGGTAACCACAAAACAATCTTTTAAGTATAGGCTCTACCCAACCTATGACTCAGAGAGGGCTCTCTCTATATGATTTAGCTTTGTTTGCTGGGATTTTAGGCTAGTTCTTAAAGTTTAGGGGGTTTTGGATTTGTATTGAAGGTTGGATGGTGGAATCCTTAAAACAGATGGATAGAATGAAGTCTCTGGACCATTGGGCTATGGAGTCAAAGATGGACAACAGAACTGGGATTAACTCATTAAAGGGAGTGTTCAAAGGGCAAGCTAGTAGAGTGAAGTACAAGTCTTTAGGTCGAATGGGTGAAATGATCTTAACCAAGGTGAGAGAGCACTTAAGAATTCTCAGACCGAGATTAAGATGAGGAAACATGGGTTAATCATGAGCAAAGGGCAATTAAGAATCCTTTACTATAGATTAGAGGGAAACTACCTAAACTAAGGAGCAATGAAGAATTCCTTAACTCAGATAATTAGCAGAAAACATTAAAATGCATAATAGTCAAAATAGAGTGCAATGAAGCAAATTCTGAGGTATCATTCCATATTATAGCATTTAGATTTCAAATACATTAAAGATTATGGAAACAACTTTTTAAAAGAAAGATAACAATCACAAGGGAAAATACTTGTTTGTACTTCGCACTACAAATGAATCCCGTGAAATGTCTTGGATTTATTCATTAATCCAGCTTGCTGGTCCAAATGGTGATACAATGGCTTACAATCTTTGATCAAGAAAAGTCTATAGAAATGTCTAAGAATCCACCCTACATACTTCGAATTGTGAAGTATTTATACAAAAACTTATTGCAAAATATCTCAAAACAAACTTGAGATTTATTTTAGGAAATACAAATATCTTCTTGCAAGAAGATAGAGACAGCTAATGAACTGTTTCATGTTGTCCCTTTTTATTTGGTACTGCTGGCTTTTATGGTTGAGTTTGTAGCCCTTTATGCTGGCTTGTAGTTGTGATCTTTCACACTGGAATCTTATTCAATTTTTATCTTTCACCTAATACTCTTTGACCCTGATACTCTTTGACCATGCTACCCTGTTTTCATCTGTTTACTTGGCTGCTTTCACTTTTACTGTGCAGTAACTTTTTGCTGTAAATTTATCACAGTAAATTAGTCATTGTCTCCCACCATTCTGCATCAGGTAACTTTACATTCATCATCCTCCTATAGATCTCGTCAGCTTCAGTATACTTGGAAAAATTGGGCTTGGTGAGGAATAAATGTTTTATCTCATGCTCAAGGAAAAACAAGTTTTCAAATGTGTTGTACAAAACTTTTCCTATTGGCAGGGATTTTATGGATGAAGTGCTTGCTTGTTCCTTAGCCAACTGTCTGAGTTTGTTATCATAGTCCAACTGTGTCATGAGTTTGTCATTGATAACCAAAGGACTGGGCATACCTTTCTCCCTCAAAATTTGGAATTTAGCCATGAACCTGTCAATGGCTATCTGCATGTTGTGGCACTTTTCTTCTAAGTTAAGCATAAGGTTCCTTTTGGAAAGGACCTTCATTGTTTCCAAAGATGGTTTCAGCCCTGTCTTCTATGTTGAGTTCTTGGAGCTCATACCTATTTTTGCTATTGAGGAAGTGGATGAGTCTATTGGCATCCTCAAGCATATCTCCTAATTCTTCTTTGACCTTTTGGATAGCTTCTGTAGCTACCTTTACTAACTCTGTCTACTCCAAAATAACTTGAATTAATGGTCAAATATCCTTGACGGAGTCAATGATATTGGCCCATAACATCTCCTTGGTTTGCCCAAGAGGTTTCTCTAGTGTTAAGTCTTTCTCTAAGACTTTGATCCTTTCACTCATTCTTTGGGCCTTTTGTGCTTCTTCCTTTTGCTTAAGTTGGGCAAGTTTGTAGTCAGTTTCCAAACTTGCCACCTTTTCTCTCAATCTGTTCATTTCTATAGCCTGGATAGACATCTCTTCCATGGATTTAACCAATTCTGCTACTTTCTCACTTGATGCACCTGTTGTTGTAGATTTTGTTGTGACTGGCAATGCTGTGGCAAGTGGAGCTGTAGGTGCCAATGAAGTTGCTAGTGTAGAAGGGACTATTGTGGATACTGTGGGGATGACATCTTCAGAAGTTGTGGCCATGTCACCTTGCTTCAATTGAATTAAAGCATATAACTCCTTTTCTGTCTCCTTTAATTGATCATTCAGCTTTAGGACCAAGTCCATCAACTCCTCATTTCTGGTTTGGCCCTCTACGACTTCTAGAGTTTGAGGATGTTGCAGGTGGGGTATTTTTAATTGCCTATTGAGTGTAGCAATATCATCGTTTTTATCCTTTATAAGATGCTCTGTAGCTTTTATATCCTAGGGATCGTGTCCCAATTCAATCACTAAGTCCTCTAAGGACTTGATCCTTGTATCCTTGGCCTGTGAGGAGGCCTTCTCTAACTGAAATTGTGCAGAAATGTTGTTCAAAGAGTTCTGTAGCTGATGAGAAGCTATGGCTTTACTGTCAGGCTGGAGTCTATCATCTCTCTAGCTTGTTTGTGCAGTTCAATCTAGTCTATGGGATGAATATCCCTGGCCAACACTTCAAATTCAACCTTTTTGAAATCATATGCTGTCTTAGGCTGTTGTGCTATAGGTTTGATGAAAGACATCTGCAACTTCCCTTCTTTAATGTCAAAGGCTGACATTAGCCTTGTTTGATTTGTAGGAGTTAGTTTCAGGTACTGAGCATATGTTTGGGCCTTAAGCCTCTAATTTCTAGCTTTGATTTCCGTGTATCATTCCTTTATGTCTTGGTCTCTGTCAGCAGGCCTGCTGAAGGATGATAATTCCACACTAAGCCGCTTTTCCAACATCTGAGTCTGTGATGTGGAAGGCTCTTGCATGCCTTTAGATGGAGTAGTAGGCCTACTTCTTTCTCCTTCTGTGTTGGTAACCTATGTTGATTCTTCTGTGTATTCCTGTTCAGAGGCCAGATTGAGCCTTTGCCTCTTGCTTGTTTCCTGTTGCAAATTCGAGGTGTCCATTTCCGAAGTGGAAGCTCCCTCTCTGTTTCTTTTTAGAATCTTCTCCTCATTCTGAGGAGTTTGCATCATTGGAGGGGTGATCATGGCTCTTTCTTCTGGTACCTGCAGGAAAGAGCTATCATCAAGCTGCTTTTCCAAACCAATCAGGGCATTTTCTACATCTATTATGGTGCTGTCTTGGTCTACTAGGGTACCTTCCACTCATTCTGTTTGATTGGCATATGCCTCTATTTCTGGTATGGGGAGGTGGATGAAGAGTCCTAGCTTGACCTTCTGCCTTTTCTTGGTAATGAATTCCAAAGGGTCATATCTCCATACAAAACTCCTTTGGAACTTCATTCTTTGCAAGATTAGGTATACCTCTATGGAATTGCATATGAAGGGACCTAGTTGATATTTGATTTTAAAATAGGCCTTCTTCTTGGCATTGACGAAGTTGACTTCATCTGCATTGATTATTTGTTTGTAATAATCTAAGGCAAACAACATCATAGGGAGGTATCTTGGAAACTTGTATGGTGCAAGCATGCAACCATATATTCTGATTTTTGTGTGGTTCTAATAAAGGTACCAGTCACTCACTTTGGTATGCTTGGAAAGCTAGAGGACTCTCTTTATTTCTAGGCTTATCCTAGGTAGAGGATTCCCAGTGAGCATAGTCATGATTGGATGCACAAAAGAATCTATAAAGTCTGAGTAGGTATAAGCTGGCCCTTGGTGTCAAGATTTTGGAGGGTAAAATGAAACTTTTCTAACTGATAATACAAAAATAGATGGTATAATATAGAAGAGTATTTGAACACCCTCTCATTGCCCGTCCTTGTGAATTGGTCATGCATTCTATCAACTATGAATGTGGTAAAGTCATATATGGTTGCAGGTGGCTATCTTGGAGTATAGAAGGACATGAAAGCAAGGATAATTTCATCAATGTACTCACTTGTGGTATAACCTAAAACACATGATATCATGGCTACAATGTTCTGGCCCCATGGAGAAAAAATAGCTGCTACATATGGAGGGGAGTCCTTAGGGATGTGTTTTTCCTCCCTAATGAAGGTTTGGAACAACTGGGTCAATTTTGCAGGGCTAAGCTTGGGATACTTGTCCAACAAGTCTCCAATTGAGAGTGGGGTTAGGTTTGGCCTTGGTTGGATTTGTAGCATTTCATTAATGGATTCAGCTGTGATGGTGAATAGGACCTTCTGGTCATGAGACATTATGGTTCTGTGGCTGGGGGCGTAGCATGCATAGCACATATGTACAATCTCTGGAAAGATGTGAACTTGGGGGAACTGGTATTTGGGCAAATTTGACTCCCACAGGCCAATTTCATTAGCTTGGTTAAGGTATCTGTCCCTACTTTGGCAATGCACTTTGAGCAAAGGTTCTAAGGCAGTGGTATCTTTTATTTGGAAGTCCTTATCAGTCAAGGGAAGGTGGTCTAGGTCCAAATGTGGAGTTGTAATGGGTCTCACATCCATGGTGATAGGGGCATCCATAATTTAGTTCTTGTGGATTTGAATTATGATTTGGGAGTTTCAACAAAGGTTTTTTGGGATTTTTCAGAGGGTTTTTAGGTAAACGGAGGTCTTGCAGATGGTTATGGCTCAAAGTGTTAAAATTAAAGTAAAATTTGATATTTTTTACTTAATTAATGATGTTATGAGGGTGAATTTACTTGGAATTTGACAATGGAGTTAGTATTCCATGGTTAAATACCTAGAATTGGGCGAAATTGACTGTAAATGGTGGTTGATGGTGGCTGCAGAGGTTCATATGGTTCTAGTACGGACTGATGAATGAGCTAGGCTGTCTGCTGTAGGTTTTAACCCTGTACAGAAATTACCTGCATACAAATTCAAAACACATAAAATAAACAATGCGAGAGCATAACACATAAAACACAAATACATAGAGATTTTCCCCTGGATCCAAAAACCAGGACTACCAGCTTGATTTTTCATTATGTTCCTTTCAATGTTACAATACATATTTATACATGCCAAAGCATCCAATACCATGGACCGAAAACCATCGCGTCCAAAAAACATGTGCGAAAATCATGCACAAAACCATAGGTGGGTCCGCCCAACCTAACATAGGGTCCAAAACCAAAATTTTCCGGGGCGCTACCTCGGACCCCATAAAGTGGGGTTGCGGGTGCCCTTCAAACCCCCTGTTAACTATGTGGAAAGAATATAACACAACCCAACATTCTCCCTCTTGTTGTTTTCTTTCCATGGGGGCCACAAAGAGACCTTAGTCATTTTTCCAGCCCTGAAATGCCCATTGTCTCTGTACACCAAGAGAACTTCTCAGAGCTCACAAATTTCGTCAATGCATCTACAGTATTCTTCAAAGTGTCCACCTTTACCAACAACACCTTTTTGTCTTCTGCCATATCCCTCACAAAGTGATACTGAACATCAATGTGCTTTATCTTTGAATGATATGCAGGGTTCTTTGCCAAGAAAATTGCACTTTGGCTGTCACATTCTATCCTTATAGCTTCCTGTACTAACCCCATACTTGAACACAATATCTACAACCAAACTGCTTCCTTGCTTGCATGAGTGGCTGCCATGTATTCTGCCTCTGTAGTTGATAGTGCCACTACAGATTGTTTCTTACTCATCCAACTGATTGCGCCTCCAAATAGGTTAAACACATACCCACTTGTAAATCTTCTCTGGTCCAGATCTCATGCCCAGTCTGCATCAACAAAGCCACGAATATCCAACATTCTGTCCAATCCTAGTCTTCCTTGGTAGCACAAACCATAATCACTAGCGCCACGCAAATACCTGAAAACCCGCTTCACTGTTGTTCAATGCTCCTTTCCTGGTTTTGACATAAACCTACTCAATACTCCCACTACATGTGCAATGTCTGGTCTAGTACAAACCATTGCATACATCAGGCTACCGACTGCACTTGCATATGGAACATGGGACATGTTCTCTTCATCTTCTTGTGTCTTGGGACACTATTCAGTAGATAACCTCACACCTATAGGAATATGAACCTTCACTGGTTTACTATCCTCTATATTAAAGCTCTGCAGTATTGTCTTGACATACTTCCTCTGGTTTAACCAGAGCTTCCTCTTTGCCCGATCTCTTTTAATTTCCATGCCCAAAATATAGTTTGCAGCACCAAGATCTGTCATGTCGAATTTGGAGGACAATTGGGTATTCAAATCCTGGATAATTTCTTTGTCATTTCCAACCAACAACATATCATCCACATACAAGACCAAATAAATAACACGGTCACCAATTAATTTAAAATACACACAGTGATCTGCTTTGCTTCTGGTGAAGCCAAGTCCCCGTATAAATGTATCAAATTTCTGATACCACATCCTTGGTGAGTGTTTTAACCCATACAAAGACTTCTTTAACTTGCATACCAATTCTTTCTTACCCTTCACCGCAAAGACTTCAGGTTGCTTCATGTAGATTTCCTCTTCCATATCCCCGTGAAGAAATGTTGTCTACACATCTATCTGTTCTACCTCAAAATCAAAAGTAGCAACAACAGATAAAAGTAATCTAATAGAAGTTACCTTGGCAACAAGAGAAAAAATATCACCAAAATCAATTCACGACACCTGGGAATAACCTTTTGCTACCAACCGAGCTTTGCATTTCTCCACTTTTCATTTTGCATTTGTCTTCTTTTTGAACACCCATTCGCTGCCAATGGGTTTCCTTCTAGCTGGCAACTCCACCAAATCCCAAGCCTCATTTTTGTGCAAAGATGCCATTTCATCAACCATGGCCTCTTTCCAGAGTTTTCCATCCTCTGAATCCACTACTTCCTTCACAGTTCTGGGATCATCATCAGTAATAAACAAAGCAAAATTTGAACAGAAAGCAAATGGACTATACCTTTTTGGCTGCCTTCTTTCTCGAACTAAGCTTCTCACAGCAGGAGTTTGTGGCTCTTCATCTTCTGATTCCTCCTTTGTTGTAGAGCCTGATTCTTCCTCCTTTAGCTCAAACTCTATCTTCTCAGGTTCCTTTGGTTGGACTACATGTTTAATAACATCTTTCACCTCTCTAAACCCCACATCTCGGTTGTAAACAACCTTCCTTGTTACTGGGTTCCAAAGCTTATAACCCTTTAAACCATCTTTATACCCAATAAAGATGCACTTTTCAGATTTACTATCCAACTTGGTTTGTTTCTCCTTTGGAACATGTACATATGCATCACATCCAAATACCCTCAGATGTGAAAGAGAGGGTTTCTTACCAGTCCATATCTCTTGTGGAGTCTTATCCTCCAATTTTGATGAAGGTGACCTGTTGACCAGGTAACATGCAGTATCCACCGCCTCTGCCCAAAATTCTTGTCCTAACCCGACACCACTGAGCATGCTTCTTGCCCTTTCCATCAACGTCTTATTCATTCTTTCTACAACTCCATTTTTCTAAGGTGTATATGGAGTAGTCTTCTGGCGTGCTATACCACACTTCTTACAAAATTCTTCAAATTCTTGACTGCAAAACTCTCCACCGTTATCTGTCCTCAGCACCTTTATCTTCTTCCATGTCTAGTTTTCCACCAGAGCCTTAAATTCTTTAAACCTGTCAAAGACTTCAGATTTCTTCTTAAGGAAATATATCCATGTATTCCTAGAGAAGCCATCTATAAATGATACATAGTACACAGACTTACCCAGTGATGGAACCTTCACAGGTCCAAACACATCACTGTGCTCAAGCTCTAATATCTATTTCGCCCTCTTACTTCCAGAGGGGAAACTCACCTGATTCTGCTTCCCATATACACAATTTTCACAGAAATCAAAATCCAGAGAGCTATTACTCATACCTTCTACCATACCTTTACCATGAAGCATTCAAAGGCCCTTCTCTCCAATATGTCCAAGCCTTTTATGCCACAACATGGTCCTCTCTCTAGAGACGACTATATTTTCTACTCCACTTTCATGAACCACAGAACTGTTGCACCCATCAACAACAGTGCTACCTTGCAGCTTGTACAAAGTTCCAGTTTGAACTCCCCACATCAATACCGGTGCTCCCCGAACCATCTTGCAGGTATCCTTCTCGAACACTGTTTTTACACCTGCATCATCTAGCTTGCTTACAGAAATCAAATTTCTGGCTAATGTAGGAATATGTAGAACACCTGGAAGCGTTCTAACCCTTCCACCTTGCAACTTCAACTTTAATTTTCCATGACCAACGATTCTAGCCTTCCTATCATCCCCTAAGAAGACATCACCACCATTGTATTTCTCATACTCGCAAAACCACTCTCTATGGGGAGTGAAGTGAAAGGATGCACCTGAGTCAATCAACCATGCCTCATGATCTACATGTGTACTTGAAGAAGCCAAGTACACATCCCCACCTTCATCTGAGGTGGTTTTCGCCTCTGTAGAAGGAGCATCATCAGATCCCTTTCCTTTATCAGGAGCTTTAGATTTACAGTCCCTTTTGAAGTGCCCTTCCTTTCCACATTTCCAGCACACCACCTTTCTAGGTTTGCCTGGAGATTTATATCTCCCTCTAGATTTGGATCTCCCACTCGATGACTTATTTTTTTTTTCTGTTCTGGGATCGTCCTCATACAAACAAGGCATCACCATTCTGGCTCTCCATATTTTTCCGTCTCATTTCCTCCATTAGCAAGGATGAGACTATTTTATCAAAATGCAAGGTAGGTGCATTGCTACCTATTGCAATAACCAGACTATCCCACGAATCTGGTAGAGAACACAACAAACTGATGCACTTATCTTCATCTGAAATTTTAATATCGATAGATGCTAACTAACTTACCATAGTATTAAACGCATTTAGATGCTCTGTCACCGAATCTCCATCTTTCATCCTTAGGTTATATAGCTTTTTTCGCAGGAACAATTTATTCACCAGAGACTTAGATTGGTACAAAGTCCCTCACTTGTCCCACAAAGCCTTTGCCGTAGCTTCCCCTAATACATTCAGCAATACTGAATCTGAGAAACATAATCGTATTATGCTCTTTGCCTTTCGATCCAACTTCTTCCATTCTTCATCGATCACTCCTGTTGGTTTAGTACCTAGATCTACCGCGATCCACTGATCTTTATCCACCAAAAGATCCTCTATCTTGAGTTTCCACAACTCAAAATTCTGATCATTAAATTTCTCGATCTCTATCTTTCCACCACTTGCCATCTTCTTTCACCACTAGAATCGACCTCACAAATCTCCCACTGAACAGGGTCTACCACAGGCCCAAGCGAAATCCCTCAGCAACAAAGGTGTCCACTTGAAGCCAAAAACAACTCTAATACCAAATGTAGGTTTTAACCCCGTACAGAAATTACCTGCATACGAATTTTAAAACACATAAAATAAACAATGTGAGAGCTTAACACATAAAACACATATACATAGAGATTTTCCCCTGGATCCCAAAACCAAGACTACCAGCTTGATTTTTCATTATGTTCCTTTCAATGTTACAATACATATTTATACATGCCAAAGCATCCAATACCATAGACCGAAAACCATCGCGTCCAAAAAACATGTGTGAAACTCATGCACAAAACCATAGGTGGGTCTGCCCAACATAACATAGGGTCCAAAACCAAAATTTTCCAGTGCGCTGCCCCAGACCCCATAAAGTGGGGTTACGAGTGCCATTCAAACCCCCTGTTAACTATGTGGAAAGAATATAACACAACCCAACATCTGCAGTGTCTATGGAGCAATGGCGGAGGTCTATGAGCAAATTTGCTGTTTACAGGGGTTGAAACAACTTTCTGAGTTTTGAATAGCAAATGCGCGGAAAGATTGAAAAGAGGGGTAATTGGGCTTATATAGAAAAAATGTTAATTTTGGTGGGTTCATTGATAGATGAACAGTGGCAGTTTTTCGGTTAAAATGGGGGAAGCGGTTTAGGAGGGCCATCGCACCACTTTTGTGGTGCGGACGTTATTCAGGAGGGGTTGCCTGATTCCATTCACCGTTTGACACGTAGAATCGGGGGTTAGGAGGAAAACCACCTTATCGGGTGGGTAAAGGACAGACATCGGGCACGGCCAATATGACTATGGGCCATTAGATGTGGGGAAGGGACGATCAACAGTGGTCGGGCGATGGAGCTGCACGGCGATTTACTCAAAAATCTTTCGTGGGGCCCATGGGTCTAATCACCGGCGGTATAGGATTAGATTAAAGCTTAATCTCATCAGGGGCGCTTTAATATGGGATTAAGGACTATGGGCGGGGTTTTAATATATTCTGTGGGATATGGGGTAGTCATATAGTTTTAAAAATAAACTAAGGGGTGGGATTATTTATATAAAGGAGTTAAACATATACGGGCTAATGGGTTTTTTGGGAATTTTATATATTTAATAAAAAGTTAATATGAGGTGAAATGAGCGGAAGGGGTATTGTACTTAGGTATACAAAACATTATGCGCTTTCCATACACTTAGTACTTAGGATAAATGTATTTTGATGGGTTTTTTCATAAAATATGTTTATCATGGGGTTTTCCTAGGCAAAAAGAATTTAACCTTAGGAAAAGGGGTTTTGTGAGGGGGATGAATGAATTGCAAGGGAATTTAACACCTTTCCTTCTTAAGTCATCAAGCCGAGGGTCTAGTCCCACCAGAAGTCAGAGAAATGCTCTGAGCCTCTTTGACTTAAAGAACTATAGGTATTAATATTTTTATTATGAAAGGGAAATTAGTGAAGTGAAGGAGTGAAATAAATGAGGGGGTGTTAAATAAACCATATTGTGAACCATTGTTTTTGCTTTGTCCACTACTTATGCATTTTTGAAAATTGCATTTAAGACAATGACATAAGTGCTTTTGCATAATCACATGATATTTCTGCAACCTTTCTACTACTTACCCACTTACTCATCCTACCATTTTTTCTTCACTTTATTTGGGTGCATTTAGGCTAGCAAACCCTTATCAATATTTTTCTTTTCTTTACAAAATAAACTATCTAATTCTAACCTTATATCATCCAAGGGCTCAGATTAAGTTGATGAGCTCCTTTTATTCACTCTACCTATCTAATGATCTGCCAAGATTATACTATTTGGTCAGATTTTATTCTCTAACTATAAACATAAAATTCAAAGCATGGTATAATCAAGATTAAACAATTTGATTACCATGGATTGTGGCATGAGTGACAAGCTGCACATAATCATTATTATTCATAAAAGTAAATATCAGTGGCATTTCGACTTGCACACTTTCATGGTCTCTTTTTGTCTTTTAGGGTTCATATATCTTCATTTTTTGACCTTTTCATTCTTATTGTCCTTTGATTATTCTTTTAGGACATACCCTTTTTACATTTTTTAATTTTTTAATATGGAAAACATTTGAAAAAAGCAAAGGTATGTACAATATTACAATGCTTCACCTTAGTCATTCAAAATTATGACTCCTATTGGTATAGGAACCTAATAGTGGCTCCACTTGGGGATGCCATTTTCTAGTGAAATGTCAAGAACTTTGTAGATCAGTAGCCCTTGAATTATTGTTGATGTTTCCTTGCAAAATTTTCCTTTATGCCTCTACATTATTAATCCTTATGACAATGGATCTTTCAAAGCTTAGGGCCTTCTCTTCGAGCTTCAACTTCAAAAATCACTATCCAATCCAAACTAGACATTTGAAAATAGAATATGTACAAATGAAATGAGAAATTAGTAATTAGGTTCAAAATAGTGTTTGAGCATTCAACCATTCACTGGTCCACCTTCTGCTTCTGTACCATCCATTTCTCTTAGGAAGAAAGCATTATTACCTCTGAAAGCATAAATGACATATGGGCCTTTCCATAGGAAATCAAATTTCCCATGTTTACCTTTATCTTCCCTCCTTGAATCCCACTTGAGCACCTTGTCACCAAGGTAGAAATCTTCAGCCTTGGTTCTTTTATCAAAAATCTTTTTAACCCTTTCCTGCACAACTTGAGACCTGATATAGACCTCTTCCCTGGTTTGTTGAAGATGAATTGTTTGGTTGATTCTTCTCTGGATACTATTTGGTTCAACCTGCATTTCTTGAAGCAACTTCATCATTGGTGTTCCCAAGGAAGATGGAAAAGCATCTTCCATCCCATAGACTAGTTGATAGGGAGAAGTACCAATTGATTTCTTAGTGGTTAGTATGTCTGCCCATAGGGCATTGACTAGCTTCTTGTTCCATGTTTTATTATTGTCCTCTAGAAACTTTTTGATGATGTTTACCAGAATTTTGTTTGAGGATTCTGCTGGTCCATTTCCTTGAGGATAATAGGCTGTGGAATGGCCCAGGGTTATATGATACTTATTGCAGAAATCTATCATTCTTTTGGATTTAAAGGCTGTTGCATTCTCAATAATGAGCTTAGTTGGACATCCAAATATTGATAGAATATTGGTTTCAAGGAAGGTTATGATAACAATGTTAGTGGCTTGCCTTGAAAGTATGGCCTCTATCCATTTTGTGAAGTAGTCTGTGGCAGTAAGGATCCATTTGTGTTGGGCAGAGGAGGGTGGGTGAATTTCACCAATGGAGACAATCTTGTCCATAGTTTGTAGGAGGATTGACACTACACATCTATTTTATTTAAATTTAGGTATCACAACTTTTGACAACTAATTAATTCTTAATAGTTTCCTTCCAGGCATTACTAAATATATCTTGAAGAGTAGTTTTAATTTTAATTTTGCTAATTTACCTCAGTTTATTAAGATGATATATAATGTTAATACCTTTAATGATAAAAATGATGAAATAAAATTTTTGAATGCAAAGTGACAATGTAATAGTGTTGAATGATAGAAAATGTGAATAATAAGAATGTAGTTAATTACAAATAGGCTTCATTGTGATCAATCTCAAACTATTTTCTTCTACTATTCTTATTGTCACCCCTGTTAGTTTTTCATCTTTTCAAATCGATTATATGAAAAGGATAATTGAAATCATAAACCATTCAAATATTTAACTCAAGCTATTGTAGTAAACATCATACCTTCTCTCTCTTGTTTTCCAATATTAATAGGTTGAATTACTATAACATGAAAATCAATGCATATTGTCAATAATTTTTTTGTGCTTACACTAAAATCAATGCACATTGTTAATCCAATCACTTTAAAATTAATGTACCATCATATATCAAGTTACATTAAATCATAAATCAATATCTACAGTGAATTCAATGCATCTAACACAAGCAATCAAATAGGATTAGAAGAAAACATCTATACTGAAATTAATGTATCTAATGCAAGCAATAAAATAGAATTAGAAAACAACATCTACACTGAAAATCAATGCATCTAATACAAACAATAAAATAAGATTAGAAATCAACATCTACACTAAAATAAATGCATCCAGTGCAAGCAATCAAATATAATTAGAAATCAACGTCTACATTGAAAACAATGCATCTAGTGCAAGCAATCAAATATGATTGTAAATCAACATCTACATTGAAATCAATGCATTTAGTGAAAACAATCAAATAGAATTTGAAAACATCTACATTGAAATCAATGCATCTAGTGTAGGGAAACAAATAGCATTAGAAATTAACATCTACACTAAAATCAATGCATTAGTGCAAGCAATCAAATAGGATTAGAAATCACCATCTACACTGAAATCAATGCATCTAGTGCAAGAAATATATTTCCCTCTCCCCCCCTCCATCTATATCTATATCTCCCTCCATCTTGCCTTCTTTGTCTCTCTATCTCAACCCCAAACATACCCACTCTCTCTCCATCTCTCCCTTTTCAATCCCTCTATCTCTCTCCACTTTTCTCTCTCTATGTCTTTTTTCTTCCCTCCCTCTCACCTTCCAACTCCATCTCTTTGTACCTCCCTCTCTCCTCCTCTCTCTCAAGTCCCCTCTCTTTTCCTTCCTCTCTATCCCTTTCTCTCCTACCGCCCTCTCTCTACCCCCATCTCTCTCTCTCTCTCTCTCTCTCCAACCCTGTCACTATATCCCTCCTTCTCTTCCCCCTCTCTCCCTCCTCCATCTTTGTGTCTCCCTATTTCTATCTTACCCTTCTCTCCCTCTCCCACTCCTCTCCTTCTCTCTCTTTCTTCATTCCTCCTCTCCCCTCTCCTTCAAGTTATCTCCTTTAGTGCAAGCAACCAAATAAGATTAAAAATCACCATCTACACTAAGATAAATGTATCTAGTGCAAGAAATATTCTTCCCTCTCGCCCCCCTCCATATATATCTATATCTCCCTCCATCTCTCGTTCTTTGTCTCTCTATCTCATCCCCCCAAACACACATTCTCTCTCTCTCCATATCTGTCTATCTCTCCCTCTCTCTCTTCGTCCCTCTCTTCACCTTCCATCTATCTCTATCTCCCTTTGTATCTCTTTTGTCTCTCTATATCACCCCCAAAACATACACACTCTTTCTCCATATCTATCTATCTCTCCCTCCCTCTCCCTCTCCTGCTCTCTCTCTCTCTTCCCCTTCTCTCCCTCTCTCCCCCCTTCTATCTCTCTTCCCTCCTGCTCTCCTCTCTCCCTCTCCCCCCTTCTATCTATCTTCCCTCTTGCTCTCCTCTCTCTCTCTCTCTCTCTCTCCACCTTGCTCTCTTTGTGTCTTTCTTCTTGCCTGCATCTCTTCTTCTCTCTCTGACGTCCTCACTCTCTTCCTTCCTCTTTCTCCCTTTCTCGCCCACCTCTCTCTTTCTCTCTCTCTCCCCCCAACTCTATCACTATCTCCCTCCCTCTCTCCTTCTTTCGCCCACTTCTCTCCATCTCTCCTTCTTTGTCTCTCAATCTCTCCTGAAAACATACACAATTTCTCTCCATCTCTCCCTTGTCACTCCTCTCTCTCTCTCTCCACTTTTCTCTCTCTATGATTTCTTCTTCCCCCTCTCCCCTTCCAAATCCATCTCTCTATCCCTCCCACTCTCCTCCTCTCTCCCTTGTCCTTCCTCTCTCTCCCTTTCTCTCCTACCTCCCTCTCTCCCCCTTTCTCTCACTCCCTCTATTTCTCCACCTCTATCACTCTATGCCTTTGTTCTTCTCCCCATATATATCTAGAATTAATATATATCATGATATCTTAATATATTTTATAATATAGAAAATTTAATATTATATTAAATTTAATAATATATTATATTTAATAATAATATTAATATGAATA
Organism: Pinus tabuliformis; assembly: GCA_031772625.1. Classification (NCBI taxonomy): domain Eukaryota; kingdom Viridiplantae; phylum Streptophyta; class Pinopsida; order Pinales; family Pinaceae; genus Pinus; species Pinus tabuliformis. The sequence continues at coordinate 876,800,123 of CM062820.1, read as the reverse complement.
TTAATCTCTCAATATTAACATTAGTTTTAATATGGCATGGCATGAAAACAAAATTTATAATAAAACTACATCAAATTAATATTTTCAAATATTACAACTTTGATGTGAAAATATTTATGCCTTTAAAGGTTTTAACATATTCATAGGATATGGTTTTTCCTTTAAAGTTTAATTTTACAAATATTTAATTAAAATAAATATTAAAATATTTTGGAGCAAGATTTTTCGATTCTTTGTGTTGAATTAGCCTTTTTACTTTGATTTGAGAAATAATATTGATTTTAGTAAAGAGTAAATATATTTAAAATTTTACCTAATTTAGAATTTTGATATTGGAAAAAAAATTGTTGAAAGTAATTTTATGATCCATTCAAATTCAACGGTATATGATAAAACACATGAGATAACCATATTGAGATATCATTATATGTTTTGGATGGTTATTTAGATTTTTATTTAAATTGACCAAAATTAGCAAAAAAAATAACTTTGTAAACAGACACACACACTTACACATCTCCTACACATCTCCTCTAAACTGAGATGTAGAATACGCCTCTTAACACAATAATCCTATTAAAATATTTATTATTACAATGTATGGAATCTTTTGGCATTGACCTTTATATTTATTTCATCCCCGATGGGGGTGCTTTGACGAGAACCCTTTCGCGGCGGGAGATATAAGAGGACGTATGTTCGGCAAATGGTTTATCAATATAATCAATGTCTACTTAGTTGCCATTCGAAAATATGAATTTGGGGATGGCAGCAATGAAATCACGCAATTGGGCAAAGCTTTTACATTTATGTGTTCGCCACAACATTATTATGTGTGATGGTCTGGAGTGATGAAAAAGCTCAAGGTCCAAGGAAGGCCATTTCTCTTTTTGATACGAGAAATGAAGTAGTGTTGGCTAAATATAATATATAAGTAATGGTTTTTCAAATTTGTTTTGAGAGCTAAACACTAAAAATGAACCTTGTTTAAAAAAATGGCGCTAACAATAACACCATTTTTTCGGGTGCTTAAAATTTGGGACCTCTTTGAGATCATGGCTATGATAATGAATATCATTGTGGAAAAGTGACCATGAAACAAAAAGCAATGATGCTAGTAGCACCGCTTTTTGGAATTAAAAAGATACTACTTAATTAAAACCGTGTTTTGACCACTAGTAACACCACTTCTTGGAGTTAAAGATACTACTTAATTGAAACCACACCTTGACCACTAGTCCCTATTGCATGCAAGAAAGCTAAAATAACTTCTGAAAAAGTGAACCTAAAAATCGTTCATTGATTCATTTTTTATTTTTTATTTTATTTTTTTTAAATAAAAAGGAGGGAAACTCCATTTTTTTTTAAATTATATGACATAAATTTAAAAAAATAATAATATATATATATATATATATATATATATATATATATATATATATATATATATAATTTAATAAAAAAAATAAATTTTTAAATGCAAAAAAAATCATTTAAAAAAAGTCAAGAAAAAGAAGAAAGAATAAGTCAACAAATCAAATTACAAAAGAAATTATTAAAACCCATTTTTTTTTAAGAAATGGAAATTGTTATAAATGTGGTGAAAGTGTCATGATTCTCAAAATCACGTCCCATACCCCACTCTGACCCATACCATCCATTGCTATCCCTCCTTCCCTTTTACCCTGTCCCCCATCTCCCCACCTCCTCATATTGCTTGCAAAATGTTGAATAAGCTACATGTTCCAAACTTGCTTAGAGCAAGCAGATTTGAAACCCACTACTTATCCAATGCCTCACAGGTGGAAGGAGTGGGGGACAAGAAGTGGGCAAGATGAGGGTAGGGGAGAGAAGGAAGTGGGAAGAGGGGGAACAAAGGGAGGGTAGGCACAAGCAATAAACAAATAAGCAATGTAGGTGGGTGCAAGGGTGGGACATGCTTATATGAATCATTTATCTTATTTATGTTATGTTTTTTTAATTAAATTTTTATATCTGCAGAAGACAAAATTTGGGTCAAAATGCTTTTACTTTTAATTAATTTGCAAACTGTTTCCAAAGTTTATTAAAGTTTTGGTAAAATTAACTATTAAACTTATTTTTTAAGAAATTGAAAATTATTTTTTGAATTTTAAAATTTAAATTTCTATGTTTTGATTGGTGGATGACTAATTTTATGTGGTTTAAAATCAATTTTTTAGAATTAAAAAAAAAATTCAAATCGCTTTTGTCCTCATCAATTAATTATAATAAAAAATCAAATATATGGATTTTTCCATAATTAATATTTTCCTTTCAAAAAAAAATTCAAATATATGGATTCTTCCATAATTAATACTTTCTTTTCCAAAAAATAAATATATGGATTTTTTCATAATTAATATTTTTTTCCATTCAACAACAAATATTTATTAACCTATAATCATTCCTGGATTGCTTTCTATTAATCATCGTATTCTTTCTAATAACAATGTTTTCTTCTAATAACAAGATTTTTTCACCTTTTTCCATATATATATATATATATATATATAGCCCCAAGGGTTAGCTTAGTTGGTCAAAATCAGTGCCTTGCCATCGGGAGGTCACAAGGTCATTCTCCCCGAAGCCGTTGGGGTTAGGCCTAGCTAGTGGGCCGCAGAGCTAGATTCCCTTTGTGGTCGATCAACCCAGATTTTTCTGTGAACGTAGCGCCACCCGTTGACCAGGGTGTTCGTGAACCACAACCAGGCTGACCCATTTTTCATAAAACTATTTTACCATGCACCAATAGATTATTAGCAATTTTATTCCCCCTCTAACAGGGTGTGGTGCTTAAGTCATGCACTCAATATAACTAAGTTATATGATCACATTCACCCCATAAGGGTTCTCTACTTTTTGCGTAAAAGACGGGTACTAAGCTGTAAGGCTTCATGTTACACTTGTATTATACTTTATTTTTATTATCTTTAAAATATTTTTTTTTTAACTTTTTATTATTATTTTTTTTAATTTCATTTTATTTTTAATGTTATTATTATTAAATTTGTTTGTTTGTTTTTTTTTGGGTGTAATAAGTTGTTTAAAAAAGATATTAAATTAATTTTTTCATTCTTTTTTTTTCTTAGAATTAGAATTGTCACCCAACGTTACTTTCCTTTTCTTCTCATTTTTGTATAATTTTTTTTATATATTTGTGTCACCAATTTTTTCTTTTGTTTAAAAAAATTAATTCGTTGTTCTTTTTTCCTTCTTTGGGTTTGTAGAATCGTCACTCAACTTTACATTTTCTTTTTCTTTTTCTTTTTCAATTTTATAAATTTTTAATATATCTGTGTGATCAATTTTTTCTTTTTAAATGCATTTGTTTGGATTTCTTTTATTGTGTACTGAGTTGTTTTTTTTTTAATATTAATTAGAAAACAATAGAATTAATTAATAAAAAAAAATTTAGGTTTTTGATTTCAAATATGATTTTAGGTTTCTACATGGGATGAGACTGACAATCAAAGTAATGGGCTCAATTAAGTAGTATTTTTAAAGGTGTAGTTTAACTTATAGACGAAATGAATTTTTTCGCAACATTTTTTATGGTTAGTTTTAACCAAAATATGAGTTTAAGTTGTTTAATCTGTAGGATTCGAGTGACCCGAGGTTTTCAGGGTGTTGAATCTATTTATGCATTCAAAAATGCATTTTAAACAATAAAAAATCACATTCTTTCTTGAAATTATTTTGCCGGATTCTAGTGAAAAAATATATTTTGTCTATAAGTTAGACTACACCACTTTTATGTCCAAAAAATAAAAAAAAGTGCTACATAAATCATCACTTTTTGGTTCAAGGGTCACCTTCCCATAACGATATTGGTTGTTAAGGTGATGATTTCAAGCAAGTCATAATTTTAAGCACGAAAAAGGGGGTGCTAGTGGTAGTGCCACTTTTTGAAACGAGGGAAAAAGTTGCCACAAAATATGGGCTTTAGAAAAATAAGAGTTTTTATCAAGTTGGTAACTTCATTTTATTTTTCAAGAAAATGAGAAAATAATTCTTTAATTTTCTCCTCAAAGTACCATTTGGCCTTGGTTGGTAGCGAACACTGTCATCCCACTCACCAAATTTCTTGTTGACTACTTTAGGTCATCTCAATCTTCAAAATTTTGTCCTTTGGTAATTATGTTTGTGGATATGGTTCCAAATATTCAATGTAAGGTAATATTCAACCCTCTTCGTCCTCATCGAACTTGGATGACAAGCGATTTGAAGTCTCCACGTTTACTACTGAGTGAATGCGCATGGAAGGTATAAGACTAAATCTATAACCAATGTCAATTACCTTCTCCAATATTTGGAAAGGCCCATATCTCAAAGCCTCGATTTTCTTCAATGGTCCTTGTAACCTTCCCTTATTAAGGTGCAACCAAACTCTGTCTCCTACTTAGAAGGTCTTTGCAATCTTGTGTTCATCATACTTGGCCTTATATTTCTTTTGAGACTTCTTTAGTTTCTATTGAACCTATAAGAATATTTTCTTTATCTTATGTATGAATTTTTCTACCCCCAGTGCATCAATTGAGGTCAATGCCCCTCATAATGCTATCCATATACGATATCAAATGGTGATGGTAGAAAATATCTATAAAAAAATTCAAAACGAGACTTACTAGTCAAAGTGTGAATAAACCATTATATGTTTAGTTTCTATAAACCATATTTTCATTGCAAGTACTTGGATGCTTTTGATTACAACCTCTTAAAAGTTGAACCAATATTTTATTTACTATCTTTGTTTTTTTTGGTGCATGGGTGAAAGGAAGTGGATCTATTTAATTATGCATCCAATTGAGGAATCTAGTATCTCTGTTAGAAATAATGCTCCTTAGAAGCCCAAAATGTGCTTAGACCCTTTCAAAGAAAAAATATGAAGCTTCTTTTCCTTTGATGTTATCTTTACAAGAAATCAAAACACACATTTTATTGAACCTGTCTACTATGAAAAATAGATAGTCACACCCTCTTCCTTTTCATGACTAATCACCAACAAAGACCATGGATATGCATTTCCATGGCCTTGTAGGCACTAGAAATGGACAACGTAGTCTTTGCTTCCTGTTACTAGGTTTGCTTGTGCAACATACAATACAATCTTTGATAACATTTGCCACTTCTACTTGCATCTTTTTCCTACAAAAAAACCACCACATGATATCCATAATATTCGATACCAAAGTGACCAACAACCTTGAATATTTGAGCCTTCCTTATTAATTGTACTCTTTCTTTCTTCCTTTGGTACACAAATATTCTGCAGCTTCTCGAACAATCCATCTTGGAGATGGTGATCAACATCCCTTTGTTCTTTTGTTCTTGTAGTTGTTGACACACCCTCTTTAATTCCTCATCTTCTACACACTCTTTTCTATATGCTTCATGGGTGAACAAATCAATGTGCATAATGGCTCCTAGAGTTGTAATATTTGGAATTGATTACCAAGATATAAACTCAACAAAATTTTCGATTGTACCTTTCTCATATTTATTCACTAGGTGAAATTGTTGTAGAAATCCCATTAATTTATTGTGTCCTACTTGTTAAAGTTTACTTTGATCCTACAAGTATTGCGAACACTAGTGATTATCATAGATGATGGTCTCCTTACCCAATAGATAATCTTCCATTCTTCACTTGCTTGAAGTAAGGCAAAGAGCTAGTTGTCATATGTAAGATAGTTTAGTACTGCTCCATCGAATAGCTTTAAATGATAGAAAATTGGTATTCCCCTTTGTATTAATACTACTCCCATGACATGTACACTAGCATCAATGTATATTTCAAAGGATTTAGGTAGTGCTAGCACTAGGTCTAGACTAATCTTCATTTCAGTTTGTTGGTTCTTACCTCACTAGAAACTCTTACCACAACCTATTAGAAGGTTAATTGGTATTGTCACAATTGAAAATGATGATATTAAATTTCTTAAATATTTGGAAACTCCCATAAAAATATTAAATTTTATGACATTAGCAGGAGTGGGTCATTTTATAATGGCCTCTATCTTTGTAGGATCAATATTTAAGTCTCCTCCACCAATCATATGTCCTAACTATTATAAGAACTGCTTAAAAAATTCACACTTCTTAATGTTTACTAACAATCGATGCTTCCCCACCATTTATGTCACTTTCTTTAGATATAACAAATTCTCCTCCCAGGAATATTTAACTAATGATAAAAATGTCATCCAAATGGACTATGACAAACAAATCTAGGAATGGATGCAACACATCATTCAATAAAAAGCCCTGATGGTTAGCTCAATGGTCAAGTTCTCGTCATTAAAGCATATTTGATATTGAGAGGTCATAGGTTCAATTCTCTCGATAACCTCAGGATCAAGCTCTGTGGTTGAGCTGATAGAAATTGATCCCTTCGGGTGGATCTACCTGGTAGAAATATTCCATGGACGTAGCGATCACCAATCACTAAGGTCCATGAACCACATAAAAAGCAAACAAACAAACACGTAAAAGCATGGAGTTCAATTACACTTTTTGGCAAGGAACGACGCGTTAAGATGAAAAAAGAGAGCTCGATGAAGCCACTTTAAGTGCTTTATTGAGCCATTTTTAAGCTCTCGATCAAGGGTTAAAAACAAATCCTCGATCAAGCTTATTTTTAACTTGAAAATAGGAGCTCCATCGAGCATTATAGCTTGATCAAGCCCCTATTTCATATTAAAAGGTACAATTGTGATCAACGCAAGTCACTTTTGTGCAGACCATGAGGCAAATGAGAGCTCGATCGAGACTTCTAGAGCTTCACCGAGGATATTGAAACTTGACTAAGGGATTCAACCATGGAGCAACCCAACCAACCTCCCAAACAACCCCACCAAGATCCCAGAGGCTCAAGCGAAGGTAGGTTTCCTTATCTTTTTTTGTCTTATTTATTTATTTTTTCTTGCAAAATTAAATAAATTAATTTGAAAACAAAACTTACCATAAAAATCCATGAAAACCACAAAAAAGGACCAGAAAAACCCTTCAAAACAACAAAAATAACCTAGAAAACCACACAAAAAACCTAGAAAACCACAAAAAACCACCAAGAAAACACTTCAAAGCCACCAAAAGGACTATATTTTAGGTTTAAATTTTTTTCTTGCAATGGTAGCATGTTTATAATTTTTTTTTTCAATGGTAAAAACTTTATTTTCTAATTATTTTAGGTTTTAAAGTTTTTCGATAGGAATTTAGTGAAATAAATTAAAATAAATAAATTAATTGTTATTTAAAATGCATTTTAAATTTCCAACAAATTTGACAGAAAATATACCCAAAAAAAGCTCCAAAACAGAAAACAATTAAACTATAACCAATAAATAAATAAATTAAGAGCTTGAGGTTGACATGATGAATATGGTTGTTTATAATAAACTTCTATTTATCAAATAAGAAATTTTATTTTATTTTATTATTTTAAATTTAAATTGATTTATATTTTATATATTATTTTAATAATAAATATAATACCATTATTTTAAACAAATAATTACTTAAATAAAATATTATATTTAAAGTTAAAAATCCAAAGCGCCAAAAAATTATTTTTTTAAATAAATTTTATTAGATATAATTATAACTATACAACAAAACACACACACACACACACACATATATATCATTTAACATTTAACCTATATTAGATTATTACATAACATTTAACATGTATATTTAACTATATAATTATAATATAACTATATAATATATATAACATCTAGTATATAACATAAGATAATTATATATAACTATAACTATATATATATTAGTCTAGATCTATCATAATTCCAGATCTACTAAGCCTTAAAAGGGATCAAACCTATTTGCATCTTAAGATATTTGATCCATCTCTTGGTAGATCTAGAGTTAAGATGGATCTAGACTGATTTAATTCCCCATTTAAATATGCTATATTCCATATGAATACCATGAGCAATACCATGGGTTTCCATAAACTTGGAGCTCAAAAACCACCGGTAACTTGACCAATCCAAGTTTTACGTTAACTACCCAACAAAAATTAATAAAAAATAATAATAACATAATTTTTATTTTATTTTAATTTTAAAATAGGTTTTTTTTTTCAAATTTACCTTAAATATCCAACAAAGATTAATTAAAAAAACAATACGTAGAATTTTTATTTTAACATAAGATTATTTTTATTTTATTTTATTTTGGGTTGGACATTACAACATTTACAACATCTCTTGCATATTGGGTTGGAGAGTGTCTCTTTGCTCAATTAAAACAAAAAATTTATAAAATATTTTCATTTTGAAAAGAGTTATGGTTTTTTGGCAACTGATATTGATGATAAGCCATGTTATTGGTCCATCCTATCTTAACGATGCCTATTTACAAAGCCTATTTATAGGTTAGTAATATCCATGGCAAAATAGGTTAAATATCCATGGTTATGAATCTTGTTATATTGTATGTTTATTGTGAGTATTTAGTTTTTATGACTTATTAAATAAATTCATACCTTTTTCATTTTAGATTTAATTTAAAAAATGTTATTATAAAATATTTTGATTTTGAAATGAGTTATGGATTTTGGGCATATTCATGATAATGCATGGTATTTACAAAGCCTTATAAGCTAATAATATCCATGATAAAATGTGATGAATATCCATGGTTATGAATCTTGTTATATTGTAAGTTTATGGTAAGCATTAAGTTTTTATGTGCTTATTAATTAAATTTAAATATGGTCACATACAATGTTTCTTACATTACATCTAACACCTACACATCTCCCCCATAGTGGGTTGTAGAGTGCCTCTCGTCCCAATAATTAAATATATATAATTATATTGTTCATATATATATATATATATGATAACATAAAGTTATTTAACCATACATATATTATTTGACTATACCATCACACACACACACACACACACACACACACACACACACACACACACACACATATATATATATATATATATATATACATGACTATAAATAACTATAAACATAACTATAACATAACGTAACATGTACAACATAACTATAACATTTAACATAGCATAGCTATTTAAAGCATAGTATGTATATAACATTTAACATAGCATAGTTATTTAAAACATTATGTGTGTGTTCAAATTTAGATATAGTAAATCCAACATGAAAAGTGCATTTAAAGTGAATAAAAACATTTTGACTCTTTTCTAATTTGTACCATATTGTTTCATTATGTAGTGTGTTGTACCAAATATTTTGTTTTCATGTGCTTCCACCTAGTACATGTCATGTGTCGAAGTCAAATATTATAAGAAATTAAAGTCTATTGGAACATGTAGTCTAATGATGCCACAATTTTTCTTGGAACATAGTGGAAATTTTGGCAAGATTTTGACGAAATTCGGTAGAAATTTTTGAAAATTTGAGTTACCGTTGTCAAACTTCAAGATTTGGGGTGCCCTAGAGGTTTTTGATGGTGTTGAATCCATTCCCACCATAAAAAACATGATTCAAAATAATCTTGAAAATAATGAACAATGCTATATTTTCCAGCAGTCACAAAACTAATAATCCACAATTTTTTTCTAATTCAATGGTCCAAAATTTATTGGATTGGATTGATATGTCAATCACAAAACATACTTACATGTTTTCTTTGAAATCAAATAATTAGATCACACTTCACATAGAATTCTTAGATTCACAATTATGCGTGAACTCCCATTCATTAAACTAGCTATGTACACGCATATGCTCAAAGGCATTCATTCTCTCTATTCACTCTCTATGACCTGATTTCACATTCATTTGGCCATTCTTTCTCATTTCCCATGGGCTTACAATAAGTAGAATTAAGAAATGCAATATCTTTTCCTAAATCCATAAATCACTCCATAAATCATATTTTTTCTATCCCTAGAATCTCTCATGCTTTTCAAGGTAGATTCTCACGCTAAAATTTTATCTATTTTGTCTTATCTCTATCCATAGTTGTTTTAGTAATAAATAAATAAATTAAAATTATTTACAATAAGGAAATAAAATTCCTTTTCTATGTTCAAACTCGATTTGGAACTTTGTCTCCAAAAAGCTTAATGACTTGGAAGCTCTAATGCTCCTGCATTAGACTCCCAAGGTAGAAAAACATTTGTGGTCTCCTGACCATGAGTTGTTGTTTCTGATGTTCGACTCCCAAGGTAGAAAAGCATTTGTGGTCTCCTGACCATGAGTTGTTGTTTCTGATGTTCTCCTAGATCCCATACATTAGTTTGTTGTTGATCATCGACTTTGTCATGTTGTTGTATTGTTGTTGCTGCAAAATCTTGAATTCCATTATAATTTTGTTTTTGTCTTCCTTTTTGCAAACCAATAATTTTCACCATGTTGCTGCTCACTATTTTAAGTGAAAAAATTCCAGCCAAAATATACAACCATCCAAGCATACTTAAGCCTCATTCCATGCTTGTAAAGTTTCTCTCTGAACTCTCTGTCTCACTTCAATATGTTGATCGAGCTCTATCTCCATGCTACCAACAAACTCTTCCTCCTTTGACTTTGTTGCATCCTCATTCACAACAACTTTTTCAAGTTGTTCAGCCTTGATTTATGTTCCACTTGCATCAGTTTGAAAATTGATAATAACTTCTTCCACACATTCATGCACACAATCAACGTGAAGACTAAAATTTATCTCTTCCTTTGGCTCATCATTCCTTATCAACATCCCATTAGTATTGCTCCTCCTCTCTGCTAAGAAAAAATTTGAGTTTTTGTTCTCCTCTATATTCCTCTTTGTTAATGGCAGCTTCAAAGGGATGTGCATAATCAATAACCCTTGCAACCATAAAAAAACCATCAAGAAAAACACAAAGATTTTTAGCCTCATTTGATGTCTCAATTAACATCAAATCTCCACCAACATTACTATCTTCTCCATGGATTTCTCCTTACTTAGGTTCACCTATGTGAATTTCCTCCACACACTCAGTAGCTTTGAGTTCTTCCTTAAAATTGTATTTTAGTTTCTATCTCTATTTCTTAGCCCATAATCTTTCAATAGGACAACCCTTTTCTTCAGGTTCCACCCATAACTCTAGTTCTCCTCATTCTTTTGTAGAAACTCTGTAAGCACATTTAACCATGCTTTTATCTCAACGAATTGTTTCTCAAACTCTTCATCACTCATCTTCCTCATGAAAACTACTATGGCTTCCCTCTGAATTATTCATATGACTATCAATAATCATCTTCATATTCTTCTTTTGTGAGCTTCCCGTTGCCCATTGTGACTTACAAATCACCTCTGTAGTAGCAAACCTCTTTCTTCCTACACACGCATCACCAAGATTCTCCTTTGAGCTCAAGTGTTGGCATTCTTGGTCCCCTCCTCTGAAACATTTTCGAGGACTTCTTGCTCTTCAGGTTTATTCAGTTACTCTTTTTCCTCCATCACATCTACGCTAGTTGTAAGAATTCTCACCACATCCTCCTTCTCAATCATTTTTATTTGTCATCAATATCTACAAATTATAAAAAATCCCAAAATCAATTTACCTACCATTGCCTTAATCTCGTTCTATTCTTTTCTCCATACTATTGTGCAAAAATATTCTATTGTCTCTAGATCTCCTACTATGATACCAATTGATGTAGGGAAATTTTACTTTTCCTACTATGTTCACTTCCACAAACTTGCAAATTTTTAATTTTTTTACAAGAACGGGTATGGGTTTATATTAGAACTATGGATAAAATGCCTTTCATCGGTTACAATAATTCAGGCCAAGCCCATGAACTTTCTTCCACCAGATGATCAAAGGCCCCAAGATTTGGGTGCCAATGTTTCTTACTCAGAACTAGAGAATCTATTTTCATTATTTTCCCTATCTTATGGACACAAACAAACTGATTTAGTATAATGCAGTAAAACATGAGAACAATATTATGGAATGGAGTCCCACTCCTCGACCCCATCTCTCAAGAGAGAGCCAGCTGCAAGAGGCACCGCTCTGTTGGCTTCCGATTCAGCATCCTTATTGTTCTCCCTCAATACATGAAAGAAATTAACAGACTGAAGATATTTCACCAAAAGTATGATTCTTGACACCACTCTAGCTAATCTAAGATCAGCAGGAGGAGAATTCTCCACTATGACTTTAATAATGGATTGAGAATCTCCAATAACATTTACCTCTGTTAAATCAAGGGCCCTGACTTGCTTGAGACCTTGAAGAAGTGCCAAGGCTTCAGCTTGGATACTTGTGGAGTACCCTATTCCCCAAGCAAAGTTAGTCACAATTCTGCGTTCCTTGTTGTTTATAACTCCTCCTGCCCCTGCCATACCGGGGTTTCCTTTCACTTCCCCATCAAAGAACAAGGTATGCCTGGATTTCCTGGTGAGCCATTCTGATAGTTCATTCTCCTTCCCTCTGAATTGCCATTCTTTTTTTTCCTTGTGATGTCTTATTTCTCGAGAGAAATGGAGATCCAACGAAGTGCTCCAATATAAGTCCTGCTGACTTAGGTTCGAATCCGACAAATTCTCACCCAAACTTTCTTTCCATTGACTTTTTATCTTGATTATGATGAATTTCGGATTTTTCCCTTCATCTCTGAAAACTCTTCTATTTCTCTCAAGCCAAATTTGCCAGCAGATAAATTTTGGCAAGGAGAGCCAAGAAACTTTAAAGCTTTCATTTTTTGGAAGTGTTTCTGGATAAAAATTTCGCCAGGTTGCAAATAAATCAAAGATAGAAATTGGCAAGATGAACACTCTTTTCCACTGGCTCAAGAGATTCTGCCAGATTTCTACTGAGTATTTGCATTGCAACATTAAATGGTGGGCATTATCTTCGTTGTCACAACACAATTGGCATCGTGAGGGTCCATGGAATCCTTTCTTATTTAACCTATCCTCAGTAAGAATTCCTTTGTGGCATAACAACCAACAGAAAATTCCACCTTTGGCATGGTCTTGTAACTCCATAGACCCTTCCACATAGCAGGTTTTGGTGGAACATGTGGATGCTCCTGCAATGATTTATACCCCTATGCTACTGTATATGTTCCAGGCTTAGCTCCCCAGCCATGGGCATCCTTCTTCCCTACACACAAAGGTGCCTTCCCATTCAACAACGTAAGCAGAGTGTCCCGATCGTTGGTCAATTCAGCTCGCATGGGCGGCAGGTTCCAACGCAGCCAAGTGTTGCATGTCCATGTCTAGACGTCCCAAAGTGTAAAGATCCCAGCGTCATTCAACCACGAATGCAGCTCTTGAAGGGATTCGTTGATTGACAGGGGAGGGTACATCATGATACCATCATCCCAGAGACTGATTTCTTTTCCATTGCTAGGTATCCAAAACGTGTTGTTTTTAATTAGAGGAATTTCTTTGTAACAGAGTTTTAACAATTGTGATTTGGTGGTGGGAAGGGAATTGTCCAAGCATCTTTTCCGCGCCCCAATAAAATACTTCTTCCATAATGCTCTTTGCACCCAGCCTGGATGAGGACCAATGATTTTCCAAAAAATCTTGGCTCCCATGGCTGTGTTTTGAATACTAGGATCCTTAAAGTTCAAACCTCCTTCATTCAAGGGCTTACAGATTTTATCCCAGCTTACCAATGGAATTCTTCTTTCATTGTGATTGCCACCTTTCCAAAAGAATTTGCGGATGAAGGCTTCCATTTTCTTGATGATGCCAGTTGGAGCTAGGATAACAGAGAATTGGAAGATGGGTAGACTACTGAGTACGGGTTAGATGAGAACAAACTTCCAATCTTAAGAATAACAAACAATGATATCTTTTCCAGAAGTTACAAAACTAATAATCCACAATTCTATGCTAATTTGATGATCCAAAGTTTATTGGATTGGATTGATATGTCAATCACAAAACATGTTTCCATGCTTTCTTTGAAATCAAATAATCAGATCACACTTCACATAGAATCCTTAGATTCAAAATATTATGTATGAACTCTCATTCATTAAACTAGCTTTGTACATAAATATGCTACGAGGAATTCATTCTCTCTATTCACTCTCTATTGCCTAATTTCATATTCATTTGGCCATTTATTCTCATTTCCCATAGGCTTATAGTAAATAGAATTAAGAAATGCAATATATTTTCCTAAATTATAAAATCACTCCATAAATCACTTCATAAATCACTTCATAAATCATATTTTTCTAAATTCTAAAGTCACTCAATCTATCCCTAGAATCTCTCATGATTTTCAAGGTAGATTCTCAAGCTAAAATATTATCTATTTTGTCTTATCTTTATCCATAGTTTTTTTTCCCGTGGAAAAAGTCGTAATTTCTATTAGTAGTGAGAAATTACATTCTGTAGATGCCTAGGCATATGCATAATGAGGCTGGTAGCCTCCCGGATATAGCAAAAATAATGGTTGTTGTACAGCAACAACCATGTAAAAAACACATTGTGTCTTCTGTCTCCACGCAGGGAGTTCATAAAGTCTCAAGAAAATAAACAAAAAACAAGGATAGCCATAGTAGGTAGCAGTTTTGCCGTGAGATTGTCCGTATGCTCCACGCAGGGAGGCCACATGAGTTTAATACAAAGAATACAAAACCCGTGGGTCAAAACCAGTCTTTGAAAAAAACAGTCGATGCTGATGACTGTCGGAAAGTTCTGAGAAAAACTATAATGAAAACATTACGATAACTGTAGATATATACAGCGGTTTTCAAGAATCGTAATGAGCCAAAAACCCTGAGAGTGAATGGAAAAATAACAGTGAGGTTATGTCTCCCAGTGAGAATGCAGATCTACAAAAGGCCTATGGTAATATTGATGGAACGTTCCATCCACTTCTTCCTGTATCAGCTAGTCCTCTTCCTGCCTGTGCGCTGCCTCCTTTGATAAGTGGTCTGCCCCTGAGTTGCGCTCCCTGTAAATGTGTTGACAAACAAAATTATCAAAAGATGCTGAAAGTCTGTGAGCCTCATCCAATATGTGTCTCAATGAAAAAGCAGAGCAATGAGATGTTCTATTGAGCCAATTGCAGACAAGTTTTGAGTCACCAAACAATTGGAGTTTTGTGCAACGTTTCTCAAGAGCAAAATGGATGAGATGTTTGGCCGCAGAGAGCTCTGCAAAATTATTTGTGCCCCTTCCCAGATGCATTTGGATCTTAAAGCAGTGGTCGTCCCTAAGGTAGAGAATGCGCCCCCCCCCATAGCCCTCTTCTTGGGTTGAACTGTCAAAATAGGCCCAAGGGAATGTTTTATTAATGAGTTCGGGTCGGATGGTTCTGGGGAGAGTCTGTGAGGGGTCTTCAGGGAGGTGGCCGAAATCGGCAAGGATGTGAGTTCTGATGGCAGGTCAAAGGGGATCCTTTTGGTCAAAGATGGCCCAGTTCCTCGCCGTCCAAATAGCCCAACACATGAGGAGGGGTAGATTCCTATCTCTACCCTTGTGCTTCTCTAGCCAGTCCAGCGAGGCCTCCATTATGGATCTCCCTTGCCACTGATGTAGGGAGGGGGAGGACGAAGAGATGAGGGTCCATTGCGCAGAGACAATAGGGTAGAACAGGAATAAGTGATCGGTGTTTTCCTCATTGTTCCTGCAAAGGTGACACCAGAACGGCCCATGGAAAGATCGCCTCGTCAAGTTTGAGCCGTGGGGATTTTGTTGAAGAGGATGGTCCACATAAGCATTCGTGTTCTGGGGGCTGCTTTGAGCTTCCATAGTGCTTTCCACCAGTGCTGAACGTTTTCTGGCTTGACATGCTCCATGAGTTTTAGGTAGCCTTCCTTGGGAGAGTATCTTCCATTTTTTTCATAAGCCCACACTACTTCGTCTTCCCCTTCCGTTATCCTGATGTGTGCTTGTGTGAGAGCTTCCGTGAAATCCTCCCAATCTTGCCACCAGTGTCCCGGGATGTGGAGATCTTGAGCTGACTTCCAAGCTTATTGGAAAAGAGTGGAATTTGCTTGGTCTGCAATGTTGGATATATGAGTAACACCCTGATTCATTAGAAAGGCTATCAACTGTGCTGGGAGCCGATGGGCATTTCCACATCCGATCCAGGGATCCACTCCTATACGAACGGCATTCCCCTGATGAATCCGCCATGTTAAGCCTTCCCGAATGAGGGGGAGGGAGGTTAGTACTGCTTTCCATATGTTGGATAGGCTACCGCTAACCCTATGTTCCCTGCGGATCCAGTCCATAGTGTTTTCCGGGGCGATGTACTTATCATATACTACTCTTGTCCAGAGGCTGTGTGAGGTAATGAGCTGCCATCCTAGCTTTGCTGCCAGTGCTTTGGCAAATATATCCAACCTTTTTATACCCCATCCTCCCCATTTTTTGGGCCTCGCAATTGTGTCCCATTTCACCCACGCAAATAGATTCCCCTGCTTGTTTCCCTTCCATAGGAATCTGCTGCAGATCTTTTGCAGTCTGGCTATAATTCCCCTTGGAATCCAGGCCAGAGACATCCAGTATACCGGTGTTGCTTCCAGCATGACTTTTATGAGGGTGAGTCTTCCTGCCCGAGTTAGGTACCTGTTGTACCACACATTCAACCTCTTTTCCACCTTAACGATGAGCCAGATCCAGTCTGCAATTTTGTAGCCCCTAGGTTTCAGCCGGAAACCTAGATATTTCAACCCTTCCTCCATGGGATGTGAGGAGAAGGGAAACCGGCGAAGTGTGAAATGTACTTCAAGTTGCGAGAAGCCTACAGCCGTGAGGGTGGATTTGTGTACATTTATGATCATGCCTGTTGCCTTCTGGAAGAGGTCGAAAACATTCTGTAAGGCAGAGGTGTCGGCCATGCTGCCATTTAAGAATATGAGCACATCGTCTACAAACAGGAGGTGGGTGAGAAAGCAATTTTCCATTATTTTTATCCCTGTTATCCTACCCCTCCTGTGTTCTGCCCCTATCAATCTGCTTAGCCCCTCCATGATAAGCAGAAAAAGTAGTGGTGAGAGAGGGCATCCCTGCCTAAGTCCCCTTTCGGCAGAGAAGAATGGAGTGGGAGTTCCATTAAGGAGGACACTGTAGGGCACATCAGTAATACAGCTCATAATCCATTTGATGAACATATAAGGGAAGCCCAAATGTGTAAGGAGTATGCGGATGTAGAGCAGGCTTGCTTTGTCGAACGCTTTAGAGAGGTCCACTTTTAAGATCATACCTTTCAAATTGTTACTCTACACTGAATGAAGGAGTTCTTGTGTAGTTCCAATGGCTTCGTGGATATGGCGATGCTGAAGGAAAGAAAACTGTTCAGGGGATATGTATGCCGAGAGGATGGGCTTGAGTCTGTTAGCTAGGATTTTGGCAATGATCTTGTAGAGGTAGTTGCACAGCGAGATGGGCCGAAAATCATTGAAAGAGGTTGGCTTGTCTGATTGGGGGATGAGGAATATGAAAGTGGATTTAATAGCCGTGGGAATTTTCCCAGAGAGGCGACATTGTTCGATCACTTTGAGAAGGTCCTGACCCAAAAGATCAAAGAAGGCAAGGTAGAATTCAATGGACCAGCCGTCAGGTCCCGGGCTTTTGTCTCTTTGGAAACCCCGGATAGTGGCCTCAAGCTCCCCCAATGAAGCCTCCTTGGTAAGGTCCTCTTCTTCCCCTTCTTCCACAAACCTAGGGAAGTGATCAACAACTCTCATGATCTCTAGCAGGTTGGCTTCCCTCGGGGCCGAATATATATTCCTGAAATGTGAGGTGGCCAAAGAGGCGAGCTCTCTGGAGGTGTGGACTTGGTGCCCCTGTTCATTTTGCAACTCCCAGATAGTGTTGATTGCTTTCCGACCATTTGCAAAGCGGTGGTAGAACTTTGTGTTTTCGCCCCCCTCCTTGAGCCAGATCGCTCTGCTTCTTAATCGCCAGCTTGCTTCTCTGTCTTTTAGAACTTGAGCCCTCTGCTTGGTTAAAGTTTCATAATAGACTTTCTGCTCCATGGATGTAAAGGTACCCTCCATTTGAGATTCAAGATCTGCAATAGCCTGCTCAGCTTGGGTTATTATAAGGTCTTCCTGTTCCCTTTTCTTGTGTGCCCAAGCTCTAGATAAACCCTTGATATCAAAGAGGTTTTTGACAAAACTTTTTGCTAAATCCTCCTCCTCAGTGATTGGATGAGATTTCCAGAAATCGGATATTAGCTTGATGTAGGAGGGGTCCTGGAGCCATGTAGAGTTGAATTTGAAAGGGGCTGTGAGCTTGTGTCGCCTGTCGCCTACTTCTAGAAAAATGGGCCTATGATCCGAGATTCCTCCGCTACCGACCCATTGCCTTGATCTGGGGTGGTTGTTGTGGAAAGCCTCCTTGATGATAAAGCAGTCCAATCTCCTAGCCATGCTTTGACCACCAGTTCGGTTGTTTCTCCAGGTATGTTGTATCTTAGCCGAGGGGATATCTATCCATAGATAATGCTCTATTAGCTGCTCAAAGAAATCAGATAGCGGGTCCGTCTGCGCCATGTGTCCCCAAGATTCCATGAAGCCCAGTGAGAAATTCAGGTCAGCGTAGGATCACATTATCTGCTAGAAAGAGGGAGGAGCTAAGAAGCCTTCACCAAAAGGGTTCCCTATTGTGGCAAGGTCCATAGACATTGATTATTCTCAGCTCTTCCTCCAAGTCCTTGGAAAAGATATCCGCTCCCAGAAAACCCCCGCCTCCCCAAATGTTCTTCAGGTTAATGGAGTTGTTCTTGAACCCAACCACGATCCCCCCGGAGCGACCCGAGACATCTAGAGCATGGAAAGTCCATCCCGGCAACCAAGAGCTTAGGATAGGGATGACCGATTCTGCCTTGCAAAGGGTTTCTTGTAATAGGATAGCATCAACCAATTCAGATAAAAGGAGACGCTTCAAGGCCAGCTTTTTCTCGGGGCTAGCCAGCCCTTTGCAGTTGAAAGACAGAATCTTCATGGAGGGGGGTGGGGAAGGGTGTCCTTTGCTCTAAGAACCCTTTCAATGGTATTCTGTTTGCCCCGGATAACTTCATCACCTGCTTGTTCTTTTGCTTTATGTAGCTTGGATGGTCTACCTCTGTAGTGTCCTATCTAGGGTGCTAGATTAGGCTATATTTATTATCGACCAGTGTTACACTAAAAAATGTCACCTTGACTACTTACAGTTAGTATGGCTCAAATCAACAGTCATGCTACCCTCTTAGGCAAGTTTGATGCCTCTGTTATCCATCTCAAACTCAAAGAAGAGAGAAAGTCTTGTAAAAAATATGTTTATCTCTGGGGTCGCAGGTTCTCTCTAGCCTTACCTGCGGGGACGCTCACAATGTTCACAAAAGTTGCGTCCTTGGACGCTCTGTATGTTAAGGGACAGGTGCGTCCTTCTGTAAAAGGAAAAATGCGCGAGTTTCATCTTAAAAAAGTTACTTGTGGTTACTTCTAGAACTTTCTAGAGGTCGGTTTGATGAATTGGATGCGCCTCCAGTTGGTTCATGTATCTCTATTAAGGAGGAACTTATCCCATCAATAAGGGAGCTATCCCACCCAAAGAGGGGGATTATCCCATTGATGGTGGACCTGAATAACCTCTTTACAGCACTATAAATAAAGGCATTGAGCCAGAGGGAGAAGAGGTTGGAGCTATACATTTTCTTTGGGTAAATGCTGCAGGATTTAGGTCTTCCATTAGAGCCTTTGTGAGGAGAGATTGTCTTTACTTGATTCTACTTGGAAGAGGGTGAGCTTTGTCAAAGTAGAGGAAAACCCTTGATGGACCCTGGGAGGAACTTGCACAACACCAAGGCCAGGTTGTAAGAGTTTCTTTGTTTCGTTATTAATACAAACTGGTTTATTTTTCTCAATAGCTTGTGTTAATGAGTTATTTCATGTGTTCCTTGGTCTGCATGTTGAATATATGTTTTATTATATGAAATGCAAGTGCTTGGTAATTGTTTGATTGTTTGTGGTTGCAGGAATTGACTTGAAGGAGGAGCTCATCCGGATCGTCAAGAACGGACTTCAACAACAGCGTTTTGGAATAAGGTAAGCCTAAACACTTGTAGTTTTCATGTTGTAAAAGGTGTATTTAGAGAAAGATTACTCCATTTTGTCTTGTTTGTCATTAGAATGTCTTAGACTTCTAGGAAGGTCAGTCGTGTCCGCACCCTTGACAAATTCCGTGTGACAAATTGGCGACTCCACTGGGGATCGAACCCAGAATCTTCTCAACCTCGTTAAAAAATGAAACTGGATGTTACGAGGAAAGTTCCTTTTACTGAGTCAACCTCATTAAAAAATGAATCAGCTAGATTTTAGAGTTTTTGTTAGGTCGATTATAAAAAATGAATCAGTTATTCCGAGGAAAGTTCCTTTTACTGTGTCAACCTCGTTAAAAAATGAATCAGTTAGTCCGAGGAAAGTTCCTTTTACTGTGTCAACCTCATTAAAAAATGAATCAGTTAGTTCGAGGATAGTTCCTTGTCTTGTGTCAACCTCGTTCAAAAATGAAACAAGAATAGGTTATATAGATAGTTAGAAAGTAGGATGTGAGGAAAGTTCCTTTTACTGTGTCAACCTCGTTAAAAAATGAATCAGTGTGTACGAGGAAAGTTCCTTTTACTGTGTCGACCTCATTAAAAAATGAATCAGTGAGTGTGAGGATAGTTCCTGTTACTGAGTCAACCTCGTTAAAAAATGAATCAGGCACGAGGATAGTTCCTGTTACTGAGTCAACCTCGTTAAAAAATGAATCAGATACGAGGATAGTTTGTTCCTCTCTCAACCTCGTTAAAAAATGAAATTGGATGTAACGAGGATAGTTTGTTCCTCTCTCAACCTCGTTAAAAAATGAAACTGGATGGTACGAGGAAAGTTCTTTTTACTGTGTCAACCTCATTAAAAAATGAATCAGATGCGAGGATAGTTTTTCCTGTATCAACCTCGTTAAAAAATGAAATAGGCTGTCACGAGGATAGTTTTTTCCTGTATCAACCTCGTTAAAACATGAAACAGGCTAGCGAGGATAGTTCCTTTTACTGTGTCAACCTCGTTAAAAAATGAAACAGTGTGTCTGAGGATAGTTCTTTTACTGAGTCAACCTCATTAAAAAATGAATCAGGTAGATTTTAGGATATGTAGGTAGATTGTAGAAAGTAGGATTTTGAGGACAATTCCTATTACTGAGTCAACCTCGTTAAAAAATGAATCAGGTTTGAGGATAGTTCCTGTTACTGAGTCAACCTCGTTAAAAAATGAATCAGGTATGAGGATAGTTCTTTTCTTGTGTCAACCTCTTTAAAAATGAAACAACTCCCTTTTCAAGTTAAATATTGAAAGTAAACCTTCATTTCATCCAGTCGGTTGAATGCAATGAAGCCTGGGGGGCATGTACCTCATTTCGCATCATTATGCTGGGGGCATGCGAACTTTTTGAGCATAGTTCCTTGTCTTGTGTCAAGCTCGTTAAAAAATGAAACAAGGGTAGGTTAAGTAGGTAGATTGTAGAAAGTAGTCATGAGCATAGTTCTTTGTCTTGTGTCAAGCTCGTTAAAAAATGAAACAAGGATTTTAGAGCATAGTTCCTTGTCTTGTGTCAAGCTCATTAAAAAATGAATCAAGGTTTTTAGAGCACAGTTCCTTGTCTTGTGTCAAGCTCGTTAAAAAATGAATCAAGGTTTTTTAGAGTATAGTTTTTTGTTAGGTAGATTGTAGTTATGAGCATAGTTCCTTGTCTTGTGTCAAGCTCACTAAAAAATGAAACAACTCCCAGAAGTCTTTCCAAGATCTTGAAAGTAAAGCTTCATTCCATCCACCTCATTGAATGAAATGAAGCTTGGGGGGCGTGTACCTCGTTTTGCGTCATTATGCTGGGGGCATGCGAACTTATAACAAGCATAGTTTTTCGTTTCAAGCTTGCGTAAACATGAAACCAAATCCGAGCATAGTTCTTTTCCTGTGTCAAGCTCGTTAAAAAATGAAACAAATCCTCCTCTACTTGAGTCGAGAGTTTGACTAGACTTCATAGATGTTAGGTTGTATGTTTAGGTTAGTTATTTCAGTTTTTGCATAATTTTCTTACAGTTTTAGGTCGAGTCTTTCAAATGATCTCGTAACTCAACCTTCATTTCATCCAACTGGTTGAATGAAATGAGGCTGGGGGGGCATGCGCTCTAGCAGTTACGCTTAGGGGGCATCAAGCATGGTTTTTCTCTGTTTCAAGCTTGTGAAAAAATGAAACTACTTTGAAGCATAGTTTTTATCTGTTTCAAGCTTTTGTAAAAATGAAACCTATCTCGAGTCAATTTCAGTTATTTTCAAGACTCGTTAAACTCATGAAAATACCGAGATTATTTTGCTATCTTTCATTCTCGTAAAACAAATGAAAATGCCGAGATCTTTCCGTCTTTTCCTACTCGTAAATTAAATTGAAAGTCGGCCATATGAGTACATTTTTATCATTTTTTCGAACTCGTTAAAACTTACGAAAAAGTGAAAACCATGAGTACATTTTTATCCCTTTTTCGAACTCGTTAAAACTTACGAAAAAGTGAAACCTTGGAGTTCTCTTTTAAGCCCTTTTCAGACTCTTAAAACATGAAAAGATTGCCGAGCGTTTCTTTTACACTCGTTAAAACGGAATTAAAAGACGGTCCCCTTTTAGCTCTTTTCTGACCGCAAAATCAGGAAAAGATTGCCGGGTTTTTGTCGTTTCAAACTCGATAAGGAAATAAAACGACGTGTCCTTGATCGCTTTTTACTTTTCAAGTCAACGACACTATTATGAAAGTACTCCTTGGTCGCAAGATCAAGCGGTTCCCCCAGGTATTATTTTATACTTTTTCGGGCTTGAGGGACACAAATGTACGAAAAAGTTCAACGTGGAGTCTCCTTTAGTTTTTTCAGACTCTCTAAAATTGAAAAACGCCGAGTTTCTCCTATACTGGGCTCGTTAAACTTTTACAGTAGAGGACCTGTTCAATTACAAACAGGAATGAACCACTCCTTCCTAGGGTTCGAATTTAAACTAGGTTGGACTCGTCCGAAGGATGAGCTTATAATCAAGCATATGTTATCCTCCTCAAGCTTGTTAAAAATAAAGAGGTACTTGCCAGAAATGGTGGGGGAAAAGAGAGAAGAATGAACCTGTTTGTTACCTTTTGTCTCAAAAGAAACTTTATTACCACTCTTGAACACGACACTTTTTCATTCACCTGGGTTGGGAAATCTTTTACCTCACAGTTGATCAAACCACTTTGAAAGTCTTTAACCGGGTTTCCGGGATTAACTTTGAGTTATTCGTCACCAAGCCATCTGTCGTGTCGTTATGTGTTCAAGAGGTCTGCAAGCAAAACTTTCATCTGCAAAATACTTGTCATCCATTTGACCATCCCTGAGTCAGTCCTTACAGCAACATTTCTTCAACTTGAACAATGATTTCGTGTTGCGGGCTTGCCTGCAACGGGTCGCTTTCTATCGACATCGACACATTATCTAGAAAGATGACTTAGGAATCGACAGCACCTTGAAGTCTGCATGCATCAATGGCAGGTTTCTCGCCTTTGACGTCAGTTTACATCATTGACTTTCGATCAAAGGATTCCGTGAAGTGTTCGACATCAAAACATCTATTCACATTTCACGGGTTGTGCTTGGTACTTTGAGAACCATTGACATTACTGGTGGTTTCTCTCACGCTTGTTAACAGTTTGCATCATCGACTGGTAATCAAGTGGTTTCTAACATGTTCGACATCGAATCATTTAATCACATGGCTAGAATCGTACCAATTCGGGAAGTAGAAGTGAAGACCCTGGATCTAGTTTCTACCATCCAGGCTACGAGGAGTTTTGTATTCATTATCTATGTAGACTAATCATAAACAGATGGCTGCGTCCATACTGTGTCTACAAAAGTCTATAAAAATGATGTACTGCAAGATCATTCCTGTATCAGAATAGTTAGTCCATTAGTTAAAGTTTTGAATCTGAGTATGGGAATGCCTACCTCAGTGATGATATAATCTTATACATGTGTTTTGTGTTGAAAATTGCAGGTTCCAACCAGGTCATCCACAAGACAATCCTTGAAATGATAAAGCGCTTCACCCTTCCTAGAATTACAAAACCCTAAATCTATTCCAGGCTTCGCACTTTAGGGGGCAATCTGTTACACTAAAAAATGTCACCTTGACTACTTACAGTTAGTATGGCTCAAATCAACAGTCATGCTACCCTCTTAGGCAAGTCTGATGCCTCTGTTATCCATCTCAAACTCAAAGAAGAGAGAAAGTCTTGTAAAAAATATGTTTATCTCTGGGGTCGCAGGTTCTCTCTAGCCTTACCTGCGGGGACGCTCACAATGTTCACAAAAGTTGCGTCCTTGGACGCTCTGTATGTTAAGGGACAGGTGCGTCCTTCTGTAAAAGGCAAAATGCACGAGTTTCATCTTAAAAAAGTTACTTGTGGTTACTTCTAGAACTTTCTAGAGGTCGGTTTGATGAATTGGATGCGCCTCCAGTTGGTTCATGTATCTCTATTAAGGAGGAACTTATCCCATCAATAAGGGAGCTATCCCACCCAAAGAGGGGGATTATCCCATTGATGGTGGACCTGAATAACCTCTTTACAGCACTATAAATAAAGGCATTGAGCCAGAGGGAGAAGAGGTTGGAGCTATACATTTTCTTTGGGTAAATGCTGCAGGATTTAGGTCTTCCATTAGAGCCTTTGTGAGGAGAGATTGTCTTTACTTGATTCTACTTGGAAGAGGGTGAGCTTTGTCAAAGTAGAGGAAAACCCTTGATGGACCCTGGGAGGAACTTGCACAACACCAAGGCCAGGTTGTAAGAGTTTCTTTGTTTCGTTATTAATACAAACTGGTTTATTTTTCTCAATAGCTTGTGTTAATGAGTTATTTCATGTGTTCCTTGGTCTGCATGTTGAATATATGTTTTATTATATGAAATGCAAGTGCTTGGTAATTGTTTGATTGTTTGTGGTTGCAGGAATTGACTTGAAGGAGGAGCTCATCCGGATCGTCAAGAACGGACTTCAACAACAGCGTTTTGGAATAAGGTAAGCCTAAACACTTGTAGTTTTCATGTTGTAAAAGGTGTATTTAGAGAAAGATTACTCCATTTTGTCTTGTTTGTCATTAGAATGTCTTAGACTTCTAGGAAGGTCAGTCGTGTCCGCACCCTTGACAAATTCCGCGTGACAACCAGGATCAGTAAACTTCGAGGCATGCGTCTACAATCTATAGACATAAAGGATTCCTAACTAAGTGTTCGTGATGGTAGGTTACAGAACTTCTTTACGGAAGGTTGAGGTATGCTCCCTATCACCTGGACACTCAGGTCACTCAATTCATCTACCTATTCTAAAAACACTGTGTATTACTTAAACCAAGATTTCAATCCCCTTACGGGGATGCTGTGCATAAAACCCCTGTTCAGTGAACACTCAGCATTAAAATTCAAATATATGAGAAACAGGGTTCATGAAGATGCTCTTAAAAATAACGAAAGATCAGATCCCTTACAGGATACAATTCAACGATCTCAGCGATGAATCCTTCAAGCTACCATCATAAACATTACTCATACGAATTTCTAATTAAATCAACGAAAGCATAAACTGAACTCTAATCACTGTGCATACTATTGAATATTCAGAAGTTGCAAATGAAATAAAATGATAGTATACCCGTTCCACGCAGGGCCCGTCCGTGTTTCAAAGGTATACTGGACTATGCTCAAGCAACTATAGAATCAACGCAATGATGAAATCGTGACTGCAACCGTGTTTTTGGTATTAAGTTCAAAAAATCTGTTTTCAAAACGATACAATGATAACCACTAACTGACAACACATAACTGTGTTTACATATGTTTTTACAACGTTTACATTTCGGAATGAATGTACATTCGTGATGCGGCTGTTGCCGCTTTTGCTATGGCATAGTTTTTAAGTTGTTTCCATTATGAACCGATTTCAAAAAGGAACAAAACTAAATCGGTTTAGAACCCTATGCTGTTGCTGCTTTTGTCGCCAACATGCTGTGCTTTGACCGTGCCTTCAGGAGCGTTGGTTCTGCTGTAGGATAGGTGTTCGTCCATGCTTGTACATTCTATTTTTCATCCCTACCCTTTGCTTTAGCTTAGCTATCATGCCATATGTCAAACAATAAACCAATTACAGGATGTTGCAACTTCCTGTAGTCTTTTTATCAAAAATCCTTAATTCTTTAACATAAAACTCATAAATCAATTCTAATGTATTTAACAACTATAATACTGTTAACTAATCAATTTCAAGGGGTCTAAGAGATGTATGAAGGAAAAAGGTAGGCAAACGATGTGTTTGAAGAGGAAAAAGGAGGTCAAGGAATGGTACCAACAACCTCTACCTTGTTTGGGCGAGAGGATAGGAGGGGCAGCATCCAGCCGTATGGCATCCGGTTCTTTCTGCTTGGCAGTCGAGCGGGTGGAGTACCTTGGCGTGGAGTTTACTGAGGGGGAAGGAGTCAGAAGGGAGGGGAAAGGGGTGGACGAGAGGGAGCATGAGGTGAAGGTGGGCGAAAGCTTTGGGAGGGAGCAGGTCATATATTGGTGACCTGTCCTAGGGGGGGGGGAGGGGGCCGGGAGTCCGCTACAAGGTCGAGAGCCGACGGGGAGGAGGGGGGGGGAATCAAGATCGGAGGGTGCAAGTGGGAGGAGAGCGATAAAAATGAAGAAGTATGATGAGAAACAGAGGCAGCAAGGGGGAGAGACATACCCGATGAGAAGACATCGCCTTTTGCTGCCTTTGAGCCAATGGCGGTGAAGGAGGCCTGATCGGGATCTTGACCCTCTTCTTCTGCAAAGGTGCGAGCGGAACCTCCACAGTGTCCGAAGTTTTGATTTGCTCTCCCTTTTGAGCTGCAGTAGCCTGAGGAGTGGGATTCTCGGTTTCCGGAACTTGGTCCTGCTCTCGGGTATCCTGAAGATTCTTCTTGAGGAGGGGGAAGTCTTTGTATAGGTGACCCACTTGATGGCATCTCCTACAGTGGTAGGGGATTCCTTCGTAATCCAGCTTCTGTTTCCTCGAGAAGGATTTCCATTGTATTATGATATATTCCTACAGGCCCCCTCTTGTATCCAGGTGCACTAGAATCCTGGCATATGCCATCATTCCCTTAGTGAGATATGACTTATCAGACTCCATGAATGTACCCAGAGAGTTCTCGATTCTCCTGAATATGTCCTCTGACTAGTACTGAAGAAGCAGGCCCGGGAGTCTGATCCACACCGGCCCAACTCCAATTTGTTTGATCTCCGGGTCGAAGAGGGCTGACCATCTTTTAAGAAGTACCGGTGCTTTTTCGAAATGCCAGAAGGACGAGAGGACCCAGCTCGTGTGGTCGGCCCTGGCAAACCTCAGCGCGAACCATCCTCGCACAAATGTCTGGACGAAAGGGATTTCCACCAAATGTTGACCCCAGATCTCCGATGCCCATAACTTCAGCCTTTCCGCAGAATAATTTCGGCCTCTGATGCACCCCACAAGCACCTTGTCTACTAGATCCATCACGTCCCCCCACTGGATATCTTCTTCGAGCTGCAGAATAATGTCCGCTGGCCGGGATTTGAAGCAGCGTTGTTTTTTGAGGGACGGGAGGACATGTGCTTCGGGTTTTCAGGAGCCCTTGCTTCTTCCGGATCAACGAGTGGGGGGGGGGGGTTTGGGGTCGGGAGGGGGACGGGGATAGCCTCCGGAAGGGGGGGATCGAATTTCAACTACCGGAGGAAACAGGGGGAGCCAGGGGAGGGAGGGGAGCTACCTGAGGGAGAACTTCAGGGGAGGCTCCTGATTGAGGTGGAGGAGGGTGAGGACCCGGCAGAT
The DNA here is from genome assembly GCA_031772625.1 of Pinus tabuliformis. NCBI lineage: Eukaryota > Viridiplantae > Streptophyta > Pinopsida > Pinales > Pinaceae > Pinus > Pinus tabuliformis. Next base: position 876,772,260 of record CM062820.1, on the reverse strand, counting down.
CCGAGGGGCCGGCGTGGGTTGGAGAAGCTTGGAAGCAATCCGAGAGAAAACCAAGGGAGGCCGGGAAGGCACTGTGAAGGGTGTCTAGGAGGTGGGTTCCTCTGGCTAAAGAGAGGCGGAGAGAACAGGGTCAGAAGACTGAGTGAGGTCCTCGAAGCTGGCGGTTAAGCTTTCACTGTACAGGCCTCTCGAATTTGCAAACGTGGAGCGCCAGATAGAGCCTTCCGCCAGCGAGAGTCCGAGTAGTCCACCTCGTCTAGGTCCATAACACCAGATGGTAAAACAGGGTAAAACCTCGGAACCACGTAACCGTCGGGAACCGGCACCGACAACATTGATGGATCGGGACCGTTCTATTATGAGTAATGTGGAGGCAGTGATACCGACCGGAATGAGCAGGCGGGAAAAAATGATGGGGAGTGTCTGTTGCCTGCCTGTACGCTGCTCTTCGATAACCTAACAGAGATCTGAGCTGAGGAAAAAACAAAAGGGTAAAATGAGATAAGGGTAAGTAAAAACCCTCTTGGCTGGTAATGTTAATGGTGAAAGCGATCGCGGTCCTGGGGTACGGGTGCCGAGGTGTGTCAGGGGTGGCTGCAGGACCGATGTCGGCCTGCAAACCCCGTTCCCACTATCCCCATTTCAATCCATACCGTTCAGGCCATGTCGTACCAGCCACCATCGAAACCCTCACCCAACCACAGTCTCAGTTGCACTATGTTTTTCTATAGTTGGCAATCCTTGAGCCCTCAATTAACTACCTCTATCCATCTTTATCCATAGTTGTTTTAGAAATAAAGAAATTAAAATTATTTACAATAAGGAAATAAAATTATTTTTCCATGTTGAAACCTGGTTCAGAGCTTTGTCTCCAAAAATCTTGATGACTTGGAAGCTCTAATGCTCCTGCATCACAAGGTCGGATTTTTTAGAAGAAAAAAATTACCGGATTCTGACCAAAAATTTCCATCCGAGAAAATTTGTGTCCTCCGTAGACAATGCCCTATTCGAGTATTCGGTTGGCATGAAATTTTACTAGTTTTGCAAATATGATTATTTCAAATTTTTACATATATATTTACATATTTATGCCATATGAATAAAATGCATTATTTAGAAATGTGAAAAAGTGTGAAGGTAAATTTTATCACTTCTTTCGATTGTGTTTACATGAAACTCAATATTTTTGTTGATAAATTATCAAAAAATGGACTCTAAAGTTTAGGACTTCAAGCTAGATAATTTTACTTGAGTTTAGAAATGGTTTTCTTGTCAAGATTCTTTCTAAGTCAACATTTTTTTCTTAGATTAGTTTATATGTATCATATGTAATAGTTTTGTATTATATGTAATAGTTTAGTCAACATTTTTTTTTGGATTAGTTTACATGTATTAAATATGAATTATATGTAATATGCATAGCCAAATCCTATATGCCCCCAATCATAGGCCGTCAGAGTGTGGGGGGATCTTTTATACGTGGTCGAGCTTGTGATAGATCACATAGCCTAGCGAGAGTGTGAGTTCCACTAGTAGACCCTGGCTCTGACACTAGTGATAGTATGAGAGGGAGTGTTTTTGTCTCTGTTGATGATCATAGGACAAATAGTGGACCATCTTCACTTGCTACAGGTGCATTTTTAAATTCTCTTTAAACTTTATGTGTTTATGTCTTGAAATTGTCTTTAATTTTTAAATCGTCTTCAACTGATGTGTTTGAATTTAATGTATATTATTATGCTTCTAGTTTGTTATGTGTGTGTGTGTGTGTGTGTGTGTTTATGATTTGCAGACCCTTAGCAGGGTGAAGTTGAGGATCACAGTGCAGCATCAATCCCTCCATAGGATGATGCTACAACATGTGAGGGTGTTACGACCCAACATACATGGATCACGCAAGAGATACATAAAATAACTTCTACTTCACCTATTAGGCATAGATTGTATTTGATGTTGGATAACATCAATAGGTTGATTGAGACATACCAGAAGTTGGTGAAAGAGGCCACAAGAACACTAATGTTTGTGGGGAGTTGTTCAACATCCCTTTGGAGCGCTATGCTAGACATAAAGGTATGATTCCACTAAGATATTTTAAGAATGTTGATGCAACCCCTTTTGTTTATGATCGATTCATTGGAGCTTGGGACCAGTTCCCCCTTTACTATGCAAAGAACATATATGTTTGTGCTACATATGAGGTCGAATTACACCAACACGGGATTTGAGTTTTATGGATCCAGTAGGGGACATACTTATGATCATGATGGGGCTCGTAGGGACCATGGGCATGTACCACCACCTCTAAGATTGTTTCCACTATTTTCTCGGAGTGTGGTATTGCCGACAGAGCTAGAGGAGTCATCGCAGCTCTACACTGACACCAGGGATACCATTGCAAATAAAAGGCAAACAACATTGGCTAGTTATATGACGATTCATTTATTTCAACTCTACTTGTAGACCATATTTTTTTCATATGCATGTATGTGTCGTGATGCCATCTGTGACACTTGGAGGGTGCACGACCCACGTGACACAATCTAGGTACATATATACGAAACTTTTGACTCTTATCGTCAAATTATGCATACTTATTTATATTGATTTAGTTCATATGAGATTCCATTTATATTAATAAGTCCATGATAACATGTAGACATAACCCAACTACATAGATGAGCTTATGAAGTCATATGAGGGGGCAGTTGATCAGCCAAACTAGCCTCCACCAGTGCATATTTCCGTGGATTCTCCTCCACCTCCACCTCATAACAATCATATGGAGGAGAGTCACTATGTACAACCACATGGACCAACAGTTGAAGTAAACTTTTTATTCCTAATATTTCAACATTTCTTTTTAAAAGTTACATGCATGCTAATTAATTCATAGACTAATTATAATTTGTCTTTGCTAATGTGTACATAGGCCCACAGAGTGTTTTTGATGATGCAGTTATGTGGACGCATGAGTGGGAAGTTGGGTATAAACACATTGACAATGTGAGTCCATGAATGCAGGCCCTAATCTTTGAGCCACAGGAAGGGGAGTACCAAGCCTAGATTCATCAGAACCCCGTCTTAGATTACTTGCATTTGGACTCGAGAGAGGTTAGTAAATTCATATATATAATTAAAAAAGTGGTTCAAAATCATTTATTTCCATATTGTCTATTTTGTATAAATAATGATCTAATTAGTTTGAATTTGAATGTGTTATACTGCAGTATCGAATTATGGACACGTACTTTGCACAACAGAACTCACATAGGAGTTCTCATGGTACTTAGAGTGAATAGTTTGTATATTTTCAGGCCCATTTCATAGGGCACATTCACATGTGATACAAACTTTGTATATTTTCATACATGGACAATTTATGGATGTACATGAACATTATTTCAGTTTATGGATGTTCATGTAACATTTGTAATTTGTATATATTTTCATATGGACAGTTTATTGATACATTTATTATTTTAATTTGTGGATTTTTATTAATCTTGTTTATGGGTGTTCATTAATTTTTTAAGTTTATAAATATGTTAAAATTACGCTAATTTAAATTTGTTTTATATAATATAAATTTTATTTAAAAATATAACAAATTTGATTTCTAGTTTCATAGACTAAGAAAAAAGAGTACAATCTTAAGCTATGATACAAGTCACTTTGATACTTAAAATGAGCTAAAATATATGATGGTTGAATTAAAAAACACAAATAGGATTGAAATAAGTTTTAAATTCAATTTTAAAATATGTCTAGTAAACAACAAATAAGTTTTATTCAAATTTATCTATTTTGAGGTCATCTACATGAGCTTAGTCATAACATGATATTTAAGTCATATGTATTGGAATTTAATATACCAAAAAACAATTAGTGATATATTTTTCTACAATTTGATGTGTAATTAAATATGAACTTTCTTAAATTTACTTGGCTATCTCAGAGTTCAATTAAAAAACAAATGAACTTATAATAAGTTTTATTCAATTTTAAAGGATGTCTCATAAACAACAAATAAGTTATATTCAATTTTATTCTCTTGAGATCATCTATAAGAGCTTAGTCATGACATGATATAAGTACAATCTTATTATAATGTAAGTCACTTTGATACTTAAGATGAACTAAAATATATCATGTATCAATTTAATATTGAGCAATGCAAGAATTACAAATATGCTTCATATTGACTTGTAGAAAGTGCTTTTTAGTGCAATCAACATGCATGTTATTATAATGATTTTAAAAATAAATTATTTGAATGCTAAATTTGTCCATATTATAATTTAAAAATTTATATATGGAAAACTTTGTGACCCACCTTTTTATCGTGCACGATCAACTCTTTTAAGTATAATTCAATCAATTCCTTATCTCAAGGTTCAATTAAAAAACAAAAATAGGATTGAAATAAATTTTATTAAATTTTAAAAGATGTCTTGTAAACAACAAATAAGTTTTATTTAATTTTATTTCTTTTGAGGTCATCTACAAGAGCTTAGTCATAACATGATATAAGTACAATCTTACTATGATGCAAGTCACTTTGATACTTAAAATGAATTAAATTATATCATGTATCAATTTAATATTAAGCATGGAAATAATTACAAATATGCTCCATATTGGCTTCAAGAAAGTGTCTTTTAGTGCAATCAACATTTATGTTATTACAATTCAATTTTAAAAATAAATTATTTGAATGCTAAAGTCATCCATATTATAATAAAAAAATCTATATATGAATTTTTTTTGTGACTCGCCCATATACCATTGCATGGTCAACTTTTTTAAGTATTTCAATCAATTTCTTTTTTTAAGGATTGAAATAAGTTTTATTCAATTTTAAAATATGTCATGTAAACAAAAAATAAGTTTTATTCAATATTATTTCTTTTGAAATTATCTACAAGACTACAAGAGCTTAGTCATAAGATGATATAAGTCAATCATATTGGAATTTAATATAGGTCAAAAAACAATATATGATAACATTTCTATAATTTTATATAATGTTAGCCTAAATTTACTTAGCTATCCAAGTATTTCAATTAATTCCTTATGATTGAAATAAGTTTTATTCAATTTTATTTTATTTGAGGTTATCTACAAGAGCTTATATATATATATATATATATATATATATATATATATATATATATCGTGTATGTGTGCGTGTTGCACATTTTTGCAATCAAATATGAAGCATGGAAAATAAGAATGATAAGAATGTAGTTAATTACAAATAGTTTACAGTTTCAAGAAGCAAGCATTTCAATTAAGTGAACATTTTATTTGAGATGAAAATCCAAGTATTTTATTTATAGTTGAATTACTATAACATAAAAATCAATGCACAATGTTAATCTAATTACCTTGACATTAATGTACACCATACATCCGGTTACATCAAATCAGAAATCAACATCTTCACTGAAATCAATGAATCTAATGCAAGCAATCAAATAGGATGAAAAATCTACATTTACACTAAAATCAATGCATCTACATTAGGGAAATTTTGATGTCTAAAATGGACCTCCTAAGAAAAATTTACCACCAAAATAAACTTTATAAGAACCAATATGATTTAAAATGATGATCTCAACCATGGGGGATGATTCACCATTTTTGGAATTAAAATGTAAAAACAATAAAATAAAATAAAATAAAATAATAAAACTATCTTTTCAACTCATATTTTCAATTTATCTCCCTAAGGTTTTACGTAAATTTTGAGTGGGACTACTCATTGGATGAAAAAATTAATTCCTCATCCAAGGAGTACCATGTTGCATGCTTTTGATGGACCCTGATACACAAAGGATGAGAAATCCATAATAATAAAAAAACATGATTGTAATCACATTTTTCATGTATTTTTCATTTTTCGTGTAGCAGGGTCCATCAAAAGTATGCAACATGGATACTCCTTGGATGTGAAATCAAATTATGCATCCAACAAATGTTTTCGCTCGAAATTTGAGTAAATCCATAGGGAGATAAGTTGAAAATATGAGTTGAAAAAATAGTTTTTCTTTTTTCCCTCTAAAATTTGATGATGTAATCTTATCTTATTTTATTATTTCCACTATTATTTTATAATTTCTTTAGGAGGCCCATTTTAGACTTCAAAATTCCCCTAATGATGCAAACAATAAAAATCAACATATACACTAAAATCAATGCATCTAATGCAAACAATCAAATAAGATTAGAAATCGACATCTACATTGAAATCAATCCATCTAGTGCCAGCAATCGAATAGGTTCAGGATTCAACATCTACACTAAAATCAATGCATCTAGTGCAAGCAATCTTATTCCCTTTCTCCCCCCCCCTCCATATATATATATATATATATATATATATATATATATATATATATCTTTGTCTCTCTATCTCACCCGCCCAAACACACACTCTCTCTCTTCATGTCTATCTCTCTCTATATATATGTATATAGCTTTGTCTCTCTATCTCACCCACCCAAACACACACACTCTCTCTCTTCATGTCTATCTCTCCCTCCTTGCCTCCCTCTCTCTATATCTCTCTTCTTCCCTCTTTGTTGGGAAAAAGACTAAGGCGGTGGGGCTGGGAGGGGGTTGGTGAATCAGTATTTTCAAACAATTAAACTTTTCAGTTTCATATCGTGATTTATGTACACGACTTTACTGAAGGGAACTCGCTTTTGTACGTAATTGTTATTCATACAACTAGCGTATATCTAGTAAAACATACTTCTCAGTTAATTCATCTTATGTTTATCTTAAGCCAGTTCATTAGTACTTCATTCAACATTATATAAATAGTAACCATGTGCAATAATAACAAAATAAACCATCACACATAAGCAACACACATGAATACCAGGATTTAAGGTGGAAACCCAATGTGGGAAAAAACCATCGTTATTGTCGTCTTTGTCTTATTTTTAATATAAATAAAAAATTATTATAATATTGTACTGGCGCGGACTCATACCAACATGCAGGCACCCACCTACAGAAGGATACAACCTTCACTCATTCTCCAATACCTACTGGAAGGGAGAACTAACCCCCTAATCTCGTTTACCAACACCCACTGGAAGGGAGATCCAACCCCCTGATCTAATTTACTAGCTACCACTAGAAGGAAACTTCAAATATCTCATTGAATGCTCCAACCCTAAACACCTTCGAGGAACACGTTTCATAAATTTTCATACTGGATCCACCTATTATAACACATCACAATTACAAGCCATGTTTCATCAACATTTTATAATGGACCCACTTCCATCATTTAAGCCCAAAACCAAATATCAAAACTAAAACTGATCTTTGCACTCAATTATCAATCTTTGAAAACCCAATCACTGAATCAAACAAATTAACCAAAACTCAACCAAGAAACCCAAACTTAAACAACCAGAACATTCATATCACTGTAACTAGAATACCAATCAACATATTTCACATCACATAAATCAAATTATGTTATTGTAAACCCTGATCAACCATATATAAAAATATATACACTATTTTATAGTAGCAAACCCGCATATAGATCTCAAGCCACTGAATACTGAAAACTAAACCACTGTCACTCTGAAATAAATACTGAATCACACATAGATCCACTGCATCATTCTGAAACAATCACAAAACCTTCATTGAACTTCAATCACAAACAACAAGTATCTTCAACATTCTTCAATCAATCAATTCATCTTTTAAACATTACTGTTAAGCCTAGATCATCAAGAAGACTTCATTGACAGACAACAGAAACACATCAACACTAATTAAACTGATCAAGCATCCTTTTCATCAAAACCCTACGTTTATTATGTGTTTTCCTCAAATAAAACCCGTGTGTATGCACGCTTTACAAGAAACAAACCTATATATATGAAACTTACCAATATCACACCCGCGTGTGTATGCACCTTTCAGGTTATAAAACCCGTGTACAAACCAACAATTTTTGACTCAAACCTTCGTTGCAACACATAACTTCAAACATGCCCAGATCTCGGTATACACAGAAAAATCACACAGCAAGACATTATCAACACAGATTAAATCACCTCATAATCAAGATTGTCATCTCAGATATATTGGATCTTAAACATCATCAAATTCTTGGGTGCATACTTAGTTTTAGATCAAGCAAAACATAAATAGCTCATTACCTGCATATTTGCTTCTGATCTAACTATTCATAAAATATTCATCACTTGCACACCATTATCACTTTGACCTTCATCTCTTTATATAGCTTATCCCTTATCCAATACCACAAGTCCAAACCATACTCCAATTGATGGTTTTCTTAGATGAGATCAAAACATTCATTACTGGGATTAATACCACAGGGAGATACCATGGTAAGTACCCTTGGTATTTAGAATACCATGGTGTAGAAACTGTACGCGTCTTTTCTTATTCATACTCGCATGTGTACGCGGCTTTGCTTAACAGAACCCGCGTATACTTCTTGAAATTTCAACTTTGTCATTCCTCTACCTTTGAACTGTTATGCCTTTGATCAAATTCTCTATCACATGTAGACACATCTTTCTTACATCTCCATCAAGTAGGTTTCCATAAAAAGGCAACTCATCAAGTAGGTTTCCATCAAGTACAACACATAATTCATAATTCTAACACTCTCTCCCCCTTCCATCTATATCTATATCTCGTCCTGTCTCTCTTTTTTGTCTCTCTATATCACCACAAAAACATACACATTGTTTCTTCATATCTATCTAGATCTCCCCCCATCTCCCTCTCCCTCTCCCTCTCCCTCTCTCTCTCTTCCCCTTCTCTCCCTCTCTCTCCTCTTCTATATCTCTTCCCTCCCACTCTCTTCTCTCCCTCTCTCTACATCTCCCTTGTCCCTCCCTCCCTCTATATATTTCTTCTTACCTCCCTCTATCCCCCCCTCCAACTCCATCTCTCTCTCTCCCTTCCCCTCTCCTTCTCTCTCTCAAGTCCTCTCTCTCTTCCTTCATCTCTCTCCCTTTCTCTCCCATATCCCTCTATCTCCCCCCCATCACTCACTCACTCTCCCTCTCTCTTCATCATCCAACGACATCACTATCTCCCTCCCTCTCTAATTCTCTCTCCCCCTTCTCTCCATCTCTCCTTATTTTTCTTTCTATCTCACCTCAAAACACACACACACACTCTCCATCTCTCCTTTGTCAGTCCCTCTCTCTCTCTCTCTCTCCACCTTTATCTCTCTATGTCTTTCTCTTTACCTCCCTATATTTTCCTCTAACTCCATCTCTCGATCCCTCTCTTCTCCTATACTCTCTCCTCCTCTCCCTCTATCCATCTTTGTGTCTCCCTTTCTCTCTCTTACCCTTCTCTCCCTATCTCTCTCTCCTCCTTCTCTCTTTCTTTACTCCTCTTATGTCTCCCTCACTTTATCTCCATCTCTCCCTTGTCACTCCTTCTATGTATCCACCTCTATCACTCTAGGTATTTGTTCTTCCCTCCCATATATATTTGGAGCTAATATACATCCTAATATATCATTATATATTATAATATAACAAATTTTATAATATATTAAACTTAATATTAATTTAATCCAAAATGATTAAATCTAATAATATTAATATTAAATTTTAAATATTAATATCAAATTTCATAATAATAATAATAATAATAATAATATTTTTTTAATATTAATATTAGATTTAATGAGGTTTTTACATGACCCACTAACAAAAATTATAATAAAATTACATCAAATTAATATTTTCAAATATGACAACTTTTATTACAACTTTGACTTGGAAATATTTTGTCTTTAAAAGTTTTAATATATCCATAAGAGATGGTTTTTCCTTTTAAAGATTCATCTTATAAAGATTTAATTAAAAGAAATATTAAAAAATTTTGGAGCCATTTTATATAAAACTTAAAGGATTTTTTATTCTTTGTGTTAAATTAACATTTTTCTTTTGATTTAAGAAACAATATTGACTTTAGTAAAGAGTAAAGATGTTTAAAATTTTACATAATTTGGAATTTTAATGTGGTAAAAACTTTTGTGGAAGGTAAATTTATGATCCATTCAAATTCAAGGTATATGATAAGGTATATTTTGAGCATAGACATACATACTTACACATTGCCCCCATACTAGGCTGTAGAATGCACCTCTCAGTGCAATAACATAAAAATGTCTAATGTTGTTCATAACCTAGATCCAATTGAATTTTCATTTTTAGTAAAATAATATCATATCAACTTGGTTAAATTATTAATGGATTAAATTTTATATCTTTCTTGATTCTAAATCTATGGGATTCACATAAGGATCCTAAAAAAATATTTTTACAAAGGCTCAATTGAGTCATATAGCTTGATTGATCCCTTGGTTAACCACGTAAATGGCTTGATCAAGCCATATAGCTCGATTTAGCCCCTGGTTAACCACGTAAATGGATCTATCAAGGGTTTATTAAATCCTTGATCAAGTTATTTTAATTTATAATTTAAGTGCTCGATTGAGCTTCTGAGGTCCTAAAAACCTTAATTTTAGCACCCCTTCTGCAAATTTCTCTACAACGCCATTTTGAACTCTAGCGAACTTAGGGAATTTTTTTTCCTTTAGTGGCAGAGTTGATCATGTTGGATTCATGAAGGAATCCTCTATCCAATGGCATATGAGTTTTTAAACATAATGCTTGAAATTTTTTTGGACAGTTTCAAAGAGACTGAATAAAAAATCAATAAGATAAAATATATGCAATGAAAAAAATTCAAAAATACCACTATCTTCATTTACGAGTTCTCTTCAAAAGGGCACTCTTGGTTTTCCAATTTGTTTAAATAGTTTTAAAAAAGACTTACATGAACATGTGCCTACAAAATGCAATTGAAATATTACTTCACCAACTTCAAAAAATAATAAAAAATGTATTTTTACATAGAAAATAAGTACACACTTCTTAGTTGAGCTGATCAATCTCTTAGCTTGGTGTGAACTCAACATAGAGATCTTAGGCTTCCCCTTACTGAATTAAGGAGAATGGATTTACTATCCTTGATTAGATGACACTAGTTGGTTCTTTTCATGAAGATAGCATCCCTTATATATTTGTTGGGGCCTCCAAACACTTCACGATATATATCAAGAGAAACTAATTTGAGGTCTATGTCATGAATAATTCTTGCAATGATAGTAAATCTAAACTTACAATGTTTGGTAACTTTTAACTCTAAATTCTTAATCATCCATCCCAAAGGGTATGGATGAGGGTGATCATGCATCTCTAAACCAAGTTTACTTACTATCTCCTCTGTAATGAGGCTAAAATATGAACCATAATTAGATAGAGAATTTAATTTGCTCTTCTTTATTTGAATCTTGATATGAAACAAATTTTTCATCTCCTTCTCCCTTTTGGGATGGAGGCTATTCAAGTTCACCTCCTTCTACATTGTTATGTAGACAATATTTTCATGCACATTTGAGATTCCTTTTATTCATTTCCTACTTCCATTAGAAGATTATTATTCTAGGAACTCTCTTTCTTACAACTCAACTCTATATGTAATTTCCAATATTTTTCTTTTGTGTGATCAACCATGGAGAGGGGCATCAAAGGGAGAGGAGCAAAAGGGGTGGAAAGGGGGATTAGGGTGAGTGTGAGGGAGTGGTTGGGTCAGTGGAAAATGGAGAGGGTGTGGAGAAAGGAAAAATGGAGAGGAACAAAAGGGGTGGAAAGGGGGATTGGAGTGAGAGGGAGGGAGGGGTTGGGTTGGTGGAAAATGGAGAGGGTGTGGAGGAAGGAAAAGTGGGAGGTATGGTTCTGAACATCACCTTCACCTCCAATACTATTTTTGTTTAGTACTTTTTATTTTTGTATTTTTGTTATTTTCATTTATTTATTTGTGTTTTTTTATAGTGTTTTTTTGGCTTATTGGGAGTGGTGTTTTGAAATTTAAATCTAGGTTTTATTTTTTAATTTTGTATTTTTGGGTTTAAATCTAGTTTATTATTATTATTTTTTACACTTTTTGTTTTTAGGGTTTTTTTAACAATGATTTTTTTAATATATATATATATATATATATTATATATATATATATATATATATATATATATATATATATATATATATATATCCAAATGATGGATCCAAATGTGATATATTGTGATAATCAGAGTTGCAACAAGCTCTCTGAGAATCTCGTATTTCATGATCAATCTAAGCATATAGATATCTGGTATCACCATTTATAGTACTATGTGCAGAGGCTAATAATGATGATACACTACATTCCGACAGAGGAACAAGATGCTGACATTTTTACAAAGGATTTTTCAAGAGGGAGGTTCAAGTTCCACAGGTATAGGATAGGGGTGGTTGATAATCCCTTTCTTTCGACAGGGAGTGTTGAAAAATGCAGCAAGAAATTTTCAATTTGATTTTGCCTTGATTAAATTGAGAAAATTTGAATTTCCACATTAGCAGGCAACTTAGATGTAGTTAACTTGTGTGAAATGGCTTATGTCACCCAGTTTACTCAGTAAATTCGGGTTGGAGGAGTTAGAGTTCACTTAAGCATGTGTGATTGCTAATTTGTAGCAATGAAAGTCAATTATCTCAAGTTGTTTTCAGTTAAACTAGTTCCAATTGTTGGAGGAACTAGTGGAAGGTCAGATGTGCAGTGGGACTTCAGTCAAACTAAGTGATCATCGAGTTAACTGATGAATCAGCCCAAAATTTCTAGTGCATGTAGAGAATTTGAGTTCCTTAGTTGTGGTGGATATTCTAAAGTAGTGTGACATCAGTTGTAGCTATTCTTGAGTGTATAGGTGTTGCATGTAGTCAGATGATCTAGCTTGGGAATTTCATAATCCATTTTGGATAAATTTCTAAATAATAGGGGCATAATTTCTCAAGGAATTGCGTGAGGAAATAGGGGATCAAGAAAAGGTAGAAATTGACTAAGTTTAGGTCAAAGCTTCTCAATGAGAAAAAAGGTAAGTTATTAAATTGTAGGTTGTGCTCAATTGAGAAAATAAATTTTAATACATCTCTATTCATTATATTGATTCAAGCAGGGGTTGGGGTGTTTTAGCATATTTCTTTCTCCACGAAAAATATTGTGTGCATGCGTGTTATTTCTTATTGCATGTCTAAAATTTTTATTCTAAATTGTGAATTAACTCCTACAGAGCAACATAGTAGGTTTGTGTCTTGTGATTTTGATTAAAAATTCATGAGAAGTTGAAAATCTACACCATAATTTCTACAACCTCATTGTCCAATATAGTTTTGATTCTCTATAGAATATCTTGCCACCAAGAGGCTTGCAACAAGTTTTCCACCAGATGGATTCTGAGATATCTAGCAGGAATGGTTCTAATCTAAAAGTCCAGTAGCCTTGTTAAATGAGATTGCACCGGCACGCTAGTGTCGAAAATATAAATATTTGATTTGTCTCCGTGAATTATAGTCCGAGAGTCTTCTATAAACTCTAATAATATAGATTTTAAAGCCCTTGTTTCACAAAGGGAATGCTCACCAAAACGCATGATATCATCAACAAATTATTGATGCGTAATAGACAGGTCTAGACTGTAAATACAAATCCTTCTTAGGAAGCCTTGGCTTAAAGATTCTTTGATGTACCCTATTACATATGCATCTACACATTACATATATCCATATACGCCCCCCCACTTGGCTTCATACCATTAACCCAGTATACACCCTACTTTGTGTCATAACATAGTATTGTCCTTCAAAATATTTTTCCTTAAAGATTTGTAAACAAAGGTGTTACATGTGATGAAACCAAATAATATGATTTCATTATATTCTTACATTTTTCCTACCATTGATGATGAGATCCATCTATCCAAACTCAATGCTTTTCAATCTTAATCCTTGATAGTTGGTTGTCGCATAATGTCCTTTTCTTTGTTTCCATGTAATGTTGTCATGACTTCTCCAATTTACAGTAGCAATTGGTCTTTGATAATATCCTATTGAATAATAATTTTGTGATGCTCTATTCCATGAATATTGATGAGTATTCCAACTTCTTCCTTGATAATGTTGATATTGATCTTCTTGTCATCCATGAGATATTTCTTAGTGATGAGAATGTTGATATGGTTTCACATTTGATGGCTTTCCTTCATTTTACATACCCATTTCATTTGTCTCATTTCCAAAGACAATGGCCTCTATCATCTTTCACCGGTATTTGTTTACTTTAGCCTTAAAGATAATACAATCATATTTGACATGCACATCCTCTAGATAGAATTCAACTTCTTCAATTATTTGTCATTTTTCTCTTTTTAAAGCTACCAATACCACCAATTTTATTTTAAAGTTAAAATTATGACTTAATTAAAACCATAAACATGACCATTATTACCTTAATGAATAAAACACTTAAAATTAACTCCTAAATCCAACAAAAATATTAATTGAAAATGTGTTTCTTAATCATTATTTTTCTAACAATTTACATTTAAAAAAAGGAAAAATATATAATTAGAAAGGAAAAAACTTATTAGGAAAAAATAAATAAAAAACTCACTCCGTTAAAAGAAAGTGTAACACAATATCATATATATCTTAAAAATCAAAAACTCACTCCTATGTTAAAAGAACTTGTATAAAACACGCACATATAATTATAATAATAATAAAAACACAAAATTTAAAAATATAAACTAAACACCTCTTCTTCCTTGAGAAATAATGAAATTTAAATTCCAAAGGCTTTTAAAAAATAAATTATAAAAATGAAATTAAAAGATAAAATAATAATAATAATAATAATAATAATAATAATAATAATATAATAATATTATTATTTATTATTATTATTATTATTTTTTGTTTACTAAACACCCCTTCTTCCTGGAGAAATAATGAAATTTAAATTCCAAAGGCTTTTAAAAAATAAATTAAAAAAAATGAAATTAAAAGATAAAATAATAATAATAATAATAATAATAATTATTATTATTATTATGATTTTTTGTTTTCTCAAAATTGTTTTCATATAAAACTTATAGTTTGACTTGTTCACTATTGTGGTCTGCCACGAGGGAAACCAAACCAATGATAGTGAGGTAACTGATTTTGATTCAGTTCATCAAAATTATCTAACCTTTATACTTCTAAGCAAATCTCTAAAAATAGTATCAAAATTACTACATTTCATCTATCAGATATAGTTAGCCATACATTTCACTATAAAGAAGATAAATTTTTTAAACCAAAACATGATCCAAGAATACACGATGAGCATCATTTGTCAGAAGATGTTGGGATTGAATCCTAAGCACTTGAGCCTACTGGAGGTTTGAGGCCACACTAAAGGTGACCTTTTATATGTGCCAAGCAAACATCAATGCTGACCAAGCAAGAGTGCTAGTGGTGTTGGACTCTTTGGATTTCATTAAGGCATGCAATGATTCCATTGCAGTCCTCGTATTTTTTTTATCACTCGGCCCAAGAGCGTCTTCATTTTCTAATGGAGGGTGATGGAATTAAAGTATTGGTTGTGTCTTCCCTTGATGTGGCCAAGGTTTGAAGCCCAATTAACAACTTCACTTTGAATCTCAAAATAAGAATAGTCTTAACACTCATTGGTGGTTAAGCTTCCAACTGTTGGATTTCCACCCGGATTTCAGGTGTAACAGTAGAACGAAAGATAGTTGCAACCAAATGGGCTTAAGTCTGAGCATGAGGTCTACCCGAACAACAACGACCTCCAAAACCCAAGCAAGAGCGCATACATTAGTGAGGCATACCATTTGGAAGAAAACATGACACAAAGTTGGAAAAGCCCCAGAGGAGGCGCAAACCAGTGAACCAAGCCAAACTAAACCAAGAAAAAACCATGAGGATATTTATGCCATGCGTCTGTTGAGAAACTAAGTGTAATGAAGTCTAACACCTAATTTATCTTCTTGATGATTACTTGTGAATATTATATGTCTTCTTATTACTTCATATGTCTTATTCATTAAGCAATTATAAAAATGTTTAATCTTTCATGAAAATATAGAGATCAAAAAGAGACAACAAACACCAAAATTAGGTTGTTAGCTAGGTAAAACCCCTAAGAAGAAAACCCAATAATCCTTCTCTTATAGAATTATATCAAAATGAAATACCTAAGACCAAGACCAAGAAAAAACTTCCACCAAGATACCAAGCCTAGCCCTCCTCCAAGTCACCTCTAAAGTCAAAGTAAACATTCGTCAAACCTACTCCAATCTAGTCAAACTTTAGGATTTTCAAGTTTGCAACTAGGGATGAATTAGGGCCTACAACCACTTCAAAAAATACAACCTCTTTCACAAAAATTCCAGACAACACATGCGAATTGTTGCAAGGTTAAGCTTTAGTCAATTAGGAATATTATTCTTCAGTGTTTTTTTCTTTGTCTTTCTCTCTCCTTTGACTTGTCTTCCCCTTCTTCTTTGCTAGATTCAAATGTGCTTCTTGTGTGTGTTTAATGTGTGTCCCAAGTAGGTTTAAATGCCTCTTATATATAAATTTCCAAGAGGGTCAAATAGGTGTCTATTGGAGGTCTAGCCAGACTTGTCCATGGAGGGTTGGCTTGGTCTTCTTGTGGACCTTTTGACTCAACATAAAATTCAATTATTTTTTTCTTACAAATTTCCAAATGGGACATGACTCAAATACATTTTTTTTCACTCATAATAATTTTTTTTTAAATCTTTTTTACTCCCTAAGAATAAGAACATGCTTTAGCAAAAATATACAAAATATAAATATAAATATAATAAATACATCAATGCCAAATTTACATTATGAAGACCGTTCTAGTTACAACTTCAACAACATTGAGGCTGACCTGGGGACGAGGTGAGGTAGAAGTGGCAGAGGGGGCAAGTCGAGGGGGTAGCTTCAGGTAGTGAAAACAAACTAAATTAACCAGAACAATCTAAAAGGTTTTAATACCACCAAAACACCCTACAAACCAAAAACATAATTCCACCATGCAAATAAAACCAAGCTAGAAAACTTGCCCCTGTGTTGACAACCCACTGGTCTCTAGAGTGATGTTTTTGATGCTCCTCATTCCTCAGGATGCCGCAAATTCCTAAACTAGCAATCCCTGTGAACTCTCCCATGCTCCAGACTCAAAACTTTGTCAAAAGATGGGTGCAGCGAGGTTCCAATCTAGGGGAGCCTGGGCCTCAATAAATTAGTGCCCAGAAACACGAATGCCATGGTGGAAATATCCCACCTACAGCTAGGAGTCACCCCATATGTAGTAGAAAGACATGGCGCTATGATAGGGTAGGAAAGAGAACCTGATGGAAGTAGAGGATGACATCTTAATGTGATGGAATTTAAGTCTATTGGTATGTGCTAGTGCATGGGGTGCAATGGCCACACCATAACCCCCCCTTAATGCAAGGATAGGTGATGGGGTGATGGGATTCCCCCTCCACACCCCCTTGTCTATTGGCTATGTTTTGAACACCCCAATCAAGGAAAATATTAAAAAAATTATTAAAAGAGAATAGTTGAAAACAAATTAACAAAACCAAAAGATACATGCATTTAGGGAAATCGTACCTCTCCTTTTTTATATCACTATGCCCCTTTCCTTTCATGTTACTCCTTTCTTGTGCTCCCTCCATCTCTCCCTCTGGCCCTCCCCCTCATCAACCTCTCTCTCCTCCTATAACATATAGGTCATCCAATAAGCAATGAATTACAAACCCACCACTCGTTTGAAACTTGTCTGTTATTGGGGAAGAGGAGGAATGGAATAGGCAGGGGCACCAAGGGAGAGGACGAAGGGGGTGGAGAGGGAGATTAGGGGGAGTGGGAGGGAGGGGATGGTTGGACCAATGGAAAATGGAGAGGGTGTGGGGGTAGGAAAAGGGGGAGGTATGATTATGAAATCACCCTTGCCTCCGATAATTGTTTTGTTTCGTTCCTTTTTATTTTTTATTTTATTTTTTTCATTTATTTATTTATAGTTCTTACTTTTTAATTTTGTTATTAGTGTTTATTTTGGGTGTTTGGGGTGCTTTTTAAAATTTATATCTAAGTTTTTTTTTTAGGTTTAAATTTAGTTTATTATCATTAATGAATATATATAATCATGTTTTGTGAAAAAAATATAAAGATTCTTTAATAATATATATTTTTTATTTGTTTATCATTTTTTCAATTTATTTATTTGTAATGTAAATTATTAAAAAAGTCATTTAATAAGTAAATTTTCAAATAATATCACTTTTGGATATAGGAATTGGTTCTAAAAATTTTATTTGCAAGGACACCAATTGTCATAGTCCAGTTTAAATTAAGTTATAATTTTAACTCCAAAAATAAAATTGATATTATAGGTAGCATCATTTTTCGATTGGAGGGCTTATTTTAAAGTTTTCTATCAATTATTAAGGCAACAATTTCAAACAAGTAGCAACTTTAACCATCCTCTAAAAAAATTATTAGTTTTAGCACTGTTTTTGAAACAAGGGTAAAAATAACCACTAAATGCAATCTTTAGAAAAATGAAGAACTTTAGAGAGTTCTCAATAAGTTGGTAACTTTAGTAGAAATAAAAGTAGGTAAGAGTGTCAACTTACCCAAGAAAAAAAGCAAGAATAGAACCTAACTTTGGTAGAAATAAAAATAGGTATGAGTGTCAACTTACCCAAGAAAAAAAGCAGGAATAGAACCATTATCACCATGTAGACCCACAAACCAAAATCCACTAGATAGAGCTTGGACTTCATAAACTAGAGACACCAAGTAAAGAAGCCAAACCATGACATTGTAGTCTCCCAATGATTAAGGAAAATACTATTCACCAATTCAAAATTATGAAAAGAAATGAGTTGAATCATGTGAAAAGGTGGGAGACATTGCTTCTCACAGTACATTCTATGATGTGACCTATTTTCCTTACAATGAGCCATGTGCCCTCTTAAATGTGAATTATGTGCAATGTTCTTCATTGATTTAGGGTATATGCTGGAAATAAACTTTACAATTAGTAATTGTATCCCCTTCTTTTGCTAATCGTTCTTCATTGACCAACTTGTTTGTTATAAGATTATTTTCCGTCAAAACAAGATAAAATTGGGCATTGGAGAATGAATTTTTATCGTTCCTTATCTTCTATATTGTTGAAGCTAAGAGAGAATCGATAAGAATGTTGTTCAAAATCATGTGTCTAATAACATTTTGTAGTCCCCCACCACTACCAAATTTTATATGCGAAGATTAATGATGAGTATGTAGGCTTTAGTTTGATTGTTAATAAATGTAAAAAAGAAAAAAAAATCTAAATAAATGAAAATACTCTTGTTTTTTGAAAGTTTGTGATACCCTATTACATTCTTACTCTACCAAATATTTTATAGAAAGATACACTCCTACTATACCAAATATTTTATAGAAAGATACACTGTATTTTGGATTTACTTATTATTATAAATATATTTAACAATACAATAATTATTTTAAATATATAAAAACAACCCTATCATTCAATTAACACTAACTAATTATGATTTGTTTAAATTTTTTTTGTTATAATAATAATAAATAATATATTATTATTGTGTTGATTAGTTCTTTTAAAATAATAAAGTGTTTTAAGTCACTACCGTATTTAACAATAATCTCATTAATATTAATTTTATTGGCTTGAAAAATATATTATACAATTTAATGATATGTTATAAAGGAAAATATTGATATCATATTCAAAATAGGGAAATATTATAAGGGAATATATTGATCTCATATCCAGTTTAATTTTGATCTACTCAATATTTTGGACAAAACTTGGAATGAGAAATTGAGCAACCAACTGAACTTAATCCCATATAATTCATAACACTTAACAGTAACCAATCATTTAATATAATAAAATTTTATTAACCATGAATGAAATCTTGTAGCCTTGAACCCTATATTTATTTCTAAAATATATCTGCTCTTTACTTGACAATCCAATTTATGACAAGATTGGGCACAAACTTTCAAGAGACCACAGATTCTGAAACCACTCGTTGATTGGTTGAAATCAGGCGCAAGGAGTTTGACATTTGGAAATATCTAATTGAAAACAAAGGCTTCCATGTTCACTAATCACCTCCAATATATCTGCTCTTCACTTACAATGCAATTTATCACAAGATTGGGCACAAACTTTGAAGAGACGAGAGCAGATTCTGAGTCTCTGAAACCTCTCGTTTATTGGTTGATATCAGGCAAAAGGAGTTTGACATTTGGACATATCTAATTGAAAACAACAAAGGCTTCCATGTTCACTAATCACCTCCGCTGTTTGAACGTTGCAAAGTAAAAAAAAACATGGTTAAGTGCAGGGCGGTATTGAAGTAATTACATGACAAATTATAATAGTTGTATTGAAGTAAAATATTGGAAATAATTACTTATAATAAAATAGGTTTGAATATTGTAAAGTAAAAAAAAAAAAATAATATAAACACAATTTCCTAATGAGTTTAAGTTGTTTTTAGTTAGGGGAATGGTTAGACTGTGTGGTATGTCATCAAGAAGATTTAGGATTAAGTTAGTGGGATTGCCATTATACTTTTGAGCCTAAGGCAATTATCTACAAATCATGCTAGATGAGCAAATTGAGTTTCAAACCTGAGCGAGGTCCTTATATTGGTTAGCAAATGTCTTCTAGTGCGAGACATCTACTATTCGGCCTAGCCCGATAGACTTAATAAATCTAAGTTTCAAATGAAATGAGTACAATAGAAAAATATTTTCACTTCTATTTTCACTCTTTATAAGTGAATTGTGGGCAAAATGATTTATAAATCATTTTGATACTTCAATGCTTAGTTTATTAAAATAAATCTAAACTTTGAATGATTATAATGAGTTTATGTTTGAATGTGTGATTTCTTTTTGAATTTTTTTATATTTTAATAAATATGAAAAAACATTTTATTGGAAATATCTAATTATGGTGGCATATAAAATATAATGTAATAGCAAGACATATATAATGAAAGATGATGCTTTCCAATTTTTATATTAATGAGATTACAATTTAAAATACAACACTTTCTAAATTACTATTAATTTATGAGACAATACGGTCTTTAATAATCCTCTACTATATGTTTTTTTCTCTTTATTTTGTTAACACCTCCACACTCTTGCTCATACCATGGAAAAACTAGTGACTAGTTAAAAAGTGAACCCTCCTGCTAGCTTTTTGAAAGCTAAAATTTGGGTTAGCATTTTCAAGCTCTATTGGAACCTCCATGATGCTTTTAGAAGTCTCTAGTGGATTCCCCCGTATTACTAATTCTTAAATTATGGTGAGTTGATATGATTGCCACTTAGGACATGTGAGGAATATTTGGACCATTATCTTGCAAAGACCCAAACTTTCTCATACAAACTCTATTTTAGGTACAAAATAGCTCATTGGAGAGTCTTTAATGGGAAGAATAAATGATGTGAAGGATTAAGTATGTATACGACTAGCGCAACTATATAAATTAAATGGGATGTGAAGGATTAAGTATGTGTACAACTAATGCAACCATATAAATAAATGGTTGGTAAATGTCGATAGGCATCAATCCATAATAAACATCAAAGCACTCACTCCATGATACATCTCACATTTTTTTTACTAGAGGAATTGGCAATTGGGTTGGTCTCGTACTTGCGTGGCATGGGATCAATTCCAACCACTACCACTATAACCCCTGGGCACCTACGTATGCGCCCTTCTGTAGGAACTAGTGAATCAGGGGGATTTGAACCTTGAACCTCCTCGCACATAACACTTCATTTTCATAGCCATCATCAATTGAGCTGCCCTCACGTTGCTAAAATTAAAGAAAACATAAAAACTAACTACATTATAACTTTATTTTAAATTATTATTATTATTGTTAATTATAGAAATAATTAATATATAAGTTAAACATAAATACATTTAGAAAAGCATGGAATAAGATTCTTAATTATGGAGTTTTATTCCCACTTTACAATGGAGATTCTTAATTTGTAAATAGGTTTTGTTACAACATCGTGGACCAAGGCCACAATTTTTCAATACCACATGTTTAAAAAACCATAACTCTCTTCATATGACATTTTTTTGATTAATTAATTTAATTAAAAGGGCAATAAGGGAATAACTACTTTGAAGATAAATCTCAACCTTTGATTTGTGTATACTACTAAGAATATTCTGGAATATTCTATGGAGGTTAAATCCCTACCATCCACCTAATAATTATTTATAAGTAAATTAAAATTTTGGAAGCCCTATTCCAAAATAGACATGTCTATTGGCATAAAAATCCAAAGCTATCATAAGGCCAAAAAAAGCTATTTAGGGCTTAAAAAATGCATCAAAAATTGATGATCCTAATTTGGAAAAATAAATATCATCTTTGAGATATCCCAAATTGTAATATCACTCTTTGATATCATCAATATATTCATATGGTAGCCTTGATCGGTAGACCAATTGGTCAAAGCCCCCCATTGTCAAGTCTTTGGCCTTCTACCATGAGGCGTGGGTTCAATTCTCTTTGAGTCCATCATTGTTAGACTAGATCAGTTGAGTCGGTTGTGTGTGCGACCCCTTCAGGTGGGCTTGCCTAGGGGTGTTAATGTGAAAAAAAAACAGATTTATATGGTACATATATTGATCCATTTTGGATCATCCCTCCACATTTTTGGAAAATTTTGGTGTCCAAAGTTTTAACATACTTATTTGCTTGGAAAGCATTATGACCTCAAAACAAGAACAATAGCTCCAAAAAGCCATATTCTTTGGTAAAAACACTAAAAACAACCCTTGTTTCAAAAAGTGGCACTAACAATAGCACCCCCTTTTTTGCGTGCTTAAAATTGGGATCTCTTTGAAATCATGGTTTCAACAATGAATATCATTATGGAAAATTGACCATGAAACAAAAAACAATGATGCCAGTAGCACCATTTTTTGGAGATAAATATACTACTTTATTAAAACAATGGATTTGACCACTAGATTCATTGCATGAAAAAAAAAAAAAAGATAAAATCATCTCCCAAAGAGGGAACCTAAAATATTGTTTATTGATTCATTTTATATTTTTTATAATTTTAATAAAAGGGAGAAAAAAAATTACATTAAAACAACTGTGGCATAAATTTAAAAAATAATAAAAAAAATACAAAAAATAATTTAATAAAAAGTCAATTTTCTATTAAAAAAATTGTCAAAAAACCACCACCAATAATAATAATAATAATACCTCGAAAAACCATACTATAAAATAAATGATTAAAAACCAAAAAAAATTAAATGAAATGAAAATTCATAATAAATGTGGTGGGGGTGTTGAGATTCTCAAAATCACATCCCACACCCTTCCCCCACCCATGCCATCCATTTTTATCCGTCCCTCCCTTTTCCTTTGTCCCCTCTCTTCCCCACCTCCTTCTCCTATTGTTCGCAAAGTGTTAAATAAGCGACAAGTTCCAAACTTGCTTAGAGCAAGAGGGTTTGGAACTCGCTACTTATCCAACGCTTCACATGTGGGAAGAGCAGGGAGGGGTAAGTGGGGAGGATGAGGGAAGGGGAGAGAAGGAAGTGGGGAAGAGGAGGGTTTGAGGGCGAGTGAGGGAGGGGTAGGCTTCATAGGCAAATAAACAGTGTGGGTGGGTGAAGCGTGGTGCGACATGCTTATGTGAATCATTTCCTATATTTTTGTTATGTTTTTTTCAATTAAATTTCATTATATTTCATTTTTATTATTTTTAATATTTTTTCAATTTTAATTGCATTTTTTTTTTTTACAATTTTTAAATTTCGTGTTTGTTCTATTTTTATTAATTTTATTATTTATTTATTCATTTAAATAATGTGTTTTCACGCATCTATATATATATTTATATATATATTAATATAGTATATTAATAATTTTTTTTAATATTAAATTCACTTTTCCTTTTTCCTTTTTTGGGTTCTTTGAATTGTCACCCAACTTTACGTTTATTCCTCTCTCTCTCTCTCTCTCTCTCTCTCTCTCTCCCTCCCTTTTTTGATATATTTGTGTTACCAACTTTTTTCCCCTCTCTCTCTCTCTCTCCGTTTTTGATATAATTGTGTTACCAACTTTTTCCCCTCTCTCTCTCTCCTCTTTTTTGATATATTTGTGTTACCAACTTTTTCCTCTCTCTTCTCTCTCTCTCTCTCTCCCTCTCTCCCTCCCCCTTTTTGATATATTTGTGTTACCAACTTTTTCCCCTCTCTCTCTCTCTCTCTCTCTCTCTCTCCCCCATTTTTTGATATCTCTCTCTCTCTCTCTCCTTTTTTGATATATTTGTGTTACCAACTTTTTCATCTCTATCTCTCTCTCTCTCCCACTCTCTCCCTCTCCCTCTCTCCCCTTTTTTGATATATTTGTGTTACCAACCTCTCTCTCTCTCTCTCCCCCCTTTTTTGATATATTTGTGTTACCAACTTTTGCTCCCTCTCTCTCTCTCCCCTTTTTTGATATATTTGGGTTACCAACTTTTTCTTTTTTTAAATGTATTTGTTTTGCTTTGGCTTCTTGGGTACAAAGCTTTTTTTTTCCATTGTTAATGTAAATATAAAAAAATAAAATTAATTCATAAATAATTTTGAGGTTCTCGATTTCGAAAATGATTTTAGCTTTAGAGAGTTTTCATCAAGCTGCTAACTTTTTGATATATTTGATATATTTGTGTTACCAACTTTTTCCTTTGTATTTGTTTTCCTTTGGCTTCTTGGGTACAAAGCTATCATTGTTAATGTAAATATAAAAAAATAAAATTAATTAATCCCCTCTCTCTCTTGCTCTGCTCTCTCTCTCTCCCTTCCTCCCCCTCTCTCTCCCTCCTTTTTTGATATATTTGTGTTACCAACTTTTTCCTTTTAAATGTATTTGTTTTTCTTTGGCTTCTTGGGTACAAATCTTTTTCTTGCCATTGTTAATGTAAATATAAAAAAATAAAATTAATTAATCCCCTCTCTCTCTATCTCTCTCTCTCTCTCTCTCTCTCTCTCTCTCTCTCTCTCTCTCTCTCTCTCTCCTTTTTTGATATATTTGTGTTACCAACTTTTTCCTTTTTAAATGTATTTGTTTTGCTTTGGCTTCTTGGGTACAAAGCTTTTTTTGCCATTGTTAATGTAAATATAAAAAAAAAATTAAAATTAATTAATCCTCTCTCTCTCTCTCTCTCTCTCTCTCTCGCCCCCCCCCCCCCCCCCCCCCCCCCCCCCCCCCCCCCCCCCTCTCTCTCTTCCTCTCTCTCTCTCTCTCTCCTCTTTTTTTTTGATATATTTGTGTTACCAACTTTTTCCTTTTTAAATTTATTTGTTTTGCTTTGGCTTCTTGGGTACAAAATTAATTAATCCCCTCTCTCTCTCTCTCTCTCTCTCGCACTCTCTCTCTCTCTCTCTCTCTCTCTCTCTCTCTCTCTCCCCCTTTTTTTGATATATTTGTGTTACAAAGCTTGGGTACAAAGCTTTTTTTGCCATTGTTAATGTAAATATAAAAAATAAAATTAATTAATAAATAATTTTTAGGTTCTCAATTTCAAAGATGATTTTAGTTCTTTTACATGTGATGGAACCAACAATCAAAGTCACGATTTCAATTAAATAGTAATTTTAAATCCAAAATTAAAAGTAGTGCTACAAACATCATCACTTTGTGGTTGGTCAACTTTCCATAATTATATCGGTTGTCTCTCTCTCGCTCTCTCTCTCTCGCCCTCTCTCTCTCTCTCTCTCTCTCTCTCTCTCTCTCTCTCTCTCTCTCTCGCTCTCGCTCGCTCTCTCTCTCTCTCGCTCTCCTTCTCTCTCTCTCGCTCTCCTTCTCTCTCTCGCTCTCCTTCTCTCTCTCTCCTTCTCTCGCTCTCTCGCTCTCTCTCTCTCGCCCTCTCTCTCTCTCTCTCTCTCTCTCTCTCTCTCTCTCTCTCTCTCTCTCTCTCTCTCTCTCTCCCCTTTTTTGATATATTTGTGTTACAAAGCTTGGGTACAAAGCTTTTTTTTTGCCATTGTTAATGTAAATATAAAAAAATAAAATTAATTAATAAATAATTTTTAGGTTCTCGATTTCAAAGATGATTTTAGTTCTTTTACATGTGATGGAACCAACAATCAAAGTCACGATTTCAATTAAATAGTAATTTTAAATCCAAAATTAAAAGTAGTGCTACAAACATCATCACTTTGTGGTTGGTCAACTTTCCATAATTATATCGGTTGTCAAGGCCATGATTTTAAACAAGTCACAATTTTAAGCACACAAAAAAGAAGTGCTACTAGTAGTGTCACTTTTTGAAACAAGGGTAAAATTTGCCACTAAATATGGCCTCTAGAAAAATAAGATCTCTAGAGAGTTTTCATCAAGCTGGTAACTTCGTTTTCATTTTGAAGAAAATGAGGAAATCATTCTTTAATTTTCTCCTCGGAGTATCATTCGGCCATGGCTGGTAGCGAACACTCTAATTCCACTCACCAAATTTCTTGTTAACTACTTTGGGTAATCTAAATCTTCACAATTGTGTCCTCTAATAATTATGCTTGTGCATATGGTTCCAAATCTTCAATGGAAGGTAATATTCGACCCTCTTCATCTTCATCGAGCTTGGATGGGTTATAAAGATTCACATTCTCCAAATCTACTATTGAGTGAATACATATCTAAGGTAGAAGACTAAGTCTATAAGCATTGTCACTTAGCTTTTCCAATATTATGAGAGGTCCATATCTCAAAGCTTTGATTTTATTCAATGGTCCTTGTAACCTTCCCTTATTAAGGTGCATCCAAACTCTATCTCCTACTTAGAAGGTCTTTTGAATCTTGTGTTTATCATACTCGACCTTATATTTCTTCGAGACTTATTTAGTTTCTATTGAACCTATAATATTTATCTTGTCTATGAAATTTTATACCTTTAGTACATCACTTGAGGTTGTTGCCCCTCCTAATGCTACCCATATACGATATCAAATGGTGATGGTATAAAATATACAAAAAAAGTTTTCAAATGGAGACTTATTAGTTAAAGTGTGGATAAATCCATTATATGATTAGTTTCTATAAACCATATTTTCATCCCAAGTGCTTGGATGCTTTTGATTACAACCTCTTAAAATTTGAATCAAAATTTGATTTACTATCTTTGTTTTTTTTTAGCGCATGGCTGAAAGGAAATGGATCTATTTAATTTGGCACCCAACTGAGGAATCTAGTATATATTATTAGAAATAATTCTCATTGGAAGCCTGAAAAGTGCCTAGACCCTTTCAAAGAACAAACTTGAAGCTTCTTTTCCTTTGAGAGTATTTTTTAAAGCCATCAAAACACACATTTTACTGAACCTGTCTACTACGAAAAATAGGCAGTCACACCCTCTTCTTTTTCTCAACAAATCACTAACAAAGACCATGGATATGCATTTCCATGGCCTTGTGGGAGCTAAAAATGGACAACATATTCTTTTTTTCTTGTTACTAGGTTTGCTTGTATAACATAAACCACAACCTTTGATAACATTAGCCACTTCTAATTGCATCTTTTTCCATTAAACATACCACCACATTTTCTCCATATTTTTCAATACCAAAGTGAGTCACCAATGAGCTTGAACATTTGAGCCTTCGTTATTAATTGTACCCTTTATTCCTTCGGTACACAAAGCTTATCCATCTTGGAGACGGTAATCAACATCTCTTATTATTTTGTTCTTGTAACTATTGACACACTCTCTTGAAGTCCTCATCTTCCACATACTCCTCTCTATATGCTTCATGAGTGAACAACTTTATGTGCATATTGGCTCTTATAGTTCTAATATTTGGAATTGGTGGCCTAGATAGAAAATCAACCAACTTGTTGATTTTACCCTTCTTATATTTAATCATTAGGTGAAATTGTTGTAGAAATCCCATCTGAGTTTATAGTGTCTTACTCGTTAAGGTTTACTGTGACACTGCAAATATTTCAAACACTAGTGATTAATATGGATGATGGTCTCCTTACCCAATAGATAATGCTTCCATTCTTCACTTGCTTGAAGTAGGGCAAAGAGTTAGTTGTCATATATAGGATAGTTTAGTACTACTCCATTGAATAGCTTAAAATGATAGAAAACCGATACCCTCCTTTGCATTAACAATGATCCCATAGCACATGCATTAGCATCAATGTCTATTTCAAAGGATTTATGCAAGTTAGGTAGTACTAGCACTAGGTATGGACTAATCTTCATTTTAGTTTGTTGGTTCTTACCTCACTAGAAACTCTTACCATAAGCTATTAGAGGATTAATTGGCATTCTCACAATTGAAAATGATGATATTAACTTTCTTAAATATTTGGAAACTCCCACAAAACTCCTAACTTCTATGAAATTAGTAGGAGTGGGTCATTTTATAATGGCATCTATCTTCGTACGAGAAATATTTAACTCACCTCCACTAGTCATATGTCATAACTATTATAAGAACTTCTTAGCAAACTCACACTTCTTAATGTTTAATAGCCATTGATGCTTCCCTATCTTTTCTAACACTTTATTTTTATATAACGGATTCTCCCCCCCAACGAGATTTAACTAAAGATAAAAACATCATTCAAATAAACTATGACAAATGAATCTAGGAATGGATGCAACAAGTCATTCAATAAAAGCTTAAACATAACTAGTGTAGTACTAAAACCAAAAGTCATTATTAACCACTTGAAATGACCCTAATTTGTCTTGAAGGTGTTCTTTCAAGTGTCTTCTTCCTAAATCTATATTTGGTGATATATTTCAAATCCATCGTGATCAATTTCTTGCATGTTGTAATTGATAGAACAAGTTATTAATCTAGGGAAAGGGTATTGACTCTTGAAACTAATATTATTTGAGATTTGTAGCAATGCACATTCTCTAAGTCCTATCCTTTTTTGGAACGAATATGACTAGGCCCAACCATAAGGTGATGTACTTATCCTTTAGGCTCCTTGCTCCAATAATTTATACCATTGTGTCTTAACTTCATTTGACTCTAAATTGGATTGTATGTACAATCTTATATTTGGTAAAGGGGAGGCCTATAGTAATTGTATGACATGCTCCACTTCCCTCTTAGGTGATATTTCTTTTATAGATTGAGACACTTCTTTCTATGCCTACAATATCTCTTCCAACTAATTCTTTTGTTTTTTGTACATCCTTAATGGATGCCTTCATGGTTGTATAATTGGCATCCTGTTTTTGCGAGTCCCAAGAAAATAAGTACACTTTTCTTAGTTGAGTTTATCAATCTCATAGCTTGGTGTGAACTCAACAAAGAGATCTTAGGCTTCCCCTTGTTGCATTAACGATAATGGATTTAATTTCCTTGATTAGATGACACTATTTGGGGCTCTTTTCATGAAGATAACATCCCTTATATATACTTATACGGGCTATCAAACACTACACCATATATATCAGGAGACACTACTTCGAGCTCTATGTCATAAGTAATGTTTGCATTGATAGAAAATCTAGACTTACAATGTTTGGTAACTTTTAACTCTACATTCTTAATCATCCAACCCAAAGGGTGTGGTTGAGGGTGATCATGCATCTCTAAACCAAGTTTATGTACTAGGTCCTACGGTAATGAGGTTCATATTTGAGCCCTAATTAGACAGAGCATTTAGTTTTCTCTTCTTTATTTTAATCATGATATGGAACAACATTTTCATCTCCTTCCCCATTTTTGGATGGAGGCAACGAGTTCACCTCCTTATACATTGTTGTGTAGACAATATTTTGGTACACATTTGAGATTCCTTTTATTCGTTTCCTACTTCCATCAGAATATTATTCTTGGAACTCTCTTGTTGTGGCTCTTATAATTCAATTATGTATGTAATTTCCAAACATTTTATTTTGTGTGATAAAAAATGGAGAGGGGCAGTAGGGGGAGAGGAATGAGGGGGGTGGAGAGGAGGATTGTGGGGAGAGGGAGGGAGTGGTTGGGTTAGTGGAAATGGAGGGGGTGTGGAGACAGTAAAAGTGGGATGTATGGTTATGTAAATCACCATGACCTCCCATACTTGTGTTGTTTGGTTCTTTTTATTTTTTTATTTGTTTTTTTTTTTCATTTATTTATTTGTTTTTTTTAATTTTTAATTTTTTTATAGTGTCTTTTTTGTTGTTGTTGGGAGTGGTGTTATGAAATTTAAATCTAGGTTTTTATTTTTATTTTTTTGATGTTGTGTTTTTGGGTTCAAATTTAGTTTATTATTATTGTTTTTTAAACTTTGTGTTTTTTAAAGGGGTTTTCTTTTTTAATTATAAGTAGTATTATTTAAAAAAAACAATTACCGAGTTTTTTTTGGAATAATTTATTCATTTGTAATGGATATCATTGAAAACATCATTTAATATTTAAATTTTCAAATAATATCACTTTCAATATAGGAATTCATTTTAAATTTTTTATTTACAAGGGCACTAATTGTCATAGTTATAATTTCAATTAAGTTGACTCCAAAATAAAATTGGTATTATAGATCACATCACTTTTTGATTGGAGGGTCAGTTTTTTTTTTTTTTTTATAGATTATTGAGGCAATAATTTCAAACAAGTAGCAATTTTAACCACCCTTTGAAAAAAAAATTCAATCGATAGCACTATTTTCTGAAACAAGTGTAAAAATAACCACTAAATGCAACCTCTAGAAAAATCAAGAAGTTTAGAGAGTTCTCATTAAGTTGGTAACTTTGGTAGAAATAAATGTAGGAAAAAAAGTCAACTTACCCAAAAAGATAAAGAAGGAACAGAACCATTACCACCATCTAGACCCACAAACCAAAATCCACTAGAGAGAGCTTGAAATTAATAAACTATAGACACCACAAAAAGAATCCATACCAAAACATTGTAGTCCCACATTGATTATGGAAAATACTATTCACCAATTCAAAATAATGTAAAGGGATGAGTTGAACCATGTGAAAATGTGAGAGACATTGCTTCTCATAATACATTCTATGATTTGACCTGCTTTCCTTACACTGAGCCATGTTTCCTCTTAAATGTGAATTATGGGCATTGTCCTCTATTGGCTTAGGGTATAGGTTGGAAATAAACCTTACTATTAATAACTACATCCCCTTCTTTTGCTAATATTGCTTGATTGGCCAAGTTGTTTACTATAGAATTATTTTTCCTCCAAATATAATAAAACTACACATTGGAGAATGATTTTTTTAGCTTTCTTGAAGCTAAAAAATGATTGAAAAGAATGGTGCTCAAAAGTATATATCTAATAACACTTTGGAGTCCCCACCATTATCAAATTTTGTATGCAAAGAATAACGGTGAATTTCAAATCTTGCAAGAGTGTGAAAATGTATCAAAACTCAAAATGAATTAAAACATCGTTGTTCCCTAAAAAAATTTAATAAACTCTTACACACCTACAACATTAAATTATAATTATAATTATAATTATATATATATATATATATATATAGATAAACAAACCATATAATTCAATTAACATTAATTATAATTTAGAAATGACTTTTGACAATGTGTTTTATTAATATTATTTATATTATTTTTAAGTGGGGTTTAATTCCTATTAGGTTTTAAGGGGTGGAGGATGAAAGTCACTTTGAGAGAATTAAATTATTCCAAGTGGTGACCAAGCTCGATCAAACTTTGCACAATCCTAGTGATAATATTCCTCTATGGATAAATCATCTTTCCATCCAATAAATAAACCACTCCAACCAAAACTCACTCTAATTTTAAAAACAAATAATTTTTTATTTTAAAAATATATTTCATTAACATTAATTTTATTATCTTGAATAATAAATTATACAATCAAATATGTTAAAATGTCACCTGCTTATATCCATAATTTTGATCTAATGTTATAAATAAATATTTTTTATTTTAAAATATATATTTCATTAATATTAATTTTATAATTATATCATCTTGAATAATAAATTATACAATCGAATATGTTAAAAAAATCCCATGTTATCGTATCCATAATTTTGATCTACTCCATAAACTAAAAATTCAAGCGAGAAATTAAATAATGTTAAAAAGATCAAACTGAAATTAATTTCGTAATAACATTGCTGGTAAGTGTACTTACCTCAATATTGACAAATTATTTAAAATAATCTAATTTTATTTACATAATCATATAATTATAATTATAACAAATGAAAACATTTGGTGTTGATCTTTATATTTATTTCTATAATATATATATATATATATATATATATATATATATATATATATATATATATATATATTTATATAGATATAGATATATATATTTTAAAACAAACTTACTTTCATTAAAAAGAAGTTACATTTATATGGATTTTTTTTGTTTTCCTCGTTTTCACAAGCCTACTTTTCCTAATTTCTATCATTTTCCGCTTTAGGATTTATAATCTATTTCATTTTTCTTTCCTCTTTCTATCTCGATTTTATACATCATATTTTTTCAAAGCGCAAAAACAATTTTATGTTCTTTCTACCACTCTACATCATATTTTTTCAAAGCGCAAAAACAATTTTATGTTCTTTCTACCACTCTCATGGATCTACAAAAGAGAGTAATAGATCTCTAAATACATATACAAAATCTATATAGCAACTAAAGGAAAGAAAACTAGTACATTCCTTCTTATTTTGATATTACCAAAATGTTGAAATGCTCCTCTTTCAAAAACATAAAACTTGATTAGGCCCATAACAATATTGCACCTTGCTTTTGATAAGAGGTCTACCACATGGTTTTGTTCTCTATAGATATGAGTAAAGGATATCCTCTTAAAATTGTTAATCAATGTTATGGTCTTGATCATCTAGTTAGTGAGCATTGAAGACTTGGAAAACATTTCTCAAATTTTCCCACTCAATAATCACTTTGGAGTCTCCAAAGACTTCTATCTCATCAATGGCAAGCCACTTGGCGCAAAAAAGGACTCCGCACAGAGCTAGTAGCTTCTCTCTTTTGTTTGAACCAATGCCACTATACCATCTAAAGTGAGAGAAATCTTCAAACTTCAATACAATAAATGCCTCGCTACCACATACCTTGAAAGATGAGGCCCCGTCAAAAAAACCAACATGATATTTCGCCCAAATATCCTTAAAACAATAACTTCTTCTAGATAATTTCTCCTTTGTAGGACCCATATACAAAAAGTAAGTTGAAACCTTTATGCAAGTAATACTCAGATCCGGTTCATCTTGTTAGAAAATCCAAGCATTTTTTTGCTCTCCAAATGCCCCACATGACCTAGATGTTGGAAATAATACTGAGAGGGGGGGGGGGGGGGGGGGGGGGGGGGGGGGGGTGGGGTGAATCAGTATTATCTAATCAATAAAACTTTTTCATTTTCATACTCAGATTCATATACGCTACTTCAGTTAAGTATACCGCGTATATACGCGACTGTGTCTATTGCAACTAGCGTATAACCATTAAACTCATGATTCAATTATGTGATCTTCAATGGGTGCATCAGAACATTATTAGCCATATTAACAGTCAACAGTAGCAGTAAAACAGATAGATCAATACACATAAGCAACACACATGAACACCATGATATAAGGTGGAAACCCAATGTGGGTGAAAACCACCTGCTGCAATTCGTTTCTATCTTCCTTTATTAAGAAACTTCTTTTACAATGTACTGGTGCAGTCCTTTACCAGCACGCAGGCTATAACCTGCAGAAGGCTACAACCTTCTCTCGTTCTCCAGACTCTCCTGGAAGGGAGCTCCAACCCCTTTGCTCTTGTACTAGCTAAGATACTAGTACGTAGGCGTCGGCCTACAATCTTCTCTCCTCCAGGTACCACGTTTCATACATTTTCAGACTAGATACTCCTGAAGCACAACACTATAATCTGAAGGCCACGTTTCATCCAATTTTCATACTGGACCCATAAATATCATTGAAGCACAAAACAATCAATACTAGCATCATCAATCTCTGAATCACTGAAACACTGAAACCCTGTCAACAACACAGTCACCAGAACACAGAGCAGAACTCTGTAATAACAATCAGAACCAACTGTACCATCAAAATCATGCATCAGAGTGCATACGCTACTTGGAAGTGCCGAACCTGCGTGTATACGCAACTTCATCAAGATGAACCAGCGTATATGTCATTAATCACTTATTCATAACTTTGCTGCACTTCCTAACTTCAGACATAACCAAATCATTACATATACAAGGATAATATATGTGTTAGCACCCAGATCTAGTCCATCAGATCACATAAATATGAGTCATTATGATCCTGATCCATATTGGTTCTCATCTATCAATACACAATCAACCAACCAAGATATGCAGAATACTGACACCATTAAACTATCATCAGAACTCATCAACAGTCAGAACCATCTGTAACTTCAGACATCATAGCTCAAATGGTATACGCTACTACAATGAACTCAACTTGCGTACATACGCGCTTACACCAAAGCCAACCCGCGTACAGATCTATAAATATTCAATCATGACTTGCAGCGATTTCAAAATTAAGTTATACCCAGTTCAGATCATTACATGCGTCAGTATACAGATCTATAATAAACATAATCAATCATATAGAGATAGTTCATTTCAAACCATTTGATCCCGATCTATCCTTAGATCTTGTTCTCCATCCACCGGTGAGATCCCTCCTTAGCTCAAATCAAGCAATGCATCATCAACCCATAACCTGCATACTGGATCTCATACTTCCTCAGATATTCAAGAATTTTCGGATACCTGTTGCCTAATGATCTTCTTCTCCTTTTATATTCCTAGTCCTTTCACAATACTACAGTACAAAACCATAATAAACAATACCAAGGACCCAATACTTGGGATCAACATGTCTGACGAGATACTATGGTCCAAAACCATAGGTTCAAATACCGAGGACTAACTACCACGGACCAAAAGTAAGTTATCCAATATATACACGCTTTTCCTTGCATGAAAGTGCGTGTATACGCATACGCGCCTTGGAAACGTCTAACCCGCGTGTATACGCGGCTCGGTCACAATGAACCTGTGTATATGTATTTTCTCTTCATACTTGTAGTCTAATCATCAATTCCTTGCTGCTAACCTTCTGCTCATCAATTCCTTCCTGCTAACCTTCTGCACTATGATTTGGCATCTGTGTGATTTGCCATCAAGGACAACACTTGTCTCATAATGCCAACAATATCCCCCTTTGGACTTGATGGCAAAGCTAACTTGTCACACTTAGAACTATCATCTGATTCCTTTGAGCAGTCCTGCATCCCATGCATTCAGTCACACCTGATATCTCTTCTGATGATTCATTAAGTGAGATGTTCTTCTATGAGAGGGTTGCCATCAAGTACAACACATGCATCATAATGCCAACAATCTCCCCCTTTGGACTTGATGGCAACAACACCAAATCACTCTCCCCCTTTGACATCAAGGGCAAAGGGCGAACCAAGATATTCTCTTTCCAAGATAAGCATTCCGTTGTTCATACTCCCCTTGAGTACCTGCTGAACTCTCTGAATGAGCTCCCCCTTTGTATATGCCAGGGTGTACCAATCTGTCCATGCTACATGTTGAAAGCTCTGCTCTTGCTGAAATGTGTTGTTCATGCTCCCCCTGACTGTAGGCAAGATCTGCAAAAGATGTTCTTCAAGAAGAACATGACTCTATACATCATAAAAGACCTTCCTATCACCAAAGACTCATACATACATCCATCTCTCAACCAAGTGAGGATATACAAAAATTGACTCATCCACCCAACCAAGTGGGGATACATCAAAAGTTTACACATGATAAAACAAGAACATTACATCTTCATCCCAAGCATAGTGGGGAAACCAATATAGGCCATTACATTACCTTGACACCATAAAAGAGATACATGACATAGAGACGAAATATCTAGAGCAATACTTATGAAAGTCACCAATAACTGATATCAGCAGCATCTGTCAAACACTTTTCAGATCAGCAACCATGATCTCCTTCTGTTCTCCATCTGCCTCTGTTCCACCTGAAACCAACAACAGTTGTGAACTAGAACCAAAAGCTTCTAAGGTAATGCCAACAATGCATCATTGGAAGTTTATCTGCTCCCTCTGAACTTGTGCCAGATGGTCTCTGTCAGACCCATATCAGAATCTTCTCATTCTGAGTTTGACCCACTAATTTCCTTCAAATTATCATATACGCGACTGTATCCACATAAACAAGCGTATATACGCGGATAGTCCTTATGAAACTCGCGTACAACCATTTCCATATCAACAACCTGTAAATGTCCTGTAACAAGGTATGTCTGAACATAGATGTCAACTCCTCCTTTTAAATATCATCATGAAATCATTCACATTATATGTGAAACCACCATAGCCATTACATCAACGTCAAGATCTACATGATCCAAGTATCATTACTTGGGAAAATCTACATCAATCAACATATGTAAGTATCAACCTATCATCATATAGATAAGAAATCATCATCATGTCTCCAACAAAGAAACTTTGAGTAGTCATCCATGTATCAACACTATGTATCTTGAGCTCAATCTCGTTTGACAAAACTTCTTGATATGATCAACAGCAACAATCCTTATCCACCTGAGTGCCTGCATCATAACTGTATGATCTTTATGCATATGACGACAACAGCATATGAGTGACTCATCATCAAGTGAGGAAGATGTGTATTCAAGCTTTGTACTTCTCCTTATCCTTATGAAGATCACCATGTAAGCACCATATATGCATCATCAAAGAATCAACCATAAATCTGATCTGAACATCTACTATGTAACCCCAAGAATCATATGAGATTTTATCATAGACAACTCACAACCACATCATAGCAAGATATATCATTTAGCCATATAAACATCATCACCAAGGCTATTAACCATAATGCCAACAATGCATTATTAAAGGCATATGCTCCCCCTCAACCAGTGCCATCTGTTTACTCTTAGATCTGATCATGCATAAATCAGCAATAAGCATCAAGACATCATCATCAAGTTAGGATCAAACCCTTCTAAACATCTTACAAGTATCAAGACATTTCCACACATCCTTAGCAGACTGTAAACATTATCAACAGAGAACATAACAAATCCTTTTCCTGAACCTCTCCCTACTGCATTTCTTCAGATAATCATATACGCGACTGTGCAATATCCAACTCGTGTGTATACGCGACTTCCATTTATGGAACTTGCGTATGAGATTCAGGACACTGAAGTTTTATACTTTCAGCTCCCTCTGAGTCTGTGTTGTGCTGTGTCTAAGTACATTGTGATGTGCCACATCTTTCTGTCTATACTTCCTTCTTCTTCCATATCTTCAAGTGTGATGTTGTTTTCTCCTTTTGGTGTGAAGTTCGTGCTTTGTTCCTACATTCCTTTGCTATATGTCCAAGCTTGTTACATGCATAACATCTTACATGTTTCATATTCCTCCTGTAGCAATCAGCAGCTTTGTGACCAAACATATTGCAAGAAAAGCAATATCCATTAAAGTACCTTGAATGTGATGATCTTTCTGCATGATGGTCTTGAAACCTTCTTCTTCTACATCTAGCTGCAACATGTCCAAGATTATGACATACATAACATTCAACATTATTCATAGGAGGAGTAAAAGATTTTCTTTGAAGAATCTCTTTCCTTGATTGTTGATGGGGTTGACTTCTCATCTCTCTTATCTCCTTGTTGATCATTTTAGATTTCTCTTTAGAGTTCCTTGCCTCACCTTGTGAGCTAGATTCACCTTCAACAGATTTATGAAAACCAAGACCTGTCTTGATAGCAGGAGACCTTTGACTACTAAGAATATCATCCAAGGTTTTAGTACTATCTTGAAATCGCAACAGTTTATCCTTTTCTTCTAATTTACCTTTCAAGATATTTACCTCAACTTGAAGCTGTTCTTCCTTTTCTAGACATTGCTTCTTCATGTCTTCTTCAGCTTTCCTTCCTTCTTCCAACTGATGCCTTAGTTTGAGAATCTCCTTTTCTTGTTCTTCATTCAGATCCTGCTGCATTTGATGAATTCTGAAGGCACATTCCAGCTGAGATTTTAAGTTGATAACTTCGTTTACCTGTTTTTCAATAGCTTGGAGTAGACCTTTATTCTACTTCTTTGATTCTTCAAGATCTTCCTTTAGCGAGCGGTTCATGACTTCAAGACTTTCATAGTAACTGGATCTATCTCTGAGTTTCTTGATGGTTGTGCTTCTTTCATTGACTTCATCTCTTAGTGATGTTACTTCATCCTGCAACTTTGTTGGCATTATGGCTAAAGTGTTGTCCTTGATGGCAACCCATTCAGGTGATAGATCACAGTACTTCAAGTCAGCAGCAGAGATTGATGATCAGCTATCAAATATTGAAGAAAATAAGGGGTACGCAGGTACACCTTACATAAGGTGCGTACACGCAGGTCGGTGTTACATAAAGTGCGTACATACCCGCAGTTATCCCGTTCAAGAGGTGCGTACCCCCAGTGCACACATTTCAAGGCAGAGAAAAGCACACGTGGGGTTTCTTATGTTTAACCTTTGGTATTTAGCCGACGGTTTTGTGTTATTATGGTGTCGGCCCATGGTATTGATCCATGATTTAAGGAAGAGCTTTCCTATATAAAGCAAAGGAGATCATTTGGCTTGAGCATGTTTTGTGTTGAATATCTTATGAGGGCTAGATCTGAAATATTATGATCTCTTGGGAGAAATGTCTAGATCTAAATAAGGCAAATCTACTGATGGATTGAGATCTCTTCGGCGCATGTTCAGATCTGTAGATCTGACTGTCTGGGTTATTTCTGAAGTCTTGAAATCATCTATGCCCGAAGGTACGCAGGTACAGTGAAAGAAAAGTGCATACATACGCAGGAACAAAGCGTTTCAGGTGCGCCGGTACGCAGGCACAGAAGGGTTGCAGGTGCGGAGGTCTGCAGGCAGTTCAATGGATACAGTGCGTATGTAAGCAGGCGAGCAGTTGAGCAGGGTGTGTACGTAAGCAGGCGAACAGTTGAGCAGGGTGCGTATGTAAGCAGGCGAGCAGTTGAGTAGGGTGCTTACTGTAAGCAGGCAGTACATGGGTGAAGCTGCTTACTTCTCTTAAAATCTCTGTTTATCATTGCTGTGTTCTGGGTTTGGTTCTATTATTGTTGATCTGGTTACTACAGTTGACTGGGTGATTCTCTTATACTTGATGATCATTTGATGCTTATGGATCCAGTTTGAAAATTTATGAAAAGTGGTCCTTGTAAGAAAAGAAGTAGGGGGTTGTAGCTCCCTTCCAGGAGAGACTGGAAAACGAGAGAGAGTTGTAGCTCTCTGCAGGTTGCAGCCTGCGTACTGGTAAAAGACTGCACCAGTACAAAACCATTGTAAAAGGAGTTTCTAATTTGAAAGAAGATAGAGACATATTGCAGCAGGTGGTTTTCACCCACATTGGGTTTCCACCTTACATCTTGTGTTCCTTGGTGTGACTATCTGTTTTCTTTGTTCATGCTCATTATTTTATGGTACTGACATGCAAAACTAATTCAAAGAACAAATAAGGAAGATTTATTAAAAGAATTAGATAATACTGATTCACCCCCCCTCTCAGTATTATTTCCAACAATTGGTATCAGAGCAGGTCCTTCAGAGAAGCTTGATCGCTTGAAGGTAGATCGTTCATCATGAGCAACTACGAGAGAGAAGCATCAATCAGGCCACCAGTTTTTGATGGGACAAACTTCAATTATTGGAAGGTAAGAGTTACTGCCTATCTTCAATCTCTTGGTACAGAAGTTTGGGACATCGTAGATACAGGCTACGCTTTTCCTTCAGCTACTCCTACAGATGCAGCCGAGAAAAAGAAGTATGAAACAAATGCGAAAGCAGTCAGTACTCTATTAGGATGTATATCTCAATCAGAATTCATGAAGGTAATGCACTATAAATCCGCAAAAGAGATATGGGACAAAATTGTCACGAGCTATGAAGGAGATGAACAGGTAAAGCGTGCTAAACTTCAAACTCTCAGAATTCAGTATGAGACTCTCAAAATGTATAATGATGAAAGTGTGGCTAACTATTTTCTTCGGGTAGATGAGGTTGTTAATTGTATGAAAAATTTGGGTGAAGAAATAAAAGAGGCTATTGTGGTTGAAAAGGTTCTAAGATCATTGTCCCCCAAGTTTGAATCTAAAGTATCTGCAAGAGAAGAAAAGGAAAATCTACGATTCTTACTATGTCTCAGCTACATGGAATTCTAACTGCTTATGAAATGAGAAAGGGAGGTCCATCAGACAGAAGAGAAGTTGCTTTCAAGGCATCAGGCAAAGGAGATTATTATGAAGCAAGCCATGTCCCAGAAGAAGAGGAAGAAGAATCAAATTTTGTCAGAAATCTTCAAAGGGGTTTTGGAAGGTTCAGAGGTAAGTTACCTTTTAAATGCTTTGCTTGTGGAAGAGTAGGTCATTATGCTGCAAAATGTCCTTATAAGGATAAAGGAAAGGAACCTGCTATATGGAACAAGAAATAGAACGCAAATAAGAAAAGCTACTACACTCATGAAGATAGTGATGGTCTATCAAACAGTGATGAAGATGAACAAGGTAATGAATATAAGTTGTTAATGGCATTTGAAGATGATGATTATATGGATGCTATAGATGTGGATAACCTTTATGAGAAATTACTAGACTCAAGAGATGTATAGAAGAAAAGAACATGATCATTGATACTCTACAATTTCAAATTGATGAAAAGGAAAAACATCTTGAAAAATTAGAAGGTGAAATTGTTGGTCTTAGAAAAGAGATTGAGAAAACAAAAGCTATTAATCTCAAGTTTGTCAAAGGATCGGAAACTTTGGATGAGATTATCAATGTGCAGCGGTCTCCACTAAACAAGACAGGTCTGGGCTATAATGGAGAAACTTCTCAAGCATCCACCTCAAAAAGTTATCTTGATGCAGCAAGAAGACGAATTACAAACAAAAACTATCAAGGGCAATCCATCTTAAGGGTGAACAAAAGCTACAACCAGCCACAGGTAAAATCTTCTCAATTTGGTTCAAGAATAGATGACAATAGAAATTACAATCAATTGGCTGGTAGATTCGATAACCGCAGAAGTTTCTTCAATGGACAATGCTTTTCTTGCCATAACTTTGGTCAAAAAGCAGCTCAATGTGTTGCATATAAAACAATCATGACTAGGGAAGCTCAAAAACAAAGAAGTATGACCGGGATTACAAAAAGGACCTATAACAACTTTTCGGTTCTTGAAAATGAAGTTGAATGTTCTATTTGCAATAACTTTGGTCATGAAGACTCTGAATGCAGGAGCAGGTTTCAACAGAAAAAGGAACAAGCCTCAAGCACCAAAACATGGAGAATAAAGGAACCACAAACAGAAAGATGTGGGATAGCATTTTATGCAGAGGGACAGGAAAATCTATGGTACATTGACAGTGGATGTTCGAAGCATATGACAGGTGATAAAGAAAAACTTGAGTCATATTCTGCTCTAGAAAAAGGAAAGAAAGTCTCTTTTGGAAATGATACTCCTGCAACTATAAAAGGAAAAGGCATTGCTCAGTTAAAAGAAAAGGTCAAGGCTGGAAATGTTTTGTATGTTGATGGATTGAAGCATAATCTTCTAAGTGTCAGCCAGATGTGTGATCAAAGAACCGAGGTTATATTCAGATCAAATGGATGTCTTGTTCGTGATCTTGATACAGGTAAAACAGTGATCAAAGGCAAAAGAACTCCAAATAATCTGTACATATTTGAAGAAGGACAACAACAATGCTATCTGAGCAAGGATGATGAGCACTGGTTATGGCATCGGAGGTTGGGACATCTAAGCTTTTCACAAATAAGGAAAGCATGCAAATATCAGGCAGTTCGCGATCTTCCAGATATCAAAATTCCTGACAACACCATATGCAAATCATGTCAGTTTGGAAAACAAACCAGAACTAACTTTCCAGAGAAAGAAGGTTCAGCTAGCATGCCTCTTGAGCTAGTACACACAGATACATGCGGTCCTTTCAGGAAAAGAACACCTCGAGGAGAAGAATACTTGATATTATTCATTGACGATTTCTCCAGGTTTGTCTGGTTAGGACTTATGAAGCACAAAGATGAAGCATTCGAAAAATTCAAATCCTTCAAAGCCTTGGTTGAAAATGAATCAGGTCACAAAATTAAGTGCCTCAGATCCGACAGAGGTGGGGAATTTACTTCAAATGAATTCTTCGATTTCTGTGAAGAACATGGGATAAGAAGAGAATTCTCTACAACAAGAACCCTCAGCAAAATGGAGTTGTGGAAAGAATGAACAGAACAGTCCAACAAATGGCTCGTGCTATGCTTGATGAGTCAGGAACTCCCGCAACTTTCTGGGGTGAAGCTGCACATGCTGCGGTTGTTATTCTCAACAAAACAAATGTCTGGGTGAACAGCACTCAAACTCCTCATGAGCTCTGGAGTGGTAGGACTCCTTCGGTAAAGCACTTCAAAATATTTGGGAGCAAATGCTATATCAAGAATACTGATGAGCAGCTTGGCAAACTTGAACCTAGAGCAGATGAAGGCATTCTTCTTGGTTACTCTCCACATAGCAAAGCATACAAATGCTACAATAAAAGACTTGGCAGAATTGTTGACAGCATTGATGTAGTGGTTGATGAGAAGGGATACATTCCTAGGCAAGTACATCATGAAGACATCGAAGAAGATGAAGGCTACCCCCAACGACAGAATGATGAAGAAGAAGAACCTCAAGAAAAACCAAAGGAGCAAACAAGAATAGAAGAAAAGAATCCATCCAGATATGTTCAGAAGAATCATCCAGAATCTCAAATTATGGGGCAGAAAGAAGCAGGTGTACAAACAAGAAGAACAGTTGCAGAAGCTTCAAGCTATTTGGCATTACTCTCCTCTACTGAACCACAAAATGTGAAAGAGGCATGCAAAGATGAATGTTGGGTGAAAGCAATGGATGAAGAACTTGAGCAGATCGAAAAGAACAACACTTGGGAGCTGGTTCCTAGACCAAAGGATAAGAATGTTATCGGAACAAAATGGGTCTTCAAAAATAAATTGAATGAAAATGGAGAGGTAATTAGAAACAAAGCCAGACTTGTTTGTAAAGGGTATGCGCAACAAGAAGGAATAGACTTTGAAGAAACCTTTGCTCCTGTTGCAAGACTTGAGGCCATCCGAATGTTCCTTGCTCTCTCAAGTTTTCAAAACTTCAAAGTATTTCAAATGGACGTGAAATCAGCCTTTTGAATGGAGACTTGGAAGAAGAAGTATACATTGAATAGCCAGATGGGTTCATTCTTGGAAATGATCCAAATCTTGTATGCAGATTGAAAAAGGCTCTCTATGGTCTCAAACAAGCTCCAAGGGCTTGGTACTACCGTTTGGACAAATATCTTCATCAACAAGGTTTTTCAAAAGGATCAGCAGATAGAAATCTTTATATAAAAGTTGAAAATGACAAATTGCTAATACTTGTTGTGTATGTAGATGACATTATTTTTGGGAGCAATGAAGAAGCTATGAGTCAAAGCTTTGCCTTGGTCATGCAGAAAGAATTTGAAATGTCCTTGCTAGGAGAACTGACATATTTCCTTGGTTTGCAAATCCAACAAAAAGGAGGAATCTTTTTATCTCAAACCAAGTATCTCAAACAGATTTTGAAGAAATATGGTATGGAAGATGCAAAACCAGTATGTACACCCATGGTCACAGGATGTAGCCTCAGTGAAAATGATGAATCTGCAGCAGTACATCAACCAACCTACAGACCTATGATTGGAAGTTTACTTTATTTGACAGGTACCCGACCGGACATTATGCATGCAGTTGGAATAGTTGGAAGATTTCAGGCAAATCCGAAGGAGACTCATCTTTAGGCAGTGAAGAGAATTTTCAAATATCTTCAAGGGACTCAAAATTATGGCTTATGGTATCCTAGAGATACAGATCTTACACTTCATGCTTATACAGATGCAGATTGGGTCGGAAGCGTGGATGACAGGAAAAGCACAAGTGGTGGTGCGTTCTTTATGGGTCCCAGACTGGTATCTTGGTTCAGCAAGAAACAGAGTTCAATTGCCTTGTCTACAGCTGAAGCGGAATATGTTGCTGCTGCATCTTGTTGCACCCAACTCCTTTGGATGATGCAGACTTTGCAAGATTTTCAAATCACTTGTACACCACCAATCCCCATCTTATGTGATAACACAAGTGCAATCAGCATCTCAAAGAATCCTGTTATGCATTCAAAAACCAAGCACATACCAATCAAGTACCATTTTCTCCGGGAACAAG
Source organism: Pinus tabuliformis (assembly GCA_031772625.1). NCBI lineage: Eukaryota > Viridiplantae > Streptophyta > Pinopsida > Pinales > Pinaceae > Pinus > Pinus tabuliformis. Next base: position 876,727,796 of record CM062820.1, on the reverse strand, counting down.
TGCTTGAACAGAAGGTCAAGTTAGTATGTTCCTTCTAAGGAACAAGTTGCTGATATTCTCACCAAACCATTGCCCAGGGACACTTTTGAATACCTCAGGCAAAAGCTGGGGGTTGTTGATGCATCATCTTATTGTTGAACCTCTTCTGATTGATGGTACAGGTTCAGGGGGAGCATATAATGCATTGTTGGCATTATGGAGGATGTGCAAAAGGAGATCTTGGAAGTAGCTGCAATATGTCTCTATCTCTTTCATGGTGGATTATGGTTCTTCGTTGCAGATCTGGTTCATATTCAGGGGGAGCATGTTCTTAGGGGGAGCATAACCCTTTGCCCTTGATGTCAAAGGGGGAGAATGAAGCTGAAGTTTTGAGGTTGCCATCAAGTCCAAAGGGGGAGATTGTTGGCATTATGGCTAAAGTGTTGTCCTTGATGGCAACCCATTCAGGTGATAGATCACAGTACTTCAAGTCAGCAACAGAGATTGATGATCAGCTATCAAATATTGAAGAAAATAAGGGGTACGCAGGTACACCTTACATAAGGTGCGTACACGCAGGTCGGTGTTACATAAAGTGCGTACATACCCGCAGTTATCCCGTTCAAGAGGTGCGTACCCCCAGTGCACACATTTCAAGGCAGAGAAAAGCACACGTGGGGTTTCTTATGTTTAACCTTTGGTATTTAGCCGATGGTTTTGTGTTATTATGGTGTCGGCCCGTGGTATTGATCCATGATTTAAGGAAGAGCTTTCCTATATAAAGCAAAGGAGATCATTTGGCTCGAGCATGTTTTGTGTTGAATATCTTATGAGGGCTAGATCTGAAATATTATGATCTCTTGGGAGAAATGTCTAGATCTAAATAAGGCGAATCTACTGATGGATTGAGATCTCTTCGGCGCATGTTCAGATCTGTAGATCTGACTGTCTGGGTTATTTCTGAAGTCTTGAAATCATCTATGCCCGAAGGTACGCAGGTATGGTGAAAGAAAAGTGCGTACATACGCAGGAACGAAGCGTTTCAGGTGCGCCGGTACGCAGGCACAGAAGGGTTGCAGGTGCGAAGGTCCACAGGCAGTTCAATGGATACAGTGCGTATGTAAGCAGGCGAGCAGTTGAGCAGGGTGCGTACGTAAGCAGGTGAACAGTTGAGCAGGGTGCGTATGTAAGCAGGCGAGCAGTTGAGTAGGGTGCTTACTGTAAGCAGGCAGTACATGGGTGAAGCTGCTTACTTCTCTTAAAATCTCTGTTTATCATTGCTGTGTTCTGGGTTTGGTTCTATTATTGTTGATCTGGTTACTATAGTTGACTGGGTGATTCTCTTATACTTGATGATCATTTGATGCTTATGGATCCAGTTTGAAAATTTATGAAAAGTGGTCCTTGTAAGAAAAGAAGTAGGGGGTTGTAGCTCCCTTCCAGGAGAGACTGGAAAACGAGAGAGAGTTGTAGCTCTCTGCAGGTTGCAGCCTGCGTACTGGTAAAGGACTGCACCAGTACAAAACCATTGTAAAATGAGTTTCTAATTTGAAAGAAGATAGAGACATATTGCAGCAGGTGGTTTTCACCCACATTGGGTTTCCACCTTACATCTTATGTTCCTTGGTGTGACTATCTGTTTTCTTTGTTCATGCTCATTATTTTATGGTACTGACATGCAAAACTAATTCAAAGAACAAATAAGGAAGATTTATTAAAAGAATTAGATAATACTGATTCACCCCCCCTCTCAGTATTATTTCCAACAAACTTTTGACATTTGTCCTTGAATAACTTCCTTACCTTGTTTCCTTCCTCCAGTTGGGCCTTATGTTTGGTAGCTTCTTCTTTGAAGTCACATTCCTTTTTTTTCAGTAGATCTTGTTGATCTCTGATTTTATCTGAGAGCCTTTTAAATTCTGCCTCGATTTGATATCTTTCTTGTTCACCCATAAGAGCAAATTCAGTTGTTTCGCTATCACTTTCATCTTTTCCAAATGGATAGATAGCAGGAACATCAGAGGATAGCAAATTCATACCTGATAGTTCATCTTCATTCTGAAATGATTCTGAATCTGAAGAGCTTCTTATACCTAATCCCCAATCGATTCTCCCACTGTCATAGTTCTTCTGAGATGTCTTCTTCTTCTTAGGTGCTTTCTTCTTAAGCTTCTTTCCCATAGTTCCACGGATCTCCTTCAAGCGATCAAGCTTCTACCAAAGGACCGGCTCTGATACCAATTGTTGGAAATAATACTGGGAGGGGGGGGGGGGAATCAGTATTATCTAATCAATAAAACTTTTTCATTTTCATACTCAGATTCATATACGCTACTTCAGTTAAGTATACCCGCGTATATACGCGACTGTGTCTATTGCAACTAGCGTATAACCATTAAACTCATGATTCAGTTATGTGATCTTCAATGGGTGCATCAGAACATTATTAGCCATATTAACAGTCAACAGTAGCAGTAAAACAGATAGATCAATACACATAAGCAACACACATGAACACCATGATATAAGGTGGAAACCCAATGTGGGTGAAAACCACCTGCTGCAATTCGTTTCTATCTTCCTTTATTAAGAAACTTCTTTTACAATGTACTGGTGCAGTCCTTCACCAGCACGCAGGCTACAACCTGCAAAAGGCTACAACCTTCTATCATTCTCCATACTCTCCTGGAAGAGAGCTCCAACCCCCTTTGCTCTTGTACTAGCTAAGATACTAGTACGTAGGCGCCGTCCTACAATCTTCTCTCCTCTAGGTACCATGTTTCATACATTTTCAGACTGGATACTCCTGAAGCAGAACACTATAATCTGAAGGCCACGTTTCATCCAATTTTCATATTGGACCCATAAATATCATTGAAGTACAAAACAATCAATACTAGCATCATCAATCTCTGAATCACTGAAACACTGAAACCCTGTCAAAAACACAGTCACCAGAACACAAAGAAGAACTCTGTAATAACAATCACAACCAACTGTACCATCAAAATCATGCATCAGAGTGCATACGCTGCTACTTGGAAGTGTCCAACCTGCGTGTATACGCAACTTCATCAAGATGAACCAGCGTATATGTCATTAATCACTTATTCATAACTTTGCTGCACTTCCTGACTTCAGACATAACCAGATCATTACATATACAAGGATAATATATGTGTTAGCACCCAGATCTAGTCCATCAGATCACATAAATATGAGTCACTATGATCCTGATCCATATTGGTTCTCATCTATCAATACACAATTAACCAACCATGATATGCAGAATACTGACACCATTAAACTGTCATCAGAAATCATCAACAGTCAGAACCATCTGTAACTTCAGACATCATAGCTCAAATGGTATACGCTACTACAATGAACTCAACCTGCGTACATACGCGCTTACACCAAAGCCAACCCGCGTACAGATCTATAAATATTCAATCATGACTTGCAGCGATTTCAAAATTAAGTTATACCCAGTTCAGATCATTACATGCGTCAGTATACAGATCTAGAATAAACACAATCAATCATATAGAGATAGTTCATTTCAAACCATTTGATCCCGATCTATCCTTAGATCTTGTTCTCCATCCACCGGTGAGATCCCTCCTTAGCTCAGATCAAGCAATGCATCATCAACCCATAACCTACATACTGGATCTCATACTTCCTCAGATATTCAAGACTTTTCGGATACCTGTTGCCTAATGATCTTCTTCTCCTTTTATAGTCTTAGTCCTTTCACAATACCACGGTACAAAACCATAATAAACAATACCAAGGACCCAATACTTGGGATCAACATGTCTGACGAGATACTATGGTCCAAAACCATAGGTTCAAATACCGAGGACTCACTACCACGGACCAAAAGTAAGTTCTCCAATATATACGTGCTTTTCCTTGCATGAAAGTGTGTGTATACGCATACGCCCCTTGGAAACGTCTAACTCGTGTGTATACGCGGCTCGGTCACAATGAACCTGCGTATATGTATTTTCTCTTCATACTTGTAATTTGATCATCAATTCCTTGTTGCTAACCTTCTTCTCATCAATTCCTTCCTGCTGACCTTCTGCACTATGATTTGACATCTGTGTGATTTGCCATCAAGGACAACACTTGTCTCATAATGCCAACAATCTCCCCCTTTGGACTTGATGGCAAAGCTAACTTGTCACACTTAGAACTATCATCTGATTCCTTTGATCAGTCTTGCATCCCATGCATTCAGTTACATCTGATATCTCTTCTGATGATTCATTAAGTGAGATGTTCTTCTATGAGAGGGTTTCCATCAAGTACAACACATGCATCATAATGCCAACACTAGAAAGTCAGGGCTTTGTATTCATAAAACTTCGAGAACCACTGTGATAGACAATCCCCAATGGAGGACCTATCCGAATAATCTCTCAAGTTAAGTGATTGTAAGACCATGAACCAAACAAAAATTGCGAATGGGCGTGAAAGAAAGGGGTGTATCACATCTTCTGTGTTTTTACAACATAATGCACATCTTCTAGGACCTTGGAAGTCTCTTTTAAGAAAATTTTCCCAAGTTAGAATCTTATTGTGAGCTACCAACTAGAAAAAACACTTAAATTTCTGAGGGATATCCCATTTCCAAGAATTTTTGAACCACAAGGAATTAAGCACTGAGCTTTAACCATGTGAGATGAGAGAGGATACATCTTTGACCATAACCTGACCTTTAAGATTGCTTCCATTCCTTTATCCTTCTGCTTAATCCATCTATCACAATCAGAAACAAAAGAGGAGATAGGGCACAACCCTATCTAAGACCTCTAGAAGCCTTGAAGAAATTTGTAGGAAGCTCGTTAATGATGACCGTAAATTTCACTGTCTAAATACATGTGATGATCCATTTGTCTATCTTTTCTCTGAACCAAATCTTATGAAGGATCATCCTTAATAGATCCCAATCCACACTATCATAAGCTTTGATAAAATCTATCTTCATGAGATAAGCCTGATTCTATCGATATTTAATAGAATGTATGCATTCTTGAGTAATGGCAACTGCATCATGAATTTTCCTTTGGTCTAAGAATAAAAATTGTTCAGAAGAAATATGCTTTAACAACGTCGATTTTATCCTGTTAGCTATGATTTTGGAAATCATTTTGTAAATTGTATTACAAAGAGAAATAATATTGTAGTCTGCAAAGAAGGAATACTTCACTACCCTAGAGATAATAGCTATGAATGTAGCATTTACCAACACCAAAATTGAACAAGTGCGCCCATATTCCTCAGCCATTACAGTGAGTTCCTCTAGCATAATATCCTAAAAATGTAGAAAGAGATCCATATATCAACCATCTGGTCCTAGACTCTTGTCCATGTTCAATGCTTTCAATACTTTCAAAACATTTTCCTTTGTGATCGACCTCCACATAAGATCATTTTCCTCCACACCAACCAAATTTGGAAGGAGGTTGATAATCTCCATTTGTTTGTCGAAATGTTCCCCATATCTAGCTCTTTATAAATGGTTCAAAAATCAAACTACTTCCCTTTGTATCTCCTTTTGTGAAGAGAAGGAATTACCCTCTCCATCTCTGATGAACCAAATTGCATTTTTATTCCTCCTTACAGACACTTGATTATGAAAGAATCAAGTATTTTTTTCTTCTTTCGCCACCCACGTTGCTCCTCTTTAAATGTCATTCCTCTTTTCAGGATTTCAAATATGATTCTTTCTTTCCTCTAGATGTAGAATCCTTTTTTTAGGAGGTAGATAAATATCTTAGATCATTTGGGTCTTCCAAAGAATTTATCAAGAAATTAATTGAAATTAGTTCCCTCACCAAAGCCTTTTTCTTTTCCCTAACCCAAAGCCTGACAACTTTCTTCAACTTTTTAAGCTTGTAACAAAAAACATCTATGCATGAAAACCCACTACCAGGATGTGAATTGAGCCATGTGTCTCAAACCAATACTTCAAAATCTTTCTCCTTGAGCCACTAATGGTTGAAATTGGAAGGATAGGCTTGCTTCACAATTTCCCCAAACCATTTCAAGAAAACCAAATTATGGTCTGATAAAAAGGATGGTAGGATCCATGAAGCCAAATTATCTATATTACCAACAAGTTGGATTGAACAAAGAAATGATCCAATCTTTTGGATATACCCTCACTCCTTGAATGCCCATTCCTTAATGTAGGGAAAATTTGTGCAAGCTTGATATTCATCAATGATTTTTGAGCAAATAAATCCTTAAAAACAACCCCAACTTGTTTTCCTTGCTACTTAGTCCCCAAACCTCATCCTTTTCCATTGTAAAATTGAGGTCACCTGCTAGAATCAAAGAACTAAGGCCCATTAAACCATCAACTTCAATTTGATCCTGGAACCTCTTTCTGTCAGAGGAAGGGGCATATAAGTTAAGGAGATGAAGGTGCACATTTGTCCCTCTCTTGAAAATTGTTAATATAATACCTACATCAAAATTAAAATATCTTAAATTAATTATTTTAGGATCCCACAATGGTGACCAATCCCCTGATAGGACTGAGGCACTTGTCGCGCAAACATAGCAATGAGGACAAATTTTCAACATATAATACCAAGCCTTTTCCCTACAAATCATGGTCTCTTGAAAGAGAACTACAGTCAATTTATATATTTGGATGATGATGCGGAGGGATCTTTTTGAGTAGATCCCAAACCCCTCATGTTAAATGAAATAAAAAACATTCTGGAGGATCCTCCACAGGTTTAATCCCTTTAAGGACACAAGATCCAATTAGTGCAACATCTAGATGACCAACCTTAATGCTAGATGGATCATTATAAGGGGGATGAGGGTCCTCCAAGGACTCTTGAAATGATGATAGAGGATCAGAAGGGGCCATGGAACAGTTCGAAATTTTATTATATTTGGTTCCTCTTTTATTCTTGGTTGTGATGTTCTTCCTATAATTATGACCCACCAAACTTCCTCCTCTGTAAAAAAATACTTTTTGATAGTGAGAGGCTCCAAGCCAATCAACTCGTTCTAAGCCAAATTTTCCAACTCCACATTAGCAGATATCAGAGAGGAAAAAATACATGTAGGCACCCCAAAATTAATAGGAGATTATAAATAAACCTCCTTTGAAATATGGGCACCTTGCTTGTTAACCCTGTCCTGATTGACATGTGAAGGTTGAGTTCCAACACTAGCCAATTGGACCGGCCTCTTAAGGTAATCAATAATAGATGACAATTGAAGCAGAGAACCTTTACTTCCTTCATTAATGACAGGGTTGGTACATTTCTCATGAAGTGAGACCTCTCTACCAGGACGAAGCCACATCAACAACTTTAATAATAGGAAAATTGACTTCATTAACAAAGGGAGTAGAAAAATCGCTAGTACCTGGATCTGAGGGACCTATGTAAGCATAATTTTGCAATATCTCTTGCCTTGAACCTTCTTGGGAACACTCAAAATTCTCTCCATGTCTAAAACCCCTTTGACGACCCAAAGCAAACCTCCCAAGGTACTCCACCTTGAGGTGACCCATTGCATGACAACAGAGGCACCTAAAGGGGATCCTCCAATAGTCAATGCTTTTTCAGAAAGAGAATGGCTCCTAGAAGAGATCAATATCTGTCGGAAAACCACCAATAGAGTCCATTTCAACTAAAACCCAAGCTTTCCTTTTGTTGAGGCACCATAGACTCCCTTCCTCTAGGAAGAAGAATTTTCCTATTCTTTTAGTTATCGTCAATATGGCCTCTTTTGTCCACAACTCCAGTGGAAAACTAAGCAGTTTTACCCACAAAATTTTAGACTTGGGGTATATCCTTCAATGGATTAAATCCCTCTTTCTTGTGTTGAAGTGTGATAAATTCCCTTCCTTTGACCTAGGGAATGCCAACGATGTGAGTTTCATCCTAAAAACACAAAAAGTGAAAGGTGACCCATCCATTAAACAGAAAACTTACCATTGGTCTATACTTCAGAATAGGAAACCAACATCTTTCCACCCATATCTTCATTTTATCCCTTGTCATGTTATAGAATTCCCACCTCCCAACCCATGCCCTATGTTTTAAGACTTCCAACTTATCCCAAAAAATGTCCACCCTGAAAACCAGACTCTCAATTTTGTCGAATGTCTTAATTACCTTCCTCCTCCTTGAGCTTTTGTTCGGACTAGAAATAATATGACCTATGCTATCCAATGTATTAGCTTCCTGTATAGATCCACCCAGGTGGATGGAAAATGTTTTTCGGACCAAAAACTCCTCTTCTGAATTATTGTTGTGAATACTTTTTGCGTTTTCCTTCACTAACATTGTTACCTCAATAAACTCCTCCAACCCGGGAGAGACATATCGCAAAAAAAATTGTTTTGTCACCATCGTCCTAAAAACATTTACCTAAGCACTAAACCAACTTTGGTGGATAAGAAAAAACTTGACAACGATAATAGAAAATCACAATCTGATCATTGAGAAGCCTCCCTAATTGAAAATTTGTGATCCCAAAAGATAGAATCTTAACATCTCACCCAACTGACATCCCACCCCAGATTAATAGAGAAAATATTGATAAATGAGGAAAAGAGAGAAAGACACGAGACACTATCCCAACGAATGAAGATGGAATGTCATCCCATGTCACTTTGCATAAACCCCACCACAAACCACATGGCCTACATGCACGACCCGTCTTTAAATATGACGAACACACATAAAACAAGTGTAATATGCAATGTTGTTTCTTTGTACCTTCCTCTTATGCAAAAAGTAATCGATAGAAATTATTGAATGTGTGAACAAATTCATAAATCTAATAATAAAATACATTTGAACACAACGAAGGGAAGAAATAGAAGTAATTAATAGACTAGATAACCTTAGATCGAAATAGAGATAGGTGCATACATAATTTTGGATGAAACATTAGCCCCAACATCATAGTTTGTTACAAAAGTTAGGAATTTCTTGTAATGTGTTTGTGCACATTTTATTACATATTTAGCCTATGGTACCAAATAACGAGGATAAATTACAATGTCTAGTATCTTTATATTAAATAATGTATATATAAACAACATAAATAAAATAAAATAAATTTTTAAAAAGTTAATAATTGTAACAAACTATTTATTTAGCTTTAAATTTATACTCATCTTAAGTTAGTGGCAAATAAATAATCTACAGTACAATTACTATGTTGAAAAAATCAAATTAATATGAAGTATCGAGTGTCATCTTAATCGTGTGGTAAAGAATGTATATGTAATAAAATATATAATATAAAATTTTACAATGTCTAGTATATTAAAATAAAAAATTTAGTTACATAAAGGCTTAAGTATGAGTGCAAAAGATTCCTATTTTTTTTAAGTTATGATTAAAATTATAAAGACAAAAGAGAAAATTTTATTTATTGTAGCGTTGACTTAAATTTTATTTTTTATAATCCATCTTGATTTAAAATTGAATTGTTAAAATATGTAATATATGTAAGGTTTACTGAGGAAAATGATTGAACCAAGTCCATTCAATAATAAAAATCAGCAAGGGGAACCCATAAATTTCGCCAAAAAATAAATAAAAAGATATTGATAATTAATTTATGAGGACACTTGGCGATTAGAGGTTTTTCCATTTTTTAGAAATTCAAATTTAAAAAATTCAAAAAAAATTAGAAATTTAAAAAAAATATTAGAAATTCAAATTTTAAAAATTCAAAAAATAATTTTCAATTCAAAAAAATATATTTAATTTTGCCAACGCTTTAATAAACTTTGGAAATAGTTTCTAAAAAAGTGTAAATTAATTAAAAGTCAAACCATTTTGACCCAACTGATTACAATATACTCTGCCTTCGGCAAGTATAAAAAACATACAAATCATACCTCGCTACGACCTCTAGAAAAGAGGATTTCTATATACTTCTCACTAATTACTTCAAAATCCCCTGGACAATCTTCAAATCTAGCCTTCGGAGATATGCCAAAAGGAGATAGTAAAATCCATTTAATGATTAGAACATAGCATTAAAAATATCTAGGAAGCCTTCATAATGATCTCACCAAGCTCCAAGATCAAGGTCGTTTTGAAAGTGTTCCCTCCATGAAAGGGGTCGATCTAAGCACAATGGCTAAGAGAAAAATTTTGACCCATGAAAAGATACTTAGAAGTATCAATCAGACTCCAGTTCACCAGGCATAAACCAAATACATCCTTCGTCCTCCCTTGTAGACAACCATGAAAATTCACAAGATATAGACTCCCTCCTAGATCTCCAGTCTTGTAAAGCCTCAACTCAGGGCATCCAAACAAGAAAAACCTCTCCCTCGTCATTGAACATTTGATACCAAAACCGTTCAATGCTACCAGAAACTCTAGAGGAATCAAACCGATGGGTATAATGATCAAATTGTAAGAGCTCTACCACATTGATAACTAAATGCATCCAAAATCTCATGAAAACAATCCCTTTGGTAGAAAAATACACTTTCTTATATCAAGAGGCCCATTCTACCACCCACCCATAACACTATAATATTTTTGTGGTCCAACATCCAAACCAGATGTGAAGATGAACCAAATAAAAAATGTTGATAGCCCCTCTAATTGATTTCTACACGAGAAAATCAAAATTGATTGCTCCTAATAACACTATTGACCCTCTCACACCCTCGACTTCTTCACTAAGACACAATTACTGCCTGATCGGCCCTCTCACACCCACAACTTAAAACTGTAGTTTACTAACCTTGCCTACCCAATGCCCTCTACATTCCCATACTCATGATTAGGGAGAGAGCAGAAGAATCATGACCAGAGTAATTATTGCACATGACTTTTAGCAGGGATTCTTTTCATTGCCCCATTTTCTAAAAATATAAATCTACTCTTGCTGGAAAATCCAATTGGAGTAGTTTATACCTGCGAAGAACTAAAGTGATGTGACCCACCCTCCGACGTTCGATTTCCCTCTCCAGCGTCCAACTCTTTCCCTAACGTTTGAATTCATCCTCTCCTCCTGTCAAGCCCCACTCTCTAATGCCTCTCTTCATTGTTGCCCCTCCTGTTCCTATCCCATTATCTCCCTTGCATTAACACCTATGACACCCTCCCCCACCCTCCATCAACCAAACCTACATTAGCTCTATGAAATTCATATTCAAACAAAACAGATGCATGCCAAAGTTTCCATTCTCAATTGTTCAGTTTAATAACGCCAGAGTTGTCCCGACCCTTCTCCCATGTGACCCATCCTCGTGGAACGTTTGATCCAAATGGAAATTGGCATCTACCCATGGTATTCATTCACCCATGGTATTTATCCACCCATGGTATTCATCCACCCATGGAATCTACCACTGGTATTGTAAGTGGCATCTACTCATAGTATTCATGAACCCATGGTATTTATCTACTCATGGTATTTATCTACCCATGGTATTCATCCACCCATGGTATTGTAAGTGGCATCCACCCATGGTATTTATCCACCCATAGTATTGTAAGTGGTATCTACCCATGTTATTCATTCACCCATGGAATTTACCTGTAGTATTGTAACTAAATAAGACTATAAGTAACAAGTCACATTTTGTAAAAGGACAGATTGTCCATCACAATGTATCTTTTACAATTATTCTCTATTTTAATAATAAAAAAATTCTTTGTGGTTTTATTTACTGTGTGTTCTCCTATTTTCTTCTGGCATTTCAATTTTTTAGATCTTGGGGGCCTCCCCCCAAGATCCAGACCAATGGTATCGGATTCAGGTTACGGCTCCATCGGACTAAGGGTTGACACATATTTCAGTTTCAAATTTTTTCAGCAATCTTCAACAAACTTCATGCATATGCTATGACCTCCACATAGCACTTTCTTGGGCAAAGTGGGAATATTTTTTTTTCATTTTTTTGCAAGAATTTTTTGGGCGGAGAGTTTGCAGATCAAATCTGAAACTTTTGGTGAGAAAATTACAAAATACAAATAATAGATCTAGATTCCTTGCGAAAAAAATACCCAAATTCAAAAAAAAAAAATTGGTCGAATTAGAGTCCAGATGAGGGAGATACCATTGATTTTAAATCAGCTATGTTGCATAAATTTTTCTGACTACAATTCATGGCCGACTCCTCTCCTATCATTTTTTGCAATTTTTGTGCATCATTTCAGAAAAATCGATTGTAGATATGAGCTCCTCTTGAAAAATCACCCAATTTCAAAAAACAAATTAGTCGAATCGAAGTTTGGATGAGGGAGATATCGTTGATTTAAAATCAACTATTTTTTATGAACTTTTGTGACAGCGGGACAGTTGCAGCACAAATCTAAGTTTCTAGAGTGTCTAGATAGAGATTTCAATCTTAATAGAAGATGTAGAATGGTCATTATATTTCCAAAACCAAGTTATAATAAATATTCTGAGTTATATTGACCGAGTTATGCCCATTTTAAATTAGTTTTTATATCTAGAGCAGTATCGAGAGAGGGTTCCTTTGGAGATGTGTCCTCCCACCCCAGTTTAGTAGGCACCTACTTCACATTCATCAGTTTCAGCATAGTTTCATATGGCTTGGGTTCTTTGGAGGCATGTCCTCCCACCCCAAGGTATGTAGGCACCTTCTACTTCATCAATAGTCAATATCACGGTTATGGGTCAACCACACGAAATCCTTGTCATTGAAGTCCATTTGCTAGGTTGCACACTGTTAGTATCACAGTTGGTCAAAGAATTATAGGGTATCTCTATCCTCGGATCTTCGTTTTTCATGGTTATGGGTCATCCACAAACCCACACTTCATCAAAGCCCATTTCCGAAGCCACACATTGTCAGTATCACAATTGGTCACAACCATTACAAGGTATCTATGTCCTCGGATCTTCATTCATCATGGTTATGGGTTAACCACACAAAACCCTTCTCTTCAGTGGCTCTTCATATTCAATAAAGGCTTCTCAGGAGGGAACTTCACGCAATGGGGACCATTGTCTCTTAAGGAGGGAGGAATGATCCGAATGGAAAGTAGCATCTACCTATGGTATTCATTCACCCATGGTATTTATCCACCCATGGTATTCATCCACCCATGGAATCTACCCATGGTATTGTAAGTGGAATCTACCCATGGTATTCAAGCACCCATGGTATTTATTCGCCCATGGTATTCATCCACCCATGGAATCTACCCATGGTATTGTAAGTGGCATCCACCCATGGTATTGTAAGTGGTATCTACCCATGGTTTTCATTCACACATGGTATTTATCCACTCATGGAATTTACCTGTGGTATTGTAACTAAATAAGATTATAAGTAACAAGTCACATTTTGTAAAAGGACATTGTCCATAACAATGTAGCTTTTACAATTATTCTCTATTTTAATAAAAAAAATCTTTGTGTCTTTATTTATTGTGTTCTACTATTTTCTTCTGGCATTTCAATTTTTCGGATCTTGGGGCCCTGCCCCCCAAGATCCATTTCAATTTTTTAGATCTCGGGGGCCTCCCCCCAAGATCCGGATCAACATCGGTCCCTTTCTATCACCTACGAACTAAGCTAAGGTATTCTCGACCAATTTTTATCTCATAGGTATCACATAGTTCCACCCCCCTGGAGGGAAAAACGCATATTATTATTCACTTATATACGGGGCACTATATTTTGTTTATATACAGAGCACTTTGTGGCTCTTAAAACATATGATAAAATTAAGCAATATGATAGTTCAAACTCTACCAATACGTAAAATCTATGCTTTCTTCAGATAATCCAAATGTGCTTATGTTGTCAAAACCACCGCCCCTGTTATAGAATTAAAAATATCCCACTAGGATTAGACATGAGGTCATCAATGAAATATTAGCCTACACTCATTAATAGTTATCATATACATCTAAATCCTAATTTGTAAATATAGTACAAAATAAAATCTCACTCACCAAATCATAAAAGTATTGTAATCCAAAATCTAGACTCTATATGAAACCAATCAATTGAAACTGTGTCTGTTACCAATCCCAATTGATTATATTCCATGTCTCACATGTAAGGAGAAATATTAGATCAATTAACAAGATAATACACATTGGGGTTACTTCAAAATTTCACGATAGGTGTCACTTGATGATTAAGGAAAGCTTGTGACAAAATGAGTGCATGATCTATTGCTCACTAATAAAATATTAACATATTCAAGCTGCAAAGTCCATTTGGTAGGCATTGAAGTTAAGGTTAGGTCAATAGATCCAAAATTAATTATTCTAGCTCATACATAACCTCATAATTAGTTTCGATATTTCCTTGAATTTTATTTTATGGTTGGAGAATATATGTCATGGGTAACTATCATATCATATATTTTATTTCCATCATCTCCATTTTGAAGTTACAACATCGATTTTCGTCCCTTTCCCTCCCTTGTCTCTCTTTTATTGGCATGTCAATTTTCCTTTTTCTAACTCATTTCTTCTCATTTCCTTTTCCTGTAGATACTCTAAATGATCAATATTTATTAGCCCTCTACTCTAAGTTAATTAATATATCTATATAAGTCCTTCATATCTCTCATTTTTCTCTTAGTGTTGGTGAGGGGTGATGCAACTCACTTGAAACATTAGACTCCAAAAGACATCAACACATAGTTACCTAGAAGCATTACCATGACAAGTAATCAATATGGAATTCTTTGCATATGTAATCTCTCTTTTAGCAAAGAGAATTAAGTACATGTTTATGAATGGAAGTGGCATTGGTTACTATAGAGACACACCTATAGCCAAAGAAATTTCTTTTAGATCACTTCCCCAAGAAAGGTAGGAATTCAAATGGACACAATGCTTCTTAATCTTGGATCAAATTAAGCATTAATGGAAATTTCTATCTTGCGCTGCACTCATCTGATAATTAGATTATTTAGTTTCTAGGTGTTCACTCAACATTGAGGCTTTCAATGTCACTTCCTTCCCTCAAGTGGTCATACACACAATTACTCTGGCACTTGAGCATTCCTACTTCTATGAGAGACTTTTTTAGCATAAAAAAATGCTTTCATGTTGCACACCATTGTATGATGACGAACTATGTATCATTAGGTGGGTGCACTTAATTTATGCGCACTTCCTATTCTATCCAATCTCTCCTATGACAAACATACATGAACACAAACATAAAACCAATAACTCATGACTATTTGGTAATGTTCACACACTTCTGCTTATGGCATAATATCTCCAAATTTTCACAGTACACACGACTTTTTTCACAAAAATCCGAACCCTTTGTCTTTTCTTTTCATATATTATATATCAAAAGGTATTACACTTTAAGATCCATAATATCTGGAAAAAAAACCATAAAATGTTACAATATTTTTATGATTGTATTTACAAATCAAATTTTATCCCTGAATCTAGACATAAATTGGAAAGGTATTCTGAAAACTGAACTGGAGATGGATGTTGCTTCCCATGTTTTCAAAATTGTTGCCTTGTCTACAAAGACATCTTCAGGCATGTTCAATTGTCCATGGCCTATGCTACTTCAGCCAACAAACTCAACTTGTCCTATCTTTCCATTTCTCTATTAATCCTTCTACTATGCTTCTGTGGGGTTCTAACAGTTGCTATGGTTTCAGGCTTTTTCTCTTTGGATGTAGCAAGTCCCTCCTCGTCATGAATAACAATGGGTTCCTTTAATCTAGGATTTAACCTAGCTTTGAATTTTAACCTCAATTTATTTGTGGGTCTAGTTTGTGGCCTCCTCAAATACTTTGTTCTCTGGCTCGATTATTCATGGCCCTTGCTCTCAACTTCTTTCCTTTCTTGGTCTTCCTGCCAAGATTTTTTAGCCCTCGTTTTATAAACCCTAGGGTTTTTTTTTGGTTAGGGTTTTCTGCATATTTTTTAATAGCTTGTTGGATGCTTTCATCTTGTGTAGTTAGGGCTTTCCTCTTTTTTTGTCTTATAGAGAAATGGTGTGTCACTACTCTTCTCCTTCGTTGTTGGGCTTGCTTTCTTAACTCATGGATATACAGTATCTGGAGCAAACCATGATGATAGAAATCATGTGGGTGAAAAATATTTTTATTCCTAACAATTTGACCATTTTAATTAGACTTTGATGCAAGTATAAAGGCAGGTTCATTTTCTTAAAACCGACCAAGTGCATGATAAATCTCATATGATACAAGAAAATTTTGGAGAACCTTCCATCACATGTTAAAAAAAACTAAACCATCCTCATAACATGAACCCACTCTGGCTTCAAAATATTGTGGTGAATATCAATGCTCCAACATGGGTCATGGAAATCATTTTTCAAAAAGTGATTTATGTTTACTCCATGCACCATCCTTTTCTTAAACCACCTTTCTCCATCAGTTGGTAGTTTAGTTTCTTCTGCAATGTTGTCTTCCATTACCTAAAACCCTAACCCCTTAATCGTAGCACTACTTCCATCAAATGTATCAATAAAATTTAAGGTTAGTCTGAGGTCATACCCATTGAATAAGTGGAATAATTGCTCTCAACCCGCTTCTATGAACATTGGCTGCAGCTCAGCTACATAAATCTTGAAAAGTGTTGCCCCATCTAGCTCATACTGCTTCAGGTTCCCACTCTTTCCCATCGTTCCTCTAACGACATGTCCTAAGAATTCACCACTGAAATATCCTCCCCGATTTCTAAAAACTAACTTTATGTGCATCATCTCAAGATAAGTTACCACTGCCTAAAAATAGATTTGGAATAAAACACCTCCCTTTCATACCATCTAACCATTCCTCATTCACTATTTTCATCCGCTTTTCATGATCCTTTAGTATCTATCTTAACAAAAGTTTAATGTTTAATTTATTAAACATCACTTTATTGACCTCGTAACTTTAATAATTATGTTTTTTCAAGGTTCCAAAACTATAACTTTGCATTAACACTTCAATCTCATCATTTTATAGCATTGATGTAGGCGTTGGAAAATGATTTTCCAGCACTCCTGTAGGCATTGGAAAATGATTTTCCAACATTTTTCTGAAAGGAGGTTCGAAATTTTTTCTAGAAATGTAAGTTGTAACATTACCAATTAAATGGATGTTTGACTAACCTGAAATGTAGGGTATGACCTAACCCTTGCAGCTTTACAAGCAGTAACCCAAATACTTTAAGACCTTGAAATAAATTCTTTTCCACTAAGTTTGGTTTTTGCTTCATGGAAAACAACGTTCATTTCCTTAAGATCTAAGGATCTCTCTTATGTTTAGTTGTGGTCGTCCATTCAAAAGGAGTGAAAACTTTGGTTTTATAATGTTTCTCGTTATAATATTAAATCCAACTTGTTTTGGTTTCCCTTAAAGAAAGATAGAATACTTGAAAGAGTGGTAAATCCCATGAATGGCATGCCCATCTTTGAATATCTCAAAGTTTGGTTTGCACCGATTAATATTCCTCGAGCAATTTTGAATAATTGTTCAGTGAGATTATTACTTTGGATTTTGCAAAAATTTGATGAATATGCCTTTAGGTTTATAACTTTAACACATTAAATTTCAAATTGTGATATGCAAAAGTCAGATGATTACATGATACTCTCTATCTTGAGCTTCATGATAGGTGATATTCACCTTCTTAAATTTGATACTCAAATATTTTCAATTTTGCGTCGAAATCTGTGAAACCAAGAAATCCTTATATTGTAATTTTCATGGTTCAAATTGTAATTTTAATATAGATTTAGACTACTCACAAACCTCTAAGATCACAATTATAAGGTGGAAAGATTGTAAACTTGCAATTCTGACATTTAAACTGTTGGATTAAAGCAAAAATATGCCTTCAAAAGAACTGTAAAATCCGTGCCAATTAGAAATCTTCAAAAAAAAACTATGGGGAAAAATGGTAGTTTGAATCTATAGCTTGGTGGTTATATTCAATGCCTTCTGAGTTTTCTGAATAATTGCATTCGATATATGTGGTTTACCTTTAAAATTCTTTAAACAATTAGATGATAATTGTCATCCTTTCCAACTTGGGTGATTAATATTGTGTTTTGTTTATGCTTTTTACTTTAGATGAGTTGAGAAAATGTAAAATATATCTTGTCAAAGTTGATATTTCCAAAGGAAGAAAATTAAAAAGGAAAGGAAATACATTGAATCGTGGATGGTATACATTTGATAATATTACATTAAAAAATTAATAAAATTATTCACCTTGCAAGGAATAAAAGAGATGTAGTATAGTTTTGTTTTTGTTGGTTATTTTTGTTGGTTAATTTTGTTTAAAATTTAGTAAGAATTTTTTGGAATTGTAAATTTCAATATATGATATTTAAGTATTTTAGAGATTTTTCATATTACTCAATTTATTAATATATTCAAAATCACATTTTAACAACTACAATTCACTATTTTGCCAAAAATTATATCTCCAAAAACAACAAAACATCTCAAAATTAAACTACTCCAAAAACAAAAAAAGAAGTTGTTTTTCAATAATATGGATAGAGCAGGGGTGATGAATTTTCTCTTCTTGGAATGGTTTGCATTGGAACTGGGGTTTGTTTATTAAATTTCCCCATTGATGTGTAAAAATTGTAAATTTAGCTGTGAAGGATTAAAAAAATTCTAAATTTAAATTAGGAAGATGAATTCAACAACCTCAAAAACCCAAATTAATGTGGGCTACAATGGTACCCAACATGAAAGGTAATGTAAAAAATAAATAGCCATTCAATGACCCATATATACAAATTACTGGTTAAAAGTATCGATAAGAAATCTAATCAACAAAACAATATTTTCAACAAAAGGATCAAGACTAGTTCCATTTGCAAAAGAATGGCCCTAAGTGTCTTCCAGTGGGTTACCTATTCACAATACTCAGAAATTTGTGTTTATAGGGTAGATAATAGAGATATTTCCATCATTGAAGCACATTCTAGAGTTGTTCCAAGGATCGTCATTCAAATCTACATGAGATTTATTTATGAATACATTCCCAAACAAATTTAGAGCTTAGCGCAATTTCTATGTCCATTATGCACATTTATCTTATTCTATACATATCAAGAAACATAGAAGAGTCATCTCCCCTTTGTGTTATTTCTTTGCAAGCCAAAGTGCAATATTTTGAACATGATGTGAGGGAGTTGGGTTCATTGAATTTTTTACTTGTAAATGTTCATTGGGACAATAGGTTTCCTAATATGTTTCCACATTTTTTGTAGATTGTGAGACAAAATGGAAAAGAAATGGAAGACTATAATGGGCCTTGAGGTGCAATACCCTAAAGAGAAAATCATATTTTCTAGTAAATATTTCATCTAGTTCAAAGTATCTAAGGCCAACATGAGTATTGATCGAGTTGCAAAAATTCTTGTACATAGATAGCTTGACTTCATTAAAGGAGAGGAAATGAATCCAAAGGCTCCATGTACCTTTGTCTGACGAAAAACCAAAACTTCAAACTTAACAGAAGAACCAAGCTTAAGGGGTAGCGCTGCCCTACGATGGGAACTGTAATTATTTTAGAAATGCCTTGTTTAGATTTTGGTATTAATAGTGATTTATTATTTGTAATATGTTTTGACATCTTAAAATTTGTTATGTAGTTTGCTTGCTCAAATGGTCCAGAGGACAATAGAGCAAAATGTACAACCAAATGAAAGAAATCATTTATGAAAAAGAGGGGCTACCAGTGCCATTTTATTGTAAAGTTTATGGTTCAACGCCTCGAGATAGAAATAATAACATACAACATGTATGATCATGAAGATGGGGAAGGATGGCCCTATCATGGCAAACATGACATTTCAGGTGATGCTAGGTCTCTACATAAGCCAAGGATTTCAAGGGACATGGTTTATTATGTAGAAAGTTGTTTTTTTCTACAAGTGTGAATTGATTTAGTTTGTAAAATGCATATTAAAAAATATGTTGACATAGATGCCACAGATCGAGATAGGGATTTTTTCTTATGCAGAAAATATGTCATAAACATTTATAATCGTCTGATGAAAGGAAATTACCAACTGCATAAAAAATATGAAATGAGTGTGAATCTTTGGTATGAAAAACACCAAAATGATTTCTTCTTTTACCAAAATCCCAATGGTGGAGATGCCCCTTTTATAGATGGAATACAAAAAAAATGGATGTTGGACACTATGGTTGAAATAACTTAATAGCCATGGATTCAAAATTCAATACAAATAAATATGGGGTTAGTATTTTTCGAATGATTCATTTAGTAACATTATTTTGATTATAATGATTCAATATGATTAATGGCATAAAATTAACTCTTTTTTTTAATATGACAGTATCAATTGTACACACTCGTGGTGTTTGATGAGCAACAAAGTGGGGTTCTAGTTGCATGGGTGGTGATGTCACGTAGTACATCACAAGATATATCACTATGGTTGGAGCACCTCATGCATAAGTGTTATCAGATTCATCCTCATTGGAAGGTCAATGCCTTTATGGTTGATGATGCATTGGATGAAATTATTTCTTTGAGGTAACTTCAATCTTCTTATTTGACATTGCAACTTGTATTCATTCTAAATATTTCTCACTTAAAATGAATTAAATATGGCAGGAGCATCACCAGGTGTGAAGTAATATTGTGTGTTTGGCACGTAAGGAGGGAATGGCTCAAAAATGTTAACCGGTTGGCCAGTAGTCCAGAAAAACAAAGGATATGTTCAATGAACTAGGCCATATCATGAAAAATTGTTAACAATGAAGTGAGTAATGCAATAAATAGATTTTTCACCAAATTTGCAACTGAGGATAAGTTCTTGGACTATTTCCACAATAATTGGATTTTCTAACTTAGTAACCAAAGAACCCACAGTAAAAACCATTTTTCGCCAACGTTTCAAATCCCAACAGGGATCCATCATCAGGACATCTTGAATGATGATAGTAGAAGAGCTTGAATGAGGGTATTAAAAGCTATTTAATACCCTCATTCAAGTTCTTCTACTATCATCATTCAAGATGTCCTGATGATAGATACTCGTTGGGATTTGAAACGTTGGCGAAAAATGGTTTTTACTATGGGTTCTCCGATTACTAAGTTAGAAGATATAAACCACAGAGGTCTTAAATCCAAAATGATTGGATTGTCAGTGATAATTTTAATAAGTTCACATACTCTTTCTTGTGTTTATACATTTTTTGTTTCATATAGAAAAGATATATTTACTAATTGAGTTTTTACATTTAAGGATGTGGGTAAAAGTTTGTCAATATTTTCCTCATGCAAATCAGGAGACAAATAATGGTGTGGAATCATACCATTGTTATCTCAAGACTACCTTTCTATTTGATCGAAGAAATAAATGTTCTCGTAGGATGGATTGGCTATTTTATACTCTCCTAAAAATGTTGAACCGTGTTACCGATTCAAGGAATTTTTGAAGAAAGAAGAATATTTGAACAAACACAAGAAAGAGAAGCAACTTGAATCGTCAATGGAAAAAGCTAGAAGAATTGTGGATAGTTATTGTAGCCCTTATGAGAGCATATCTCATGCTTATTGGGTGAGGATTCAAAGTACACCTGATAAGCGATATCTTATCACTTGTCATCACAAATTTTTTCACTTGTGATTTCCCATGGTCTATTTGTGACAACATTTTCAATCATGCCATAAAGGTAGCTTGGTTGTATTCCCCTACAATGAATTTAGATGTGTTCTTGGATCATGATACCACACCCAATACATTCAATGCCCCACCTTAGATAGTTATAAAGGAGCCAAACCTCAATGCAGATGCTGACACAATTCTCATGGTTGATAACAATGTAGATCCAATTGTTCAAGAACTTCAGTTGGCTATAGAGGAGTTGTTTGCATACCTAGACTTGTTGAGGAATATCCCTCCTACTACTTTGAGCAAGACAAAACAATTGATTGGTTTGGTTAAAAAAATGATGGATAATGCCAATGATCTTCATATAATGGACTATGACTTCACCCTTGGGTTGGGTTCTTATGATTCATATTTGAAGAGAAATAAGGGTTTCCTTAGCATTAAAATGAAAAAAAAAATAGAGGCAAACAAAGTGGAAACTTGGAAATTGATTTGAATGTACTTGAATCTTAATATGAAAATTTCAGTTTCAACATCTCAACAAGTGAGGTCGTCCTTGTTCCAACAATGCATCCTCTATAATCAAAGATAATTTCCATAAAGTGATAAGATCAACATGTTTAGATTAGTGTATACAGACATAACCAGTTCTTAATGAAGTAGTGTGCAAATGTTTGCAGTGGTGCAACATACCACTAGTGTGTTTTCTCATATGGATCATCCTCCATTGAAACATTCTTTGTTGGTTGACAATTGTCCAATTAGTGATTTTTCAGGTTTATTTCTATATCTTTGCTCTTAATTTTCTCTTAAATGTGTGTACTGGATGTTATTTAACTTGTCAATGTAGTGTCTGAAGGTTTGCAGAGGTGCAACATCCCACTAGTGTGCCTTCAATTCAAGAACATAGACGGATGCACCATCGATATAGTTATCACATCATTCAAGGTGCATTGGGTGGGATTCCTAATTCATGTAGTCCATATTATGATGTGTGTATTACTTTACATGTCATTATTTTCTTTTATTAAAATTGCATTGTTATCTTACAGATGCAAGAGATTCTCCTATGGATCATCCTCCATTGGAGCACGCTTCGTTGGTTGACAATTGTCCAATTAGTGATTTTTCAAGTTTGTTGCTATATCTTTGCTCTTAATTTTCTCTTAAATGTGTGTATTGGATGTTATTTATGTTGTTAATGTAGCGTCTGAATGTTTTCAGAGGTGTGACATCCCACCAGTGTACCTTAAATTCAAGCACATAGACAGATGCACCATCGATTTAGTTATCATATCATTCAAGGTGCATTGGATGGGATTCCTAACTCATGTAATCCATATTAATATGTGTGTATTACTTTACATGTCATTATTTTCTTTGATTAAAATTGCATTGTTATATTACAAATGGAAGAGCTTCTCCTATGGATCACCCTCCATTGGATCACGCTTTGTTGGTTCACAATTGTCCAATTAGTGATTTGTCAGGTTTGTTGTTATATCTTTGCTCTTAATTTTCTCTTAAATGTGTGTACTGGATTTTATTGATGTTGTTAATGTAGTGTCTGAATGTTTGCAGAGGTGCGACATCCCACCAGTGTGCCTTCAATTCAAGCACATAGATGGATGCACCATCGATCTAGTTATCATATCATTCAAGGTGCATTGGATGGGATTCCTAATTCATGTAATCCATATTATGATGCGTATGTTACTTTAAATGTCATTAGTTTCTTTGATGAAAATTTCATTGTTATCTTACAAAAGCAAGAGCTTCTCATATGGATCATCCTTCATTGGAGGATGCTTCGTTAGTTGACAATTGTCCAATTAGTGAATTGTTAGGTTTGTTTCTATATGTTTGCTCTTAATTTTCTCTTAAATGTGTGTAGTGGATGTTATTGATGTTGTTAATGCAGTTTATAAATGTTTTCATAGGTGCAACATCCCACCAGTCTGCCTTCAATTCAAGCACATAGACAGATGCACAATCGGTCTAGCTATCATATCATTCAAGGTGAATTTGATGGGATTCCTAATTCATGTAGTCCATCTTTTGATGTGTGTATTACTTCACGTGTCATTATTTACTCTAATGAAAATGGAATCGTTATCTTACAGATGCAAGATATTCTCCTATGGATCATCCTCCATTGGAATATGCTTGGCTATTCAACATCTCTCAAATTGGTGGTTTTCCAGGTTTGTTGCTATACCTTTCCTCTTAGTTTGCTCTTAATATCACTAGATATCAACAGTGGAGATTTATCTTTGTCTCCTAATGAAGTAAATCACAAGGGGCGTATGAGTAAAGAATAAAGGGTGTTAGCAAGTTATAATGGTTGGTTTCCAAAATTAGAGTCAACATGACAACAAAATGGATGACACATGTTTATTTTGTTCATCAATTTTGGTTCATTGAAGCTCTAATCTAGTTATATCAAGCTTGCAATAGGTTTATGTTTCATGTTATTCCAAATTATCATCTTGGGAACATTGTTCGTAATATAATATTGACATGCATATATTGAAAACTTATGATGTGTCTCAAGAGTTTATTATGTTGTGCAAGTCATTTACCTGACAAAAAAACAACATGCCAAAGAGAAAGGTTTGGAAATCCAAACAAATAATTTGGATACAACTTGTAAAAAAACATTCATCTATTATGATTCCCAGTTTGAGAGATCGACATGGAATATGCATAATTTTGTCAATAGGGATAGACTTTGTTCAGTAAATTTAACCATAAAAATATTGTAATAATCTATGCTTTCTTTCCCAGATATTATGGATATTAAAGTTTTGTACATTTTGATATATAATGTATGAAAAATAAAGACAAAGGGTTCAAAACTTTTTGGGAAAAACCTTGTGTGTATTGTATACTTTTCAAGATCAATATAGGTTGCTCTCTGCAGAAGTTTGAAAGGTTTCAAAGATCCATGTGTTACTATTTTCTTGTATGTCCTCCTTCTACATGCTTTTTCTCCTTTCTGTTGCTCTTATGTTCATATCTTCAGTATTTCAATATAGTTGTAATGAACTAGAATTCATGTTTGATTGCTCAGCCTCATAATATTCAAATGCTCTAAGTGTTTTTCCATCTAAAGGTTATAAAAATCATTGTGTGGTGCTCTCTTTTTTTAGATCAATCTGCTATTCTTCTATTACATCATGATTTTTGTCTTTCCTCTACCAGAGTGTTGAAGGATGTGTAGCTCTTACTCATTTTTGTAAGCATAAGCACACATATGAGTATGGGTATGTTATTAGAGAGGATTAAACTCTAGTGGAAGGAAGCCATCATTAAAATGATTTTTATTTTAAACTTATATTTTAATTGAAGCCACATTTTGCCATTAAAACACCTAACCATCCCAAAACCCTTAAAGTATGGTAACAAAAGTCATAACATTTAATGGAGTGTCTTATAATTTCCCCCTCTGTCATCCCCTGCCCTTTTCCCCTTAAAACTTCACTGAATAGAGGCATGAGGAAGAATCGAGCCCCATTTGTTTGGTTGATGTTTGATTAGATATTATGATATAGGAATTTTTGTTTGGGGGTGGCAGCGGGAATTCCGTATGTGTCTAAATATATAATATTAATAAATAAATAATTGTGTAACTTCTTAAGTATGGTTCTAGATTTATTATGAATCCAGAGGGATCAAACAAGACCAGGTGCTTAATATAGTTGGGGGGCTAAGATAGGTCTATGCTAATGTGATTCCACAAACATTTTGATTTAATTCTCTCTAATGTGTAGAAATTGACTTATTTTTGGGAGAAGAAGATACAATAGAGGTTTATGCAGTTGAAGCCTATGGTTGATTAAATTTTGTGCAGTACTATCAGCTAGATTAATTGAGCCATAAGTTGTGACTTGGAGAGTTTGATTAATCTACACCCAAAAACATAACAATTTTCAGGACCTTTTTCTCAATTACCAAAGTCTTGGAGAGATTAGTCAGCCTTTGCATAAACCATTCAATAGAAACAATGGAGCTTCCATTATGGAACAAACCCATTAAAACAAGAGATAAAAACGTTTTAATCCATATTTCCTACAATTTGAAAATGCCAAGGAAACAATGGAGTTTCCATTATGGAACAAACTCATTAAAACAAGAGATAAAAACAATTTAATCCATCTTTCCTGCAATGTGCAAATGCCAAGGAAACAAAACACACTGCAATGTGAAAATTGAGGCTAAACATGGATTGTGAGGCTTAACTTGTACTTCATAGATAAATTTCTAGAATGAAAACTTGAAGGTAAGGCTAACCCTATACTCTATGGATAAAATTTTGGATTGTCAACTTGAAGGTGAATATAAGCATGTATTTCATAGATAAAATTATGGTTTGCAGAATGAAAAAGTTGTGCAAATAGAAGGTTGAAATGTATAGTGTAATCCCCACATTATGTTCACTTTTATGCATCAGAAAATCATTGGATTTAATGTATTTAATATACTTTTCTTGCTTATAATTTAAGCATAATTTTCCAATTCCAATAAAAAACCTGACAGAAGACAATGGAGGTTGCCAGTTAAAGATTTTATGTTGTGTTTTAACTTACAAAAATAAAACACCATGAGGATAACAAAAAGTGTTATGTTTTTACACTCTAATTATGCTTTGTATCAAGCAATTCCCTCCAAAGTATAACGTCAGTTTCAATTTCTTAATTAGAAAATTTCTTTGAAGGTCTTAAGTTAATTATTGTACTGTGCTTGGGTTACCAATTGTAAAGCTACAAGGGTTAGGTCATATCCTACATTTCGTGTTATTAAATCATCTATTTAATTGGTAATGTTAACCCAATCACAACTTTCTTTTCCAAAGCTTTGCAAATCTCCTTCAGAGTGTTGGAAATTCATTTTCCAACGCCTATAGGAGCATTGGAAAGTCATTTTCCAACACCTATAGGAGAGTTGGTAAATGATGAAACTGAAGTATTTATCCTTATACTTTTTTTCTCCACTACTAATTCATATATTAACAACTATTTTAGTGCAATTTTGTTGTATTGATTCAACTTTTTACAAAATAGCTTGAGTTTCAAGACATTTTTCACTTTTGTAATATCATGTCTTCATGGATTTGTGCAAGTTATATTTATAGTCTCTAGAAATTTGTGATTACGGAATATCCAAGCCACTAAATAGATAACTCTGGTAGTTTTCATGTCTACTAGTGCACTGAGGCAAAGATTTTTGTTTTCTAAGGAAACTAAAAAAGTAATTGTCCATATATATATACTTGATCAAGACTATTTAATAATTATTTTCAACTTTTCACAAAAAGCACACTCATTTTGGAGGGTATGCTCTTACATCAAAATTAGACCTAGATGAAAGGCGGTTGACTATATATTACGGTTCTAGTTGTCTACTAATACGACCTACATTGACCTTCAATGATGCAAGTTCTGGTTTCTTGAGTTTTTGATAAAGACACTATTGAATTAATATTTCAAGCTTTTTCTAATCTTGAGTAGAGTTTAGAGGACTTTTCCTTCATTACCAGTACATGTATGGATCCATCCCATAACACAACTAAATTAACCAGAATGGATTTTTCTCCAATAGTGTTGTGTTCCGGGGAATTACATTCCCCAGTTAGGTCAAGTCATCTACAATCGTAGCAAGGGCTTTGAAAATATTGTCATTAATCTAAAAGGATATATGGTAAGACCCTATACAATCATTATGAATGCAATGCCCATGATGGCATCAAAATATAACAAGCAACTCTTGAAATGGACAACAAATGACGATAGATCATTTTATCTAAATAGGATCATATATGATGAAAAGGGGTGATTATATTTGTATATAATAGGGCTTTTCACATTAATGGTGTTAAAATTTTTAATCCCCTTCACTAATTTAAACTTTAAGTCTAGACATAATTGCCTCAATGCATTAGAAAAATCAAATCATTAACATGGAAAAATAACACAAAAGAAAATATTTATAACCTCAACAAACTTCAATTATTTATTCACAAAACATGCAAATATTACATTTCTCCATATACATGGAATATATCACATTTTTCCATATACTTGTCACCATACAAGAGACCCCAATCATTGTCGGTTGTGGAAAAATGGTACATTAATGGGTTCTTCTTTAGTGAAAGAACCCTACCATAAGATTTTCCACAAAAATGGCAACAAAAGGGCATTATCATAATGGGGACATATCTTGTTGTTGATCAATGACTTCTAGTGTAACAAATGATGATCCCATGTCATCATTGACAGCTCAAGACACTAGATGAGTGGGCGTTCTTTTAATTTCTGCATGGTAATCTATGTTAAAATATTGAAATTGATAACTCCAGCTTTTGGCTTCTTTGTAAAGGGGTTTCAGATTTTCCTTTCGAACTTGATATATTCCTTTCATCTGGTTGCATATTAACTTTGAATTTGTGAATACAGTAATATCATTGACACCAATCTTTTTTGCCTCTTTCAACCCTTCAACAAGGGAAATATAGTATGCCTCATTATTTGTAGTCCTTCCATGCACTTCTTTCTTTCTATGGAGCACATGATTTGTTGCACTATTATGAAGGACAAATTAAACAATTTCTCGTCCCAAATTAGGATAACAGGACACTTCAATGCACAAAGTCCACTTTTGCACCATTCTTTATGCTTACAAGAGCTAGAAAATAAGATAACAATAAAATCATATTAGAAATTAGGCATTTAAATTTTAACATTAAACAACATGTATTGCCAATAATAAATGAGGATTCAGTGCATTTAAGCATATGTTGTAGCAAAAACCAAGAAATGTCTATATTTCATAGTTTTTTTTTCATTTACATAATCTTGTTTGTATAGGCATATATGTTTGTTATGAGAGTTAACTAATAACCTTACCCCACAAACAAATCTTGTGGGAAATTTCTAAACTATTAAAGCTAAGAACATGACTCCAAGAACACAATAAAAGGGCTAAAAAACATAAATTGATGGAGACTATAAAACCAAGAAATGCATATTGCCAAAAAACCCATGGGAACATTACAAAAGCATAATTCCTTCAGCCATTCACAAAGGACAGTTCTCCAAATATTCATAAATAGAAAGCCAAAATGATCTCAAATCAAATCATAAACCTCTAGAAATTTTCATTAATGGTATTATGTGTAACTAATGTGATTAATGGTATATCGGAATTAAATTTAGATATATCAGATATATAAAGAATCCTAAGGAATCAACCTGTTAGCATTCATTTCTACTTTTCCAAGGGTAGTGGACAAATTCAAGGAAATTGTGAGTTTCCCATTATCAAAAGTCTCGAAAAAATACTATGTTTTTATGCTTGGGAAAATTCTTTGTCTTGTATGCTTGGTAAAAATGCTCTGTGTTTGTAATTTGTCTTTGCAAGTTTTATGGTTATGCTCTAATCCCCTAAAAACTTCATGATTTTCCCATGTATCAAAAAATTCCCTCCAGAGTTACTATTGTATTTACTGAATCAGAAATTTATGTATTATGTTGGGTCACTGATTGTAAGGCAGCAAGGGGGTAGGTTATTTCTTTCATTTCATAGAAAGTAATCATCCACCTTTCTGCTAATGTTGGACCAATGACAAATTTTTAGTCCAAAGTATTGAAAATGTCATTCAGAAAAGCACTGGAAAATCATTTTCCAACCCCTACATGAGCATTGGAAAATAATTTCCAACGCCTACAAGAATGTTGCAAAATTCTAAAACTGAGAAAGTTAGTGTGAATTAAGTTATTAAGCGTTGGAAAATGCTTCTTCATGAAATATTAAAGAGTGATAAGGTCATCTTTAATAAATTATACATTAAAAGCTTTGAATTAAACATATACTAAAGTTTTTATGAGCATATACATAAAATTAATGTTTGATAAAGTCGAAAAGTAACAGGTTCCATTTCCAACATTATTCCAAGGAAATGGTCTTATTTCAACGACATTTCAAAGCAATGGGGGATGGGCAGTTTAGATCCAATGACATTTCTGAGATGATAACAGCCATTTCTAAGGCGGTGGAGCACACAAAGTTCAATCAACATGTAGTTGGGTGGTCAGAGATAGGGAAGTATTACTATCTAGAAAGATGGGCAAAAGTGGAAACCTTAAAAGATATGAACCAGATGGAGCAACTCTTTTCGAGCTATATGGAATAGAGGCAATGTTGATTTTCAAAGAAGCGGGTTGGGAGCCTATCTTTCACCTGGTCGTTGGGTCTAACCTTAAACTCACTTATTATTTCATTGATGCTTTTGATGGTATTAGCGCTAGGGTTTAGGGGCTAGGGTTTCCAGTAATAGAGGAAAGTATTACGAAGGAAACGAAAACTTCAGCTGAGGGGGAGAGATGGTTCAAAAATAATATGGTACATGAGGTGAACCTTAATTTCTTCCTAAAAGATGATTGTCATTACCCTTGTTGGACCATTGGGGTCCATAGTAGCATTTTAAAACTAGAGTGGGTTCAACGTATGCGGATGATTCAAGTTTTTTCTGCGATGTGATGGCCGATTCTCTAAGGTCTTTTTATATCACATGAGATATTTGGTACACATGGCCGGTTTCAACAGGATAAATCTCCCTTTTTACCTGCAACAAAGTTTAATTAAAATGGTGATTTGTGCAAGAAAAAAGATGGTTTTACATCCCCATGATGTATAACACCACGACTTAATCCAAATCTTGTACCTTCATGAGTTAAACAAGTAGACACAACTGTCGAGAAGGAGGGTATTGGGACATCCATTTCCTAGAAAACATAAGAAGGAAAGGGCTCTGGCTACACAAGCCGATAGTAGTCAACAAGTTATTGTAGAAGCCATAGAAAACCCTAAAAGGAGGAAAATCCATAAGGTTAATAACAGGAGGACTAGAGGAGACTAGACAAAAGTACAGGAGAATAAGGAAGATGAAACCATGGAGGAAGCTGGAAAGAAGGGTGAAGTTCGTGAAGATTTTCACCATGGAGAAAAATGCTCAAGGAGGCCACGAACCAAACCCATAAACAAACTAAGGTTGGCGTTGAAGGATAAACTAAATCCCAAGCTAAAGGAGCCAATTTTAATTAATGATGAGGAGGAAGCATTGTTTGCTAGAGCTATGGAGGGGCTTTGAGAAGAATCTAAATCAAAAGCTCCAACAATCGCCAAAACTATGCAAAATAAAGGTAGAAGAATCACCAAGGCAATGACCAAGAAGGACAAGCTAAGAATCCTTGCAGAAGCAACAGAGGTTATTGAAAGCTAAACAAGGGAAGCTCGAAGTTTGTAACCCTAGGGTTTTTTCCAAGCCATATAATAGTTTTATTTTATGAAAAGGTTATGGGATCAATTCAAGAAGGTATGGATGAGAAAATGGTGTGCATATGCTCTCTCGTAGCCCAGCCACTTAAACAAATAAGGGATCAAATTTTGGTGCCTAGAAATCCAGAGATTTCATGCAAACAGTTGAGGGAATTTTGCATATTTCCAAGAGTACCTGGTTTCCAGTGATCTTTCCTAGATTTTCCTCCAAAGGACAACCAGCATCTCAAGGAGTTTTCATTATTTTATCTCAATTATATACCCAGGTTTTATCTAGTACATATTAAGTAACTAGATTAGAGATCGAGCATTATTTTAAAGAATGTATCATATTTTGTGATATTAAATTAGACCTATCTTTCCAAATATTGTGGACCTCAGTTAAAGTGTATTCTATATAATATATGAAGGAGAAGGAAGCAAGGTTCAAATTTTTCTCAAAAGACCTTGCGTATGTTGTGATTTCACCAGATTAATACAATTTTCCTCTCTACATATTTTTTAAAGGATTTCAAAGATTCTTGTGTTGTTGGCTCGTTGTTTGTTCTTCTCATATGTTCATAATTTCCAATTTACCAATTTACTTATAGGCATCCAGGCCAAAAAGTCAAACATGGGAAAGAGTGAAATATCTTCACCCAACTTTACTAACCTTAATATAAGAACAATAAATTTGTATAACCATGGGCACTTATACTGGTATGTCATGTTGTGAATAACAACCAATTTTTTTGTGTTTTACATGCTCTTTATTTGGTGGATTGGATTGTGAAGGATGAAAATTGACAAAAGGCTGTTTTCTTAGTACTAAATTACAAATAAAGAAAACAATCAAATATCTTTAAGAGATTTGCATGCAAGGGGCACACAACCATGTATACCTTGTTTCTTTGGTTAGATCATAGTGTGTCAGAGAAAGTTCAAATGCTACAAATTCCTTTTTCAAATTTCGAATAAAGGCCCAAAAAAGGATAATACATTGGGCATAATGGTTGTAAGGCCTAAGAGTATAGAATATTTCTCTAAAATTCATTCATAGCAATGCTTATAACATGAGGATACATTGGGCAAAATGGCTATAAAACCTAAGAGTATGGAATATTTCTCTAAATTTCATTCATAGCAATGCTTATAAATTGAGAATGTAAGAGATAAATTTGGTTCTCAACATTTTTTCACCAAACAAAAGAAGCCAAAGAACAAGTATTGAATCGTGGAACTTTTATATGCCTAGCAAACATTCAAGTCTGCAGATCATTCCCATTGAATCATGAACCTATATTTAAGTATGTAGATCAATTTCCTTAAATCATGAACCTCTCCTACAGTTGGAAAATAATTAGGTCTGGAAACCAATTCGACTACTGACAGGGAAAACCCTTAAATTATGTACCAGAAAATGAGCTTGGTGAGAAAACATTATGAAGCTTGGAAGAGTGGTATACTACATTGAGTATTAATTGATATCATTGAATAAGATTCACTTTCTTTTGGTAAAATTTACCAATTTACTTATAAACATCCAGGCCAAAAGGTCAGACACGGGAAAGAGTGATATATCTCCACCCGACTTTACTAGCCTTAATATAAGAACAATAAATTTGCATAACCATGGGCACTTATATTGGTATGTCATGTCGTGAATAACAATCAAAATATTTTCATTTGACATGCTCTTTATCTGTTGGATTGGATTGTGAGGGATGCAAATTGAGGACAAAAGGATGTTTGGTTAGTACTAAATTACATACAAAGCAAACATTCAAATATCTTTAAGAGATTTGCAAGCAAGGGGCAAACAACCACATATCCCTTGTTTCTTTGGCTATATCATAGTGTGATAGAGAAAGTTTGAACAGTACAAAATCCTTTTTCAAATTTCGAATAAAGACCCAAAAAAAGATAATACATTGGGAATAATGGTTGTAAGGCCTGAGAGTATGGAATATTTCTCTAAATTTCAGTCATAGCCATGCTTATAAAAAGATGATACATTGGGCATAACAATTATAAAACCTAAGAGTATGGAATATTTCTCTAAATTTCATTCATAGCCATGCTTATAAAAAGATGATACATTGGGCATAACAATTATAAAACCTGAGAGTATGGAATATTTCTCTAAATTTCATTCATAGCCATGCTTATAAAAAGATGATACATTGGGCCTAACAATTATAAAACCTGAGAGTATGGAATATTTCTCTAAATTTCATTCATAACAATGCTTGTGAATTGAGAATGTAAGAGATAAAGTTGGTTCAACATTTAAGCACCAAAAAAAAAGCCAAAGTGGGCGTAGTTCAGACTCAATTGACTCATTGCCTGTTCTTCTCATGTAATTGCTCTCATTTCATCATTTATATGTTCATAATTTTTTGTATTTTAAAATAGTTTGAATGAAGCGAGAATCCATGGTTCATGCCCTGTTTCATCATTTTCAAATGCATTACAAGCTTTTCAGTTTTAAAGTGACAGAAATCAACTAAGGAACCACAAGGAATTCCACCAAGGAAGGGAGAAAGCACAATTTTCTATACATTTTTTTGCAGTTTTCTAAATTTCACATGGATTTATTCAAATTGTAAATTTGAGTGTACCTCTGACTAACATCTCTTCGGCGATGGTAGGGGACCTTTGCTCGATCGACCAGAAGAACTGTGGCACTCTGACGTGAAAAATTTGGTTGCAGGGGAGAACTCTGGAGTAAGGCGTGCAAACGGGAATTGGAGCAGTTTTGAATTGTATTTCTAGTTAATTTTCGGTGGTGAAGGGTGTGGGAATTAGAGAATGTGCTCACCTATGACTCTCATTGGATGGTGAGGCCACAAACAAGAGAAGGAGGGGCCACAGCGCGGAGAGGCACCAAAAGGCGGAGCCTGATGGGAGGAGGAGACAGAGTCCAATGTCGGGGAAAGAGTCAGACGTTGGAGAGGGGAGTCGAATGCTGGAGGGTCGGTCATATCACTATGTTTAGGGTATTTTTATCTCAATTGCTGATTCCTCGAATATTTAGCAATCCGACAGACATGGGCGCAGTCAAATTTTTTACCACGCTCATGTTCGTTTGATATCCAAATATTTGGGGAATCAACAATCGAGATAAGCTCAGGGCTATGTTTATTCGCAAGCATAGACTACTCCCATCCAATTTACCACAATATTGTTTGCAAAATTACAAAAAATCAAGAAACAAGATTGTTTAAAAATTTCAAGAAACGAGAGCAAATTCTGAGTCTCAAACCACTCGTTGATTAGTTGATATCAAACACATAGAGTTTGACATTTGGCAATATCTAATTGAAAAAAGAGCCTTCCATGTTCACTAATCACCTCCATGGTTTAGTAGTAGCTTTCAAATCAAAGTGCAGACGCCCTTGTAATCAGCCATCTTTTACATCTAATTGCAAATAAATCTCGGTATATCCGATGTTTTATCTGGATATCAACGCTGCTTCCTATCTGATTTCTCAATAATTACCACTGGTTTACGTCGTTTCTCTGTTATCAACATTCATTCATTCGTTGTTTGTGGAAATTGTAGCTCAGTTTCTATTGTTTTATTGGTTATTTCGAATTAAAGATATGCTCCCCCGCGGTCTCACTTCCAAATGGTTAGTTGCAATTCAGAAATAGGAATCTGCAGATGGTAGCAATGAAATCACACAATTGGGCAAAGATTTTACATTTATGTGATGGCCATAATATTATTTTGTGTCATGGTTTTGAAGGTTGAAAAGGCTCAAGGTCCAAGGAAGGTCATTTCTCTTTTATATGTGAGAAATGAAGTGGATTTCACTAAATATAATACATAAGTGGGTGGGTTTTTGTGGGTTGGTTTTTGTTGTTGTTTTGTTTTTCATAAAGATTAAGTGGATGGCTATTAAATATTTATGAATGTCGTTACATTAAATATATATTAAGTTGCTAATGATGAAAAGACTCAAGGTCCAAGGAAAGTCATTTCTCTTTTATACATGAGAAATAAAGTGCATTTGACTAAATATAATACATAAGTGGGTTGGTTTTTGTTGTTGTTTTGTTTTTCATAAAGATTAAGTGGATGGCCATTAAATAGTTATGAATGTCGCTACATTAAATATATATTAAGTTGCTAGAAGAAGCAAATTATACGTGAGAAATAAAGTGCATTTGACTAAATATAATACATGAGTGGGTTGGTTTTTGTTGTTGTTTTGTTTTTCATAAAGATTAAGTGGATGGCCATTAAATAGTTATGAATGTCGCTACATTAAATATATATTAAGTTGCTAGAAGAAGCAAATTAAATAGCTCAAAGTTTAAAAAAAATAGAAGGATAATATAAATATTGTCAGGCCAGGGTAACTCCACATTGAACGAGAGACAAAACTAATTGATCTTATTCATTAGGTAACTCATGTTTATATACAAAAATAAAAACGGATCAGTTCATCTTCTAGATGACTATCCAGGTCACCCATCCGTTTCAGATTAGGTGTCAACATTCCCCCCCTTAATCTGAAGGGATGTTGGTGAGTCCAAGCATCGTTCTGAATCTTTCAAGCTTTTCTCTTCCAAGCGCTTTGATGAAGATGTCTGCAATTTGCTCGTTTGTGGAACAATGACGGAGATGGATTGTTTTGGCCTCAACATGATGTCGGATCAGATGATATTTAGTATTGATGTGCTTAGTATGATCATGGAACTTTGGATTCTTGGCCAACTTTATTGCAGATGTGTTATCAATCATGAGTGGAGTTGATTGTATTTGTTTTACCTGCAAATCTTCAAGAATTTTCCTGAGCCACACAATTTCTTTCGTTGCTTCAGCTGCTGCCACATATTCTGCTTCTGTTGTGGAATCTGCTGGTACTGATTGTTTGCGTGATCTCCAGGAGACAGCTCCTGATCCAAGACTCATAGCATATCCTGAAGTAGATACCCCAGTTTCTTTGTCTCCATCGAAGTCTGAATCAGAGTATCCAATCAATTTGAAGTCGTCCACCTGTGTATACTTGATTCCAAGGTCTTGAGTTCCCTTCAAGTACCTTAGAACTCTTTTTGCAGCAGACCAATGTCCCTCACAAGGCTTTTGCATAAACCTGGAGAGGATTCCAACAGCAAATGAAATGTCTGGTCTGGTAGTAGTGAGGTAGATGAGACTTCCTACAAGCTGTCTATACTTTGTTGCATCCTCAAATTCCTTTCCTTCAATAGATGTGAGCTTCAAGTTTTGTTCCATTGGAGTAGAAAGGGGATTGCACTCTGTCATGCCAAATCTGTTTAACAAATCTCCAATGTATTTCTTTTGAGAAAGAAATATGGACTTTGGATGTTGGGTTACTTCAATTCCAAGATAGTAATGAACATAGCCCAAATCAGTCATTTCAAAAAAATTTCCTAATTCTTTCTTTATGGATGCAATATAGCTTTCATTGTTCCCTGTCATTAAAAGATCATCTACATATACCACAAGATATACAACTGTTTTGCCAACTTTCTTGACAAATAAAGTTGCATCATCAAGATCAAAATGTTTGAAGTTGAGTTTCAGAAGATGCTCAGTTAGTTTTTCATACCAGGCTCGTGGTGCTTGTTTGAGGCCATACAAGGACTTCACAAGTTTGCATACTTTGTGTTCATGTCCTTTCACAGAAAATCCTTCAGGTTGGGACATAAAAACATTCTCTTTTAGATCTCCATTCAAGAATGCAGTTTTTACATCCATTTGATGGACTTTCCAACCGTTCTGAACAGCTAGTGCAAAGAGTGTCCGGATGGTGGCCCATTTTGCTGTGGGAGCAAAAGTTTCCTCATAATCGACCCCTTCCTTCTGTGCAAAACCTTTTGCCACAAGCCTAGCTTTGTGCTTGTCAAGTGAGCCATCAGCTTTGTACTTGTTCTTGTAGACCCACTTGCAGCCAATTGGTTTGGTTCCAAATGGAGGATCAACCAGCATCCAAGTGCCATTCTTTATGAGGGCATCATACTCCTTCTGCATCGCTTCTTTCCATTCATCATGAGAAGCGGCTTCTTTGAAGGAAGTTGGTTCAAAATCTGTAGACAATTTCAATTCACAATCATAAGTAACATCCATATCAACAGGTGAATTAGAGTTATCTACATCACCTCCATCTTGTCGGTTTGTATTTCTGGTTCCTGTTTTTCCAATTTCATCAGGATGAACACTTTCAAGTGTCTTTGTCAGCCACTTTGGGGGACCTTTCTGAGATGGTCCAGGCTGTTCTGTTGATTGAGTTGGGTCTGAATCAAGATTGAGTCTCCCAATTCTATCAATTACATCACTTAAAGCAACATTTGTTGTTGGAGTGTCATGCAGGGGAGATTGTTCTTCAGAAGAAGATTCCACATGTTGATCTAGTATAGGAATCCCCCCTTCAACATGTGGAATCTGATTATCAAACTCTTGGAATGATTTCGGTATTGTGAATCTATCCAAGCGATCAAGTTGCCGCTCAACAACACTGTCAGATTTGGATGATTCAAGAAAAATGACATCTCTAGATAAAACAAACTTTTTATTTACTTCATCATAAAGGCGGTATGCTTTAGATGTGTTTGAATACCCCATGAAGATACACTTACTACTTCTAGCACCAAGTTTGTTTCTATGTACCTTTGGTATTAAAGCATAACAGGTGGAACCAAATATCCTGAGATGTTTTACCGAAGGAACATGTCCATACCACAATTCACAAGGAGTCTTGTTTCTTATAGCACTAGATGGACATCTATTCTTTATATATGCAGCACATAGAACAGCATCAACCCAAAACATTGTCTTTACATTTTTGAAGAAAAGCATGGATCGTACCATATTCAAAATTGTTCTGTTCATTCTTTCAGCTACACCATTCTGTTGAGGATTATAAGGCACAGTTGTTTGATGTTTAATCCCATGTTGGCGAAGATAGTGTTCAAATTCATTTGATGTATATTCTTTTCCATTATCAGTGCGAATAGACCCAATATGAGATTGTGCATCATTTTCAATCCATTTATGAAAATTCTTGAATGTTTGAAAAGCATCAGATTTGTTCTTCAAAAAATAAACCCAACACATTCTGGTGTAATCATCAATAAATGTCATGATATATTTATTTCCATTTGCAGAAGGAACAGGCATTGGACCACATAAATCTGAATGAATAAGTTCAAGCTTCCTATGTGCTCTTGAATGTGCATCATGAAAAGACTGTTTGCTATGCTTTCCTAGAATGCAAGCATCACATTGTTTATGTTTTCTAGGAATTGTAGGCAAACCAGCAACACCATTTTTCTTCAACAAGCGGAGACTATCATAGTTTAAATGTCCAAATCTAGCATGCCATAATAAACTTGATGGAAGTGCATCTTCTTCATGATGAGAAATATATGAGAAATGTTGTGCATGAGCAGAGGTTCCTTGCATTTTAAGAAGTCTTTCTTCTTCTATACCCCTCATGACAAGTGAGTGGTCAGATGCCTTTCTTACCTCAAGCTTGCCATCAAACATGTGAATGGAGTGACCTTGCTGGCGGATGTGGACCAAGGACAGCAAGTTTCTCTTGAGCTATGCGAGATATAGAACATGATCCAGAAGAAAGTCTGGAAGACCAGGCAGTTTAAGCCTGACTGTGCCAAGCCCTGATGGCTTGATTTTTGACTGATCTGCAAAGTATACTGCTCCATCAACATTATCAGTGAAATCTTCAAAAAAATCTTTCCTGTGAGTCATATGACAGGTTGCTCCTGAATCAAGCAACCAGTCATTTTTCGAAGAAGTAAGTGAAGCATTAAACAGATCTTCATTTACTCCAATGTTACATTGTGCCTCAATATAGTGAGCGGATTCAGGTTCTTTACCTTTGTCTGTGTCATCAGTTTTACCTTTCTGCTAATTTCTTCTCTGCTCAATCTTATCCCATGGTAGCTTGCATGTAGAAGCATCATGAGATCCATTTTGTTTGCAGCGAATGCAATGTAATTCTGCCTTTTCTTCTTGAGGGTTTCTGCCCCCCCTGCCTCTGAAATATCTTCTTCTTTCTCTTGAATGCATACTGTAACAAAATATCTCTGTTGATAAAAAAACTTTCCTTACGTTACAGCCTTCAAATCCCTTTAATGTTTGACAGAAGGCATCAGAATTTCATTGAAATATTATAACACTTTGTGCTTCAATACAGCATAAAAACAAACTGTGCAAATGTTCTGACTGATATGACTTTGAATGCTTTTGAAAACAGCTTATATAACCCCTTGAAAACTGCTTACAATACAATTTCAATAACTGAAGCTTGCCAGTATTTTGAATACAATGGAAAACTATAAATACCGAAAAACTTCATCCAACACTCGATTGGGAAAATAATAACTGTCCTACAAGTAAAAGTGCCACAGATTCTAGTAGTGCCTTTTTTTTATCAAATGAAAAGCACCATCTTTCTCAAGCCCGTAAGCTTTTTTTTACTCATCTGTGATAGCCAAGGCTCGTCCTTCAGGATCTTTTCTGAATTGCTGAGATGTCACTTGATAGAGACGGAAACCAGCTATCTTCAAAAATATATCTAAAGCAGCTGCGGGAGTGCACTTAAAAAACGCAGTCATTAATAGAACGCAGTCATTCTTTCACTACAATACAACGCAGGCTTCAATACAACGCAGTCATTCTTCAATACAACGCAGGCTTCAATACAATACAACGCAGGCTTCAATATCATCAAACATAAGCAGCAGTTCAAATGCAGTTCAAATGCACCAGGTTCAAACACAAGCAGCGTTTCCAGCGAAAATAGCGGAGACAATATACACTCTGCCTACACACATAAATGTAACAAGCCCGGAGATGGCGAAGGGGACGACGGATTGATACCAATACGATGAAAGGAAGAAGAGTTGTTTTTTTTTTATGTGGCCTTCGAGCCTTTATTTTCCGTCGATGGACAGCCCCCTCCGGCGACTATATGAAGCTTCCGAGTTCAGATGAAGAGCCCGTCCGGACCGCTCCTGCCTTTCACGACACGCAAAAGTTTTGAACGTTGAAAACCTTTGGGCAGATTGCTCCTCGCGTTCGTCTACAGACTTAATGCAAAAATTGTTGCGGACCTTGTCGAAAATTAAGTCATGTAAAACAACCCGAAATATAGAAATTGAGATCGTCAAGCATGCCAGAACTGGTTTCCTTTCAGGCTCATCCTAGAAGCAGTGAAGGAAAACGCTTCTATGCGTTCAATACCAAAAAAAACGACTCCTCACCAAAAAACGCTTCTACGCATTCAATAAAAAAAAACGCACATCAATTACTTATGATCTGAGGGCGCAGTCTCCAGAGGCGCTCAGGACAGTCATATAGAAGGACAGAGGGCGCAGTCTTCAGCAGTGGCAGTTCTTTTATTATAGAAGGACAGAGGGCGCAGTCTTCAGTGTCAGGGAATCGCTCAGGATAATGCAGCGCTCAGCAGGAGTTACACTATTTTGGGACCTGTGCTCTGATACCATGTCAGGCCAGGGTAACTCCACATTGAACGAGAGACAAAACTAATTGATCTTATTCATTAGGTAACTCATGTTTATATACAAAAATAAAAACGGATCAGTTCATCTTCTAGATGACTGTCCAGTTCACCCATCCGTTTCGGATTAGGTGTCAACAAATATAAATTTTCAATAAATTTAGGTTTCAAAGTATAATGGCAAGTGAAAGTATATTGGAGATTAGAAAAATATCTAATCTCATATATAATAGTTATAGGTTTTAAGAGGAAAAAAGAGAAAAGAAATAAAAATAAAAATAAAAGGAAGGAGAAAATCATGGAGGAAAATGATTTGTAAATTATTTTAGATATTTCATTATCTGGTTCATTAAAATATATTAAATTTTAAATAATTATAATGGAATGATTTTTTTTTGTATTTTTGACACACTAATAGACATGAAAAAAATACTATTTGGAATATTTAACTATTCTAACATATGAAATATACTATGATAACTAGACACACAGTGGATTACAAATATTTAAGTTGAGAAAAACTAACATTTAATTTTTTGTATTTTTAACACTTTAATAGATATGAAAATAACATATTATTTGGAATATTCAGCTATTGTGACATATGAAATATCTATGATAGCAAGGCACACAATGAAATACAAATATTTACGTTGCAAGAAAACTAACATTTAATAAAGGATTGTGCTTTCCGTCTTTTTATATTATGGAGATTACAGTTTAAAATACAAAGTTTTCCAATATTACTATGAATCTACGACAAAGTATGGTCTTTAACAATCATTCCTATACAATATGATTTTATCTCTCTATTTTGTTAAACTCCTCCACACTCTTGCTCATATCATGGAACACCTAGAAATTAATGAAAAGGTGAACACTCTTCCCCCCTGCTAGGTTTTTTATAGCTAGAATTAGTGTTGGGGTTTTGAAACCCTATTGGAACCTCCATGATGCTATTAGAATTCTTTAATGGATTCCTCCTTGTTATTAATTCCAACTCATAATTAAATTATGGTGACTTGATATGATTACCACTTGGACATGTGAGGAATATTTGGATCATTATCTTGCAGAGCCTCAAACTTTCTCATATAAACTCTATTTTAGGTACATAATAGCTCATTGGAAAGGTTTCCCAGAGAAGAATTATGTCAAAGTTATCATAGAGACAAAAAAATACATTTAAGGCTTCAAAAATGTGTGGAAAATTGATGATCCAAATTTGATAATATAAACCTCACCTTTAAGATATCACAAATTATAACATTACTATTCTATAGCATCAATAGATTCATATCACATATGTAGATCCATCTTCAATCGTTCCTCCACATTTTGGGAGTATTTTGGCCTCCAAAGCTTTAGACGTAGTTTGATTTGATAAGAATTGCAACCTCAAAATGAGAATTGTGGCTCCAAAATGTCATATTCTTTATTCAAAAATACTAAAAACAACCCTTGTTCCAAAAAGTGGTGCTAGTAGTAGCTCCCCCCTTTTTTCGCGTGCTTAAAATTGGGAACTCTTTTAAATCATGGCCTTATGATCAATAATTGTGGAAAATTGACCATGAACCCAAAAACCATTGTACTTATTAGAAACCATAGCCTTGTCCATTCATATGTAAAAAATCTAAAACATTCTTTAAAAAAGGAACCTAAAAAAGCTATTATCTTTCTTTATAATTTAATAAAATGGGAAAATACTCCATTAAAAAAAAATTGATTGGCACAAATTTTTAAAATAAAATCAACAAAAAAACCAACATAAAATAAAAACCCCAAATAAATTAATTTAATAAAGTAATTGATTTTTTAAATGCCAAAAAAACATCATTAAACAAAAAGAAATTTAAAAATTTGCTAATTAAAAAAATAATTACAAAATAATAAATTAAAAATAAAAGTAAAAACTAACCCAAAAAATAAATTATAAAAAAATAATAAACTTAAAAGAAATGAAAAATGATAACAAATGGGATCGGGATGGCAGTGGTTAGATTCTCAAAATCACACCTTGCTCCCACCAATGTGATATGTTGCTACCCCTCCCCACCTCTCCCTTGCCCCCTCCCATCACCCGCATAGAGATAGATAAGTGACAAGTTCCAAACTTGCTTAGGGCAAGAGAGTTTGGAACCCTTTGCTTGTCCAACACTTCGTGTGTGTGTGGGGGGGTGGGTGGTAGGAACATCCGATAGGAATCATGTGTGGATGTAGGGGGTGCGACATATTTCTATAAATCATTCTCTAGGTTTATGTTACGATTTATTTTTTATTTTTAAGGGTAGGAACATGCGATAGGAATCATGCGTGGATGTAGGGGGTGCAGCATATTTCTATAAATCATTCTCTAGGTTTATATTATGATTTATTTTTTATTTTTAAATTTTATTATATTTCATTTTTATTAATTTTTTATAACTTTTTCTTTTAAATAATATTCCTTTTTTAATTGT
Source organism: Pinus tabuliformis (assembly GCA_031772625.1). Classification (NCBI taxonomy): domain Eukaryota; kingdom Viridiplantae; phylum Streptophyta; class Pinopsida; order Pinales; family Pinaceae; genus Pinus; species Pinus tabuliformis. The sequence continues at coordinate 876,684,910 of CM062820.1, read as the reverse complement.
ATTTTTTTATCTACATTTTTAAATTTCATTTTATTATTCTTAATTTAATTAATTTATTTATTTTAAATAATGCATTTTTTACATTTAAAATATTTTTATTTATTTTTAAATAAATTATTTAAAAACTATTAAAATGATTTTTTCTCGTTGGAGAAAAAAATTCTAAAAAAAAATTGGAGAAACTTCAATGTCTGATGTTTCAAGTGAACACTTCATCCATCTTCAATGACCTTAAGCTTGAAAATTCCTGGAAAAGTGAGAGAAAAAACAATTAAATTAAAGAGGAATTAGTCGTTGGAAGGAAAATAATTAATTAATAAAAAGGGGTTTTGAACATTTATTCATAAATAATTTAATTTTAAAAAATTAAAAGTTGAATGTCCAAATAAATTACAAGGAATTAATAATAAATCAATAAATTATAACTAAGGGTGGGTAAGACCGAGAAAGGAAAGGTCATAAATAATTATTGAGTAATTGAGGATATTATTATAATGATAATAATGTACATGGAAAAAATATTATGATAGTTAGTCATTGGAGGAAAATTAATTAATTAATTAATTGGTTTTGAACAATTTTTTATGTGATAGCAAGACACAAGATAGTGCCCAATTCTCAAGCGAGGACGAAGGTTGTAATGAGGGGTCGAATCAATTGATTTGTCTGTGCATGCATCTTTCGAGAAAAATATAGAGGGTGGGACAATCAAAGTGGTAGAGGGACATGGGAAAATAACTGGAGCAAGTTTTGGATAAGGAGGTAAAGAGACTTAGGTAGATTCAACTCAAGTGGAACTAGACCAACCCTTTCCCAATTCAAAAAAAGAAACAACCATGTGCATAAGAGATTAAGGGGAGGAGGATGTACTTGAGGAAGGTTCAAACTAATGCATCGAAACCTTTGGATCATCTACTACTGGGTTCTCGACTTTCTCTGTCTCTTACATGTGCGGGTTTCGTCGGGCCTCTAAAATCACTATAGGATGATGTGAAGGTGGAGATAGCATTTCAATTATCTCCACATGCCCTGAATATCTTCGAAGGGTGCCTCCTTGTCTTTTGAAATCTCTACTTAGGGTGGACCTCTCTTTTCTGTATCCAGTGAAGGAAAGTTTCCCTTCTTACCTCGAAAAGGAAGAGAACAATCCTTTGCAATATGGCCATTGTTGATGACACCACCGACATAAAAGAGGAATACCTTCATAGTCTAATAGTTGGAGATGGGAAAGACCTGAAATCCCTAGCTCCATTTCTGAGACAAGTCCCTCATGAATATCAAGTATGACTAAGATTTGCGCCACAATCATCACCCCTGTGGAGCGAAAGGACATATTGGCCTCAAAAAAATACCCTAGTTTATTTCCAATGTCACAAAAGGCCTCATGGGACCAATGTTGCATAGGTAGAACCAACAAGAGCACCTAGATTTGAGACACGAACCTGGTTAAAAAAAGTTGCAATTTTAAGCATGAAATGAACAGGTGATGTTTCATCAATAGTTTTCAAAATCAACATGAAAATAATGATTTAATGTGACCTCTAAAAAACAAGAACTCGATAAAATTCACATTAAGTTAGTAACATTGTTTTTACTGTAGGCGGTTTGTGGTCATTCTAAATTAGACATCATTCCTTTTATATTTGATCATCATATATGTTCCTCTTAGGTGTTGCAAGACTTATAATTTTGGGCTTCTACAAATCTATCTCAGAAGGTAAGAAATCTTATGCATTATATATCACTATTTTCGTCTTATGATGTTTTGTTAGACTGAATATTTTTTATTGCTTGTTTATTTGTTATAAATGAGACAAAGATCAAGAATGATGTTTCATTTGATATTATGTAAAGCACATCAAATATTTTGTATAAAGTTTTGCAATTTGATAATACTTTTTTTGTCAGTCAAAAACTTTCTATTAATTCAGCTAAAGGTTACAAAATTCCTGCCCAAAATTTATTGGTCTTCTAGCTTCACTCCTATCGGATTTGTTGGCCAAAAGGGAAACACATAATCTAATTAAAAAGTACTAAAATTCACTAAGAATCCAAAATAAAATGGCCAAAATTACCAAAATACCTCTAAAATAAAGATACATTCCACCAACATCAAGGATTAAAAGGATTTACCTGTATAAGAATACCCAGTACTTGCCCCAGTAGATCAAGAGACCTGCAATCGCCATGAACATGAAACTATAGGTGTGCAATCCTTTCCTCCATGTAGTCCATGCACTCTTTCAATCTCCATTCACCCCATAAAAGTGATGCCAAATTGTCCAACATGTTCCACTGGTTTTGCTACAAATCATTCATGAAGCTTATGGCTTCCTTTCGGTCATCGTGGCGACCATGTTCCAATTATTCTAAAACTAGTATAATACGACACAACTGGGTGTCCAAAGAGTTAAAAAGGGGAGGGAGATCGAATGGCTAGGAGAAGGGGCTTGGTTAAATGCCACTTCATCCTCTAACTCTGCTTCCACTTCACCTACTCTGCCTCCTACCACAACTTTCCCTTGGTGCTTCGCTCGTTCCCCCACGGACCTAACCCCCTTTTTGCTCTACCTCATTATATAAACATTTTCAACCTGACTCCAACATGATTAAAGTCACACCTTGTCTCCAGCACTACACAGAGGTTCAATAATACTTGAATTATTCTAGAACCCGTTTTGAAATTACCCCAATACCAAACCCATCACTCTCTTAAAGGAGGCAGTGTGAAAATTCCTTGAATGTAAAAACTGGAGTTTAATCTTCTAATAGTTAGTAGTTTATTTGTCTTTTGAATTAATTATTTAGAAAATAATGATTAAATCACCTGATGCATTCTTCATAAATAAAATATGTTGTGGAAGTAAAATAAGGAACTGAGAAATAGATGCACACAAATAATAAGATTGATACAATTATTTTGGACTAAACTCCGTGGAAAAATCCCTAAGGGAAAATCGGTGCAGTAGATGAGGGTTTATTTTATTATTTAGAAAATATGGAGAATTAGAATTCTTGGCCTTCCTGGCTTAGCTCCAATAAATTTTCACAGCTGGAAAATATACTAGGAAAATATTTTCCCTCACACCAACTCTCCTGGACCCTCCTCAACAAACCTGCACTTCCCAGGGAATTCACATAGTTGGACTTAAAATGCGCATTGAATGCTCTAAAGAGTTTGATCTACCTCTGGAACTCCTCCAGATGAGTCGTTCTACCTATCTCTACCTCTGAAAATAATTCACTAGGACTCTCATCACTTTATCTAGGTAGTATCAATTGAATCGATCTCCCTTCAGGCAACTTGCACTGTAGAAGTCGGCGTACTTGTTGGGTAATTTAGCCTTCCTTCCCTAATGCTAGAAACTAGAAAACCACTTGAGAATTTCTTCTTGAAATTCTCATTGTTGCAAACCCCTACTACTATCCTTGCCTTACTCGAATTATTCCCTCGTTGAATACTCCACACTGGGTAATTTGCATTGCCTTGATCTTTTTCTTCACAACTTTATCTATCTCCATCCCATCAATGTGTTCTTATAATCTCTCCTTGGAGCATCAACGACCAATATCTAATTCTGATTGACGCCTCTGATGATCTTAGACTTCATCAAGTCACTTTCTGGAAGTATCGAGAGCAAAAGTCGATTTCCTCAATTAATACCCACTAATTAATCAATCAATTTTCCTAAGTTAAACTTAATAACTTTTTAATTATTGATCAGTTAAACTTACCCCAAATCCATAAACTAACACTCCCTCTTACCAAGGAAGGTGTTCTCTCCATCTTACTTCTCTACATCTTGTAGCTAGACTAATAATGTACCTGCGTGTTCAATAGAGACATAGAGTAATATAGAGTGGGAGATATAGAGTATTCACAATGTAGTCAAGAGGAGAACTTGTGCCTAAGGCTGAAATACCGTAGAATGTAACTATCCCGTGCATAATATAAAAGTATGTGTTTCAGTGTTGATTTATGCGCCTGTGTGTATGACTGCATAGATAGCCTGTGTTTGGTTCATAAATAGTCTGAATGTTTCAGTGTTGCAGGTTTTGATCAACCATCAATCATTGTAGGATTGATGGTGATCCATTGATTAACGAAATATTGTTATATATGAGTGTTCTGTGTGAAGATAGAGTATGGCAGAGAAACTGTGGTTTTAGCGTAAATCCATCAAAACAAGCGAAAGATCAATGGTGTAGGCGACTAAGAACGAGAACCCTCGATCATTTAGATCGACAGTCATCACATGGCATAGACGCGAGGGCGTTACGCAGTGAAAGCAGTTTTCAAAGGTGGTAAATGGATTTTCAGGCGGCCACAAAACCATAAGTAGTAAAAAGGGGTAGTCACCCAATTCCATTTAGTGGAGGACATGTAGTAGCGCCAAGGAGAGAGGAAACTGCTTTACGGGCAGTTAATCCTCGTGCTACTTGTCCACCCGAAATCACTGTGGATCATCAGATCCACTAAGCGCAGATCAACGACGGAGGAGTGTCATGCAAGTTTGATCGAGCAGGAAAACAAATCAGCCGTTGGATCAGAGGATGTAATGGACGTCAAATATCACGTCGATCGGAGATCGAAGTTCGAAGGAGCAGCATTACGAAAATGGCTTGGGAGTGCAGAACCGCTGATAATTATGAACATGATTTTATAATATTTGAAGTCCAGCCTATGTGTTTCGGGTCGTGTTTTCCGTGTTTTTCCTGTGTTTTGGTTGTATTCTTATATGTTGTATGGTGTTGATTTAAAGGCTAAGGTCTAAATAAATGCTTCCGATAGGTTTGTGGCCCATAACCCACAGGCCTTAGGATCGAAAATTTGATATGAAAGGGGAAGTTGGCTATACCCCAAATTCTCATTTCATCATTTGGTATCAGAGCAGGGAAAGGTTAAAGGGAAGAAGATTTCCTACGAGAAGGAAGAAGGAGTGCAAGCAGAAGGAGAAGAAGTATAGTTGGTGAGTTTATGGTCTTTACTATCGTGCAGTGAACGGCAGCGGAAGGTGAGAAGACTTGCAACAACCTAGAGCAAGGAGTGCTCAATTGGTTCCAAAGAGGAGAGAACTAGAAGGACGCCAAAAGACTAAGCTTAGGAGAAAGCTTGGTGAAGTATCGTGTAGCAGAGAAAGATTGTTACTGCAGAGGTTGGTTGCAGCTCACAGAAGATCATGAAGGCATTTCCACTAAGAAGTGGGTAGAATTGCTAAGGACAAGGAGAAGCATATGACCAGGAGGTCATAAATTTTTGTGCCTCAAGAGTCTGATGCAGGAGCGTCTGGCACTCTTCATTGAACGAGGAATCCAAAGCGGAGAAGGAGGAGGACGTGGATCATCGGAGCTAAACACGGGACAAATCTGTTTAAAACAGAGCTTAAATGATGGAATGGGTAAGTCTCGAGAAGACTTGATTTAAATGTAATCTGCCATGTATGTGATTAGTTGAGAGATTTGAGGAAAGGATGTGATCGGATCCTTCACAATGATCTGATCCAATGTTTCCTTATATATATATATATATATATATATATATATATATATATATATATATATATATATATATGATGAACATGCGTGTTCAATAGAGACAAAGAGAAATATAGAGTGGGAGATATAGAGTATTCACAATGCAGTCGAGAGGAGAACTTGTGCCTAAGGCTGAAATGCCTTAGAATGTAACTATGTCGTGTATAATATAAAAGTATGTGTTTCAGTGTTGATTTATGCACCTGTGTGTATGACTGTATAGATAGCATGTGTGCTGTTCATAAATAGTCTGAATGTTCCAGTGTTGCAGGTTTTGATCGACCATCGATCACTGTAGGATCGATGGCGATCCATTGATCAACGAAAGATTGTTATATATGAGTGTTCTGTGTGAAGATAGAGTATGGCAGAGAAATTGGGGTTTTAGTGTAAATCCATCAAAACAAGCGGAAGATCAACGGCGTAGGCAACTAAGAACGATAACCATCGATCATTTAGATCGACAATCATCGCATGGCATAGATGCGAGGGCATTACGCAGCAAAAGCAGTTTTAAAATGTGTTAAATGGATTTTTGGGTGGCCACAAAACCATAAGTGGTAAAAAGGGGTAGTCACTCGATTCCATTCAATAGAGAACGCGTAGCAGTGCTGAGGAGAGAGGAAACCTATTTTCGGGCAGTTAATCCTCGTGCTACTTGTCCACCTGAAATCGCTATGGACTGTCGGATCCACTAAGCGCAGATCAATGATGGAGTGTCGTGCAAGTTTGATTGAGCGAGAAAAGACATCGGTCGTTGGATCGAAGGATGTAATGGACGATGAAGATCATGCCGATTGGAGATCGGAGTTTGAAGGAGCAGCATTACGGAAATGGCTTGGGAGTGTGGAACTGCTAATAATTATGAACGCGGTTTTATAATATTTGAAGCCTGGCTTATGTGTTTTGGGTCGGGTTTTCCATGTTTTTCCTATGTTTCCGTTGTATTCTGATATGTTTTATGGTCTAGATTTAAAGGCTAAGGCCTAAATAAACACTTCCGATAGGTTTGTGGCCCATAACCCACAGGCCTCAGGATCGAAAATTTGATATGAAAGGGGAAATTGGCTATACCCCAAAATCTCCTTTCATCAACTAACCACATTGTTGATGTTTGACATCTGTTACACCTCCTTTCTTCACATCTCACACTGATTTGACTCCCTGCCACTGGAAATCATTGTGAATAAGTCAAACTAGAAAACACTATCTATTAACACTGTGCATACTCTGATTCACCTCACAATATTTTTGTTATTCCTACGTTGTTACTACAAACTACTGCAATAGTGAGTCTTCACCTAATATCCCTCTGAAACCAAACTGGGAAATCTCTCCTAGGTGAAACTCCCTCATGGAAACTCACTCTAGTTGGAACTACACCTACAACCTGCAACTGGAAAATTCACACTGCCTCGTGTTAAAACACAAATTTTCTGCAGCTACAACTGGAAACTTGATCTCTATTGATCTATTGTGTCACTGAAACTAGATTTGCACTGCAACTGGATTTTCACTGTCCCTTGAGTTCTCTGACTTCAACTAGCTTTGCACTGTCTAATGAGCACCTGATTATGACCAACTGAATCTCCTATTTTCGCTCACGCATCTTATTGCAACTAGCATTGCATATGCCCCTCAAAATTCGATTTCTCCTTGCTGAAATCTTGACCGTCCTACTACTTTTTATGGTGGGTCCCTGTAGAAAATGTTTTGATCCATGTGAAAAAAAACTTGATATGAACTAGACTTCTTGTTGCTCACTCATGTACCCTGAACTTCCTAGTCTCTTAAGCATCATGATCCTCCTCCATCTAGAGGTATCACTGATATCAATGTGAGTTCCTGCAATCTAGACGTCAACTCATCTATCCACCGAAGTTTTTGTTTGTTACTGCCCCTTCTTGTCCTTCTTCCTCTTGGGACACTAGTTGACATAGTGACCAAATTCACCACATCTGAAGCATTTGACCTTCAATAGGTCCCTCTTTTTCTCACCTCCTTTTGAGCTTTGTCCCTAACTGGGACCCTTTTTCACCTTCCCTTTACCTGCAAGGGCTACATTTTCTTCGTATTCCTTCTCAACTTTCGGCCCCTTGTTGCTCCTGCTTATAGTTCCTTCAAGATAAGTCTTAGCTCCTGTTGAGTAAAGTCACTCCACTAGCATTCCTAATCTGGTATCATATCTCATCCGATGATTCCTTAAATCAAAGTTCATCAATCCTTGGTAAACCCATTTAGAGTTTCATGCACCAGCTCACTATCTTTTGGATTTTCTCCTACAATTGCAAGTCCATCTCGGATTCCATAAATTTTGGTGAGATAGGAAGTTATGCTCTCACCCTTCTACATCTTCATTTTCCTCAACGTTTGCTTGAGAATCATTTTAAGATTCTCAGAAAGATCCTAATATAGCTTCACAATGACATCCCATAAGTCATTTTCCATATTCTTATCTGCAATATGCAGGACAATGTGATCCCAAACCTTTTTTGGGACCATCCTCTTGGTCTTGGCCATCTCCTTCTTGAAGGAATCCAACTATTGTGGATCTTCTAGTTTTACCATGACATTCTTCACAAAATCCTTCAATCCATGCTCTTCTAGTAGGAACTTCATTCTGGATTTCTAAATGCAAAAATTAGAGGCTTTTTCAAGTCTATCTTGATATTTGAGTCCTAATGTGTCCATCTTTGTGAAACTAAAATAAATTTGAGATCATTAATGTCGTTAATGTCTAACTCCATATGTTGTCGCTACTACAACACTTTCCAAAAAAATCACTACATTCAAATTTTGGAGCCTACTTCACCATAGTAACTAGTGTTGCCTTGGTCGTTGAGTGTCGTTTCAAGTCATTTTATATGTTTCAAGTGTTCTTGATCATCCTTATGTGTCATCTCATTGATTAGAACATATTTAGTGCATTTCATGGTCATAACACCTTTGTTGTCATAAAATGACACTTTTGGTCGCAGTCGCACACATTTTTTTGTTGTACTTGGGGAATGTATGTAGAGTGGTGTTTTGATGACTACTTATCATTGTTCAAGCTTGTCTAATTTTTTTTGATAAGTTGGTATTTTTTGCACATGATTTCATGTCTAAACTCATTATGTTCGCCCCTATTCGATTTTCCAGACTTAGACGAATTTTGGTTGCAAAATGAACCTGTCAATGCTAGGAGTGCATGAGTGCACTCTTAAGCCTTGATCGAGAATCCTTCATTGTTTAGAAGTGCACCTTTTGCCCTCCAAGAGCACATAGCGCAATCCTCAAACATCTTTCCCCTTCCTTTTTCCAAATTGTGCCCTTTGGGAAACCAAGTCTTCCTTTGAGCGCACTCCTTCGACTCGAAGAAGTGCGCCCTCCTTGAGCGCCTAAGCACACCCTGAAAACCCAAAGCTTAACCCCTTCATCCTTTAGCAATATGCATTTTGCCCTTCTTGGCCTTTTGAGCACATGAGCACACTCTGAATCCCTGTAGCTTCATCCTTTGTCCTTCGAAAATGTGCCCAGCACCCTCCTTTGCCTCCCTAAGCCCTGCAGCCTTCAGCTTTGCACTTGGGAAGCTCGAAGCCTTCTCCTTCATTCTTTTTACATGCGCCCTGTGCCCTCCCTTGAGTGCCCCTTTCCTTGAGCGCATCCCGAAGCCTTGAAGGCTCTTATCTTCATCCCTTCAATGTTTTGAAGTGTGCCCTTGCACCCATAAGTTCTCCTTACCTCTTCGAAGCACACTATTAAGGGAAGAAAAAAAAATTGCATTAAAACATGTTATAATAGGAGATATTCGGGCTGATGGTTTCGCTTCATGAGTGATTTCAGTTACAGGTATCTCATGAACATCATGACAACCACGCATAAAAAATATCAAGCAAAGAAGGAAAACAAAGGAAGCAATGAAGAATAAAGAACACATTAAAGTCTTGATGATCGAAGCACCCTAAAGACTCCATAAGATCAAAGACCCTTTAGAGGGAGAAGACATAAAGGATCGAAAGTTGCATTCAAAACAAAGACATAAGTGGAAGACATGTCACCCATTGAAGAAATTCCATGTCATCAGTCACTATAAGTCCTAGTCATCAATAATAGTGACTTGTCATGTCTCATCACATGATGATGTGGAAGTTATGATGTAATGATGTAATCATTGTAAAGACAAATAAGTGGAAGTCCAAGAGTCATGTATGGACAAAAGATCCATGGAAGTCCAAAAGACATGTAACACCAAGAGTCATATGTAATTCCAAAAGTCATTTGGATGTCCAAAGGTTATAGAATTCCAAAGGTCATTAGGAGTTGGAAAGTCGAGAGTCCTGAGGATGTGAAAATTCATTCCTTAAGTTATAAAAGGATCCTAATTACTCATGCAAAAGACTTTTAACCTTGGCTTCTCCCACAAGGCATTATAGAGATAAATTTAGTACTTTTGGGGAGCAAGGAGTGGCTCTAACACTCCACTATTAGAGCTAGTGATGTTCATTGTACTTATGCATCTTGGAACATTTGCTTAATACTTGAAGCCTTTAAGCCAACTCATTTTCATACATGGATTGAGGATGCTTTAAGACTAATCTTTGAATTTTTATGATTCATGTTCGCTTTCACATGTACTGGATTAATTGAACTATTTCGATCACTTTGGTGCCTAACTTATTGGAAATGTGTTGTAATTATTATAACAATCATCGTGTCTATGTGAACTATTTCGCTTGACGTTAGATGATCCTTTCTCATTTGTGTGTGTCCCCATTTAGGTAGTACTATTACTTCTCTCTTAGAGGCTCACTTTACCTCCCCTCTAAATTGAAATAACCTTGATACATCTGCAATCAAACATTCACAAGGCACACTCTCTTTCTTATTCAAAAGCAGATGTGCACTTCTCTCTCGTGCTAACTGCTAAAACCAAGGCATATATTTAAGTAAATGATAGCTAGTTTATTTTGGATGGAACTCCTACACCAAACAATGTGAATGCTAATTTGGACATCATATCGTGGAGAACACCTGTATGTTGGTGGTATCCAACACCATCAACATTCTGGCACAAGGAGGAGGGCCACCATTTTTTATGGCTGATAACTCTACACATCCTAATCATTCATCCTCTGGTCAAGGTAGCAATATTTTGAGAACCATTCCAACTCCTATTCTTGAAGTAGGAGGGTCTTCTCAACCTAGTATGGATTTGGTTTATGAGGTTACCTATGAACAACTCCGTGTGATTTGACCTATAACCCATTGGTTTTAAAAACCTATTGGTTTACTCCTTGTTCTCATAATCTCCCGCATCAACCTAAGAAGAAAGAAAAAACTTGTACTAGTGTATTAGTTGCATCAGTGGAAGAATTTTTTTTTCCACTCTTGAAGAGTTAGAAAAATATTCTGAAGACACAGTTCAGCAAGAGACACTTCCACCCATTAATGAAGGGTACGAGGAAGATATTGTTCTTTCTGACGAATAACAGCCAGGAGTTTATTTTGAGTTCAACGACGATTTAAACGGTGAAGGAGAAGACTTGTTAGATTATGAAAGGAGGAGGAACCAAGAGATGAAGACATGGTTGACCAGGATCTGGATTGGATGGGCCAAGGGTCTCTTTCTCTTCCGAATGACCTTCATAAAATTCCCAGACATCCAGAAAAGTTGTTATCAAAGTTTGATCCAAACAAGAAGACTAAGGTAGAGGATCATATCGGCAATTTATATATGCATCTACGGATGTTAGAGGTGTAGTACGATGATGTTTCTTGTAGTCTTTTTCCTTTTACATTAGAATTTAGAGCAGCAACATGGTACCTGATAGTCTTCTTTTCAATTTAGTCCACATTTGGAGGGAGCTTAAAAAAAATTAGAGAAATTCGTTGATGACAAGACTCCTGCCATGTTATTGAAAGAGCTCAAAAACAGTAAGATGGGGGGAAAAGAGAAAGTAAAAGACTCCAATCAAAATTTAAATCACATATTGAACAAGTTTCCCCCAGGCACAAAACCTCATGATTCAATTAATATTGATTATTATACAATTGCCTTGCCCACAAACATTTCCTCTTTCATTAAAAGAGGTTCAAAGGAAACATTGGCACTAAAATTTCCAGAAGGAATCATCATGGAGAAAGACTTGCATGCTATTGGAGTTATTATAATTGATGATGATGAATCTAAAGACTCCAAGGAGACGGGTACGAAGTTTCATCCGTCTTCAGGTAAATCTAAAGAAAAGGATTTCACGGATATTGAAAGCTTAACCAAGACTTTAAAAGCACTCACCAACAAATTTTTAGAATTAAAGAGAAGGTCAAGCGAAACTTCTACTAGTAGCAAACCCCCCAAGCCTTTTGCATTCATAAGGAATAATAACAACAACAATCAGCCAACTAAATCTACCCATAGTTCAAACATTGTGTTGGATATTGAAAGTATGGGCATGGATAATTATTGCTCTTTCCACCAGGAATATCATTTAGAGAAAGCATGCCCACGGTGGAACCACAACATGAATGATCTAGACGCACACATTTTGGATTCCTTACTAGCAGATGAGCAGTCTAAGAAGATGGAAGAAATAGAAGAACTTGTAGCAGCTGAAGAAAGTATGGGTATTGGACATGCAGTGAATGCTTTTGATTGTATTCTCAATGCTGACAAGAAGAGTGTTGAAGCACCACCTCAAAGCGAGCCCCTCCCCCCCGAGAATCAAAATGTTCGATATAACTTGAGGAGCCAAGTGTCCATTTTTGAACAAGAGGTAAAGAGACAGAAATTGAAAGAACAATTGTTAAGAAGAATCTCACCGTCGGTCAACCCTACTCATATACACAAAGTAAGTCTGGAAATGCAACTGCTTCTAAGAACACTTCCTCCAGTAGTAAAAGTAAGTTCATCACTCTGGAAGTGTCAAATAAAGCTACTCCTCCAGACACTTCAGCACTACCTACCGAAGGTGAAACGATTAATTATAACATAGTTGAATATTTAAAGAGAGCTCGCACCAACATTTTCGTCTTTGAGCTCGCGAAGATAGCAAGCTAGCACAAACTTCTTGTCTAAGCCTTTTCACAACCTTTTCCAGGTGACAAAGCTTCTACCTCTCAAAAGGTGTATGGTAAGTCTTATGGTTCCCTTCAATCTATGGTTAATGGTGTAACATTAGATGTTAACACTCTCTTCCCTCCATTTTTGTTGAATTTTGAAATCTTTAATTACAATTTCCATAATTGTTATGTCGATTCTGGTGCATCTATGAATGTAATTCCATTATCTATTGCTAAGAAAATAAATGCTAAATGGGACAAAACCGATGCAAAAATCATTCAGTTGGACAGATCCCTTGTCCAAGCTATTTGTGAACTCAAGAATGTTCTTATTTGATTATTCATTGATCACTGAGTACACCAATGTATAAATATTGTAATTGTGGACGTCCCTGAAGCCTAGGGCATACTCCTAAGTAGAGACTGGTCTAATAAACTACAAGGGTATTTTGCTATAGATTGGTCACATTTATGGCTTCCCTACAAGGGTAGAAACAATCAAATTTAAGTAGACAGTGAATCATACATGACATACACTGTGACACCACTTGAGGGCCATAATGAGTATGTTGCCTTTTCTTATTTAATCTTAGGAAATTGTTTCTTGGAAACCGATCACGGGTGTTATCAAGCACAACCATCATCCATCCCACCTGATACACAGTTGAAGCTCCTTCCTTGTTCTCCAACTAGTGCAAATGAATCTTTTAATATAGATGTACATAGTAATGGTAATAATAGTATAGGAAGCAGTTTATTAGCTCATAATATTTGGACTCTATACTATTTGTAGCCAAAAGAACTCTGAGATAAAGAGACAACCCACCAACATTAGGAATTAAAAGGATTTACCTATATAGGAATACCTTTTACTTGCCTTGGTAGATCAGGAGACTCGCGATCACCATGAACATGAAACTCTAGGTGTGTAATGCTTTCCTCCATGTGGTCCTGTTGAGGGCCCCGAAGTCGGGTCAACAACAAGGGGGATACCCACCCGGTCCGGAACGTGGTTGGCGGCTCCTTGCCCGTTTGGAGTAGCGGGTCCGACTGGGGGTAATGGGACCAGTTTCCCAATGTGAAGGGTGTGCGTGTGTGTGTAGAGTTTGATGATATTAATCTAAAAGGTTTCTCTGAGCTAGTCTTAATTCTAACAGCTAAATTACTTCTATACTAATGTGATCTAATGAAGAGAAACAATACATCTAATCTACGCTAACCCGGGGTGTTCTCTTTTGTTATGCGATCTAGAAAGATTTCTAACAACAGCTGGTAATAAAGATCATTCAACAGTTATCAGAATATAAATCGATAAAGATAAACCATTCTGCATAAGAAGTTAGGCAGAGTAGTTGTGAACAGCATATCGCATAATCAGTTTTCTATATGTCAAGCATAAATAAATGACTCCACCGTACAGAAGTGCCAAATGGTAATACAGACATTCATACAGTAACATATAAAGAACTCAGCTGTATATCGCTTTGGGGATACTAGCAGAATTTAGTCAAGAGATAAAAGTACCATTTATGACTGATTTCACTAATAAACTTCAAGCAATAATGATTTACTTCTACTTGTTCTAATATCTGTTAAGAGTACAAAAGTGCAACATCAGTAACAGACATTAAAATGCAAACATAAATAAATCTCGATCCATCCATTCATCAAAAACCTCCCCTGAGGGTGCAGAAGTGCATGTTCTGAGGATAAGTTTTTTGACAGATTTCCGGACCCTTCTCCAAATGCCATGAGAAGGGTTAAATACTACTAACTACTTAATCTTAATTACACGAAATTAGGGAATCGGCTTCAAATGACCGCCCTTTACTAAAAGCAAATTTATTTCTAAAACTTTAAATCTAATTTCTGACCGTTTCTGTATATTCTCTTTAGTGCTGTCAACTGCGCAACGCTTTCCTGGGAAGAGTCGGCGGGCTGCCTTCTTCTTTTGCTCGGGAGATAAAAGTGGAAATAACAAGAGCTGACACCTCCTTCTGACAAACCAGAAGATATTTTCGAAAACCTTTCTCTAGCTGGGTGTATTCGCCGCGTGTATACTTAGCACAACCCAGGTTCTTCTCGAACTGATTTTGTTGTTGCTGTTTCGGTTTCCGGTCGTGCGAATGACTGAGTGGGTTAGGAGTCACGCTGTATGGACAACCCTCTATTTCGAGAATTGTTTCCGCTCTTTGTTCCAAGCTTTTCTGGAGCGTCCTCCTTCTTTTGCGTTTCTCTTTTTGCTTTACCCAGTCTGAGCTTCAAGATCTTTTGTGAACATGCTGCTTTTGTGCACCTTTGACTCTGAGTCCTGGATAGTCTAATTTCATCAGTGCCGGTTGTCTGATAGTCTGGAATCCGCGGTCCTGCTGCATGCGGCATTCGTTTGCGGAGGCATCTTCTCTCTGCTATTTAATTGGCGCTTTCCCCTTTCTCTCAGATGTTTCCTGCATATAGATTTATATCAGTTGTGTGTCTTGCAGTCTACGCAAAGAAGAAGGGAAATGAAAAGATTGACATAAAAGCATTAAACTCTAATGAATGCATAATCCTGACATGCATCATGACTTGACTCTTCGATAAATGCGATGCAATCATTCCTTGATACTCAAGCATGCGGTCATTAATTTTTTTTTTTAAGGCGCGCGCTTGGTCTTTGGGTTTATCGTGTGATGAGTCTTTTCAGATCGCAGTCATCGCAGATCGCAGTCATCGCAGATTTTATTCAATGGTTCATGGTGCCATAGCGTGACGTTTGCGATGTGCGATGTCGCATATCGGTGATCGGCGCTTCTTGGAGGTCCTCCTTTTAGAGCGCGTTTGATATGCATGCGACGCGATGAACTTCGCGTCGCTCTTTCGCAGTTTTATTTTTCGCGCTTTAAGTAATGCTTCGACCTTTCTTTGCGATGCGATTTAAGCCTTAGGGAGAAAAATCCAAAAATTTAACAAAATATTTTTTTGGGATTTTTGTTCAGGGTCCCCCCCTTTGCTCGACGTTATTGCTAATATCAAGTAAAGAGGGGGGGGTTGTTGGTGACCACAACAATGGCGATTCACTATGAAGAACCAGTTATCTCTGCTTGTTCTATTGCATTTTCACTTCCAAAACAGAAAAAATTTTCTTATGTCTAAATTTTGTTATGGACGGATAGAGTATTACCCCTTATCCTGTCAATGATGTTTCGTCACAACTTTTTATTTCATTCCGATTGTTTGCTTCCTCTGGGTTATTTCTTGTATTCACACCTAGACATTACTCAGTCTTTTCAAAGACAAAATAAGGTCTTCTCTGCATACTGGCTTTGTAAAGTATGTTCATTTGTCGTAGGTAGAGCCTCTGCTGCCCGCAAGCGTCCATAGCCTCGACAGGGTTACCATATTATCCAGCAATGATCCTTTTTCCTGCTTGAGGTTTATCTACAACATTCCAGAGAAAAATCCTTTTGACACTTTTCTTTCTTTTTTGATTTTTTTTTTTTTTATTCTCTAAAGAACAATGTCTTGGTTTGGTGGCCAAATTATGACACAGTCATTCACTTGATTTACACTTTTGCTAAACAAGCTGGCTCGCGATGAGACCCCTTGTCTTTTGATTGCAACAATCTTGAGCCGTTGCCCTGTTTTGATAGACAGTAGTGGCAAAGTCAGCAAGTTATAATATATGTGATCATGATAAGCCGGCTCGTGATGAGACCTCTTATTCTTTGAGATATAGTGTTTTCTTGGATTGTTTCTCTGGATGCTGCGATTTTCCTTAACAGGGAGGAAGTCATTGTTTTTCCTTAAGAAAGCTCTGGACGACAATAATAGAGTTTAAGAACAGCAGTTTTGCAGAGAATACTTATTTTGCTATTGATGATACTTTTCATTGCGTTGGCATAAAACAATTTTTTGCCAAAAGTTACTTTCATCCCAGATTTCTTTGTGAAGTTGAAACTAACATCATATTCAGGCTAAAGTTAACTCTATCTGTCAATAATAAAAGTCAGATTTTTCGAAAAAGGTTTACTATTTATACAAGTGAAATCAAAATCTGATAGAGAAATGGTATATTCTTCATAAATACAATTTATGATCATTCACAACCAACCTTATTTATATAATAATAAAAAAAAAAAAAAAAAAAAAAAAAAAAACTAAAATAAAACTAAAATTATCCTACAAAAATTAGAAGGATAACCTTCTATGGAAAATACATTTTGAGGATTTGTCCATTTACAGGCAGAGAATCTCTTCTGCCTGTCAAGTCCTGCAACACAAAAGTCGACGGGCCTATGACCTCTACAATCTGAAAAGGACCAAGCCACAGCTTCTGGAATTTCGTATGCTTGCCCTTTTCTTCATGTGCCTTATCCCACTTCAAAACTAAATCTCCCATCTGAAAGTTTTTTCTGGTCATTATGTTCGAATCAAAAGAGGATTTTATCAGCGCTTGGTGGTGAGCATGGGTTTTCTTGGCCTGTTCTCGTTGTTCTTCTAGCTTGATTATTTCCGTTTGCCTTAGTTGTAAGGGAGAAGTGGATACTTCATCAATGTATTGCACTAAGGACAAGAGGGAATGACTAAGTGAGTAGGAAGAACTGCTTCTCTCCCGTAAACTAAATTAAAGGGAGAAGTGCCGATAGAGGCTTTCTTTGTAATTCTGTCTGCCCATAGGGCGTTTACTAGTGCTTTATGCCAATTCTTTTGGTTTTGGTCGACTGTCTTTTTGATAATCCTGATTAGGTTCTTGTTCGTTGATTCAGCCAACCCATTACCTTACGGATAGTAGTTGGCAGAATACTTCAGTTTGAACCCTCTTTTGAGCGCGAACTCAGTCATGGTATTTCCAGAAAAATATGAAGCATTATCGAATATTAAGGCCGTTGGCAATCCAAACCTAGTAATGATAAACTGATCTATGAATTCAATAATGTTTTCAGAATTAGCTGTCTTGAGAGGAACTGCCTCTACCCATTTAGTAAAATAGTCAGTTGCCGTGAGGATATACCTATGCTGTTTAGAGGAGTGAGGAACGATCTCACCTATTATGTCTAGGCCCCATTGGCTGAACGGCTGTTCGATGTTAACCGGCTGCAGTGGCATGGATGACTTCTTTTGTTTTCCTGCAGCAGTCTGGCAGACTTGGCATTTTCTTACGTGATTGTACGAGTCTTTGAACATCGTGGGCCAGTAGTATCATGCACGTAAGATTTTGTGCGCGGTGGTTTCTCCAGCATAGTGTCCACCTGCTGGTCCATCGTGGAGTTCCTGCAAAACCTTTTCGGCTTCAGTTTTCTCAAGACATCTAAGAAGCACAGAATCATAATTTCTTTTAAACAGGACATCATTCACGAGTTGGTATTGTTTGGCTTTTAATCTCAGGGCTCTCTTCTTGATGTGATCTAGGTGAAATGGAGCATGCCCGTTCTTTAGGAAATAAATGATGTCAGCATATAATGATTCTGCGTCGTTTAGGCTTACCTCATACGCGTGTACCTCTTCAGACGATTCTTCGGGGATTTGCGATGCTCCAGCTAACATCTTGCAGAAGCCTTGGCCTCGAACGATGTGTGCCGGCTTGATCTCCAGGTCGTATTCTTGCAAGGCGGTGATCCAATTCGCTCTCTTTCCGCCCACATCCTTCTGTATCAGGAGATTTCTTACTGCTGGGAACGGTACTATGACCTTGGTATGGGCCTTTAGCAAGAATGGTCTGAAATATTTAATCGCTTTAAAAACGGCATATGCCTGTTTCTCTACGTCCGAATATTTCAGCTCAGCACCTTGTAAGTTTGAGCTAAAGAATGCGATCGGAGCTTCTACCTTTTCTTGATTCGCTTGAGTCAAGATTGCAGCATAAGAATTCTCTGAGGCAAACGTGTATAAGACAAAAGGTTCTGAAAAGTTTGGGGTTGCTAGAGATGGAGCGTTGATGATGGCTTGTTTGATTAAGTTAAACGCTTCGTGCTCGTCTAGACCCCATTTAAAGTTTGAATTCTTTTTTATCATTTTTTGTAAAGGAGAAATAATACGTGAAAAATCTAGGACAAATCTTTTGACAAAATTGATCTGTCCTAGGAAAGATTGCATGGTCTTTTTGTTATGGGGCATGGATATCTCGGAAATTTCTTTGATTCTGTCAGGTTCAATGTGAATGTCAGATTTGGACACTATGAATCCTAGCAATTTTCCTTCACTCAACGCGAAAAAAGATTTCTTCGGGTTAAGCGAGATCCCATACCTTAAACATCTTTGAAAGATTTCCTTCAAATCTTTGAGGTGGTCATTTCGGTTCTTGGAGTACACAGTTATATCATCCAGGTAAATCACTACCGATTTGTTGACTAAACCTTTAAAAGTGATGTCCATAGCCCTTTGAAAAGTAGCGCCGGCGTTGATCAGACCGAACGGCATTTTCCGATACGCGTAGGTACCCCATTTAGTTCGGAAGGTGGTTTTTAACTGATCATCTGGGTGTACCAACACTTGGTTATATCCTGAAAATCCGTCCAGGAAAGACATTAACTCTGAGCCTGCGACTGCCTGTAATATTTGCTCCATAGGTGGGAGGGGAAAATTGCCTTTCTGACAGGCTTTGTTGAGGTTCCGGAAGTCGATGCAGATTCTAATATCTCCGTTTTTCTTCCTAACACGTACCATATTGGATACCCATTTGGAATGTCTGACCGGGAAGATTATTCTGGCTCTCAACAATTTATTCAGCTCAGTTTTTATCTGACTTTCCAAGTTGGGGTGGATTTTCCTGAGCTTCTGCTGGACAGGTTTCTCGTTGTCAATCATGGGGATAGTGTGTTGAATGATAGAAGTGTTGTAGGTCTTCAGCTCATCGTAATTCCAGGCGAAGACGTTTTTGTACTGTCGTAGAAGACGGATATATGCCGATTTTTCTTCAGGAGCCAGGCCTTGGCCTAGATTAACGTTTTGCGGCTTCTCATCGGTTCCTAGGTTCACTGATTCGTAGTTCAGAGTCGAACTGTAAAGTTTGGCATTAGCTGACCTTGAACCGACTTTTCAAGTCGTATAAGTCTTCTAGTTTGACCACCGATTTGGGTATAGCATTATCAGTGCTATTTTGTTGTATCTGGTGGTCATGACAGTCTTCGTCGATTATCTGGTTTGAGTAGGATCCTTCGGAGGTGAGGAAACTTACGATGTCTGGGTCGTCGTTGAATACTCTCCAGTTAGTGATGTTGTCAGGGATAGACGGTTTAAAAATCAATTCTATCGAAAACCTATCTGGACTAAAGTCTTCGGAGGGAATGAGTCTGGAGGCTACATTAGCTAACAGGTCTGCGCTTGCGTTGTGAAGTCTCGGGATTGACGAAATATTGAATGCTGTAAAATGTGCAGTGAGATCTTGTACTAAAGATTGATAGTGCTTTAAATGACTAGACAGGCAGTGTATGGTGTTACGTACCTGTTTGACGACGATCTCGGAATCTCCAAAGACTTGAAGATATTTGACGTTGCAGCTGATTGCTTTGTATAGGCCTTGCACCAAGGCTTCGTATTCCGCTGTGTTGTTCGTGCAATCGAACTCCAGTCTGCATGTGAGCATGGTCTTATTTCCGTCCGAGCTAATCAAAACGCATCCTGCTCCCGCTCCCTCGTTGGATTTAGAGCCATCAAAATATAATTTCCAAAATAAAGAAGTATTTACAGGGTTATCTAAGAAACTAACACATTTTGAATCATCAGTCTGGGAAAAGTTTTCTACTTGGGACAAAACTGAATTTTCTAAATATGGTGATATGTGAGCATTGAAATTTCCGAGGAAAGAGTCTACCGAGTAGTTGCCTATGATGTTGCTGTTGTATGCTATGGCTTCATTCTCTCCTTCCAAATCCGTCACTATGTGTCTTTGGTGCAATTCTCGTTCAACCTTTATTTGATTTGGTTTCCCGTTGAAGGGTAACCACATGTGCGACCAGTCGGTTGAAAAGTATCCGTGGAGTTTCTCGGACCAGTCCCTGCTAAGAATCAGGCCATAAAATTCAGGGATGTCAGCCACTAGGATGTCGATAACTTGGCATACCTTGGGGTTAGACGACAGTCTTATGGTCACTTGATTCAGTTCGCCTATCACTTCGACTTTTGATCGATCAAGTTGAACTATGCGCACTGCGGATTTTTGCGGTTGAACGTTGAGTTTGGCACATATTGACTTGGGTAGAATATTGGTTGAAGCACCAGAATCAATCAAGCAGTTGTGCACGTTTCTGTTAAAGATTTCATAAGTGAGGAGGAAAGGAGGAGTATGAGATCTAGATCTCCCTCCAATCAAAGCGATGTCATTTGGATCGATCTTATTGATCGTGTTGATTGGAGGTCTTCCTATATTATGGGAAGCTATGGCTGTAGGTAAAGGCGTAGTAGGTACGGCGTGTAACTCTTTCATCATGATTTTCTGTTGGTGTTTCAATTTGCTCAACTCGTACAGGGTGATATTAGCCCTAGTCTTTTTCATGTCATCGATGATGTTATACTCCATTTCATCCGACACTATTAGTGTCTTTGATGGAGGCGTTTGCTCTGATTGGACTGGGCTAAAAGAGGTCGCTTTAGCAGTTGTTTTCTTTGGTGCGACCCTTTCTTTTGCTGCAGGGCTTGCGCCCTTCTGTTTTGGGATATTCTGGGGAGGATCAAGCTGATTTCTGCTTCGTGTGCTGACCGGAAGTGCTTCTTGATCTTCCTCTTGTGGGAGGATGAAATCCCACATTCCTTGCAGTTCCACCACTTCTTCATCGTCGGTCTGCGTTTCGATGGTGCTCTCTTCTTCTTCTTCGTCAGATTCCACGTTTGAGACCACGTTGGGTGGCTTCGTCTCCATAGGAGGATTTCTCTTAAAACTCCTAAAAGGCTTTCTTGGGGACGATTCTGCTACTTGTTTCCTTATATCAATCATCTCATTGGACATGGCCTTTAATACCTTTTGTAATCCTTCCATGTCGAAAGGATCTTTCGTTTGCTTCTTCTTGGTGTCTTCTTTGGAAGAGATTTTCTTAGATTTACGCTCTTCGATTGTAGATCTCTTTTCTAGGGCTACTACGCGTCTTTCAACTGCCAACGCCTCAGCCAAATTTTTGACTAAGGTTGTCTTGCTCGCCCTATCTACGAAGATGGCCAAGTTTGAAGGTAAGGCCGTGATGTACCATTTGCATATTACTTCCTCGCTGGGTTGAGAAGCAGCGAGGATTTTGTTGAGGATCTTGTTGAACCGTAAGTTAAAATCTTTAATGGGTTCTCTAGCCTTAGCTTTGAGATTGGATAAATCGTTGATCAGTGTCGTTGTCGATCTATCATCGCCGAATTTGGTGAGAAATTGATTTTGAAAAATGTCCCAGCTGGTGATAGATCCGGAGGGCAGCGAAAAGTACCATGACCCGGCTGTCCCTTGCATTGTATAGGGGAAAAGTCGGACCACGGCATCTTCGTTGGTAACTCCATTGAGATTAACAGAAAGCATGAAATTATTGATATGTTCTTCAGCTAGCATTCCTGTTTCTGGATTGAATTTCGGCAGCCATTTCTCAGGATGGGTAGGTATTGGACTTAGGGGTGGAGGCATTAAAACCGCCCCAGGGTTGTTCCATGGAGATTGGGCCATCGCTGAGTGACTAGTTAACAAAAGTGCATAAGATGATCTTTGATGTTGAGAAGATGGAGATATTACGACCTTCGACGATTGCGGAGGAAGGGTTGTGGGAGATGGATGAGTGTTTTGAGGCGACGACGTGGGTGGTAGACTTCGCGGAGAGGGAGTTGAGATGGATGAAGTGGATGAAAGAGTCTCTCTGTCAGACTCTGGAAGTGCTTTCCTTGCTCTTTTCCTAGTAGGGAGAGGGGTTTCAGTTGGCTGGATGCCAAACTTTTCACTCTTCAATCGGGTCAGGGGATGAGCAGGGTTGTACTGCGAAGTCAAGCTGCCTTTAGATTTATCAGACTTCTGGGTGAAAATAGAGAATCCCTGGAGTTTACGGATCAACGTTTGAACTTCAGGGGGATCAATAATAGGACGGTCTGATGTATCGGGGTGTATAGCAGCGGTGGATGTCCGAGCGACTTCTAGTTCCGAGTTTAGTCGTACTGGAGAAGTCGGGGAAGTTGGTGAGGGTGATTTGCTCTCAGAATGGTATTTGGATTTTGAATTATGTGCCATTCATAGCTCGTGCCCTCCTTCTAGTGCCATAAATGTTGAGGGCCCCGAAGTCGGGTCAACAACAAGGGGGATACCCACCCGGTCCGGAACCTGGTTGGCGGCTCCTTGACCGTTTAGAGTAGCGGGTCCGACTGGGGGTAATGGGACCAGTTTCCCAATGTGAAGGGTGTGCGTGTGTGTGTAGAGTTTGATGATATTAATCTAAAAGGTTTCTCTGAGCTAGTCTTAATTCTAACAGCTAAATTACTTCTATACTAATGTGATCTAATGAAGAGAAACAATACATCTAATCTACGCTAACCCGGGGTGTTCTCTTTTGTTATGCGATCTAGAAAGATTTCTAACAACAGCTGGTAATAAAGATCATTCAACTGTTATCAGAATATAAATCGATAAAGATAAACCATTCTGCATAAGAAGTTAGGCAGAGTAGTTGTGAACAACATATCGCATAATCAGTTTTCTATATGTCAAGCATAAATAAATGACTCCACCGTACAGAAGTGCCAAATGGTAATACAGACATTCATACAGTAACATATAAAGAACTCAGCTGTATATCGCTTTGGGGATACTAGCAGAATTTAGTCAAGAGATAAAAGTACCATTTATGACTGATTTCACTAATAAACTTCAAGCAATAATGATTTACTTCTACTTGTTCTAATATCTGTTAAGAGTACAAAAGTGCAACATCAGTAACAGACATTAAAATGCAAACATAAATAAATCTCGATCCATCCATTCATCAAAAACCTCCCCTGAGGGTGCAGAAGTGCATGTTCTGAGGATAAGTTTTTTGACAGATTTCCGGACCCTTCTCCAAATGCCATGAGAAGGGTTAAATACTACTAACTACTTAATCTTAATTACACGAAATTAGGGAATCGGCTTCAAATGACCGCCCTTTACTAAAAGCAAATTTATTTCTAAAACTTTAAATCTAATTTCTGACCGTTTCTGTATATTCTCTTTAGTGCTGTCAACTGCGCAACGCTTTCCTGGGAAGAGTCGGCGGGCTGCCTTCTTCTTTTGCTCGGGAGATAAAAGTGGAAATAACAAGAGCTGACACCTCCTTCTGACAGACCAGAAGATATTTTCGAAAACCTTTCTCTAGCTGGGTGTATTCGCCGCGTGTATACTTAGCACAACCCAGGTTCTTCTCGAACTAATTTTGTTGTTGCTGTTTCGGTTTCCGGTCGTGCGAATGACTGAGTGGGTTAGGAGTCACGCTGTATGGACAACCCTCTGTTTCGAGAATTGTTTCCGCTCTTTGTTCCAGGCTTTTCTGGAGCGTCCTCCTTCTTTTGCGTTTCTCTTTTTGCTTTACCCAGTCTGAGCTTCAAGATCTTTTGTGAACATGCTGCTTTTGTGCACCTTTGACTCTGAGTCCTGGATAGTCTAATTTCATCAGTGCCGGTTGTCTGATAGTCTGGAATCCGCGGTCCTGCTGCATGCGGCATTCGTTTGCGGAGGCATCTTCTCTCTGCTATTTAATTGGCGCTTTCCCCTTTCTCTCAGATGTTTCCTGCATATAGATTTATATCAGTTGCGTGTCTTGCAGTCTACGCAAAGAAGAAGGGAAATGAAAAGATTGACATAAAAGCATTAAACTCTAATGAATGCATAATCCTGACATGCATCATGACTTGACTCTTCGATAAATGCGATGCAATCATTCCTTGATACTCAAGCATGCGGTCATTAATTTTTTTTTTTAAGGCGCGCGCTTGGTCTTTGGGTTTATCGTGTGATGAGTCTTTTCAGATCGCAGTCATCGCAGATTTTATTCAATGGTTCATGGTGCCATAGCGTGACGTTTGCGATGTGCGATGTCGCATATCGGCGATCGGCGCTTCTTGGAGGTCCTCCTTTTAGAGCGCGTTTGAGATGCATGCGACGTGATGAACTTCGCGTCGCTCTTTCGCAGTTTTATTTTTCGCGCTTTAAGTAATGCTTCGACCTTTCTTTGCGATGCGATTTAAGCCTTAGGGAGAAAAATCCAAAAATTTAACAAAATATTTTTTTGGGATTTTTGTTCAGGGTCCCCCCCTTTGCTCGACGTTATTGCTAATATCAAGTAAAGAGGGGGGGGTTGTTGGTGACCACAATAGGTCCATGCACTCTTTTAATCTCCATTGACCCTGCCAAAGTGATGTCAAATAGTCCAACATGTTCCACTATTTTTTCTTCAGATCGTTCATGAAGCTTATGGCTCTCTTTCGGTCATCGTGGCGACCATGTTCCAGTTATTCCAAAAGCAATATAATATGTTGCAACTGGGTGTCCAAAGATTCAAAAGGGGGAGGGAGATCGAATGGCCAAGAGAAGGGGCTTGGTTAAAGGCCACATCCTCTTCTAACTTTTCTTCCACTTCACCTGCTCCCCCTCCTACCACAACTTTCCCCCTTCCTACTTAACCTTTCTCCCCCTCGGTGCTCCGCTCGTTTCCCCCGCAGACCTAACCCCCTTCATGCTCTACCTCGTTGTTTGAACGTTGTCAACCCGACTGCAGCATGTTTGAAGTCGCACGTTATCCCTGACACTAAACATAGGTTTTACAACACCTTAACTATTCTAGAACTAGCTATGAAATTACCATAATACCAAGCCCATGCCTCTCTTAAACGAGGCAATGTGAAAATTCCTTGAATGCAACAACTGGAGTTTAATCTTCCAGTAGTTAGTAGTTTATTTTTCTTCTGTATGAATTAATCAGAAAATAATGATTAAATCACCTGATCCATTCTTCACAAATAAAATACGTTGTGGAAGTAAAATAAGGAACTAAGAAATAGATGCACACAAATAATAAAATTGATATAATTATTTTGGACTAAACTCCCCATAAAAACCCCAAAGGGAAAATCGATGCAACAGATGAGGGCTTATTTTATTATTCATCAAATATGGAGAATTAAAAATCCTAGCCTTCCTAGATCAGCTCCAGTAATTTTTCACAATTGGAAAATATACTGGGAAAATATTTCCCTCACAGCAACTCTCTTGGTCCCTCCTCAACAAACTTTCATTTCCTGGCTAATTCGCATAGCTGGACAGAAAATGTGCATTTCCTGCTTAGAATAGTTCAATCTGCCTCCATAATTCCTCCAGATGAGTCGTCATGCCTATCTCTACCTTTTGGAAACTGGCACTGGAAAACCGGGTAACTCGCACTTTAGAATTCATAGTCCCTGCTAGATAATTCTACCCTATGTCCCTAACTTTAGGAAATGGAAAACCATCTAAGAATTTCTTCTAGAAATCCTCCTTGCTACAAACCCCGTTACTCTCCTTGTCTGACTTGAATTATTCCTATGCATTGGATAATTTGCACTGCCGTGATGCCTTGCTTCACAACTATGTCTATCTCCATCCCATCTACTTTCTCTTATAATCTCTCATTGTAGCATCAAATGTTGAAGAAAATGTAATTAGGTTCAGTTTTCATGACATTGTAATTATGATTTTTTGTAAAACAAGAAAATAAATTTATTATTCCTTGTTGCATGGGTTTCATGAGCAAGAGGTTTTATAGATGGCTCCCATTGAGAGCCGTAGGATTTATATTTAAGTTCAAAGAGTTAAAGTCATGAATAAGGAGCTCTTCATGAGCATATGTAAAATGTATACAAGCCTAGAGCGGCCCTCCAAGGGCAAGCACAATCCTCCAAAAACAAGCACAAAGAATTCTACAAGAAAAACGATAAGGTGAATATCATGTCAACCTCAAAATATATATATATATATATAAATGTCATGTTGGCTTATATCAAACGCACAATGGTTCACTTGTTAAAGTCGGCTCAAAAATTGAGACATAACCACTATTCATACCCAGCTGGGGTATCCGCAAAAACTCAGTGAAGAACTTGTTTTTTCTAAGATTTTCAGAGGTCAGTTACAAGGTCTAAAATCCACATTACAGGAGTGCAAAGAACTTCGCATAAGCATTTGCAACTTCTCATATATATCTCTAAAATCTCGGTCAATTTAAGAAGCACAGAAATCTCAGATGAAGAAGTACAATGTTTTCGGTTAGGAGAAGGATCCATATGGTTTCGAATAGGCATTACAGGGGTACACACTCTCAACATACTCTCACAATCTCGGTTAAGAAGGAGCTCAGTAATCCCACAGTAATGTATTCTTGGCATAGTCATAACAAGTAAATATTATCAAGTTCTTGGGACTCCACGATAATGATCTAAGAGAAGATGGAGATATGGTGCAGCAACCATGTTCTCCCTATTGTGATGAATATCTCAGTGAAGGTGTACGAATGATGAACTTGGTGAAGCAATAGTGTTGATGATAATCTCAACAGTAAGAAGAAGGATTGGTGACATGGCCTTGGAGTGGCCTAGTAGGTCAAGGGTTATGGTCTTAGTGTTCGTAAATTGGAATCTCTGTAAGAAGAATTTTGTGTGGGTTTTCCTCTCCAAGAGGGAAAGGTTTTGGCCTTGGAAAAAAGCCAAACATCTTGTGTTCTTGTCTCTTTGTTTTGGTAGAAGTTTGATGAAATAAACACACACATTAATAATAAGAAGAAGATCAAGCTAAGATAAATTGTAAAATCACTTCACAAATTGTTATCAAGCCTAGAAGAATCCTACTAATACTAATTTCCCTATATTCTTCAACATGGTATCAGAGCTAAGGTGAAGAAGTCAAATGAAGGGAAGCAAAATAAACATACAAGGATCAGTCCTCAAGAAGGGCATCAAAGTAAGGTTAAGGGTTTTGTCAAGAGTAAAGGATCAAGTCTACAACAAGCAGTCTACATCAGCAAAGAACCTTTTCTCCACAATCATCATCAAAAAGGTCACTAGGAACCTTATCAATATGACTACAAAGAAAGATAACTCAAATTCAAAGATTATTATCTCGGAGAAGGTCAAAAATCTGAGAAGCAGTCCTAATCTACACTACAATAAAAGGAAAACACAGTACCTTTCACAGTCTCGGTGTTAGCCTCAAAATTTGGGTGTCATTACAACCCATGTCATACCATAGCAATATTATTGCCTTAAGCAGTTTCAATGATTGGTATTGAACAATGATCGAAGGCCACAAATATCTTTTATCATTCTAGTCAACTCAAGCAAGGTTCTACTCTAGCAAGGAGCATTGCAGCAAGGTTACAAATATATATAGTATCAACATACATTACAACAATATCACTTCAGAAGGAGAACATAATGCCACCTCTCGGGTGTACATCATGACAGTGCTCTCAAAATTTTTTGATTTCGATTCCATACCCTCACAGTCAAGGAATCAAATAATCTCAACATATCATAAAAGGCAGTAGTGCTTGGTGTTGAACAATGCAAGGAAGTCTCAAGAAAGGCTCTGGAACTCTATTGTACTAGGCAGCTCAAGCAAGAATCTCATTGAAGGAGAACATTCAAGAAAGCATCAAGGTATTTCATCTTCACATGACAAGTAAGTATCTTTTCATTCTATATTCAAGTTTGGTTAAATGACTTCATTATTGAAAGGACATCTATGAATTGGATGGTTTATCAAGATTCCTTGCATGAAGAAGGAGAATATACATAGTCCTCTAAGTAGCTAAAGTCATCAAAAGGTCTCCTTTGAATTTATGAATAGGGATATTTATGAAAGATTCCCTCACATAGTAAAATTGGATATATCAAAGTGATGTAGATGATAAACTCATTCTCTTAAGGTGCAATAAAGAAGGTCAAATGAAATCTGATCCACATGAAAGTAAAAAGGCATCAAAGGATGTAGTATATCTTCACAAGGTCTTAATATAAGATCTAGGAATGAAGACAACCATCATTGATGCACTGGCAAGGTAAAAAATATCCATGAACATGAAGGTTACCTCATTCAGCAACTTGTAGTCTCTATGCAAGATAGAGAAGGACAAGTTGATGGAAAAAATAGTGAAGGTTAAAAGAACTCAACCATGTGCAACAAAGGAAGACAAGGTTGGTCCTCAAGCAAGACAAAATAATTATAGTTAAGATTCAAATCTATAGAAATATTTTGGAAGCTCATATCACTAAAATATGGAGGAAGCTAAAGAAAAGGGCCAAGGAAAGGGGGAGTAACAAATCTCTCATATGAGTAAGATAGTATCCCTCACAAAAAAATCATATCATAAGCTCCTAAATCTTGTGCTATAAGATATGAAAATGATAATAAGATGCATCATGGCATCATGGAACCATTATAAGCAAGAGCTCGTGACATCGCCATGGGAATCATGAAGGACAAAAGGGACAAAATCCATGGCAGTCAAACATGAAGGATATATCTCTTGGGAATCTCATTGAACATTGAAGGAAAGACAAATGTCATCCAAGACAAGGCTCATCATACATCAAGGCAGAAAGGAAACATCTGCCATATGGGGATATGCAAGATCCTCAAGGCTCTCTAATGGAATCCTCATTAGAAGCTTCACCAATCTAGAGAGGAAGTAATTGTTTCATCAGGAACTCGAACTTATGGAATTCATGGGATGATGATGTGATGACATGAATTAGATCAAGGGATTGGAGATATTTTCAATCAAGGAAGCTACTGGAAGAAGCCTAGATGACCTAAAGGTAAAATGAGGTATGTATGCTTGTATTTAATATTATAATGTCATGTCATATGGTTGCAGGTAACATGATCATTACTTCTATCTTGAGAAGCATGATCAAGATAAAAGGGATCTTCTCCTCTGAAAGAATGCAGGAAGGCATAAGTCACACTAGATGAAATCAACATAATATGTCCTCATCTAAAGTATGAGGTAGTTGACTAAGAAACCCTGATTAAAATCTCCTGGAAATGGAATGTGTAGGGAAGGAAGAGATCGTGAGATATGAAACCATGATGAAGGTGATCAATATCAAAAAGGCTAAGAACATTTGGCTAGGAAATCTCCCAAAAAGATATGAAGAATCTGATGAAAGTCTGAAAAAGATGAAGACCCTTGACAATGGATATCTTAAGGATATGTGTCAACATGTATGCAGGATGTTGATACCTATAGGAAGATTTCATGATGAAGAGCCATCTTGAAAGGTACAATTTGATTTAATGTTATTTTTTTATTTCTTGAATAATATCTAGATGAGTTCAAGCAGGGCTACTGGCACAAGAGTTGTAAGTACAAGTACAACTAGCATTCATGTGTGTTAGAAAATTATATATTACGGAGCAATGGAACACATAAAATATTTTAGAAATATAAACACAGAAAACGCACAAAACAAGAGAGACACAGATATACGTGGTTCACCCAGTTTGGGCTACGTCCACCCCGAACAGCCAGTCCTTCCTTTCTATTATCCAGCAAAATGAAGAGACACAACCTACAACAAATCCGTTGTAATATCCTCTGTTTTCTCTCACAGTCTCACCTCTCTGTTTCTCGCTCACAGAATACACATCTATTTCACAGCCTCAAATACAATACCCTCATACAAAGAGAGGGGTTGCCTTCTAGGGCAAAAAACCCTAAACTAAACATAAGTTCTACTATTAGATCATCCACCTAATGAACGGCCCAGATTGACTAGAAATTACTATACTTTTACAAGGAAATTTTACATTTGTTTTTAGCTTCGGGGGCGCTGCCCCCGAGCCCCCACCGGGGGACCGCTGGCCCACGGACAAGTCCCCCCCGCGTGGAGGGGTGAACAAGACTTCCTGGGGTATACATCTAGCTGAAACAAAGACCTTTGAACAATCATGCTCCACACACAACAATCTCCCACTTGGAGAATGATTGTAGCAACTCCACTGCTGCTTCATTTGCTGGACAATGACTCCTCTTTGGACCCAGCTGTTTTTCATCTTCATCGTCATCCTTGAAGACCAATTGAAACTGAGCATGTTCTCAGTTTCTCCCTGGTTACAACTTTTGTTAGCATATTTGCAGGATTCTTGCTAGTGTGCATCTTTTCCAGCTTCAACTCTCCATCTTCCAACACTGATCATATGAAATGGTACTTGAGCCGTATGTGTTTAGTCCTGGAATGAAATGCTGAGTTCTTTGCAAGATGAATGGCACTTTGACTATCACTGTATAACGTGCCCATATCATGCTCCTTACCCAATTCACCCATAAACCTTTGTAACCAAATCATTTCTTTACTAGCCTCTGTAGCAGCAACATACTCTGCTTCTGTTGTTGAAAGTGAAACAACACTTTGGATTTTTGAAACCCAACTGACAACTGTTCCTCCAACAGTAAATACATATCCTGTAGTGCTCCTCCTGTTATCTCTGTCACCTGCCATATCTGCATCAAAATATCCCTATAGAGAAATGTTTGAACCACCAAAGCATAATGCTTGATTTGTGGTACCTTTCAAATATCTGAGAATCCATTTCACTGCCATCCAATGTTCCTTTCCTGGATTGTTCATGTACCTGCTTACAACTCCCACTGCATGTGAAATATCAGGCCTTGTGCAGACCATTGCATACATTAAGCTTCCAACTGCTGATGCATATGGAACTTTAGACATATAATCCATGTCTTCTTGGGTCCTTGGGCACATTTCCTTGCTAAGTTTGAAATGACTAGCAAAAGGTGTACTAACTGGTTTTGCATTTTGCATATTAAATCTTTTCAACACCTTTTGTATGTACTCATTCTGAGACAATGTTAATTTGTGATTTTTCCTGTCTCTAGTTATTCTCATACCAAGGATTTGTTTTGCAGCTCCCAAATCCTTCATTGCAAACGAATTTGCCAATTTTCTTTTGAGCACATTTATTTCCTGCATGTTAGATCCTGCAACAAGCATGTCATCTACATACAATAACAATATAATATAGCTGCCATCATTTTCCTTTTTCAGATAAACACAATGATCAGAGTGACATCTAGTATAACCTTGTTCAGACATAAGCTTGTCAAATTTTAGATACCACTGCCTTGGACCCTGTTTTAAGCCATACAAGCTCTTCTTCAACCTACACACTAGTTTCTCCTTCCCTTTCACCTCATATCCTTGTGGTTGCTGCATATATATCTCTTCCTCCAAATCCTCGTGGAGAAAGGCCGTCTTTACATCTAACTGCTCAAGATGCAAACCTTCAGCTGCTACAAGACTTAAAATAGTTCTTATTGAAGTCATTTTAACAACAGGAGAAAATATTTCATCAAAATCAATACCTTTCTTCTGTGCAAACCCCTTCACCACAAGTCTAGCTTTGTACCTTTGTTTTCCTCCATCTTCTTCCTTCAGCCTGTAAACCCATTTATTCTTCAATGTAGTTTTTCCTGCAGGCAACCTGACTAAATCCCAAGTCTGGTTATGCATTAAGGAGTCCATCTCTTCTTCCATGGCTACCTCCCACTTCTTCCTTATTTCAACCTGCATTGCTTCTTCATAACATTCGGGTTCACCGGAATCAGTCAACAATAAATAATATAATGAAGGAGAATATCGTTCAGGGGGTCTACTTATCCTGGTAGATCTTCTAACACCACTTTCAGGTGTTTGGGGTGCCTGTTGTTGCTGTGGTGGTTGCTGTTGTTGTGGTTGTTGATTATTATTATTTTCAGGCACCTTTACTTTTCCAGTGATTTCATCAAGAACTGCGTATTCCTTGTAATTTCGTTTTCTTTCTTCTTTTCCTGCAACTGATTCTTATAAAAGACCTTTTCATTGAATATTACATCTCTGCTCCTAATGATTTTATAATTTTCATAATCATATAAGCGATAACCAAAATCATTAACACCATATCCAATAAAGGTACATTTCTTTGACTTTGCCTCAAGCTTTGTTCTATTTTATTTATCAATATGGACAAAGGCCTCACAACCAAAAGGCTTTAAAAATGAGTAGTTTACCTTTTTACCTGTCCATGCTTCCTCTGGAACACCACCATCCAAGGAACTTGAAGGCCCTCTGTTTATTAGATAAATAGCAGTATCTACAGCATCTACCCAAAACTGTAAAGGCAATCTTGCATGCAATCTCATGCATCTTGCACGCTCCATGATTGTTCTGTTCATCCTTTCTGACACACCATTTTCTTGTGGTGTTCTTGGAACTGTCTTCTCTCTGCGAATTCCATGCTCTGAACAGTACCTATCAAACTCTTTGCTGCAATATTCACCTCCATTATCTGATCTAAGACACTTCAATTTCTTTCCTGTCTCAATCTCAACCAAAGTTTTCCATTTCTTGAAAGTATCAAATACATCAGATTTATTCTTAATACAATAAATCCAAGTTTTTCTAGTTGCATCATCAATAAAGGTAACATAATAATGAGAGCCACCGATAGATGATACCTGAGCAGGTCCCCATACGTCTGTATGCACAAGCTCTAATTTTTCGTTCTTCTTTTCTTTCCCAACTCTGAGAAATCTGACTCTCTTCTGTTTTCCATAAATGTAGTTCTCACAGAAATCCAAATCAACATTCTTCAAATCTGGCAACAAATTCCTTGAGTGAAGAATCTTCATCCCTTTTTCACTCATGTGTCCGAACCTATGATGCCATAATGCTGCATCTACTCCTTTGGAAGTCAAAGCATTAACAGAGTTAGAAATACCATTGCATAAATACAATGTACCAACCTTTTCACCTTTTGCTATTACCAGGGCTCCTTTGGTGACCTTCCAAGCTTTATCTGTGAAATTTGTCACACAACCTTCACCGCCTAACTGCCCTGTTGAAATCAGATTTTTCTTTAGATCTGGAACATGCCTTACCTCCTTTAGTAGCCATTGGTTTCCATTCTGCTGTTTTACAAGAACCTTACCCATTCAAACAATTTTACAGGGTTTATCATCACCCAGACGAACTTGTCCAAAATCTCCTTGAACATAGTCATGAAAGTATTTCTTATCAGGTGTGGCATGGAATGAGGCCCCTGAATCTACCACCCAGGAATCAGTAATATTTTCGAAAGAAAGAATCAAAGCATCTTGTAACACCTCACCTGTCACATTTGCTTCATGATTGTTTTCTTGCTGTGCATCTCCTTCTTTTCCCTTCCGAGATCTACAGTCTTTCTTTAGGTGTCCTATCTTTCCACATTTCTAGCACACTATCCCCGATCTGGACTTGGATCTGCCTTTCCTTGATCTACTGCGATATCCTGAGCTCTTTCCTCTTTCCATTTTTCTTCCTCTAGACTCTGCACTCAAAGCATTTACCGATGTCTCATCGGAGCTTTTCTGTCACATTTCCTCGCTAAGGATAGCACTGACAACATCATCAAACTTTAAAGTACTAGATCCAGAAACGGAGTTACTAATGGCCATTACCAAACCATTCCAACTTTCTGGTAATGAGCACAAGAATAACAGAGCTCTAACTTCATCATCAAAGTTTACCCCTACAGAACTTAACTGACTTGTAACTGTATTAAAATCATTTAAATGGTCTGCAACAGATCCACCTTCTGAAATCTTCATATTAAATAACTGTTTCATAAGAAATACCTTGTTTGAGGCCGAGGGTTTTTCATATAGTTTCGACAACGTCTGCATCAAACCCTCTGTCGTGGTTTCCTTCAAAATGTTGAAGGCGACTGATGCAGCAAGGCACAACCGTATTGTTCCGAGTGCCTTTCTATCGAGAAGGTTCCATTCTTCGTCTTTCATACCCGTCAGCATCTTTGTTTTTCCGCCCAATGGTAGGTATAGATCTTTCTGATACAGATAATCTTCCATTTGCATCTTCCACAGCGAGAAGTTTTGGCCGTTAAATTTATCGACCCTAAACTTACCATCTTCCGCCATTGCTCCCACTCGAACCAGGAACCCTTCTTTCCTGCGAGTTTATCAGCCAAATAGACCTTCGGCTCTGATACCAGTTGTTAGAAAATTATATATTACGGAGCAATGGAACACATAAAATATTTTATAAATATAAACACAGAAAACGCACAAAACAAGAGAGACAGATATACGTGGTTCACCCAGTTTGGGCTACGTCCACCCCGAACAGCCAGTCCTTCCTTTCTATTATCCAGCAAAATG
Organism: Pinus tabuliformis; assembly: GCA_031772625.1. Classification (NCBI taxonomy): domain Eukaryota; kingdom Viridiplantae; phylum Streptophyta; class Pinopsida; order Pinales; family Pinaceae; genus Pinus; species Pinus tabuliformis. The sequence continues at coordinate 876,650,183 of CM062820.1, read as the reverse complement.
AAGAGACACAACCTACAGCAAATCCGCTGTAATATCCTCTGTTTTCTCTCACAGTCTCACCTCTTTGTTTCTCGCTCACAGAATACACATCTATTTCATAGCCTCAAATACAATACCCTCATACAAAGAGAGGGGTTGCCTTCTAGGGCAAAAAACCCTAAACTAAACTTAAGTTCTACCGTCAGATCATCCGCCTAATGAACGGCCTAGATTGACTAGAAATTACTATACTTTTACAAGGCAATTTTACATTTGTTTTTAGCTTCTGGGGCACTGCCCCCGAGCCCCCGCCGGGGGACCACTAGCCCCCGGACAAGTCCCCCCCACACCCCCCCGCGTGGAGGGGTGTACAAGACTTCCTGGGGTATACATCCGGCTGAAACAAAGACCTTTGAACAATCATGCTCCACACACAACAATTTGGTGTGAAAGAAACATGATGAGGAAGAAGTATCCATGTGAAGAAGGTTCTAGATATGTATCAAGAAGGCCACTTTCTATGAAGAAATGAATTACATAACGAACCAAGAAGGAAATTCATGGATGGCTAATGCCCCACAAGGAAGAAGCTCAACTAAACTTCATGACATTAAGGAGAGAAGTTGATCAAGCAGTTGAAGGACCCATGAACAAGAATTTTTTGATAGATAGAAGAGTCCCTAGCTAAGAGGGAGCTCTTATAGGTCCCTAATCAAGAGGGAGTTTGAATTAAATCACTCCTGATTACAAATGAGTGACAATTGTGTTTTCCTATTTCATGTGTCATGCACTAGACCATGACTAACATTTGTAAGTCTAGATGAAGGCCATGAATGGAAATGTAGACACTTGATAGACACATCATTATTCTCTTCATCTAGGAATAAATAATGGAGCGTTGGGTAATCATCTGGAATTTGATACTCTTTGAGGATGTGTAGGGAATCCAAGATAAGAGTAGGCAAGAGGACCGATATTCTTTGAGTGTTGGGAACCCAAGATAAGAATAGTCCTAGAATGTCATACTCATTGAACACCCGGGTGGATATGAACCTTGAGAGACAATTATGAAGGTTTCTATAAATCATGGGTCTTGCGAGCATTGTAGCTCATGGTCTCATAGAGAGATGGAGTTGTTAGTCAAGGCCTTGCACTATGACAATGTTGATTGATATGATGCTATACAAATGGGATTACCAATCTGATTCTTCTAGTGAGAAATTCTTCAGATTGAGAATGACCAAGTACCTTCATGAATACCTCCCTAGTTAATAGGGAGCGTTGAAGAAAATGTAACTAGGTTTGGTTTTCATGACATTGTAATTATGATTTTTTGTAAAATAAGAAAATAAATTTATTATTCCTTGTTGCATGGGTTTCATGAGCAAGAGGTTTTATAGATGGCTCCCATTGAGAGCGTTAGGATTTATATTTAAGGTCAAAGAGTCAAAGTCATGAATAAGGAGCTCTTCATGAGCATATGTAAAATGTATACAAGCCTAGATCAACCCTCCAAGACCAAGCACAATCCTCCAAAAACAAGCACAAAGAATTCTGCAAGCAAAACAATAAGCATAATATCGTGTCGGCCTAAATATATATATATATATATATATGTCATGTCGGCTCATATAAAAGACACAACAGTTCACTTATTAAAGTCGGCTAAAAAATGGAGACATAACCACTATTTATACACAGCTGGGGTATCCACAAAAACTCAGTGAAGAACTCGATTTGTCTTATATTTTTGGAAGTTAGTTACAGGGTATGAAATCTGAATTACAGGAGTGCAGAGAACTTCGCATAAGCCTCTGAAACTTCACATATATCTCTCTGAAATCTCGGTCAATTTAAGAGGCACAAAAATCTCGGATGAAGAAGTACAATGTTTTCGGTTAGGAAAAGGATCCCTGTGGTTTCGAACAGCAGTACAAGGGTACACACTTTCAACATACTCTCATAGCTTCGGTCAAGAAAGAGCTCAGTAATCCCATAGTAATGTATTCTCGGCATAGTTATGACAAGTAAATATTATCAAGTTCTAGGACCTCCATGGTAATGATCTAAGAGAAGATGGAGATATGGTGCAACAACTATGTTCTCATTATTATGATGAATATCTCAGTGAAGGTGCATGAATGATGAGATTGGTGAAGCAGCAGTGTTGATGATAATCTAAACGGTCACAAGAAGTATTGGTGACTTGGTCTTGGAGTGGCCTAGTAGGTCAAGGGTTATGGTCTTGGTGTTTGTCAATTGGAATCTCTATAAGAATAATTTTGTGCGAGTTTTCACCTCCAAGAGGGAGAGATTTTGGCCTTGGCAAAAAGCAAAACACCTTGTGTTCTTGTCTCTTTGTTTTGGTAGTAGTTTGATGAAGTAAACACACACACTAATAATAAGAAGAAGATCAAGCTAAGATAAATTGTAAAAGCACTTCACAAATTGTTATCAAGCCTAGAAGGATCCTAATAATACTAATTGCCCTAGATTATTCAACATCAATAACCGAGATCTAATTGTGATTGATGGCTCAGATCATCTTATAATTCATTAAGTAGCTTTCTAGAAATATCTAGAGAAAAAGTCAATTTCCTCAATTAATACCCATTTATTAATCAATTTTCCTAAGTTAGACTTAGGAACTTTTTAATTATTGATGAGTTAATTTTATTTAGATATTTCTATGTGTTTTCTCTCGAAACCTTTTCTGGGTTTTGGAGATCTCATGTTCCTTAGCCTCTCTCACACCTTAGATACTATAACACATGTTTAATACTACCCCAAAACCATAAACTAGCACTCCCATTTAGCGAAGAAGGTTTTCTATCCATCATACTTCTCTACATCCTGTAGTTGGACTAACCACGCTAGTGATGTCTGACATCTGCTACACCTCCTTTCTTCACATCTCACACTGATTTGACTCCCTGCCACTGGAAATCATTATGAATAAGTCCAACTGGAAAACACTATATATCAACATTGATCATACTCTCATTCACCTAACACTACTGATATTATTCATGCACTGTTGCTGCAAACTACTACAATAGTGAGCCTTCACCTGATCTCCCTCTAAAAAGAAACTGGGAGACATCTTTTGGATGGAAATTCCCTTATGGAATCTCACTCTAGCTGGAATTACACCTACAACCTGCAACTGGGAAATTCGCACTGCCTCTATCTAAAACATGAATTTCCCGCAACTATAATTGGAAACTCGATATCTACTGATCTATTGTGTCACTGCAACTGGGTTTGCATTGTCCCTTGAGTTCTCTTATTGCAACTAGCTCTACACTATCTAATGAGAACCTGACTACAGCCAACTGAATCTCATGTTGTTGCTCACTCATATGACTACAACTAGCATCGCATCTGCCCCTCAAAATTCGACTTCTCTTTGCTGACATCTCGACCTTCCTGCTACTCTGTATTTTGGGTCCCAGTAGCAAAGTTTTTGATCCATGTGAACAACAACTGGACCTGAACTAGACCTCCTATCTCTCACTCATGGACCCTGTCCATCCTAGTCTCTAAAGTATCATGCTCCTCCTCCATTTGGAGGTATCTTTGTTATCAATGTGAATTCCTCCAATATAGAGGTCAAGTCATTTATGTTCGTCAAAGTAGTTTTCTGTTTCTACCATTCTTGTCCTTCTTCCTCTTGGGACACTAGGTGACGTAGTGACCAAATTCACCACATCGGAATCATTTGACATTTGATAGGTCCTTCTTATTTTTCTCACCTCCTTTTGAATTTTGTCCCTGACTAGGACCCTTCTTCGTCTTCCCTTTACCTGCAAGGGCTACATTTTCATCTACTTCCTTCTCGACTTTCGATCCCTTGTTGTTGTTGCTTATAGTACTTTTAGTGAGGCTGAGTGTTAGTTCCTCTTCAGTGAAGTCACTCCACATGCGTTCCTAATCTAGTAGCATATCTTATCCAATTATTTGTTGAATGGAATTCTGCCATTCCTTGGTAAACCTGTTTAGATATGTCTGCACCAGCTCACTATCTTTTGGCTTTTCTCCTACAATTGCAAGTTCATCTCGAACTCCCTGAATTCTGGTGAGATAGGAAGTTATGCTCTCACCCTTTTGCATCTTCGTTGTCCTCATTTTATCCTTGAAAATCATTTTACAATTCTTAGACGGATCCTGGTATAGCTTCACAATGACATCCCACATGTCCTTTTTCATATTCTTATCTAAAATATGTGGGACAATGTTATCTCGAACCCTATCTAGGACCATCCTCTTGGTCTTGTCCATCTCCTTCTTGAAGGTTTCTATCTGTTGTGGATCTCCTAGTTCTACTAGGACATTCGTCACTAACTTATTCAATCCATGCTCGTCCAACAGGAACTGTATTTCGGCTTTCCAAATGCAAAAATTAGAGGCTCTATCAAGTCTATCCTAATCTCTAAGCCCCATTGTGGCCATCTCTGTGAAACTCAAATAAATTGGAGATCACTAGTGTTCGAAAATTCCTCCTCCTTCTTTCTCGACCTTCCTTTTGCTACTTTCACTCCCTTCAAAATGCATACATCTACTCTCACTTGCCTCTAGTAACCCTTCTCTGGCACTGGCACTGCTTGTTACTTCTCCACTGGGAAACTCACTCTACCTTCTGAAAGTCCTTCTCTAGATTTTGGCACACCTATTGTTGCTCCTGAAGCACACACTAGCTAAAATGGGAAGTCTTTTACAACCTTATGCTACTAGAAATTACATATTTCCTCTTAGAAACGGGAAACTGGAAACCCTCTGAGAATTTCTGGAAATTCCCTCCCTTGTGTGCTTTTCTCTTCTTTCCCTATGTAGTTCTACAACTACAACCCTTGTTGCAAATCTTTTTCTCCCGGATATACTCTATGAATCAACTAAACTTCTTAATGAAACTACTTCCTGACAACCACATTGCCTGCAAACTTTGCTCTGAGGCAATTCACACTTCTACTCTGAACTGGATCTAGATATCGAATTTCCCGCCTCTTCAATTCGCACCCCTGGCTTGGCCTACATATATATGGAATTATTATGCTTAGAACTCCCTCTAAAACTACACAATTTTTCTTCTCTCACTTCTAAGCCTATGATCTGATCTTTAATGCTCTGATACCATGTGAAAATTTCTTGAATGGAACAACTAGAGTTTAATCTTCTAACTATTAGCAATTTATTTTTCTTCATAATTAATTATTCAGAAAATAATGATTAAATCATTGTTGCATTCTTCACAAATAAAATATGTTGCGGAAGTAAAATAAGGAACTAAGAAATAGATGAACACACATAATAAAATTGACACAATTATTTTGGACTAAACATCCCTGGAAAAACCTTGAAGGAAAAACCAGTGCAGCAAATGAGGGTTTATTTTATTATGAAGCAAATATGGATAATTACAACTACTTTCCTTCTTTGCTTAGCTCCAATAATTTTTCTCAATTGTAAAATACACTAGGAAAATATTTTCCCTCAAAGCAACTCTCTTGGACCCTCCTCAGCAAACTCGCACTTCCCATCTAATTCACACAACTAGAATGGAAATGTGTGTTTCCTACTTTGAAGAGTTCAATCTACCTTCGTAACTCCTCTAGATGAGTTGGCATTCCTATCTCTGCCTCTGGAAATAATTCACTATGCCTCTTAGGACTTGATCCGAACACTAGAAAATGAATCAATCTCCCTCTGGGAAACTCAAACTGGAAAATTGGGCAACTCACATTGCAGAATTCGGCCTTCCTTCCTTGACGCTAGAAACTAGAAAACCACCTAAGAATTTCTTTTGGAAGTTCTCCCTGCTTCAAACCCTTGAGATTCTCCTCGTTTGGCTCGAATTCCTCCCTTTTTGAATACTGCACACTCGGTAATTTGCACTGCCTTGCTCCCTTTCTTCACAACGGTGTCTATCTCCATCCCATCAACTTGCTCTTATAATCTCTTGTTGGAGCATCAACAACCAATATTTGATCATGATCGATGGCTCAGATCATCTTAGACTTCATCAAGTCACTTTTTGGAAGTCTTTAGAGAAAAAATCGATTTCCTCAACTAATACCCATTAATTAATCAATTTTCCTCAGTTAGACTTAGGAACTTTTTGATTATTGATCAATTAATTTAACTGATAGGTTTCTAAGTGTTTTCTCTCGAAACCTTTTCTAGGTTTTGGAGATCTTATGTTTCTTAGCCTCTATGACACCTTATATACTATAACACTTGTCTGATGCTACCCCAAATCCATAAAATAACAAGAAACACTCAGCTAAGGAAACCACTTCAGTCTATTGGGATACTACTCCATGTTAACACCAAAATACTCCCTTCAATAGTAGTTATTTTGATCAAGTTAACATTGCACCCCTCAAGGCAGAAGGAGAACACACATAGCTTCGTGAGCAGCCCAAAAAACCTAAATCTCTTACGCCATAAAGGATTGTAGCCGATGACAATTGGTTGTGTATTACAACCCTTAGCTAAGTCACATGGACGGAAATATATTCAAAGTTAGAGACAAAGTGCACCATACCTAAAACCCCGTTGAACACTAACTCCAAATTTTGGTCGAGGGATTGTAAAAGCCAGACTAGACTCCCATAAACCCCAAAAGAATCCCATACAATAGAATCCACCCCCAAACCGGGAAGAAAGATTATCCTACAGTCACATGGACAATCAATAAGGCTTACCAGAATGCTAGAAGAAGAAAGCCAATGTTGAGAATCTCCTTTAACTATCAAATCCTATGAGCTTTATTTCTTTATAGGAATCCTCTAGCACCATGACAAGACCTAACTCTTCATCTCCTTTGGATCCCAAACTTGATGCAATTTACCCCACACAACACCAGCCCAAAAACTCCACTTGCCATCAAAAAAGCCAAATGTAGAGCATCAAAGACAAAGGAGCATGCACAAGTTGGTGACCTATGCATACTCTTCATAATCACCTTTTCCCTCCTAACTGCCCATAACCAAGCTTGCACTCATCTAACCGAACCTCGCCAACCTGCTAATAAATCCATGGTCATACATCTCGAAGGTTCCATACATAATAAAATGCATACCGCCAAATTTCCACATGTATCTCAAATCAAAGTGTGGGAGAGAATAACTATACAATTTTTTAATTTTCTAAAACTATAATAATGTGTACTAAAATTAAGTACTTTTGTAACACTAATAATTTCAATTAAAGATTTTCTAATATTCATAATAAAAATTAAAAAGAAAAAGCATATCATACATGATAGTTAATCAATGGGTAATAGTTATTAAAAGGGTAATTTTAATAGTAACAAATTGATTTTTTTCATTAAGAATACTTATCAAATTTAACTAATTTAGGAGTATTGATCCAATTTAACCCCCGCAGAATGTAAAGGTACCCATCAAATTTAACCCCGTGTTGTTGGGACGACATGTCATCACATAGAGTTAGTTACTAGCAGGGGATTGGTGCTCCCCATGCACAAGTTGTTAAAGGCAATATAACATGATATAAATAGTTATGAAAAGGGTAAATTTTAATTAAAAATTCTAATATAATTTCATTAAGTATATTTAGCTAATTTAGCTAATTTAAGAGTGAGTATATATATATGTATATAGTGAATCAGTAATTCATTGGAATAAATTTGGGCAAAGGTCCAAGTCAAACCAGAATTGATAATATCATCAATGTTTTGCGAAATATTGGAAATATCGCAATATTTTCCTCAAAACGATATATCATCAGGTAAATATTGTGATATTTATGAAGTATCACCAATATTTCAATAAAAAATTGTGCGACAACTGAAAATATTGCCAGTACATGGGTCGTGACTACAAAACCAATTTTTTGACTTTTAATTGGTCATTTTGCTTTGTTGGTCCTAGAGAAGGAAGGGGAAGATATTTGTGGTGGTTTTCAATGAGGGATTGAGGATCAAACAACCATTATCATCACCAACCAAAATAATTTTGTGGATCAAAGATTCAAGATCAATGAGATAAACTTCATTTCTTCCATTAACATGTATGTTCTTAAAAAACCCTATGTTAATGATTATTTTCATAGATTTAGGCTTATGTTTGTTTGCCTCTTTGCCTACCAACATTTTTCTTCTTCTTTTTTTTCATTTATGATTTTCATGCCTATGAACCAATGCAAGGGTTTTCTCCATATTTGGACAACAAACTTCATTTTTTTTCAAACTTTCTTATGCAACCTCTTATTTCCATTTTTTCGTTGCAAATAATGTAGTAAAAGATTGATTTTTTTAAATGAAGTGGCTATTATTTTTTGTGTATGGAGGTTTAATGCCAATTTTTTGTCTTTTGGGTGCTCTAGGTTTGAATTTTGACATTGTTCATTAATCCATTACAAATATGCCAAAGTCCCTGGACCCATTTTGGCAGTATGGGGAACCTGATGGTGGGACAAATCAGGCATATCTCACATGCAAATTGTGTGGGGACAAGATGACAAGAGGGGTTACATGATTGAAATACCATTTGGCTAGACTCCTTGGACATGATGTTGGGCTTTGTAAGAATCCTAGCACAAATCTTATAAGAGCTGCACTTGTAACAATTGATGAAAAAGATAGAAAGAAAGAAGAGGTAAAAAGAAGCAAGTCTGAAGGTGTAGGTGAATCTTCAAGGGTATCTGCTTCCGAGATTGAGCCTCGGGGTAGTGGTAGGGGCTCCATAGCGTCACCTATTGATGTTACTCGGAGTGGGAAGTCATCATTTTTTGTTCCACAAACCGGACGCGGAGCACAACCTTCCATAAAGTCAGTTGTTAAAAAAAGGAGAAGCAAGAAGCAGACAGAGTTATGGCGAGGTGTATTTTCTAGAGTGACTTATCTCTCAGCATCACCAAAAATAATCCATTTTGGCAACCAATATGTGATGTTATTGTTATTTTCGGCCCAAGGTACAAAATTTCTACACATGACAAGTTGCGGGGACCAATCATTCAAGCAAAAAAGCTTGACATTAAATCTAGATTGATGGAGTTGACGCAAACATGAGAGGCATCTGGATGCACAATGATGTTTGATGGCTGGAAAAATAGGAAGGGTAGGACCCTTCTAAATTTGTTGGTACATTGTCCTAAAGGTACCATGTTTATTCAATCAGTAGATGCATCAACCTATATAAAAGATGCAGCGTTGATATGTGAGTTGTTAGATGGGTTCATCCAAGAGATTGGTGTGCAGAATGTGGTGCAAGTCATAACGGATAATGCAGCTAATTATGTGGTTGTCAGTAGGATTCTTATGGAAATACACAGCACATTTCTCTGGATTCCATGTGCAACACATTGTATCAATTTGTTGGTTGAGGATATGGGGAAACTCTCCATCAAGGAGGTGATTGATATGGCTAGGAGCATCCCCAAGTTTATATATAACCATGCTTTTGTCCTTAACCTCATGAAGAGATACACCAGAAACAAAGGGTTGTGGCATCCCACAATCACATGTTTTGCCACCAACTTTGTTACTCTTCAATCTTTGCTTCAATGTCATTTTGGGTTGAAGCAAATGTTTGTTTTTTATGAGTGGCATAATTGTAGATACAACAAGAGACATGATGGGAGAACCATTGCAAAAATGGTTTACAATGACACATTTTGGAAAGGAGTAGAAGAAGTGTGCTCAGTTAGTGAAGCTTTAGTAAAGGTTTTGAGACTAGTAAATGGGGATAAGTTTGCAAAGGCTTGTTTGTATGAGGCCATGGATAAGGCCAAGGAGACCATTCATGATTATTATGCAGACAAGGGTTCCACTGGGTTTCATAGACATATGATGTTATGGGATGTGATTGATAGTCGATGTATGGGGATGTTTCATCGACCCATTCATGCAGTAGCATTGTTCCTCAACCTGCAAATGCGGCTTTCATTTTGATGGTGAGGTGATGGAAGGTTTCCATACCTGTATTCATAGGATGGTACTTGATCCCGAGCTTCGTAGCAAAATCAATTGTGAGATACAAATGTATCAAGTTGGAGATGACCTATTTGGATTTGAAGATGTTATTCATGAAAGGACCCTCTTCATGCCACGTAAGTGACAAGTCATGACTCATTAGAATTTTCAATTTACTTAATTATAATTCTAAATTTTTTAAATTCAATTATGTTTTATTTGAAAGTTTAATTATTTTTTAAGTTTTTAAGTTTTAAGTTTCTTTTATTTTGTTGTAGATGTTTGGTGGCGAAGCTCTAGTGCAAGGCACCAAATTTCCAGAAATTGGCCATCAAAATCCTGAGTTAGATTTGTAGCTCTTCAAGGTGTTGGAGTGTATTTGAGAAAATACACTCAAAAAAGTACAACATGTTATAACATTGAGCTTCAACCTTCAACTGGGCAATTACATTTATTGTAATTTACTAATTTACGACCCTCAACTGTCAAGACTCATTAATTTTTTAATGACACTTATAGGTTGGAGTTCTCACGACTCAATGACTCGGTGTATGTGCATTACAATCTCCAATTACGAGTGAAGAGAATAGAGAAAACGTTGGATGTGGATGCCATTTCCATAGACAATATTGATGTATTGTCTAAGTGGAGGGTGGAGTCTGAGGTTCCCATCATGAAAGATTCACCTACATGGTTAGAAGAGGAACCATTAGTACAGTGGAAACAAGAGGGGGAGGACTTAGGGGAGGAGAAGTGGGAGGAGCAAAAGGAGGAGCATGTGGGAGCATCAGAGACAGCACCATCTGCTACAGATATAGGAGAGCACAACTCTATACCCAGCAGTCATCATTTGACATTAGGTGCAGGGCCAGGGTCTTCTACTGCTAGGGGCAGGTCTGACAAACAACCCATCATGTTTTCCCGTAAAAAGGGGAGACGGCACTAATCTCAGATAGCTAGTTGCTAGTTTTGTTTGTTTTGCTACATATAACTCATGATGATGAGATATTTTTATATATGTGATTTTATTTTTTATTGGTTGTCCACACTTGAGTCCTTGATTGGACAATGATCAGGGATCAGTAGCATTTGGTGTCAGTTGTAGGGATCAGGGTTTTTCAACCAATTTTGCTCAAAGTCCAGGTTCACATTTTAGAATTGCATATTTCATTGGTTATTGGTAGAGACTGCATTTATTATACTTGTTGTATCATATATTGTATTCAATTTTTGGGTTGATTTCCTATTAATTTGTTTTGACTAAAAAAAATTGTATTCTTTTCCAAAGTTTAACATTAGAAATTCAATTTTATTATTTTTTAATAATGTTTGAATCTATTTATTTTCAATATGATTGGTTGCACTCTTATTGTGCAATGATTACATTGTACACTCAAATATTTATGAAATTTTGTTACATACCAACAAATAGATTGTTGTTCCATAGCATTCATGTGGGATATCTGAAATGGTAATTTGAAGTGTTGGCCCACAACATACCCTTGTCACTACAAGCATAGGACTCACGACCCCGTCCACGTGAACTCCATGTGCCTCTTGTACTTGGCACCCTCAATGGTAGAGATTTAATTTGTGGAAACGAAGGGTTGAGATTGAATTGCTTAAAACCCGGATGATTTACCCTAGTCCTCTAACCTCCTTCGACTTTCATTTGCATTTTAGGTTTCACTAGAGCGCCACTCTGAGGTTTTGGCAAGGCATGAGTGGTCAGTTAGGAGTTTGTGGCCATCTGGCTTCTATTACACTTGTAAATTGCTAACAAGGAATGCCTGAACTTCCAGAACTAGCTTGGTGTTGCTTAGGTATTTCTTTTAAAGTTTATTTGAGGTATTTAGTTTTTCCTATTCATTTCTTGCCTGCAATGATGTTCATAAAATTGTTATTGTTTGCAGGTTTCATGGCAATAGGTTTTCAAATTGCAGACTTACATAAGGTGCAGGGTTTTTCTTGAGCGAGGAACTTCAAGGCCGAACTTAGGATTTTTCATTTGTACTACAGAGGTAACCCCCTTTCCCTTTTTTTTCCTTGCTTTATAACTTTTAGAAGCTTATTTAGGTTATTGATAAACCCTTGGTCATTTATAGTTCCAGGTGGATACCACTCAAGTTCCTTTCGTGTATGGTCTCTGCAAATTCTCTAATGAATAAATTTATCTACTATCTTCTTTTTAATTCCAACGTTGTTTAGCCATTAGGGTTAAATATAGGATTTTAATTAATCCTATTACCCTTTCTATGGTGGATGTACTCAAAACATTCCCATTGGAAAATAAAGAAATTTTCTCTTTATCATTAACATCAATCACTATACCCGCAAAGGATTTTAAGTTAATGTTCATTATGGCCATCTCGTAGTCTTTATTTATTCTCTATGTAGAATCAATTTCATCGAATTCATCCCTGTTAAAATTAACAACTTCTTCCTATTGGCAGAGGCAAAACAACACGATAACTCTTCCCTTATTAGGTAATAGGTGGTATCAGTTTTCTTTTTTCAAGACTCACTTTACTTTTATATTTCGATATATGTATCTATACAATCTTTTAATCAATTTTTAGGCGTTGGTTGGCTTTGCAAGTGTGAATTATAAAAAGTTTTCGTTGGCATTCTGTAGGTTTCAACTACTCGCAAAGATTGACTCGGTCTTTTCTTTTGCCTACAAGTTGGCCTTCTCCCAAAATTTATCTTTTTTATGTGGCTACCAAGGGAACATGACATACATGTTCAACTAGGGTTTCCAACCCAATATTGAGTTTCTTAATTTTGTCTTGTTTGATACAAAAAAATGGTCATAGGCCATAACCATGTTTTGGCCCTGACCTTAAATGTAATAGATTGTATTACTCTTTTGGATTGATACATAGTATAAGCATTCAATTTTTACGTCTAAGTCCTTTTTGAGTATATGAAAATCATTGGTGTAAAGTATGGTTGGACTCATGTATAAATTTCTTTGTTAAATTAAAGATTGGTTATTATGCCGCTTTTGTATTTACCTTCTATGACTGGCCTCCTATTTTGTGGTTCTACTTTCTACATATGTTTTTCCTTTTCTTTGGGAATTGTATGAGTTATATAGATTATAATGTTGGCATACACAATCATCTAGTGAATACAAGAAATTTTATTATTGGATTCGTTTTTTTCTATTCTGAGTTGACCCTTTTCATAATAGTAGGTTATTGTGTAGCTCTTTTAATAACCAATCTATATCATCATTTTTTTACTCCTTTTGTGATAGTTATGCTACCACCTTCGACCGGATTAATTTAATTAACCTTATGTCATTTTGAAAAAAAATAAAAGTTATATATTGCATTATTTTCCAATCACATACAAGCTCTCTCTCTCTCTATATATATATATGTGTGTGTGTGTGTGTGTGTGTGTGTGTGTGTGTGTGTGTGTGTGTGTGTGGCACATTTACTGATTTATAATGTATTATTATTCTATTTATGAACGTTCTCTCATTACATTCTTTTCCTATAGGGTTAGTCTATCCAGGCTTGGTTTATTTTGTTAATGGAGTTTTTGTACCTTCTTATAATAACCCACTTTCCTCTCAATCACTTAATAATAGCATGTGTTCTTACTCCTACATAATTCCTTCCTACATCTATTTTCTTTTAATTATTAACACTAAGAGACTATCAGAGTCTTGATTCACACAATGTAAATTGTGAGGAAGATATTTACATGTATACAAACATATAATAATGCATGGTATTCTAATTTCCTTCTAGCTAAATTTACCAATAGAAGCTTATTTACTAATTAGGATTAACATGGATATTATGTGTTTCCTTACCAAGAGAATTATAATTAGGGGCTATTGTAAGAATATTTCATTCATGGACTTGAATGAGGTTAACATATTACTATTGCTCAATAAAACAAAAGTTTCCATAATATAATCTCTTTTCTTTTGAATTGTAGCATCTTTTTTATATTAACTCATATTCTATCAAAGGTAACTAGATTGTAACAATAGATAACATTTATGTAAATCTTCTAATAATAATTTGAAGAGGCCTATCTAAGATATAAATATTCTGAGTTCACCTGTTAGTATATTATCTATTATCATTTCAAAATAACCCACAAGCTTTATTCTTTTACTGTTAGGATTTAGATCTTAGCCAAAATTCCTAATTTATTGTACCTTTGTACAATTCAGATGTAATATATGATACCTCCAACACAAGTAATTTCTACTATCTGGACCCCCTAAAATCTAATTCTCAGATCCAATTCTTAAATATATATATTCAATCTCAGTTGACCTCTCTACCAATATTATCAATTTGTTTGTTCATGTACACAAGAGCTTAGGAACAGAAGACAATAACCTATGTGATAACAATTAGAGTAAGTGTGCAAACTGTAACACACTTTTCTTCTAGAGGTGAAGAAAATCCAACCAAGAAAAGAGGGGAGGGTGATGCAACAAAATTCACAAGGAGCAGGAGGTTAAGGAGAGCCTAGCAAAGGATGGCACTCCAATGTAATATTCCTAAATATTTATTTCTAATCTTAAAAAAATATAAGACATCATTGTAGATTTTGACTCTGGATAATTAATTATAGCCCATTTTATTTCTAATCTCTTGTTTTCCAATTTTACCTCTTTTTCTTCTAGTTTTGGTTTTTGATTTCTGCATGCACTTATATAGGCTTCCATTTTGCTAAATATTCATAGTTGTTTACTTTAATCTAGCTATATTTAAACTAGGTAGTAGGTACTTGCTACTATGTAGCTTGTTTTTCCACATTCTTTTAAACCAGTTTTGCCCAAAATTTGGGTTTATTTTAGAATTGCATATTTAAATAAGTAGTGGTTAAGATTGTATAATGAGAGCATCTTGAATTTTCATAAGTGTAATTTAGTCAAAAATGTAATTTAATCAATGTAAAGTTCTATTTTTTTAATTTTTTTTAACCATGGTGAATGGGTAACTCATGGGAGTGATCACAAGATCAAGCCTAGTAGCTACTATTATAACACCAAGAGTATATCCAATAATCCAACAGTTTGAAGCCAGGTATATCAGGAATTTATTACTTTTAGCAAGAGTTGAGACACCACAAGGGTAGGGGAGCCTACTCATTGAGCCTTATCACAAAGGACCAAAGATGTCTCCAATGGGATTTGAAACCGGGTGGAGGGAATAACATCCCATTGTACCAACCACTCAGTTGTCCCTTGAGGAAGCTAAAACTACAATTTCACCAACAATTTCATTGTTTGATTTTGGTGATGCTTGCAAGAAAATGTCAAAACATAGAACATGGAATGTTTAGACTTGACCATTATATATTTATTACATAAGAATAGTGATTTTGGCACTAAATATGTACAAAAATTGTGCTCATTTTCTTATATGATCACGGGTGACCTACATTTTTCCTGTCGATTATTGTATTTCTTCCTGCTTTCCAGCTAACAAAGTAGTTTTCTTTTCTATCCTGGTTTTCATGGCATGATTGTTGTTTCCAACTTTGTTTCCATGCAGTATACAGTTTGATAGTGGTATTGTAGTCTATAACAAATTTCATGAGAAATGGATTGCAATTATTAATCCACATTAATTAGTCAAGTACATTGTTAATCTTAGTTTTTGCTATATTTTTCCATCGTAGTAACTATCTTAGGCATAGGCATTCCTTAGAGCATGTAGAAAACACAAATCTCTCCTCTTCTTATATACATAAAACTAGGTGCATTTATGACCCTATTGGTCATTTTAAACCCCTCACGATTACAATGCTTTCAATGAATCACCCCAAATAAAATTGTTGTGTTACTAATTGGTTAAGTGGTTCCCCAGATGGCTCCCTTTCTCCTAATTGGCATCTTTTGAATGGTGAAGGTGGTCCTTGCTACGCTAAAAGTAATTCAAGTGTCAAATCCATGTGTTATCATGATTTTGGTTTTCCTCTATTATAACTATAGAAATATGTAACTAGGTTCGGTCTTCCTAATGACATATGTAATCATGATTTTATGTATTTGATGTAAAGAGAAAAATAAAATTATTATTGTTATTCTTGAGGCATGGGTTTCATGCTCAAGGTTATTTTGTTTTATAGGTCAAGCACCCATTGAGTGCTTCTAGGGCTTGTCATTGAGTCTACAAGTCAATTGAGTCATTGTCATGTATGAAAGACCCTTTTGGTTATGTTACATATTGTAAAAAAAAAAAAAAATTGAGTCAATTTAGAGTCAAAGACCCTCCAAGACCTTGTCATAATGTTCCAAGACAAGTCAGCCTTTCCAAATGTCAATTCGGACTAGAGATAATGACATGTCAGCCTACAAGCTAGGGCAAGGAGCCTATATATAAGAGGCTAGTCGACCACGCTTGATATCAATCACTAAAGCACACAATAATCTCGTACAAGCACTAGAAGAACGAGCGAAGGAGAGGAAAATAAGAAGAAAAATTGAATTGTATTTTGGGCTACCCTACCTCACACGTGCGAAATAATTAGGGCATTTATGACTACAGTAAGATCGAAGCTCAGAGTTGTCAAGAAATCACGATTTTGTGTCAAGGAGCTCTAATATACAAGTCGAGTTGTCTAGAAAGGAGGCACATCAAGTGAAGAGAGGAAAAGGTCATTTCAACATTAAGAATACTCACACATGTGAAGTGCAATAATTGCAGGAGGATGAAATTTGCAGGAAAGAAAGGTTGAAATTGCATTCAAAGTTGCAAGTCGAAATTCTTGGTCAAATCAGAAGTGGAGGCTGGTAGAAGGTAAGTTTGACTTGGTTTGACTTAGTGTGAAGGAAGTGTTTCAAGGAGAAGTTTGACTTGGTCTTGGAGGGGTTTATGTCAAGGGTCATATGTCTTGGAATTTGTCAATTGAAGTTTTACAAGAAGAGAAGAGTTCTTGTGGGTTTCCATCTCAAGAGGAGAGGTTTTGGCCCTCGTTGATAGCCTATATCGTGTGTCCTCATGTGTTATTGTTCTTCATTGTTAGGTAGTTGTTTGATGATAGAAAACACTATTAATAATCAAGTGAAAGAAGAAGCTAATCAAGTTAAGTAAAAATACATCACAAACAATTATCAAACTAAGAGAAATCACCTAATCTAGTTGCCCCTATATTTCTCAACATGGTATCAGAGCTAAGGTGACTATGAAAAGAAGAAAAGGCAACTTGAATATCATTATTGAAGAAGGATACACGTGGATCTAGCTCAAGGAAATCATCGAGAAAGACTAACCCACTCATCATCTTGAAGGAATGAATGAAGGAGTATCAAGAAGACCTCAAAACCCTAGCTCATTCAAAGAAGGGTTCTACGCTTGAAGCATTCGTGGGAAGATCACACATTTTAAAATCATCATCACAAGGAAAAAAAAACTCAAGGACACTACCTCCACTCAAAGAAAGAAGGACTAGACATTGGAGCATCTTGAAGTCTCCACAATCCAGGGAAAGCAAGAAGAAGCATTGTCATTATCATCAAAGGCATCAAGGTGATCTCCCTCTCATTGAAGCAAGAATCACACCTCAAGCATATTTGAAGAAAGACAGCTCTAGAAGAAGAAGTATTGTCATCTTCAAGGAAGAAAAACATCATCATCAAACTCAAGAAGGACAACAAGAAAAGGAAAGAAAGGAGTGAAGCCCATGTCACCAAAGAAGTGGAAGAACTTGAGAAGAAGAAATTAAAGGAGGAAGTGAAAGATCTCTATTATGGTTGAGATAATCTCCTTCACTTAGTTATTTTCAGTTTTGTAAAAGATAGCTATCATGGTAAGAAGCATTGTAAGTATGATAGGATGCATCATATTAGAATCATACAATTGAATCAAGAGCCCATGACATCATTATAGAAGCTTGAAAGGATAGATGAAGTAGAAGTCTACATGGTTGCAGCAATCATCATAGAAAGGAAGTATCTCTTGGTAACCTCATTATATATGGTTGGAAGAAAGTCATCTAGCATGATAGAAGATAGAAAGAATTCATCATACATAATCATCATTAGGAAGGAGCATTTGCAGTATGAGGATAATCAATATCCTCTGTTGGAATCTTCATTAGAAGGTTCATTTTTACTTGGAAAAAGCAAGTGTCTCGTTAATAATCTACATTCCACCTTGTGTGGGATCCATGATTTAAAAGGATGATGGTATGGTGAAAAAAGAGTGTAGCATGTCAAGATGGTTGAAGTACTTTCAAGCAAGGAAAGGAAGCTTCCAAAGAAAGTCTAGATGATGAAAAGGAGAAAAGAGGCATGTATATATTTGATAAATTAAGTCATATCATCATATAATTGTAGATAGCATGGGTAAATGCTCTATCTCATGAGCATGATCGAAGAAGAAGGATCTCTTCCTTTAGAAAGATGCATGAAGGCATATGTTTTGAACAAGTTAACATATTGACGAGATGAAAGAAACATAATATGACCTCATATGGAATATGAGGTGGTTGATAAGATGAAGGAACTATTTATAGAAGTTCCTGGGGAGAAATATGTGAAGAAATGAAGAAAAGTTCGTGAAAGATGCAACTATAGTCACATAAGATAAGATGTGTAATCAAAATCCAATGACTAGAAGAATTGGCTATGAAATCTCCATAGAGAATATATGAAGACCCTAATAGAGTCCGTAAAGGAAGGAGGCCCTTCACATTGAATGTCTTGGAGATGTGTTTATGAATGTGCAGGATGTTGATGTTGCAAGAAGTTGATGTCATGATGAAAGGACATCATAAAAGGTAATTTTGATTTTATGTTCATTTTGATTTTTGAACATCTGGCTAGGTTAATACAGGGCTACCGAAAGGGAGTTGTAAATGTCACCTACAACTCATGCTCATGATGGAAGATCTTGAAAGAAACATGACTTGGAAGAGGTAGTCATATGGAGAAAATCCATATGTGGACTAGAAGATCACTTTCCGATGAAGAAACCCTATTCGACCTCACATGGAGCCTATAAATATAAGCTCATTGAATTCATTTGGAACATCATTCTCACACACAAGTTCGATTTCTATTGTAGTTGGGAAAAAGTGTAAAATTATCTTGTAGATGGGAAGAAGTGCGAAGTTCTCTTGTAGTTGGGAAAAAGGTGTGAAGTTTGTTGTTGGGAAGCCGAAGTGAATGCAAGTTTGGGGAGGTCAAGGAGAAAAGGAAAATCGAAATTTTGGTGGTTCTCTTTCTCTATTTTGTGCTCTTGATTGGGAGATCGAAGTCTTCCAAGATTGTCAGTTGCTGGAAGTTTTCAATTGTCAAAAGCTATTGCCTAGTCAAAGTTGCTGGAAAGGGATCGAAATTATGGGAGGTTGACCTGGTGTGGAGGAAAGATCTTGTCTTGGTCTAGGGTGAAGAGTCTCAAATAATACAATTGAAAGGAAGAATGTCTTGACTGGGTTTTCCTCTTGAGGGGGGTTTTGCCCTGGCATTGTGCATACATCTGGTGTCTATTGTTTTTAGGTGTTGTTGCTTTGGTAATTGTTTAATGAACTAAAAGAAAGAAGATATAAAGAATCATAATAGCATGAAACATCACAAGTAATTATCAAGAATAAGAAAATCTTTCTACCTTTCTGATTTTCTAACATGGAATCAAAGCTTTGGTGAAGAAGGAAGAAAAAGACAGTCTGAAGCACTTGATCAAGGAACCATTCAAAAGGATTATCTCAGGGAAGGAGTCCACTATACTCAAGGAAGATGTCTAACACAATCAAGTGAGAGAACAAACTTGAAGGGGCCTATAACTATAGGTCCTAGAAGAAGAGGATTGACCTAATCCTTGAAAAGAACAAGGTACTGGACTTGGTCAAAGGAAAGGTAAAGAAGCCTACAGAGGGTTCTAGTGATGCTAACAAAGTGAAATACAAGGAATTAGAATTGGTGTCCATGACTCTGATGGTAGAAGGAATAAAGGAAAACCTTGTCCCATTCATAGCTAGCATCAATCATGCTCAGGAAATGTATGAAGCCTTGTCAAAGTTATTTACTATTAAGAACATTGATCAAGTAGCAATTTTGAATAATGTGCTAAGGACCACAAAGATGACTAAAGAAGACATTGTGGCATCCTTCTTTGTGAAGATAGCGAGAATCAAGGATTATCTCTTGGCCATTGATGAAATTGTTCCAAATAAATAACTCATGATCACTACCCTATTAGGATTACCACCTACTTGGGGTGCATTTGCTACAAGTATTAATAGTTGGAAGGAAGCTCCCACTTTTGAAGAACTATGGACTACCTGCAGTCAGGAAGAATTGAGGATCTCTTTAGTTTCCAATTCTGAAAGTGTTTCAAATGCCTACGTTTCTCAACATAAATGAAAGAGATCGAAGGGACCAAGGAAGAAAGTTAACATGTCCAAGATAGACTGCTATCAATGTCATAAAAGGGGTCACTACAAGAGTGATTGTCCCAACAATCCAAAGAATAAGAAGACAGATAAAAATCATGCTAACTTTGATGAGGAAGGAGACTCAAAGAAGGCCAAGCCCGAAGAGTCTGACATTAGGGACTTACACTACTAAGTCATTTGCTTGTAGCTTTATATATCTTGTTTTATATGTTTTAGAATTTATAGGTTTTTAACATATTTTGGAAAATTCATTTTTATTAGTTTTTATAAGTTTGTAGGTATCCCTCAAGTTTTGGAGGGAAAAGATAAGTATCTCATTTCCTTTCAGTTTTGGTTTCATGTATTCATTTAGTTTTTTATTATATTAAATACCAATCACCATTCTCCCTCTATTGTCTTGATTAGGAAAAACATCTACAAGGAGTATGAAGGAGGATCTCTCAAGACAGGGTTGGTCAAGGAACTAAGGTATGCTTTAAATACATTGATATTGAAAGGATTATTCATTTGATAATCTACTACTAACATTGTTATGTTTAGTTATATTGAATCATAATGATTCTTGTTTTCGGTTATTCAACTCTTGATAAATTTACCCACCCCACTGATATTCTTAACTAATTATGTAGAACCGTAGATAGGTTTTGGAAAACCCTAACCTAAGGGTATGCTTATGTGAATGTTTGAAACCCTAAGATGCTTAGGGATATTGTGAAATGTTATTTGAAGTTTTTATTGATGATGACATGTTTGGGATTTTGGTATAGTCAGGGAAAACTAACTTGTTAGGGTTGAATGATAAGGTTTAAAATCCTGAACCTTTGAAGTTTCGGTAATGTTGGGTTTGCTATGCTTCTACACTGAAACCCTAGCTCATTAGGGTTTGGTGGAATGTGTGAGCAAGACCCTTATATTGTCTTAGAAATGTTTTCCTTGGTATGGGTGTGTTTGTCTGATCAAACCCTAATATGTGACTAACTCTTATTAATCATTGTGAAGGTGGGTTTGACTAACACATGATATGAAATGTCTTTGCATTATGATAAAAGCTAGGCATATATAGATATGTCCTTTTGGTTGAAACCCTATATTGGTCTAGGTCAGATATATTAACGTTGTCGAACATATGGTATGCTTATGTATGATTATGAATTCCTAGATATGTACGTTGACCTAGTTATTGATGGTCATAAGATTTAGGATTTAATGGTAATCCTTGTCTGAGATTCTAGGATGATAATATTTGAAAATCTAGGGTTTTGCAGCGAAATCCTAGTAGTAACATTGCCTAGTATGTAACAATCTGAAATTTATTTAATGATTGTCGAGATTGTGTAAATGGAATTCTAAGGTTTTGAAGTTGAAATCTCTTATGTATGATGACAATATAATAATTTGAGATTTGTGTAAGATTGCTGAAATCTGAGTTTTAGTTGTGATTGATGGTTGATTGAAAATCTAGGGGTTGGAACTAACCCTAGTGAACGCTGGTCAGGATAATGACTAAGCGGTTATTGTTTTTAATTGATTTTTTTATGAAATTTAGGATTTGTGTGAAACCATAGTGAGAGGTCTATCATATGAATTTTGAAATATGCTTTATAATTGTCTAAATTGTTTTTAGGGTTTGCTATATGTTGTAGTAAGTTATGTCATACCTTTGGAAGTAAAATTGAAACCCTAAATGGAATGAAAGTTGTTATGAAATAGTGTAAAGTCCCTAGCAAGATGATAAAGAGTATATGTCTCATGTATGAGTAACTCTAGGTATCTAATATGTATAAATTTGAAATGCTTTCGTGATTCTGAAATGGCTAACTTCATGCTTCTATAGATTTGGTTGTACTTGCTATCTAAGTTGTACAGGTACACAATATTCAACTTCGTGAAGATGCTCGATGTGACAAACATGATGAGGATGATAATAACTCTGATAAAATGGTTGGAAGCCACAAAAGATTCTTCGATAATGAAAAGAAGAAGTTGATATCCCTGGGGAAGTATGAATAGAATATATTTCCCTAAGATTAAGAGGGAGTCTAGATAAAGAGATGCTTCCTGGTTAAGATGGAGGGCATAGCTTGGTTTTAATAAATGAATTTTGGAGGATATGTTACTGCATAAGAAGTAGGAAAGGAAAGTATTGAGGAATCTTCTGTCAAATATTCAGTGGATAGTCCTACTAATGATCTGTAAACTGCCATGGATATTCCACTAGACAGTTCGTCACAACAGATCTAATAATATTATATTAAAAATTTGAGATTCTACACTATTATAGTTTTATTTAATTTCTAGATCTGTAAATCTTACTGTAATTAGTTCATGCATGTAAAAGTAAATTATGCAGAAAAGAGGAGAACGGCTAAACAAGTTCACACACACATAAGACACAAGATATGCTCTCTGGGAAACCTTTTCGGGAGAATACCCAGCTAGAAGGTGAGGCCGCTTCACTCTCTTTCTTTGTCTTGAAATATGGTTGCAGGTACAAATAAGTAATGCATGTGGATCGTGGGCTGCTACATTGCATAGATCTTCTCTATGTGCTCTACCTCCTATCTCTCTTGGCTATCTTTGCTCATCTATGGAACAAATGCTCTCGAAAGAATTGAATGTCTCTTCCTCCTAGTGGCCCGATTATAACACAGCCTGGTAGTCTACTAGTAGTTAAGTTTGAATACATCAACTCTTAACTAGAGTTACGAAAATAGACTCCTCTAGATTATTTTACATCACAAACACGTGGCTAGCCCATTTTCCATGAATAATGGGGGCTGACGGGCATCCTCTCGAACTATAGGTGTGAAAACAGGAAGGTCAACTTCTGAATGGCATAACTTTTGCATACAGAGTCCGATTGACGTTATTCGTGCACCATTAGAAAGCTCTATGTGTGTAGAATAGCATGAAAAGGTGCTCTACTTGAGCAGCAAAGTATTGCCCCCAAAAAATGCCATTTGATGCCTCAAAACGCTCCCAAAAGGTTTCGAACCTCGTTTCACCAAACTGGGTCCCACTGGTAAAAATAGCCCATGAGCTGATTCCTCCACTTTTTCCACTCCAAATGCATCGAGATGGATGACAAACAATATAATGATCCAATTTGGATCACACCTCCCCATTTTGGGAGGCTTTTGGTCCCCAAAATATTTTACTAAATGAGGTGAGGAAATTTTTCCTCTACCTTCTCTCTGGTGTACCATTTAGCTTTGCCTGGAAGTTGTCCCTTCAACCCAATCTGCCAAAGGTCTTGTTGCCCTTGTCTTGTAGTTATGGACCTCTTCTACAAAACTGTATCTTATGTTAACTCTGCTTGAGTGTATGGTATCAAATCCTCCATAGAAGGTAGGACATGTTCCTCTTCCTGATCTAGCATGGAAGGCTCATAGAGTTTCAAATTCTCCACATTTACAAGTAAGAAAATGCACATATATGGTGGTAAATTGAGTCGATAGGCATTATCACCCACCTTTTCTAATATCTCAAAGGGACCATACCTTAAAGCCTTAATTTTCTTACCAGGCCCCTACAACCTCTCCATGTTCAACTGTAGCCATACTTTGTCTCCCACCTTGAATGATTTCTTTGTTCTGTGGTTATCATGCCTGGCTTTATATTTCACCTACGACTTATGCAATGTTTCATGTACCTGTATGGATCTGCCTGATCTTTTTCATCAATATTTCAGCCCTCAAAGAATGTCATGTAAGGTCTTCCTTCCCTCCTCCTTGATGCCCATATGCAATATCAAAAGGTGAAGGTGGAAAATATCCAAAACAAGTTTCAAATGGGGACTTTCCTGTAGAAGTGTGGACTGCTCTATTATATGAATGGTGTATATACACCATATTTTCATCCCAAGTCTTCGGATGCTTCTGGTTGTAACCCCTCAAAAGTTACACCAAATTCATATTGACTACTTATGTCTACCCATCTGTTTATGGATGGAATGTTATAGATCTCTTCAACTTCACGTCCATATTCTCCCACAGTGTAGTCCAGAATGCATTGAGAAATCTTGTATCCTTGTCTGAAATGATGCTCTTTGGTATCCCAAAGTGTACCCAAACCTGTCCAAAGAACAAGTTTGTTGCTTCTTGTCCATTGATGGTCTTTTTACATGGCATCAGAACACACATCTTCCTGAACCTGTCAACTACCACGAACAAGTATTCATGTCCCTTCCTAGTTGTCGGTAAACCTCCCACAAAATCCATGGAAATTCTTTCCAAGGACAAGTAGGTATAGGTAAGGGATGATATAGACCTTGTTTCTTGTTGCTATACTTGCTGGTACAAAAAAGCATGCATCCTCTTATGAACCTAGCTACTTGTTCTTGCATCTTGGGCCAATACACATACCTCTGCAAGTTAGCCATGGTCTTCCCTATACTAAAGTGCCTTGCAACCTTGGAGGTGTGAGCCTCTCTAATCAGTTGCAAATGCTCACCTTTAGGAACACACAGCTTATCAAGCCTATAGAGTAACCCATTCTGGACATGGTAGTCAATGGTGTTGTCATTGTCGTGCACATGAATCTGACTTTGCAACTATTGATACACCTCCTTGAAGTCCTCATCTTCTGAATATGCCTCTATGTATGCATCATGAGTGAATGGCTCCATGTGCATAAGAGTCCCCAAAGCTGTAATCTTTAATGTGGGTGGCTTTGAAAGCATATCGGCCATCTTGTTTGTGTTTCCCTTCTTATACTTGATTACCGAATGAAACTACTATAAAAACCCCATCCACTTGTAATGCCTGGTCTGTTATAGCTTATTCTGGGCCTACAAGTATTGTAATAGTTGGTGATCTGTGTGGATTATTGTCTCCTTTCTCATCAGATAGTTCTTCAACTTCTCCACAGCTTGCACCATGGTATAAAGTTCCTTATCGTAGGTAGGGTAGTTAAGAACTGCCCCATGAAATACTTCAGAATGGTAGCAAACGGGACTTCCTCCTTGCATCAAGACAACTCCCATAGCATACCCACTCGCATATGTCTCCACTTCAAAGGGTTGTTGCAAGTTTGGTAATGCCATAACTGGTGCTTCACTTATCTTATTCTTTAACTCATCGAAAGCCTTCTGCTGCTCGTTTCCCCACTGGAAACTCTTGACACTTACTGTTATGGCGTGGAGCAGTGCTACTACCACTGAAAACGAGGCTATGAATTTCCTCAGGTACTGTGTTGCTCCAATGAAACTCCTAACCTCAGTAACATTAGTAGGCACCGGCCATTTCATGATGATCTCCATCTTGGAAGGATCTATCTTCAATTCTCCTCCACCAATCACATATCCCAAATACACCAAAGACTGATGCGCAAATTCGCACTTCTTGAGATTTGCTAGTAGCTGGTGCTTCTTCAATGTTTCCAGTACCTGCATCAAATGTGAAATATGCTCCTCCCAGGTAGCACTATATACCAGTATATCATCCAAATAGACAATAACAAATGAACCTATAAAAGGGCGCAGTACATCATTCATTAATCTCATAAATGTAGCTAGTGCATTACATAGGCCAAATGGCATAACTAACCACTCATACAAACATTGTCTGGTTTTGAAGGCGGTCTTCCATGTATCTTCTTCCTTCACTCGAACCTCATGATATCCAGACTTCAAGTCCAGCTTAGTGAAATCCTTTTTTTGTTGCAACTGATGTAGAAAATTGTCTATCCTGGGCAAGTGGTATCTGTTCTTGAGTGTGATTTTATCCAACGCCCTGTAATCTATACACATCCACCAAGTCCCATCCTTCTTTGGCACAATGATGATGGTTGACCCACATGGTTATGTACTCGATCGAATGACACCCTATTCCAGCAGCTATTGCAATTGTTTCTTCACCTCACTTGCTTCTATAACAAACTGCCTGTACATCCCAATATTTGGGAATGGGGAGTCTGGCAATAGTTGGATCTCGTGCTCCACTTCTCACTTAGGGGGTAGCCCTTTAGGCTCTCAGAACAGGTCATTGTATGCCTGTAACAACTCCTCCAATTATTGTTTTTTCTTTTTAGTACACCCCTCCAGGGATGCCTTGTTTCTTACTGACTCCTCTAGAGACTGGTTTTCTCTTAAAAACAATAAAACATACTTCTTGCTAGAACTGATCAATTTCTTGGCCTGGTTGGCACTTACCAATGAAATTTTCAGCTTTCCTTTGTGCGCATTGATGATGAACGAATTTCCATCCTTGATGAGAAAGTACTGGTTAGCTCTCCTCATGAATATTGCATCACGCATGTACATGTATGGACTCTCAAGCATGACTCCACATACATCAAGGGGAACCACATCCAGATCTAATTCATCAATAAAATCAGCACTAATAGCAAATCTAATTTTGCATTGTTTTGTTACCTTCATCTTTGCATCCTTATGTACCCATCCCAACACATATGGGTTTGGATGATCACGAACTTCCAGCCCCAACTTCTTGACCAGATCTACTGCAATGAGATTTGCCTACGATCCCGAGTCAAACAAAGCATCAATCTTCGTCTTCTTGACCTGTATCTTTACATGGAAGAGTTTGGTCATTTCTTTCTCTTCCTGTTGTTGAAGGCTACTCAGATTCACCTCCTTCTGCACTGATGTACAAACGATCTTCTCATCCACATATGAGCTTCTTTCAACTTGGTTGTCGGAATCAGTGGCCATGAGATTCTTCTTCTTATTATCTTTCTTCTTGTTCTTCGGGTTTAGCTCTGGATGCAACTTCCAGCACTTCTCCTCTGTATGGCCATCAATGTTGTAGTGGTTGCAGTGGTTGCTAGGATCTTTGCACTGGTGTGTTGTGGTTGTCGTCCTTTTATCTTTTCCCCCTTTTTTCTTCTTCTTCCCCTCCTTGGAAGCATCTTGTTGTTCCTTTTGTTTCGATCCAGTTGATTGCACTCTTTTCAGGCCTATGTTCTCCAGGTACTATGTTTGTACACAAGCCTCATCCACTGTTTTGGGCTTGAACAGTATCACTTGCTCACGTAAATGGCGGTGCAGACCCCCCAAATACTTGAGGAGTACATCTGGGTTATTTGTAGAGATACCCAACATTATATCCATCTTTCTGAATTCTGTGGTGTACTCCTGCACGCTTTGACCCGGCTTTTGCCTAAAGTAATGCCACCGGATCCACTGGTCTTCCACGTACCCAATGGGATAAAATAGTGACTTAATGAGGGTTTTGAAATCCTCCCACTTAGCCATTGGAGATTCTCCCTCCAACCTCAGGGTTTAAGTGTGTCTCTCCCACCAAGTCAGTGCATGGCCCTCCAATTTCAACCACACGAATGAGATCCTCTGCCCTTCCTCGATATGATGGACACTAAAATAAACTTCCAGTTGTTGCAACCAATGGCTCAGCTTCAGAGCATTGATCTCGCCCTGGAATGGCTTGATATAGACTTTTGCTTCCACTTTAAACAAGGATTGGTTCACAGCAGTGGAACTAGGTTGATCTTTTCCGAGTTCTTTCTTCGGTTGGTTATTTGCATCTTCCCGATCTCCCGATCCCCATTCTGATTTGTCCTCTGCATTTGAACCCCCTTCTTCTCCAAATATCCCCAGCTTATTGCTTAATGCCACCATGAGGAGGTTTACATTGTGGTTTATAGCCACGACTTGTTCTTCGAGCCGCAAAAACCTCACCTCTGCAGGATCACGAGGTTCATTTACAGATTCGTCGCCCATGATTAAGGGTTTTACAATTTTCGGCCTCGCCGACCTAGATCATTGCAATCTCCACAAAATACCCAAAGAAACTTGCTTTGATACCAAATGATCCGTAAACTGTCGTGGATATTCCACTGGACAGTTCGTCACAACATATCTGATAATATTATATTAAAAATTTGAGATTCTACACTATTACAGTTTTATTTAATTTCTAGATCTGTAGATCTTACTGTAATTAGTGCATGCATGTAAAAGTAAATTATGAAAAAAAGAAGAGAACGGCTAAATAATCTCACACACACATAAGACACAAGATATGTTCTCTGGGAAACCCTTTCGGGAGAAAACCCAGCTGGAAAGTGAGGTCGCTTCGCTCTCTTTATCTGTCTAGAAATATCACTGCAAGTACAAAGAAGTAATGTCCATAGTCTGTGGGCTGCTACAATGCACAGATCCTCTCTTTGCTCTCTACCTCCTATCTCTCTTAGCTATCTTTGCTCATCTATAAAACAAATTCTCTCGAAATAATGGAATGCCTCTTCCTCCTAGTGGCCCGGTTATAACATAGCCTGATAGCCTACTAGTGGTTAAGTTTGACTACATCAACTCTTAACTAGAGCTACAAAATAGACTCTTATAGAGTCTTTTACATCACAAACATGTGGCCAGCCCCTTTTCCATGAATAATGGGTGCTGACGCGGCATCCTCCCGAACTATAGGTGTGAAAACAGGAAGGTCAACTTCTGAGTGGCATAACTTTTGCATACAGAATCTAATTGACACAATTCTTGCGTCATTGGAAATCTCTCTATGTGCAGAATAGCATGAAAAGGTGCAACACTTCCGTGGAAAATTTTTACCCCCAAAAAACATCGTTTGATGCCTCAAAATGCTCCCGGAAGGTTTCAGACCCCATATCGCCAAACTGGGTCCCGCCGGTAAAATGGTCTCGTGAGCTGATTCCTCCACTTTTTCCACTCCAAATGCATCGAGATGGATGACAAACAATATAATGATCTAATTTGGATCAACTAAGTTGAGGAGCAACATCGAGTATGACCCCGAAGGTTTGTTTTGATCATGTACATGTGAAAGTATATTGTTAATTGGGGTTGTGTTTGTACAGGTGAATCTATCGAAGGTTTTGATAGCATGCTACTTACTAATCAATTTGATTGAGAGAGATTTGTGGTCCTTGATTTGCTAAATCAAGGGGTGTTAAGGCTTTGTGAGTGAAGCATTGTCTGAGAGGACATCTGGCCAACACTTTGTGTTGATGTCTAGATCCCAAAGTTGGAAAGGTGGCATTGGTCATTGAGCTCTAACACGCACCTAGATTTCTAGGTTGATGGTTAGCAAGTAAACTTGATTCCATCTTAGTCCCATCTGGATAGATTACCTCGGTCAGGAATCTAGTCCATGGCATTGCGGTGCCTATATTGTTGAGAGACCACTTGGATAGATTGCCCTGGTCAGGAATCTAATCCATGGCATTGTGGTGCCTAAAGTTCTTCATGGATCATATAGATTGAGATCTTCCATTTTATTTGTACATTATGAATACCTCCCTAGTTAAGAGGGAGTATTGTAAAATGTAACTATGTTCGGTCTCCATTAATGTACTTGAGTCATCATGTAATGTATTTGTCAACAGAATAAAGGAAAAAAATATTATTATTATTGTGACTTATTAAAGCATGGGTTTCATGCTTGGGTCACCATATTTTAGGTCAAAGTCCCCATTGAGGACTTCTAGGATTGATTATGAGTCAATAGAGTCAGTATACTTTTAAAGAGACCTTTCTTGGGCTTTTGAATCATGTAAAAAGGTTAAGTATCGAGTCAAATATGATTTATGTAACCTCCACACCATGTCGGCCTAGAAGAAGATCAAGTCGACCTAAGGACCCTATTCGACCTTGTTAAGTTATGGTATGTTCTATGCTTCTAACAGTTTATTTCTTTTTCTTATTATATTCCACAAATTAGCAATCACATGTACATAAAGTAAAGTGCAGATAGAACATTAAACGATCGACAGAAAACAAGCCAAGACAAGAGACACAAGATGTGGTGGCTAGCTAAGGACAAACCCCACAATGTGTGGGGAAACCCTTTAATCAAATCTTCTTTTATCTTCAATAATTCAGCAGAGAGAAATAATACAATAAATCTGATTCATATCAGCAGTAGCAAACCCTAGATCAGCAGCATCAGCATTAGCGGCTTCATTATCAAACTAGGGCAGACAATATCTCACAAACCGACCGTCGGATTGACTTCATTCCACCACCAAAAGTTGCGGCTTCCAGAGGAGGTTCAGATGAACCTACAACGTAGTTCAGATGAGGATATCTTATAGGCCACGCAGGTCAATCTTTACTTCTGCAGTTGCAGCTTCAGTTTCAGCAGTTTCCGGCTTCAAACTAGGGCAGTCGATATCTTGCAAACCGTTTGTCGGATTGACTCCATTCCACCAACAAAAGTTGCGACTTTCAGAGGAGGTTCAAATGAACCTACAGCGCAGTTCCAAAGAAGGGATCTTCTAGGCCAAGCAGGTCAATCATTACTTCTGCAGTTGCAGCTTCAGTAACAGCAGTTTCTGGCTTCAAACTAGGGCAGTCGATATCTTGCAAACCGTTCGTCGGATTGACTTCATTCCACCACCAAAAGTTACGGCTTTCAGAGGAGGTTCAGATGAACCTACAGCGCAATTCCAAAAAGGAGATTTTCTAGACCACACAGGTCAATCTTTGCTTCTGCAGTTGCAGCTTCAGGTTCAATAGCTTCCAGCTTCACATGTGTGAGAGAGAGACCCATTTCTGCGCAGTAGAGAAGAGACTCATTTATGTGCAGTAGAGAGAGAGAGATGTGATTAGAAGAGTGAGTGCAAATGATGAAAATTCCTCTTATATTTATACACAACGTTGGTGTTTGAATAGATGCAACTGTTGGGCTTCTGAGCCTACATGAGTTGTAAGTCGGCTTGATAATAATTCCATAATCAAAATAAATTCATATCTCCATGAATACTTATTGGAATCGGATGATCTTTATATCAATCCTACACCTCTCGACGAGAGGAATCTAATAAAAATATTATCAGCCATGAATAAGATGACCCACATGAAGTTTTGCCCTCGTTGCCAATTTTAACACTCCCTCTCAACCAGGGAGAACTTCATCTGCAATCTGTCTATCGGTCGTTACTATTCATCCATCAAATGCACTGCCCTGTACAGCCTGAACCTTGCCCCGCTCTGCTCTATTCTGCCTATTCTACTTTGTCTTGTTCTGCCCTGTACTGATCAGTACTGTTTTGCTCTGTTCTGCTATGCTCTTGCATTGTTCTGTTCTGCTCTGCTTTTGTCTGAATTATGAAGAAGAAGAAATGATCAAGGATGTATCATACTGACTCAAAGTCAGTCACAGAGTATGTACCACTGGTCCCAGACCATTCTCAACCAACCCGAAGTCAGCGTCATAGTGAGTACAACTCCACTAGTCTTAGACCAGTATCATCCTCCACTGACTCAAAGTCAGTCTCAGAGTATGTACCACTGGTCCCAGACCAGTCTCAGTCGACCCGAAGTCAGCTTCATAGTAAGTACCACTCCTACCACTAGTCCCAGACCAGTATCGCAGTCTCAGAGAGTGTACCACTGATCCCAGGCCAATCTCAACCGACCGGAAGTCAGCATCATAGTATGTACCACTCTCACTGGTCCCAGACGAGTACTGCACTGACACGAAGTCAATCTCGGAGTATGTACCACTGGTCCCAGACTAGTCTCAACCGACCCGAAGTCAACGTCATAGTATGGTACAACTCCTACCACTGGTCCTAGACCAGTATCGCAGTCTTAGAGAGTGTAGCACTGGTCCCAGACCAGTCTCAACCGACCCGAAGTCAGCGTCATAGTATGTACCACTCTCACTAGTCTGAGACCAGTACTACACTGACATGAAGTCAGTCTCGGAGTATGTACCACTGGTCCCAGACCAGTCTCAACCGACCCGAAGTTAGCATCATAGTATGGTACAACTCCTACCACTGGTCCCAGACCAGTATCATTGATCGCAGATCAATGGAGGTCATCCTAGCGTAGGGAGTACGGTAGATACAACGATGCGTCCATCGGTACTACTATGGTCCCTAACTTCATTTCCCTGCTCATTGATCAGATGAGAGGTACTTCCCATGAGTCCCAGACTGCATGGGTAGGATGCCTCGACAGGAGAACTAATCAATCCTGTTCTCACAAGAGAACACATCAATCCTGCTACAATCGCCATGGAGAACACATCAATCCAGGCCGCCATGGAGAACACATCAATCCAAGCCTCACAGGTGAACACATCAATCCTGCTACAATCGCCATGGAGAACACATCAATCCAGGCCTCACAAGAGAACACATCAACCCTACTACACAGGAGAGCGAATCATCCTGTTCCACAAGAGAGCGAATCATCTTGTCCCACAAGAGAGCGAGTCATCTTGTTCTAGTGCGCACCACCATGGGAGGGTGAGTCACCCTGTGGTTGTATGTTGCTCCAGTAAGAACCGCAAGCCCTCAGAGCTCCTAGAGCTCAATGTATGCAATATGCAAAACCCTTGTACAAGGGTTTCTTGACGACTCCAAGTCGTTTGGGAAAATCATAGATTAGATCTTTCCTCGGGGCTTTGACAAGGGGTATCGCCCTGTACATCATCTTAATGCGATGGAGCCTCCTTGCTCATCGACTTACCATATCCCAGATGATGTCTATCTGCTAGAGCAATCGACGAATACGAGATTCCTCAATAATCGAATCCCACCTCTGGTTGTTACAGAGAATCACAGTGGCATGTGTTAAAACAACTCACTGAAGAGCTTCCCCAACCAGGAAGCTTCATATGAGATCATACTCGTAGATATGTATATGGTCTCGGCAGTGCTTATGGCAACCGACTTCTGCTTCCTGCTCATCCATTATATCGAAGCAGAATCCAAAGAGAAACAGCACTAAAAGGTGCTCCAGCGATCCTCCACACTACCTGCCTAACCAGCATTCGAATAATCATGCAGTTTCATATTTCCGGTAGTGTATCTCAATCCATTAGTAATTGTGCCATGAAGATATCTTAGAGGATTCTTAGCATCAATGTAGTGAGGTTCAACCAAATATGAGCTCACAGTGCTAACTGCAAAACATATGTTCGGACGGAGGTTCACCAAGAACATCAACGTGAATGAGTTTTTGAAACTCAGAGGCATTTCCCAAATCTGGTCCGACATCACTACCATGTAACTTCTAAAAGTTAAGATCCTCGAGGTAGTCACAGGCTTGCGGTACATCATACCAAATCTTTCCAATATCTTTACCACATATTTTCCTTGAGATATGAAAATTTCCCCCGGCTTCTGCCACACTTCAAGTCCTTGGTCCTTCATTTCAAATTCAGAAGCCAACTCCCTCTTACATTTGTGAATGAGAGGGGTCTGCACCTGTTAGAAAGAGGTCATCCACATATAGCACCAGTATGAGAGGCTTGTCATCTTCAACCTTAAAGTAAAGGTTAGGATCGGTTTCACTCCTAGTGAATCCCAGCTTCATCAAGTAGCTGTCGATCCTCCCATACCATGCTCGGGGCGCTTGCTTCAGCCTATAGAGAGCCTTCTTCAACTTGCATACATGAGATTTTCGATCATAAATCTCAAATCCTTCGGGTTGCTCCATGTAGACCTCTTCTTTGATCGAGCCGTGTAAGAACGCAGTCTTGACATCCATCTGATGTAGGTTCCATCCTTGTGAAGCGACAAGGGCTATGATCGAGCGGATGGTCGTATATCTGGTAACAGGTGCAAATATCACATCATAGTCTATGCCTTCCTTCTGGGAGAAACCACGAGCAACAAAACGAGCCTTATACTTTTCCGTACTTCCATCTGCTGCATGCTTTATCTTGTAAATCCATTTGGAAGTAACAACTGTCTTGTCCTGGGGTCTGGGAACTACTTCCCAGACATCATTCTTCATGATAGACTCATATTCTTTGGTCATAGCATCCTTCCATACTTAATTCTTCACGACATCTGAGAATGATGAAGGCTCATTTTGTATGATCGTGCTCATGATGGTCAGGTATCCCTGATACCTGTTAGGTTTCTTACTTTGACGGAAGGTTCCTAAGGGTGCAGCAATTCCTTCAGCATCACCAAGTATACCCCTAAGCCATGAAGGCCTCTTCTTAGAAGAGGAAGGCTCATGTGGATGGGGATCAATCGGATCCATGGGTTTTTCTACATCAGGCATTGATTCATCATCTTTTTCTTTCGGTTCCCTGGTGTTGGCTTCTTGAGAGCTCCTCAAAGTCGGAAGATTGTTCACCTTGCTAAGAGCCATATCTTCGTCAAAGGTGACATCATGACTAATTACGACTTCCCTTTGACCGACTACATAGATTCTATAGCCTTTAGTATTTTCACCATAGCCCACGAAAATTCCCTTCTTTCCAAATGCACCCAATTTATTTCTTTTCTCTTTCGGCACATGAAAATATACAGGGCTTCCAAAAATTCTAAAATGAGAAACATCAGGTTTCTTACCAATGAACTTTTCTTCAGGAGTCTTGGAACCCAATGCTATACGGCAGTGTTTGTAGTTTCAGCCCATAGAAACTTCGAAAGTCTTTGATCATGTAGCATGGCCCATACAGCTTCCACAATCGTGCGGTTCTTCCTTCCCGCCACACCATTCTGCTCAGGAGTATGTGGTGTAGTAGTCTCCCTCTTAATGCTAGCCTCAGATATGCCTAGGTGAACTAACTGTAGTATATCGGAGGTCTTGCTTTGGCTTGAAGGCAACAGTCCCCTTTTGAGCTTTCCTTCGGCACATCCCGGACATATACCTTCTTTCTCTACTTGGAATTCGAGCATCCCTGTTACCATCTATCTTACATCGGGTAGAGCTTTGTAATGAAGGTGGGCAAACCTCCGATGCCAAAGTTCGGACTGAAGAGTTGTGTCACAAGACATGACACCTAGCGGACTTCCATCGACCTGATATAACACTAAACCCAAGAGTAAAGGCATCTTTAACATTATTTTTCCATATACATACCTTGCCATTGCTGAAGGTTACCTTGTAGCCTTTGTCTTCCATTGCCGAGATGGACACTAGGTTCTTTTTGAGGTCAGGTGCATTTAATACATCCTGGACTTTCTAGCCTTCTTAAATGGT
Source organism: Pinus tabuliformis (assembly GCA_031772625.1). Classification (NCBI taxonomy): domain Eukaryota; kingdom Viridiplantae; phylum Streptophyta; class Pinopsida; order Pinales; family Pinaceae; genus Pinus; species Pinus tabuliformis. Next base: position 876,614,976 of record CM062820.1, on the reverse strand, counting down.
TGTCCTCTTCCTTGAATCCCAGCTCTCCTTTTACCTTTGCTATTGAATTTGTCATTCCTTTGATTGCCATCAGAGGGATTTTGATCATCGTCCCAGTGTGAGTCCTTTCTATCAGGGCACTCCCTTGCATAGTGACCTGCTTCATCGCAGATGAAACATCGTCCTTTTCTTCCACCCTTAGATCCAGCCTTTCCTTTTGATTTAGACCCAGAATTCTTTCTTCTCTTAGCATGAGAAGGAAAAGCAGCAGGAGGACCTTTAGGCATGGGCATTTCTAGCTCTTCTTCCCTTGTTTCTTCTTGAATGCATCTAGCCATTAATTCCTCAAAACCAAGAATTACATTATAGTTCAGAAGAGTAGTCTTAAACACGTACCATTCAGATGGTAATCCTCCAAGAGTCGTGAGTACCATTTCCCAGTCTATCGTAGATTTCCTTGGAGGTGTCCAGTTCAAAGATGTAGGCCACCAAGTGCTTGTCGATAGAGTCTCGGATCATCTTCTATTTTACTTCTTTGGTTTTCCATTTGTTCCATGCAGCAGTGGATGCATTTGATGGAGGCTCAACAATATTGCCTCTTACATAGTCCAGCACTCTTGGGTCTTCTAGGGTTAGATCGATAGACATCTTCCATGCGTAATAGTCATCTTTCTCACGGAGCTTGTCTTCGGCAGGAAAGAGTGTTGAGGACCCCATAGTTCTTTTAGGATAGCCTTGCCAATATTCTCTTCGGTGATTGCTCTTGCTCTTGCTCGGGCTTTGTCTTCACCTCAGCTCTGATTCCATGTTAAGTTATGGTATGTCCTATGCTTATAACATTTTACTTCTTTTTCTTATTATATTCCACAAATTAGCAATCACATGTACATAAAGTAAAGTGCAGATAGAACATTAAACGATCGACAGAGAACAAGCCAAGACAAGAGAAACAAGATGTGGCGGCTAGCCAGGGACAAACCCCACAATGTGTGGGGAAACCCTTTGATCAAATCTTCTTTTATCTTCAATAATTCAGTAGAGAGAAATACAGTGATATGAGGTTCAACGGTAAGTTTCCGGGGTGTAACCCACGAGATGAGGGTTCAAATCTCATTGAGTATATATATGACCTGTTGTGTCTTGGCTAGGAGAGTAGGCGACCCCATAGCGGACGTCTCGGCTCTTGTTGAGGCATAAGTTTCCTGTTATTGTGCAGCTTGCGGGCGGTTGCACGTAGCCTAGGTTTATAGTGGCAGCCAGTTAGATTTGATCCTGGGTCTGTTCAGGATAACTCTCACCAGTTACCGATTGTCCTAGATTAAAAAAAAGAATTCAGTAGAGAGAAATAGTACAATAAATCTGATTCATATCAGCAGTAGCAAACCCTAGATCAGCGGCATCAGCATTAGCGGCTTCATTATCAAACTAGGGCAGACAATATCTCACAAACCGACCGTTGGATTGACTTCATTCCACCACCAAAAGTTGCGACTTCCAGAGGAGGTTCGGATGAACCTACAGCGTAGTTCAGATGAGGATATCTTCTAGGCCACGCAGGTCAATCTTTACTTCTGCAGTTGTAGCGTCAGTTTCAGCAGTTTCCGTCTTCAAGCTAGGGCAGTGGATATCTTGCAAACCGTTCGTCGAATTGACTTCATTCCACCACCAAAACTTGTGGCTTTCAGAGGAGGTTCAGATGAACCGACAGCGTAGTTCCAAAGAAGAGATATTCTAGGCCACGCAGGTCAATCTTTACTTCTGCAGTTGCAGCTTCAGTGTCAGCAGTTTCCGGCTTCAAACTAGGGCAGTCGATATCTTGCAAACTGTTCGTCGGATTGACTTCATTCCACCACCAAAAGTTGCGGCTTTCAGAGGAGGTTCAAATGAACCTACAACGCAGTTCCAAAGAGGAGATATTCTAGGCCACTCAGGTCAATCTTTTCTTCTGTAGTTGCAACTTTAGGTTCAACAGCTTCCGGCTTCACATGTGTGAGAGAGACCCATTTCTGCGTAGTAGAGAAGAGACTCATTTCTGCGCAGTAGAGAGAGAGAGATGTGATGAGAAGAGTGAATGCAAATGAGGAAAAGTCCTCTTATATTTATACACAATGTTGGTGTTTGAATAGATGGGACTGTTGGGCTTCTGAGCCTACATGAGTTGTAGGTCGCCTTGATAATAATTCCATAATCAAAATAAATTCATATCTCCATGAATACTTATCAAAATCGGATGATCTTTATATCAATCCTACATCTCTCGACGAGAGGAATCTAATAAAAATATTATCAGCCATGAATAAGATGACCCACATGAAGTTTTGCCCTAGTTTCCAATTTTAACACTCCCTCTCAACCAGGGAGAACTTCATTTGCAATCTGTCTATCGGTCGTTACTATTCATCCATCAAATGCACTGCCCTGTACAGCCTGACCCTTACCCTGCTCTACTCTATTCTGCCTGTTCTGCTTTGTCTTGTTCTGCCTTGTACTGATCGGTATTGTTTTGCTCTGTTCTGCTCTGCTCTTGCATTGTTCTGTTCTGCTCTGCTTTTGTCCAAATTATAAAGAAGAAGAAATAATCGAGGATGTATCATACTGACTCAAAGTCATCACAGAGTATGTACCACTGGTCCCAGACCAGTCTCAACCAATCCGAAGTCAGCGTCATAGTGAGTACAACTCCACTAGTCCTAGACCAGTATCATCCTCCACTGACTCAAAGTCAGTCTCAGAGTATGTACCACTGGTCCCAGACCAGTCTCAGCCGACCCGAAGTCAGCTTCATAGTAAGTACCACTCCTACCACTGGTCCCAGACCAGTATCGCAGTCTCAGAGAGTGTACCACTGGTCCCAGACCAGTCTCAACCGACCTGAAGTCAGCGTCATAGTATGTACCACTCTCACTGGTCCCAGACCAGTACTGCACTGACATGAAGTCAGTCTCGGAGTATGTACCACTGGTCCCAGACTAGTCTCAACCGACCTGAAGTCAGCGTCATAGTATGGTACAACTCCTACCACTGATCCTAGACCAGTATCGCAGTCTCAAAGAGTGTACCACTGGTCCCAGACCAGTCTCAACCAACCCGAAGTCAGCGTCATAGTATGTACCACTCTCACTGGTCCCAGACCAGTACTGCACTGACACGAAGTCAGTGTCGGAGTATGTACCACTGGTCCCAAACCAGTCTCAACCAACCCAAAGTCAGCGTCATAGTATGGTACAACTCCTACCACTGGTCCCAGACCAGTATCATTGATCCCAGATCAATGGAGGTCATCGTAGCGTAGGGAGTGCGGTAGATACAACGATGCATCCACCGGTACTACTATGGTCCCTAACTTCATTTCCTTGCTCATTGATCAGATGAGAGGTACTTCCCATGAGTCCCAGACTGCATGGGTAGGATGCCTCGACAGGAGAAATAATCAATCCTGTCCTCGCAGGAGAACACATCAATCCTGCTACAATCGCCATGGAGAACACATCAATCCAGGCCTCACAGGAGAACACATCAATCCTGCTACACAGGAGAGCGAATCATCCTGTTCCACAAGAGAGCGAATCATCTTATCCCACAATAAAGCGAATCATCTTGTCCGATATAGATCTCTTCAACTTCGTGTCCATATTCTCCCACAATGTAGTCCAGAATGCACTAAGAAATCTTGTATCCTTGTCTGAAATGATGCTCCTTGGTATCCCAAAGTGTACCCAGACCTGTCCAAAGAACAAGTTTGTTGCTTCTTGTCCGTTGATGGTCTTTTTACATGGCATCAGAACACACATCTTGCTGAACCTATCAACTACCACGAATAGGTAGTCATGTCCCTTCCTAGTTGTCGGTAAACCTCCCACAAAGTCCATGGAAATGCTTTCCCAAGGACGAGTAGGTACAAATAAGGGATTATATAGACCTTGTTTCTTGTTGTTAGACTTGCTGGTACAAAAAAGCATGCATCCTCTTATGAACCTAGCTACTTGTTCTTGCATCTTGGGCCAATACACATACCTCTGCAAGTTAGCCACAGTCTTCCCTATACCAAAGTGCCTTGCAACCTTGGAGGTGTGAGCCTCTCTAATCAGTTGCAAACGCTCACCTTTAGGAACACACAGCTTATCAAGCCTGTAGAGTAACCCATTCTGGAGATGGTAGTCAATGGTGTTGTCATCGTTGTGCACATGAATATGACTTTGCAACTATTGATACACCTCCTTGAAGTCCTCATTTTCTAAATATGCCTCTATGTATGCATCATGAGTGAATGGCTCCATGTGCATAAGAGTCCCCAAAGCTGTAATCTTTACTGTGGGTGGCTTTGAAAGCATATCAGCCATCTTGTTTGTGTTTCCCTTCTTATACTTGATCACCGAATGAAACTACTATAAAAACCCCATGCACTTGTAGTGTCTGGTCTGTTATAGCTTATTCTGGGCCTACAAGTATTGTAATAGTTGGTGATCTGTGTGGATTATTGTCTCCTTTCTCATCAGATCGTGCTTCAACTTCTCCACAGCTTGCACCATGGTATAAAGTTCCTTATCGTAGGTAGGGTAGTTAAGAACTGCCCCATGAAATACTTCAGAATGGTAGCAAACGGGCCTTCCGCCTTGCATCAAGACAACTCCCATAGCATACCCACTCGCATATGTCTCCACTTCAAAGGGTCGTTGCAAGTTTGGTAATTCCAAGACTGGTGCTTCACTTATCTTCTTCTTTAACTCATCGAAAGCCTTCTGCTGCTCGTTTCCCCACTGGAAACTCTTGCCACTTACTGTTATGGCGTGGAGCAGTGCTACTACCACTGAAAACGAGGCTATGAATTTCCTCAGGTACTATGCTGCTCCAATGAAACTCCTAACCTGAGTAACATTAGTAGGCACCGGCCATTTCATGATGATCTCCATCTTGGAAGGATCTATCTTCAATTCTCCTCCACCAATCACATATCCCAAATACACCAAAGACTAATGCGCAAACTCGCACTTCTTGAGATTTTCTAGTAGTTGGTGCTTCTTCAATGTTTCCAATACCTGCATCAAATGTGAAATATGCTCCTTCCAGGTAGCACTATATACCAGTATATCATCCAAATAGACAATAACAAATGAACCTATAAAAGGGCGCAGTACATCATTCATTAATCTCATAAATGTAGCTAGTGCATTACATAGGCCAAATGGCATAACTAATCACTCATACAAACATTGTCTGGTTTTGAAGGCGGTCTTCCATGTATCTTCTTCCTTCACTCGAACCTCGTGATATCCAGACTTCAAGTCCAGCTTGGTGAAATACTTTGTTTGTTGCAACTGATCTAGCAAATCGTCTATCTTGGGCAAGTGGTATCTGTTCTTGAGTGTGATTTTATTCAACGCCCTGTAATCTATACACATCCACCAAGTCCCATCCTTCTTTGGCACAATGATGATGGTTGACCCACATGGTGATGTACTCGATCGAATGACACCCTATTCTAGCAGCTGTTGCAACTGTTTCTTCACCTCACTTGCTTCTATAACAAACTACCTGTACAGCACAATATTTTGCAATGGGGAGTCTGGCAATAGTTGGATCTCGTGCTCCACTTCTCTCTTAGGGGGTAGCCCTTTAGGCTCTCAGAACACGTCATTGTATGCCTGTAACAACTCCTCTAATTGTTGTTTTTGTTTTTTAGTACACCCCTCTAGGGATGCCTTGCCTCTTATTGACTCCTCTAGAGACTGGTTTTCTCTTAAAAACAATAAAACATACTTCTTGCTGAAACTGATCAATTTCTTGGCCTGGTTGGCACTTACCAATGAAAATTTCGGCTTTCCTTTGTGCGCATTGATGATGAACGAATTTCCATCCTTGATGAGCAAGTACTGGTTAGCTCTCCTCATGAATATTGCATCAAGCATGTACATATATGGACTCTCAAGCATGACTCCACATACATCAAGGGGAACCACATCCAGATCTAATTCATCAATAAAATCAGCACTAATAGCAAATCTAATTTTGCATTGTTTTGTTACCTTCATCTTTGCATCCTTATGTACCCATCCTAACAGATATGGGTTTGGATGATCACGAACTTCCAGTCCCAACTTCTTGACCAGATCTACTGCAATGAGATTTGCCTACGATCCCGAGTCAAACAGAGCATCAATCTTCGTATTCTTGACCTGTATCTTTACATGGAAGAGTCTGGTTGTTTCTTTCTCTTCCTGTTGCTGAAGGCTACTCAGATTCACCTCTTTCTGCACTGATGTACAGACGATCTTCTCATCCACATATGAGCTTCTTTCAACTTGGTTGCTGGAATCAGTGGCCGTGAGATTCTTCTTCTTATTATCTTTCGTCTTGTTCTTCGGGTTTAGCTCTGGATGCAACTTCCAACACTTCTCCTCTGTATGGCCATCAATGTTGTAGTGGTTGCAGTGGTTGCTAGGATCTTTGCACTGATGTGTTATGGTTGTCGTCTTTTTATCTTTTCCCCCTTTTTGCTTCTTCTTCCCCTCCTCAAAAGCATCTTGTTGTTCCTTTTGTTTCGATCCAGTTGATTGCGCTCTTTTCAGGCCTATGTTCTCCAGGTACTATGTCTGTACACAAGCCTCATCCACTGTTTTGGGCTTGAACAGTATCACTTGCTCACGCAAATGGCGGTGCAGACCCCCCAAATACTTGAGGAGTACATCTGGGTTCTTTGTAGAGACACCCAACATTATATCCATCTTTCTGAATTATGTGGTGTACTCCTGCACGCTTTGACCCAGCTTTTGCCTAAAGTAATGCCACCGGATCCACTGGTCTTCCACGTACCCAATGGGATAAAATAGTGACTTAATGAGGGTTTTGAAATCCTCCCACTTAGTCACTGGAGATTCTCCCTCCAACCTCAGGGTTTAAGTGTGTCTCTCCCACCAAGTCAGTGCATGGCCCTCCAATTTCAACCACACGAATGAGATCTTCTCCCCTTCCTCGATTTGATGTACACTGAAATAAACTTCCAGTTGTTGCAACCAATGGCTCAGCTTCAGAGCGTTGATCTCGCCATGGTATGGCTTAATATAGACTTTTGCTTCCACTTTAAACAAGGATTGGTTCATAGCACTGGAACTAGGTTGATCTTTTCCGAGTTCTTTCTTCAGTTGGTTATTTGTATCTTCCCGATCTCCCGATCCCCATTCTTATTTGTCATCTGCATTCGAACCCCCTTCTTCTCCAAATATCCCCAGCTTATTGCTTAATGCCGCCATGAGGAGGTTTACATTGCGGTTTATATCCACGACTTGTTCTTCGAGCCGCAAAAACCTCACCTCTGCAGGATCACGAGGTTCATTTACAGATTCGTCGCCCATGATTAGGGTTTTACAATTTTCGGCCTCGCCAATCTAGATCCTTGCAATCTCCACAAAATACCCAAAGAAACTTGCTTTGATACCAAATGATCCATAAACTGTAGTGGATATTCCACTAGACAGTTCATCACAACATATCTGATAATATTATATTAAAAATTTGAGATTCTGCACTATTACAGTTTTATTTAATTTCTAGATCTGTAGATCTTACTGTAATTAGTGCATGCACGTAAAAGTAAATTATGCAAAAAAGAAGAGAACGACTAAATAATCTCACATGCACATAAGACACAAGATATGTTCTCTGGGAAACCCTTTCGGGAGAAAACCCAGCTGGAAGGTGAGGTCGCTTCGCTCTCTTTCTCTGCCTAGAAATATCACTGCAGGTACAAAGAAGTAATGTCCATAGTCTGTGGGCTGCTACAATGCACAGATCCTCTCTTTGCGCTCTACCTCCTATCTCTCTTAGCTATCTTTGCTCGTCTATGGAACAAATTCTCTTGAAAGAATGGAATGCCTCTTCCTCCTAGTGGCCCGGTTATAACACAGCTTGATAGCCTACTAGTGGTTAAGTTTGACTACATCAACTCTTAACTAGAGCTACAAAATAGACTCTTATAGAGTATTTTACATCACAAACATGTGGCCAGCCCCTTTTCCATGAATAATGGGGGCTGACGCGGCATCCTCCCGAATTATAGGTGTGAAAACAAGAAAGTCAACTTCTGGGTGGCATAACTTTTGCATACAAAATCTAATTGACACAATTCTTGCATCATTGGAAATCTCTCTATGTGCAGAATAGCATGAAAAGGTGCAACACTTCCATGGCAAATTTTTACCCCCAAAAAACATCGTTTGATTCCCTAAAATGCTCCCGGAAGGTTTCAGACCCCATATCGCCAAACTGGGTCCCGCCGGTAAAAACGGTCTCGTGAGCTGATTCCTCCACTTTTTCCACTCCAAATGCATCAAGATGGATGACAAACAATATAATGATCTAATTGGGATCAACTAAGTTGAGGAGAAACATCGAGTATGACCCCGAAGGTTTGTTTTGATCATGTACATGTGAAAGTATATTGTTAATTGGGGTTGTGTTTGTACAGGTGAATCTATCGAAGGTTTTGATAGCATGCTAGTTACTAATCAATTTGATTGAGACAGATTTGTGGTCCTTGATTTGTTGAATCAAGGGGTGTTGAGGCTTTGTGAGTGAAGCATTGTCTGAGAGGACATCTGGCCAACACTTTGTGTTGATGTCTAGATCCCAAAGTTGGAAAGGTGGCGTTGGTCATTGAGCTCTAACATGCACCTGGAATTCTGGGTTGATGGTTAGCAAGTAAGCTTGATTCCATCTTAGTCCCACCTGGATAGATTACCTCGGTCAGGAATCTAGTCCATGGCATTGTAGTGCCTATATTGTTGAGAGACCACTTGGATAGATTGCCCCGGTCAAGAATCTAATCCATGGCATTGTGGTGCCTAAAGTTCTTCATGGTTCATATAGTTTGAGATCTTCCATTTTATTTGTACATTATGAATACCTCCCTAGTTAAGAGGGAGTATTGGAAAATGTAACTATGTTCGGCCTCCATTAATGTACTTGAGTCATCATTTAATGTATTTGTCAAAAGAATAAAGGAAAAAAATATTATTATTATTGTGACTTATTAAAGCATGGGTTTCATGCTTGGGTCACCATGTTTTAGGTCAAAGTCCCCATTGAGGACTTCTAGGATTTATTATGAGTCAATAGAGTTAGTGTACTTTTAAAGAGACCTTTCTTGGGCTTTTGAATCATGTAAAAAGGTTAAATATCGAGTCAAATATGATTTATGTAACCTCCACACCATGTCGGCCTAAAAGAAGATCAAGTCGGCCTAAGGACCCTAGTCGACCTCACATGGAGCCTATAAATACAAGCTCATCGAATTCATTTGGAGCATCATTCTCACGCACAAGTTCGATTTCTATTTTAGATGGGAAAAAATGCGAAATTCTCTTGTAGTTGGGAAGAAGTGCAAAGTTCTCTTGTAGTTGGGAAAAATGTGCGAAGTTTGTTGCCGGGAAGCCGAAGTGAATGTAAGCTTGGGGAGGTCCAAGGAAAAAAGGAAAATCAAAATTTTGGTGGTTCTCTTTCTCTATTTCGTGCTTTTGATTAGGAGATCGAAGTCTTCCAAGATTGTCAGTTGCCAAAGCTGCTGCCTAGTTGAAGTTGCTAGAAAGGGGTAGAAATTCTAGAAGGTTGACTTGGTGAGGAGGAAAGGTTTTGTCTTGGTCTAGGGTGAAGAGTCTCAAAGGATACTATTGAAAGATAGAATTTCTTGACTAGGTTTTCCCCTCGAGAGGTGGTTTTGCCCTGGCACTGTGCCTATATCTGGTGTCTATTGTTTTTATGTGTTGTTGATTTGGTAATTGCTTGATGAACTAAAAGAACGAATATATAAAGAATCATAATAACAAGAAACATCACAAGTAATTATCGAGAATAAGACAATATTTCTGCCTTCTTTATTTTCTAACAGATAGAAAATTTGAAATTGTAGTCAAAGTTGCAAGTCAAAATTCTTGGTCAAAGAAGAAGTGGAGGCTGCTAGAAGGCAAGTTTGACTTAGTTTGACTTAGTGAGAATGAAGTGCTTCAAGGAGAAGTTTAACTTGGTCTTGGAGGGGTCTCTGTCAAGGGTCATAGGTCTTGGAATTTGTCAATTGAAATTATATAAGAGAAGAGTTCTTGTGGGTTTTCCTCTCAAGTGGAGAGGTTTTGGCCCTAGTTGATAGCCTATATCTTGTGTCTTCTTGCGTTATTGTTCTTCATTGTTTGGTAGTTGTTTGATGATGGAAAACACTATTAATAGTCAAGTGAAAAAAAAAAAAGTTAATCAAGTAAAGTAACAATGCATCACAAGCAGTTATCAAAGTAAGAGAAATCACCTAATTTAGTTGCCCCTAGATTTCTCAACATTGTGATCATTTTTGCTCTATGTTTCCAAGACACATGGGTTCAGGGATGGGTGCATCACTTTTTGAAATAGGGTACGTGGGTTCGTATGGGGTATATATATATATATATATAGAAATCTTCCAACTTACAACAAGAAAAATAAATAATTTAAAGACTTAAACATGAACATTCACTTTGAAATTTCAAATTTGATATCAAGTGGAAATTGCAATTTACATATTGAAATGAAGACAATAACTCCCTTCAAGAAGAAAACCAAAGTAAATTATAAAATTAATATATTTGTTTTAAGAACTTTAAACCATAAAAACACATTCCTCACATATGAATACCACTGAATAAATAAGTAACTTAGTATCAAAGTGTTGTTTTGAGTGTGATGAAACATTTATATTATATGGGTATTGACATTGTGGAGAAATTTATCAGAGCGGAAGAAACACAAGGAAATTAGTGAACACTTAAGATAGCAAATGTATTTTTTTAAGTGCATATATCCTTCATATGACTTGTACTTAATGGTATTTCTACATTATTTTAAATGCAGATATCCTTCTTAAAATGACTTGTACTTATGATATTTTTGTAAAAGGATGTTGTATTTCAATTAGAAGCATGCATTACTAATTATTGATTATCTCATTAAGAAATAAAATCCAGGAACTAAATCATGGTAAAGAAGTTTAAAAAACCTGTACACTTGAAATAATGGGACTTTAAGACCTCGGAACTTTAGATTTGAAATGTTTTACTAAGATAGGAATTTTGATAAAAATCATGGCAAAGAAATTAAAAAAACCTAACCTCTTTCGAAATGATGGGATTTTAAGTCCTTGGAACTTTAAATTTGACATGTTTTACTAACATAGGAAATTTTTTTCTTGCCCGACGCCACATAAGAACCTGTCACAACCATTTTCGGGGTTCACGCGCCCATTTTGGGGGGTTTGGCGAACCCATTTAAGCAAATGAACCCAACCTGTAATTATTGAGTATCGGGTTCTTATGGGACGAACCCGGTTCATATGGGTTCGTCTGGGAAGTACCTGCTCCAGCACCCGGTTTGTGGGGACGATAACCCAAGATGGGTTCGCAAACCCGTGCTTCACAGTTTTTGCTTTATCTCAGTTGGTATGTAATACCAAGAAAAATTGGGAACTCATAATATTTCCTTTCCATTAGCTTCTAAAATTGGGATTCAAAAGGCCTTCCACCTCTATCTTTAGGAGAAAATTGTACTCTGCCATTAGTTAAGCATTCATGTGACCCCCTACCTGTGTTTTCAGAAAAATTGTTGCTTTAGACAACCTGATGAAACCATGTTCTAGGAAGCCCTGGTAGAAACTGGGAAATAAGCGGAACTTTGGGTTGGTCTTTCCATTTTTTCTTAACTGAAAAGTTAGTTTTCAGCAAATAATTAATCTGAAAGAGAACAAGCAAGAACATTATTGGTCAGAAAATAAGGGAAAACGTAAAAAGGAGTGATGAGCCAAGAAATTTAAGAACTACAAGAGATGAGTCCATGATAGTTCTAAGAAGTCCAAGAAGGTTTTGCAAATGATTACTCTGAAGCTTCGTTTTTGCCTATATTCCTAAAAAGATAAAAAATGAATTTTTCTCCAGATTATCTACACCATATTCCATGCTGGTCTTACACACCTAGGGACTGCATTCAAATGATAATGGACCTAGGATGAAGCATCTCGAAGCTGCGCCCTTATGTGGTTATGCGCTTTTAAGTGGGCATTTTTAGGGACTGGTTACTTAAAGCATGCTATAATTGTTTAAAATGCACAACAGTTCTTAAGATGTAATGTACCTGAATGAACCTTAACTAGTAACTCAATATTTTTACACCATATTGTATGCATTCTGCGAACTCGGTTCACTTAAATTTCTGACAGTATCATTTTCAAACAGCTTTGCATAGTTCAAATGATGCATTTGCAAGTCAAAAACCTATCCCGAATTAGAAATAAATACAAAATGCATGTCTATGGATGTGCACTTCAACTCCTTACCATACTTCCGATAACTAACAACTAAATAGTATCTGACCAAAAACCTATGTGTCCTTGACATTTGTTTTAAGACATCAACGCAAATAAATTAAGAAAAATGGAACTGTGTACTACATCGATTCTGTAGATAGCAGGAAAAATTTATCTTCCTGATTCAAACATCATTTCCAAGCTCTGGATAATAGTCATAGTAAAAGCAGAATCCAGATGCCTAGGAAACTACGTTAGACAAAGGTTTTACTGAATCTTGATACTGGTAAAACGAAAGCTTTACATTTACTATAAGAAAATGAAGAAAGAAAGGTATTCAATCTTGACCTTTGCTAAAGAAGGTAATTGAGATCAATCTAAACTCCTCTTAGCGTATCATTAAAAAATGAAGCTTGCAAATCTGAGAAGAGTTCCTTTTCCCCTCCAATTCACTAAGAAGCTGTGCGTCAAACATAGCACCAGAAGCCATGGCAGTAAGGTGAAACTGCTACCTTTATGTACAGAAGCGACAAGTGAAATCCAATTATTGTCTCCCTGTCCTCTTAAAATTCCCTTTCTACCAGAAGAAGAGATAGTCATTCTCGGTTTCAATTTTGGTTTCAGTTCTGTAGACACTTTTGCTTCTTGCCTAGCAACTTTCGGATCTGTTATCAATGTCTTTTGAAATGTTTGGGAAAATCCTGTTGCAATAATAGTTACACGAACCTCTCCTCTATACCTTTCATCAACGACAGCTCCAAATATAATATTTGCCGATGGGTCTGCCAAACTAGTCACCACCTGTCATAAAAAAAGGCCATAATAACACATTAAGTGGAAACAATAATTACCTACCACACATGGATGCTAGAGATATCATTCTGGAGCTTCCACCCATTATGTTTTCAGATTTGGGCTGATAATGTCAAATGACAAATCCAATGAATATTCTCTACAAATGATCACTAGAATTCAATCAAGTCACTACAGTTTCCATGAAAGGCAAAGATAAGTTTTACTGTGATGATAAACTTCTAGCTAATGAATCTATGAAATCACAAATAATAGTTGGCTCCAAATACATAGTCAAGGAGCTAAATCAGCTAAGGACCAAGTGCATGGGTTTAGCCTGTCGGTCTCTCCTTTTTCAGCAGCTGGGAGGATGACCAAATATTTTTGGAAATTAAGAAAGGATACTGGAAATGGACCAGACAAGTAGGCACGTATAAATTGCCATAGGGTACACTTATCTTTAAAAATCTTAAATATGAATATAAACAAATAAAGAAAATATTTCCTCTCTCTCTCTGGTCACTTAACCCTAGAAAGGATATTATTCTGCTCGTTTGGGATACTCACTATGTTTCTAGAAGGAGTCAAACAGGGCATATGTTGGTGGATAAAAATTCGGAATTTACAAAACCCTCTGAAGGCCCATAGTTTCTTATGGCTAGCACTTGTCAACAAGGTACTAACATGGAATATTTTACAGAAACAATCTTCGCACAGGCTGCATAGTTGACTATATGATATGCTGTCAAGGTTTTGACTGGAGGAAAACGAGTGTGGCAAGGTGATAGCCTGGAGATTGCTCTCAAGAATTGGTTTGAAGATAAGGACATCGGTCTTCATGCTTCTCTTCCTGTTGTAGTTTTCTGGGCGATGTGAATATCTAGGAACTTTGCTATCTTTCAAGAGAACTGTATCTTTCTTGTGTAGGTGCTCTACAAGGCGAAATATATTTATAAAGGAATCAAGTGTGCACCTAAGCCAAAGCCACCAAGACAGGTGGGTGAATTAAAAATAAAAAAAAGGTAATCCCCTCCGGATTCTTTGATGGTGCTTCTCATGGGAACCCTGGTTTATGTGGAGTTAGTGGAGTGTTCTAACTTCTATTTCCCAGACTACTATTGGATTAACCTTTCTTTGCAGTATTGGAGGATGATCTAAAGACCGGGCTTAGTTAAAAGCTGTGGCTATCCTACTAGGCATTGCTTTGGACAGAGATTTGAGAGATTTCCAGGTGTGAGAGGACTCAAAGCTGGGAATTGAATGGGTGCAGGTTGGGATTAGAGTTCCAAAAATAGGTCTTGAGGACTCGGTTGAGCAGATAAAAGCCTTAAAATCAAGAGGTTTTTATTCTGATATTGTGGGAATAGGCATTCATCTATTAATGTTTCAGACAAGATTCCTATGATAATATCAAAATTCCAGACTTCCGTATGTAGCCAGGGGATACCAAACTTCCTTGCAAATTTTACATAGATGAGGCATAGATTATCTGTGTCACTTCAGGTCTAAAAAAAGCTCAAACACCATCACATCTATATGCAGAATTAAAATATTGGGTTCTCCTTTAAAATTGGATAAAACAATCAAGAACTGTGTTCAATGTCATACTTGTGAGACTCTGTTTACTTCTTGCAATGTCATGTCCTTTCCTCCAGTTATATTATACACAACCCCAGTGGCACGCTCAATTGATCTTTCTATCAGAGGAGCTGAGGTGGCCTGTTGAGCTGCTTCCTCTGCACGGTTTTTACCAGATGAAATTCCCACCCCAAGCATGGCTGTCCCTGAATTCTTCATAATAGCTTTCACATCTGCAAAGTCCACATTCACCAAACCAGGAACCTGCATTTCCATATCAATGGCTTTAACATATTTCCTGCTGAGATCATTGGAAAAAAAATAAGGACATGCATTTTGGAAGAAGTCCCTAAAAAATAAAGACCAGGAATCTCAGTTTCCTGCTTACTGTGATAATGTCAGATATTCCTTGAACACCTTGACGCAGTACATCATCAGCAAGAAGAAAAGCATCTTGCAGAGGTGTTTGCTCTGTTGCAACATCTAGTAACCTGTCATTAGGGATGACAATCAGTGTGTCCACACTTTCTTGCAGTTTCTCAATTGCTTCCAAAGCCTGTTGTATAATACATTCAATGAGGAAATACTTTGGACCTTCTAGTATTTCAAACTTTCATCTATAACGCTCTACAACATAATAGTAACAAATTAAAGTTTTAAGCTATTCTAGATGATTTTCAAAAAAAAAAGATTTTATGTATTTGAATATGCTAAAAGCATCTTCAATATAGCAATAGGCCTAAGCATGAACAACCCATCATCTACCTGTACAGCTCTTTTGCGACCCTCAAAACTGAAAGGGTAAGTAACTACACCAACAGTCAAATAGCCTGCTTCTTTTGATATTCTAGCAATAACTGGAGCTGCACCAGACCCAGTACCTCCTCCCATTCCAGCTGCAATAAATACTAGATCAGACTCTGCAAGAATTCTACCAATAGCATCTTTTGATTCTTCTGCAGCCTGTTCCCCAAGTTCTGGATTCCCCCCTGTACCTGCATCTCTGAACAAAGAAGGTGTTACCACCTGACAGGGATGATATTCAAACAAATTTTGCATTATCCAAACATACAAAACAATGTTTGCCAACTTATGATAGATCCATAATGGTTTACCTCTTTGTTTCTCATCTAATTAAAATAAACCGAGTCAAACTACAGGATATTGGTGAGACAATAGCACAACTGTGAATGGCACATCTATAGCTTTCAATATATTGCAATAGCAGATAATAAGAAGCAAGTATGCTACCTAGTCCACGAGTCAGCTGCTCTCCGATTTGAATACGTTCATCTGCAGCTGACTGTAGCAGGGCTTGAGCATCTGTATTTATGGCATAAAATTCAACTCCCTGAAGCAAACCAAGCAATGTCATAACATATTTTAATGGATGGAAGAAACAAAAGGCCAAGTGGTTTAAGCTTATAAACACCACCTAATAAAGCTGAGAAGTTATATATACTTAAAGAATACTCCCTACAGTTAACTTCAAACTAAACTCTTTCTATGCAAAGTAATGACTGAAAATTGAAATTCAGACAACTCTGTGGGCCGTATATAAAAGGATCATTTGACAGATAAACTAAAATTTTGCACACCTGATATAATGGTGATATACTCAAAAGGTTCTATGCAGAGTCCTTTCTAAATTATTGGATATAATTGTAAAACCGTTAATATAATGGAAATACACTCAAAAGATTTTAAGCATAGTCCTCGGTCAGTTTTTGAAAACATTTCTAAAATCTCTCATAATAAGGACAGCACTGACTAGAAAAAATCACAGGAGTGCAAGCTATCACCAAACTATATAACACCGTTGACATAGAAACAAAGATTTGCATTAATTATTATTTCAAGCTGTGCAGTAAATAGATACTAATCTTAGCAATGACACAAACTCAATATTTTCTTCCAATAACTGTTAGACACAAACACAACATTTTCTTCCAAAAACTGTTAGACACAAACACAACATTTTCTTCCAATAACTGTTATGGTTAAAAAAATTCTGTTACACCTCATATTATATGAGGTTTCACATTGTGATTTTCATCACATTGATGGGGCTTGCAGCTGGTACCAATGGAGCTTTTGGAGCATTTGGGGTTTCAAATCTTCATGGTAACTTTTCTCTTCTTGGCAGTGGAATACCTGATGGAGATCTTTGGTAGAGGAGATTCACTTCTCTATGGTGGATGGTCATCTTATGGTTCGGTGCTACTTTCATGCCTTTGCTTGATGGATCACTCTCTTGACATATGGATGCTTGCGACTTCATGTGTCCTATTTTTTGGAGCATCCTAGTGACTATGTATGATGGAGTTATGAAATTGATTTGTCACAAGGAGGGAGTGTTCTACATGGTCCCGTTTTGTTGGATGTGTGGTGAAGACATACTTGACGGTTGATGGTTGATGAAGTTAAGACCTTTCTTATGTTTCATTTTTCTATGCCGTTGATGCAGTGGGGTGATACACTTTTCCTTGGTGGGATCTCCCTAGGTGATATAAATTTATAACATTGTAACCTTGTTAGACATCACCTGGGAGGATATGTATTTGATGATGTAAGTACCCTTGGTGACGTGTATTATTTCCTAAGTTAGAGTTAGAGGGGAGGTACTACATATGTTTCCATGGTGATCTAGCCTTTTCTAAGGCTTAATGATGTAATGTTGACGTAACAATTCGTTGGTGGTGGTGTTCCTTGTTACCCACCATTTTGTGGGTAATATCCCTAGGATAAAAAAATTCTCCAAGATGGTCCTCAGCCCCTTACAGCCACCAGCTAGCTCATTGTACCATCTTTTGTGCCACCTGAGTCAGCCATGTGGTCCCTCGCCCATCTGCCATGATTGTATGTTTGAAGGTGGGCCTCCGGAATCTAAAGGTATGCCTTGTCATTTGGAAATTGAGTATTGTAGTTTGCTTATCATGGACACTTTTGGGCATGGATTAATGGGGGGATTCGGCGGAAAGATGAGCTAGGTCTATGCTTCTATCACCTAGACCCATTTTAGGAATCAACCTTGGACTCTAGTCCCGTGGGATCTCTTTTATTGACCATTTGGTTCCACGGATGATATTTCACAGGAAACCCCGATTTTGGTTGCGTGGTCTCGCTTCATTATTTGCTTATATTACCCTCTTTCCATTCATTATTACCCCATCCATCATTTTCCCGCCTGGGTCCACATAGGGTTAGCTTGCCCCTTCCCCTTCCCCACACCTTGGGCCATGGCCTAGAATGAAGCCCAGAGGTTGATGCAGTTGAAAAGAAAGTTAAAAGCATATATGGCCACATTCACCAGGAAAATGTACCACAAAATGCACAAGATGGTCGAGACAAAAACATTTAGCACATAGGCAAAAGCCAATACATTAACTCTACCCCATCATCATGGCCATCACCCTGGTTCCTACAGGGTCTATGAGCCTTCTTCATCATATAGAAACCCATGATTTTCCCAACCCCTAGTGGGCGATGAACCGCCCCACCTTAAAAAGGA
The DNA here is from genome assembly GCA_031772625.1 of Pinus tabuliformis. Classification (NCBI taxonomy): domain Eukaryota; kingdom Viridiplantae; phylum Streptophyta; class Pinopsida; order Pinales; family Pinaceae; genus Pinus; species Pinus tabuliformis. The sequence goes on along the minus strand of CM062820.1, from coordinate 876,596,806 downwards.
GAATTCACTGCTATATCTTATACATCATGCTCTAACCCCTTGAGCCTCGAGCAGTTAATCAGAGAAAATCATGAAAAGGAAAAAGGCATAAAAGAAGGGTGGAAAAATCAAAGTCGGGGCACCTCATGTACCATGATTGCTCCCTCCTATACATTAAACACCCAAGTGTGGGCTTTCCTCTTATTAGCTATCTTTGTACCCCAACATGTGACCCAAGGCTGCCCCTTCTCTTTCCCTACTTCATTCACCTATCTGTCACATGTCACCGCCTTTTGAAGGATGTACCTTGAACATATTATCACCTTTAAAAGTAGAAACCACCTGATAGGATTCCTGGTTAACCCCATTTGGAGTTTAGGAGACATTGGCACATCCCAAAGCCCATTATAGAAGGGCATGCCATTATGAAGTCTCCACCTGTGGTCCATGATTGGTAAGTTCATTTACTTGATTTCTCTAATGACTTGTTGTAGTGGAAGTCTAGGGGACGCATTGGATCTTATGCAGGATTGCAGATGGTCTCCATCTTGGGTTTCGTCTCCCTATACGAGGTCCTAATCCTCTAGAGGGCTACATTGGCACATGTCAGGTGTGCGTTGAGAGCCATGGGCCTCCACATAGTAGACAACACTCCATGGATCCCCACAACCATTCAGAGATTGCTCGGGATTCACTTATTGTACGAGGAAGATGCACCTGATCCATCATGCCCAGTTGGCCCCAGACTTACACCATACACTTGGCAAATGATCTAGGACTTGCACGATGATGTGCCATCACCTATACCATCATCCTAGCCCTTGCAGGCGATCTACTGGCATCTTCGATTTTTTTGGAGACCCATGAGGACACTTGTGTGCCCGCACATGTCATTTGGAATACCACAAGTTATTACAAGGGGCCAACCCCTTGTCCACTGCTCTCGAGGGTCCTATTCTTCATTGTGGCACACATGTATCTCATTAGGCCTCTTAGAGGGCCCTACGACATGCATAGATTAATATTTGACCTCTTGAGAGGCTTACTTTTTAATTTATGATCTAGTTTGGTGGGCTTGTCACCAAAAGTTGAATTATTAGAACATTATAATTATTTAATTTTTGGGGCTTATATAGGCCAGGGAGGCTAATTCGAAATCCTATCTTGTGTATAAATACAAGTGAGAAGAGTTCATTTGCCCATCATCACTTTGGCTTGGATCTCTTATCTCTCTTGAGGTTTTCGCACTTTTTCTAAGGATGAATTGGAGCTTCATGGATGAGTTTTGATGTGTGGATATTGGTCTATCTTCTCTTGAAGCTTCTTTATTGTCAATTGTGAATGGTTGGATATACTCTATTACATGTAAGTACACACTTTTTTATGTTATTCTTGTTTACTTTTGTCATATATGTTGGATTGGGATTTTTTCTATTCTAGGGCTAATTGTTGCATGCATTTATTGCTTAATATTGTGGAATTTGTCTCTACTATAGCATTCCTTCAATGTATGGGCCATGTAATGTGAATGAAATCTCCTAGGCGTAAAACTTGACCTTGACAAGCCATTCCTCTAGCACATCGAAGTATAAAAGCTGCAAGGTTGCTTCTTCTTGACCTAGAAGGCAAACGAAGTAATCTTGAGTCCTCCTTGACTGGGAACCAAGAAATCCTACTCTTACTTAACATAGACTCCATTCTCCCAAATATTAAGGCACTGATCTACCAAGGGTGGTCACTGAAATCCATATTTTCTCACATCCTTCCGGGACTAGCCACATTGGTGTGCCTAGGGCATCGATTTCCCGACAAGCTATCAATAAGAAAAAATGGATCTCCTAGTGTCTCCTGCATTGGCCTTTCCTCTATCTCTCCTCCAATTTTGAAGACATTTCGACGATGGAGCTAGTAGAAAAGCCAGGCCCGAGCTCTAGGATCAAAACTTGCCCTGCCATCCCCAAGGCTAGTACCTCATAGGGTCAAAACATCTTTGAGTGAAGATATTTGCTTTGATCCTTTCCTCACCTTGTCTAGGGTAAGAATATCATTGGTTGATACATACTTTCCTCATACCCTAGACCGGGTCCACTTGGCCCCATGTGGTCCCACTCCTTTAAAAGATCATTCTTCAAAAACCATCTAGGATACCAATTCTAACAAGGATTTTAGGGATTGGGGAACTCCTTCACAAGTCTTATCCCATAAACCTAACCCTCAAAATCCTCTCTTCCTTTCCCTAGAATACATAGTACCTTGCTTAGAAAGCAAGCAAGCTCCATCCTTCAAACTTTTCTGGGAAAGGGTTTGTTTGGGTCACTCATATCCATTGACTTATCATTCATTAGTGACTCCATACATATTGGGTCTCCTCCCATCGGTGAAATTCCGTAAATAGAAGGAAGCCTCACCTAAGGTGACAATGGCTAAGTCTCCATTTGTTGCCCTTGGCCTAACATTTTCCCTTTAGGGATCCCCATTTAGGTCCCCTGCTAGTTTGAGCAGTACCATTTTGGCGTCGTTGTCGGGGAGGAAGCAGGTCTACCTCCCTAGTGAATCATTGAGGAATTGATTCATTGACGACATCTATAAAGCATTCCTCTGGAGTCTGGCGACTCCACATTCTCTCTCCCAGATGGAAGATCTTGAGGTTGTGACTTACCATCGAAGGAGAGATGACGAACCCCCTGTTCCTTTCTTCAACAAAAGGCTAAATCAATTAAGGAAGAAACATAAGATCTTTAGACCTTTAGAGCTTTCGTCCATGACCAAGGCTCTCTTTTGTGCAGAACTTGAAGACTCTAATAGGCCTATGTTCACAGGGAAGGAGGATCCCTAGGAACATCTCTTCAAATTTGAATACCAAACATGTGATGAACTATACAATGACTATAGCCAAATGATTTATTTCGCTACGACCATGACAGGGAATGCTCGGAATTGTTATTTCAATCTTCCATCATCTTCCATCTCCACATGGGAAGGATTTGTCCAAACATTTAGAAGAAGATGGTTCCCAAAAAAGGACGTGGTCCAAATGTACAAAGGGCTCTTGTCTAGTGAAAAGAAAGAGGATGAGACCATTGTTGAGTTTAATCAACGATTCAATATGGTTATCCATTCTATCCCTCAAGAAATGTCTCCCCTAAAGGATGTAGCTATGGTTGCTTACCTCAATGCCTTCAAAGGAGAGTTGGTCTTCGATGTCCGAAATAAAAACCCCTCTAGTCTCTTCCAAGCTCAAAACATGATGATTGACCTTGATGAAGCCATGAAGCATAATTCGATCAACATGCTACAAATTGAAGATGAGCCTTCCCCCTCAAGTGAAAGTATTCCCCATCATGAAGAAATCATGACACAAGAAATCAACAACAAGGCAAAAGAATCTCTTGACCCCACTACCAAAATTCCCTTAAGATTGATTTTAAGTTTGACTGGCCCTTTTTATGTGACTCTGGGAATAAACGGGCATACTTTGAAGAATTGCATCCTAAATTCAGGGAGCCCTATCCATATCATGCCTTCAAGTATTATAAAAATGCTTGGGATTACTCTTTCAAGAAAATGTAAGGTGATTCTAAATTGTGAAGAATTCAGGGTATGTGGGTTGGTAGAAGGTAGAAAGATATTTTTCCATACATATCCTGAGAGAGAATTCTCCATAAACATTCTCATTATCAAAACCAATCCAACATGGGGCATGATTCTATCAAAACAATTCGTTGAAAACATGAACCTATCCATCCATGAAGATAGTTCCACTATATACCTTCCTTGGAAAGAGAACTCCTATGTATCTATCCCTAGGCAGGAATTCACTGCCCCAATGATTGCCAACTCTCAAGAAACTGATAATGACTTGGAAGAAGAAGATAATAAACTTGGAGAATGGAGAATTTTCAAGGGTAAGCATATCAAGCCTACCCCTCTCCTTAGGTGATGGGTTATGTATTTTGATGGGGCTCACTCTAAGACCAGATCAGGGTATCATTGTCATCATATCCCCTTTTGAAGAGTACTTGTTATTCTCTTTAAGACTCCAATTTGCTTGCATGAATAACACAACAGAATATGAGGCCCTCCTACTAGGACTTAAGGCAACTCGATCAAGGGGGATCCAACACTTAATCATAATTGGAGATTCTGACCTTGTTATCTCTCAAATAAGGGGGACTTTCGAAACTAAGGATGAAAAATTGAAACGCTATAGGGAGAGAATCACTAGCATGATCAAGGGATTCAAAAAGCTACAATTCTTGGCCCTAAATCGATGCCTAAATGACATGGCCAATGCCCTAGCCATAGCTGCATCCACATCCTCATTTATTCGTAGTGATGTCGCTAAAAGAGGGAGTGTATAATTGACACAATCCACCAGCCCTCTATCACTAATTATGAAGAACACTGGCTTGTTTTTGAAGATGATCAAGATATAGCCAACTTCCTTCAGGACCATAAAGATCTTGATAGAAGGGGTAAAGACTTAATAAATGAACAACACTTTGATAGGGATGATGTTACCACTGCTAAAAAGGATGATCAACAATCACCTGATACATTAGATATCAACCTTGGATCTGAAACCTCTCCTCAAATGGTCAAAATCGAGAAAAACTTGTCTAAAGAGGAAAGGGATGAACTCGAGAAATTGTTAAGGGAATTCAAGGATGTGTTTGCTTGGTCTTATGATGACTTAAAAGCCTATAGCCCTGAGGTTATCCAACATACTATTCCTTTTAAGGAAGGTGCCAAGCCCGTCAAACAAAAGTTGAGAAGAATAAACCCCAAGCTTGCACCTTTGGTCAAGGAAGATCTCCAAAGGATGGTCCATGCAGGGATAATAGCCCTTATATGACATTCGTCCTGGATCTCCAACCCTGTGATCACCCGTAAATGGACTAGCAATATTAGGATGTGCATTGATTTCAAGGATCTCAATCGTGTGTGTCTAAAAGACAATTACCCCTTGCCCAATATGGAAAATCTCCTGCAAAGAATAACAGGTTCCCAAATGATGTCATTCCTTGACGGTTTTTCTGGGTATAACCAAGTCATTGTAAAGGAAGAGGATCGCTTGAAAATTGCCTTCACCACACCATGGGGAACATACTTGTACCTTAGGATGCCATTTGGTCTCCTCAATGTTGGGTCCACTTTCCAAATCGCCCACGATTTTGCCTTTAGAGACCTTATTGGAAAGATCATGGAGATTTACCAAGACAATTTGACTGTCGCTTCTAAGCAAAGACATGATCGTTGCAAACACTTGAGAAAGGTATTTGAGAAATGTAGGCAATACATCTTCCTGAACCCTAAGAAATCGATATTCGGTGTTGACAAGGATAAATTGTTAGGGCATGTGGTCTCTAAGGATGGGATTAGTATCGAGCCCGAAAGAATTTAAACCATCAAAAGCATTCCCCCTCCCAAAGATCAAAGTGCCTTACGGTCCTTTTTCGGAAAAATAAACTTCGTGAGGAGATTTGTGCCAAATTTTGTTGAAATTGTCAACCTATAAATGACCTCCTAAAGAAAGATACTCCATACTCGTGGAACCAAACTATCTTAATGAGCCCCGACTACACCAAGGACTTTATAATATATTCCTTCGCATCCAAGGACACTATAGCTGGTATCCTCATGCAAAAGGATGAGGAAGGAGGGGAAAGACCGGTGGCATTCATGAGAAAGCCCCTCAGAGATGCTGAGACAAGATACACCATTACTGAAAAAGAAAGCTTACGCTCTTGTCAAATCCCTTAAGTTCTTTAGAGCCTATGTAGGGTACAATAAAATATATGCATATGTCCCTTACCCTACTGTGAAGGATGTGTTGTCACAATCTGATTGTCTCGGATCTAGGGGCAAATGGGTATCCAAAATCCAAGAATATGACCTTGATATCCACCCTAAAAAGGTCATCAAGGGACAAGGATTGGCTGAGATGCTTACTGAGAGTAATAGTCAAGCCATTAAAGAAGGAGAAGAGGAGCAATTATGCGCTACATCCACTGAGCTCGAAAACGATGACTGGTACACAGACATCGTTTATTATTTGCGCAATCTATCTGCCCCTCCCCACCTTGTTGATCACAAGAGGCAGGCTTTGAGGCTAAAAGCATCTAAGTTCTTCTTGACCCAAGATGGCCTTGGATGGATGAGTCCCGATGGGGTAATCCTCCAATGTGTTAGCAAGGAAGAATCTGAAAAATTAATGAATGAATTCCATGTTGGTTTCTATGGTGGACATTATGCTGCTCGAACCACCACTCATAAGATTTTGAGAGAAGGTTATTACGGGCCCACCATCTTGGATAATACCCTCAACTTTTTAAAACAATGCCAACCTTGCCAACTATTCGCTGGGAAGTAGCACCTTGCCGCTATGCCATTGAAAAATGTTACTATTGACACACCTTTCCAACAATGGGGCTTAGATTTTATCGGTGAATTCAAGGACAATTCTAGCAATGGGCATAGATGGATCCTCACAGCAACTGACTACTTCACCAAGTGGGTTGAAGCGATACCAACCAAGAAGGCAATTGACCAAGTGGTTATGGATTTCCTTGAGGATAAGATTATTACCAAATTTGGCATTCTCACCAAGATTGTCACTGATAACACCAAAGCTTTTGATTCCATGGCTCTGACATCCCTATGTAACAAGTACAGCATAATCTTATCGCATTCCTCCAACTACTACCCTCAAGGAAATGGGTAGGTTGAGTCTAGTAATAAGAACCTCATAAAAATTATCAAAAGAACCATTGGTGATAATAAAAGGGGGTGGGATAGCAAGATCAAGTACGCCTTATGGGCTGACCAAACAACCGTGAAGGCTTCCACTGGTTTTAGCCCATTCCAATTGGTTTATGGTTATGAGGCCAAGTTACCTATTCAAATGCAGTTGCCCATCCTCAAATGCCTGAAAGATTTCCCCGATCAACAAAACGCCATACAATCCCGGATCGATCAATTTATTGAAAGCAACGAAAATAGAAGGAAAGATTTTGACTAGATTGGTCCTAGTCATGATAAAATGAAAGTCGCCTTCCAATATAGCCGACACAAAGCCTTCAAACCTAGTGAACTTGTGCTCTTGTGGGATAAGATAAGAGAAAGACCTAGTATACACAAGAAGTGGGATAACCTCTGGATAGGTCCATTCAAGATAAGTGATGTGGCAGGAGTGAACTCATATCATTTAGAAACTTCAGATGGAGAAGCCATTCCCCTTCCCGTGAATGGGCAACTCCTAAAGGAGTATTATCCTGAGGCTTGACATTGTATCATATGCATGGTAGAGTAGGATGCATTGCATGTTGATTTCTACATTAGAAATAACATCATATGATTTTCTCATGGTAGATAGATGCATATTTGCATATTTTATTTTCTATTGATTTTATGGCCTAACATATTAGCATGTGTGATCATGAGACGCTGCGAAAGCATGCTGCCCCGTGTTTTTCCATCTATTGTATGTGCAGGTGACAAGTCTACAGTAACCAAGAGATTGTTGGAGTTCTCATGACCTCCCATTCGAGTAGCTTCGCCCACTTCTTCGAGAGATCATGTCCCAATTGGAGCCAGATGTTACCCACCATTTTGTGGGTAATATCCCTAGGAGAAATTTTTCTCCAAGATGGTCCTCAGCCGGAAGCCAGCAACCCCTTACAGCCACCAGCGAGCTCATTGTGCCATCTTTTGTGCCACCTGAGTCAACCATGTGGTCCCTCGCCCATCTGCCATGATCGTATGTTTGAAGGTGGGCCTCCCAAATCTAAAGGTATGCCTTGTCATTTGGAAATTGAGTATTGTAGTTTTCTTATCATGGACACTTCTGAGCATAGATTAAGGGGGGGATTCGGCGAAAAGATGGGCTAGGTTTGTGCTTCTATCCCCTAGACCCCTTTTAGGAATTAACCTTGGATTCTAGTCCCGTGGGATCTCTTTTATTGACCATTTGGTTCCAGGGATGGTATTTCACAAGAAACCCTGATTTTGGTTGTGTGGTCTCGCTCCCTTATCCACTTATATTACCCTCTTTCCATTCATTATTACCCCATCCATCATTTTCCCGCCTAGGTCCACATTCCTCCATTGGGTCCACATAGGGTTAGCTTGCCCCTTCCCCTTGCCCACACCTTGGGTCATGGCCTAGAATGAAGCTCGGAGGTTGATGCAGATAAAAAAAAAGATAAAAGCATATACGGCGACATTCACCAAGAAAATGTATCACAAAATGCAAAAGATGGTCGAGACAAAAACATTTAGCACGTGGGAAAAAGCCAATACATGAGCTCTACCCCATCATCATGGTCATCACCCTGGTTCCTACAGGTTCTATGAGCCTTCTTCATTATATAGAAACCCATGATTTTCCCAACCCCTAGTGGGCGATGAACCACCCCACCTTAAAAGGGGGAATTCACTGCTATATCTTATACGTCATGCTCTAACCCCCTTGAGCCTCGAGCAATTAATCAGAGAAAATCATGAAAAGGAAAAAGGCATAAAAGAAGGGTGGAAAATCAAAGTCGGGGCATCTCATGTACCATGATTGCTCCCTCCTATACATTATACACCCAAGTGTGGGTTTTCCACTTATTAGCTACCATTGTACCCCAACATGTGACCCAAGGCTGCCCCTTCTCATTCCCTACTTCATTCACCTATCTGTCACATGCCACCGCCTTTTGAAGGATGTACCTTGAACATATTATCACCTTTAAAAGTAGAAACCACCTAATAGGATTCTTGGTTAACCCCATTTGGAGTTTAGGAGACAATGGCACATCCCAAAGCCCATTATGGAAGGGCATGCCATTATGAAGTCCCCCATCTGGCCCATGATTGGTAAGTTCATTTACTTGATTTCTCTAATGACTTGTTGTAGTGGAAGGCTAGGGGACGCATTGGATCTTATGCAAGATTGCAAATGGTATCCATCTTGGGTTTCGTCTCCCTGTACGGGGTCCTAATCCTCCAAAGGGCTACATTGGCACATGTCAGGTGTGCGTTGAGAGCCATGGGCCTCCACGTAGCAGACAACACTCCATGGATCCCCACAACCATTCAGAGATTGCTCAGGATTCACTTATTGGACGAGGAAGATGCACCTGATCCATCATGCCCAGCTGGCCCCAGACTTACACCATACACTTGGCAAATGATCTAGGACTTGCCCGATGACGTGGCATCACCTATACCAACATCCTAGCCCTTGCAGGTGATCTACTGGCATCTTCGATTTTTTTGGAGACGCATGAGGACACTTGTGTGCCCCCACATGTCATTTGGAGCACCACAAGTTATTACAAGGGGCCAACCCCTTGTCCACTGCTTTCGAGGATCCTATTCTTCATTGTGGCACACATATATCTCATTAGGCCTCTTAGAGGGCCCTACGACATGCATAGATTAATATTTGACCTCTTGAGAGGCTTACTTTTTCATTTATGAGCTAGTTTGGTGGGCTTGTCACCAAAAGTTGAATTATTAGAACATTATAATTATTTAATTTTTGGGGCTTATATAGGCCAAGGAGGCTAATTCGAACTCCTATGTTGTGTATAAATACAAGTGAGATGAGCTCATTTGCTCATCATCACTTTGATTTGGATCTCTTATCTCTCTTGAGGTTTTCGCACTTTTTCTAAGGATGAATTGGAGCTTTATGGATGAGTTTTGATGTGTGGATATTGGTCTATCTTCTCTTGGAGCTTCTTTATTGTCAATTGTGAATTATTGGATATACTCTATTACATGTAAGTACACGCTTTTTGATGTTATTCTTGTTTACTTTTGTCATATATGTTGTATTGGGATTTTTTCTATTCTAGGGCTAATTGTTGCATGCATTTATTGCTTAATATTGTGGAATTTGTCTCTACTATAGCATTCCTTCAATGTATGGGCCATGTTATGTGAGCGAAATCTCCTAGGAGTAAAACTTGACCTTGACAAGCCATTCCTCTTGCACATCGAAGTATAAAAGCTGTAAGGTTGCTTCTTCTTGAGGCAAACGAAGTGATCTTGAGGCCTCCTTGACTAGGAACCAAGAAATCTTACTCTTACTCAACATAGACTCCATTCTCCCAAAGATTAAGGCACTGATCTACTAAGGGTGGTCACTAAAATCCATATTTTTTCACATCCTTCCGGGACTAGCCACATTGGGGTGCCTAAGGCATCAATTTCCCAACAAGCTAGCCATAAAAATAAAAAAATAAAAAAAAATAAAAAAAAATCGATCTCCTAGGGTCTCCTGCATTGGACTTTCCTCTAGCTCTCCTCCAATTTTGAAGACATTTCAATGTTGGAGTTGGGAGAAAATCCAGTTCCTAGCTCCAGAATCAAAATTGTTGAGAAATCTAGGGCATGAATAGTTAAAAGATTTCTTTGCTTGATAATTGCTTGTGATATACTTTTACTTCTTAGCTTATTGTCTTTTCCTTGTTATGTTATTATTATGTTCTTTTCATCAAGACAATTACCATTATGCACAATAAAAGACAAGTGACACAGTATGTAAACTTGTCAACCAGCGCCAAAACCTCTCACCTCTTGAGAGGAAAACCCGATCAAAATTCTTCTTCTAGATCTTCAATTGACGAGTACCAAGACCATGACACAGACCCTTGACTCTAGTATCCACCCAAGAACTTTGTCGCTAACCTTGATGCTTTGCCTCTTCCCTTCCTCGACTTTCTTCTCGATCTCGAACTGCTCTCAGCGTCTTCTAGAGAAACTGGTCTCTATTCTTCACATTGTTGCTTCTTATTTTCCTCTAGACAATCTCGGTCTCTAGGCTTTCACTAGTCTCCTCTAGAGAAACTCAGTCTCTAGATCTCTATCTCAGTCACCCAGAAGAATCCTTCTTCGTTGTTCCAAAAGAAACCTTCTTTGCTGCCCAAAAGAATCCTCCTTCGCTGCCCCAGAAGAAACTTCTCTTCATTGCCCCAGAAGAAACTTCCTTCTTCGCTTGCCCAGAAGAAACCTCCTTTGCTTGCCCAGAATAATACCTTCTTCGCTGATCTAGAAGAACCCTTCTTCGCTTCCCCAGAAGAATCTCTTTTGTTGCCCCAGAAGAAACTCTTTTGTTGCCCCAAAAGAAACCTCCTTTGTTGCCCTTTCTTCACACTTCTCTTGATCGAATGCAAGTCGAGTTGCTTGACTTCAAGTGGAGCCCAGTTAGGCTTTATATACACTTCTTCTCATGTCCTTTAGGCCAACATGATCTCAAGACGTTAGGTCGACTTCTTCTAGCATGTTCTTCCATTGTTGTAGACTGACTTGAAGAGGCTAAGTGATAAGGTCTTGGAGGATACTTTACATAGACAAATTGACCTTTTACAAAGTGTAACATGACTTCATTACATGACCATGACTCTAACATTTTATGACTTGATGAAAAATAAATCCTAAAGACTCTCAATGGGAGTCTTGACTCAAAAACAAAATCTTTTGTTCATGAAACCCATGAAGCAAATCAATACAATAATTCTATTTTTCTTCTTTGCATCATTACATAAAATCATAATTACATGTCATTATGAAGACCGAACCTAGTTACATTTTTCAACACTCCCTCTTAACTAGGGAGGTTTTCATAATGGTACTTGGACTTTCTCAATCTAAAGAATTTCTCATAAGAAGAATTCAGATTGGTAATTCATTTGTATAGCATCATATCAACCAACATTGTTACATAGCAAGGCCTTGACTAACAGCTCCTTATCTCCACAAGATCTGAGCTCAATGCTGGCAAGTCCAATGATTTATAGACACCCTCATCATTGTCTCTCTCGGAACATCCCTGCCCTATACTCAAGGTGTGTTCCATGAGGATTATTCTTATCTTGGACTCCCCAGCCCTCAAAGAATATTGGTCCTCCACGACTACCCTTCCATTGGATGCCCTATCTCATCCCCAAAGAGTATCGGATGCCAAATTACCCAATCCTCCATTCTGTCTTCCTAGGTGAAGACCAGAATGTCATGTCTATCTCTCCCTCTCAAATATGGAGGCCATATTCCAATAAGGAATGTACTCATTCCTACCGAAAAGGAATGTACCTAAGCTCCCCCTTGGCTTAGGAATTTCTAAATTTCTTCCAAGTAAGAAACTCATTTTTTAGGCTCCCTCTCAACTAGGGACCTACAACAGCTCCTCATGTGGAACAACAAGCTGCCTGAAGAACTCCTCTCTTCCTTGATGTCATAAATTTCTTTTGTCATGGAGTCTTCATCTTTCGGGGACTTCTTCATAGGGCACAAACCATCCATCACTTTCATCCATGAGTTAGTCGTGTCTTCATTTCATCAAAAAGTGATCCTTTTTTCCATCTGGTTTTGCTTCATGTCATTCTGCTTTCATTCCATATTTTTCGAAAGGATCTTACATCCTTCAATATGGTCCTCTTGGAAGTCATCCACAGATCTTCCCTTTGGAATTCCTACATAAGCCCGTCCAGATATTAGTTCAAAAAACAGAGATGAACATTTAAATCAAAATTACCTTTGTGATGGTCTTTCATCAGACATCTTCCTGTAGGTATCAGCATCCTGCATGCAAATTGACACATTTCCAAAAGATATATATTGTCAAGAGTCTCCATCTTTTTTCTGAAACCTATCAGAGTCTTCATATCTTTCTGGGAGATATTCTAGTCAACTCTTCTTGGTCTCGGATGTTGAATGCCTTCAACCTTTGTTGCGTACTTGCACGATCTCTTCCTTTCTTTTCACACTTCATTCTCAAGAGCTTCCAATCAAAGATCCTCAATTGTAGTCAGCTTCCTCATGATTCATATGAGAACATATTATGTTGATTCCATCTAGTGTGACTTATGCTTTTATGCAATCTTTTGGAGGAGGTGATCCCTTCTTTTCTTGATCATATTTCCAAGATTGAAATAGTGATCCATATTATTTGCAACCATACGACATGACTTTCATAGTAACCTATGTAAGCATACATACCTCATCTTTCCTTTCGTTCATCCAGATTTCCTGTAGCAGCTTCATTTGAACGAAAGAACTTTATCCTTTAGACTTTCTTTCCTGTTATGTCATCATACCATCATCCCTTGAATCCCACGAGTTGGAATTCCTGATGAAACTCTTGCTTCCTTTCTAGATCAGTGAATCCTTTTATAAGGATTCCATCAGAGAAATTTAAGGATCTTTCATATCCTTACCCGACAGATGTTTCTTTATTGACTAATGTATGATGATCTCAGTCATTGATGACCTCTACTTCTTTCTATACTTGAGATTTTGATGAGGTTCCCAAGAGCTCCCATTCTTTGTCAGTAATAGAACTTGTTCCACGCATTCTTTATGCTTCTCATGTCAAGAGCTCTTACTTCCAATGCTTCTATGATGATTTTATTTTCTAATCTGATGCATCCTATCTTATTTACATTGCTTCCTATCTATAAATTACAAGTAGAAAGTACCTTCTTAGTGAGGAAGATCATCTTAGTCATAGTAGAGATATTTTTTCTTCTTCCTTCTTAAGCTTCTTTGTCTCAAGTTCTTTCACTTCCTTAGTAATATGGACTTCTTCCCTATCCCTCTTGAGTTTAGGACAATCTCTTCTATAGTGCCCAAGTTTTTGACAACCATAGAATATTTCCTTAGCCATGTTCTTCTTCTTTTTCTTTGGAGGATCAAACTTTCCAAATTTCCCTTTTCTTCTTGTCACTGATTGATCCCTTCTATCTGAGCTTTTGTTACTTTTTTTCCTCAACCTGTCTTCTTCTGCTTTGCAGAGAGACCATAATTTTATGAATGGGATAGCTTCCTCTTCTGTAATAGATACGACGTTACTGTGTTCATCAGTCAATGCCTTTAGAATAATGGAGATTATTTGTTATTAGATACCATCTCTCCTAGATCCTGCAATTGACCTTTTATTTGAGACGCTTTTGAGAGACATGACAATATCCCTTCATCCTTTAACACCTTCAATTTATATAGATTAGATCTAAGTGATATGATCTTTTCTATCGTTCTTTTAGAGAAAATTTCTCCCAACTTACCATATATTTCTTTAGATGTCTCCAGCTCGGTTACATAGGAAATGAGAGGATCTTTGATAGACTCCTTAAGAATCTTTTGAGCCTTGAGCTCCCTTTCCATGTATCCAGATAATGCTTGTTCTTCAGATGGCTTGGAGACCTTCCCATGGACATGATCAATGATTTCATTTACTTCAAGGATTATGTCTATCCTTCTTTTCCATACAAGGAAGTTTGATATCCCAACCAGCTTTTGGTTCTCCTTGAAACATGAAGTCATTTTTACTAGAATGAGGAAAATGTACTTACTTGTGAAGATAGAATCTTCAACTTGATAATGATGTTGTTCCAAATGATCCTTTCTTTAATAGAGAGAAGATTACCTTTTGATCTAACCTTCCTTAGATTTGAAGAGCTTCCACTTCTTTGGTGATATATGAGTGATGATTTTTGAAGTGGTTCTAGGGTTTCGGTCTTTCTTCCTACTTCCTTCTTGAAGATATTTTCAAGACTCTTGTTGGTGTAGATTTCTTCGATCTAGGATTTTTAAGATCTTGACCTTAGTTTCCCTTGAATCTACTACAGTCACTTCTTGATTGAATGCCCCTTCTTTACTTCAGCACCTAAGCTCTGATACCATGTTGAGAAATCTAGGGGATGAATAGTTAAAAGATTTCTCCACTTGATAATTGCTTGTGGTATACTTTTACTTCTTAGCTTATAGCTTTTTCTTTGTTATGTTATTATTGTGTTCTTTTCATCAAGACAATTACCAATATACACAATAAATACAAGTGACACAATATGTAGGCTTGTCAATGAGGGCCAAAACCTCTCACCTCTTGAGAAGAAAACCCAAACAAAATTCTTCTTCTAGATCTTCAATTGACAAGTACCAAGACCATGACACAGACACTTGACTCTATTATTCTCCTAAGAACTTTGTCACTAACCTTGATGCTCTGTGTCGTCCCTTCCTTGACTTTCTTCTTGATCTCGAACTGCTCTCCTCAGCTTCTTCTAGAGAAACTCGGTCTCTATTCTTCACACTACTACTTCTCAGCTTCCTCTAGAGAATCTCGATCTCTAGGCTTTCACTGGTCTCCTCTAGAGAAACTCAGTCTCTAGATCTCTATCTCGGGCACCCAAAAGAATCCTTCTTCGTTGTTCCAGGAGAAACCTTCTTTGTTGCCCAGAAGAATCCTCCTTCACTGCCCCATAAGAAACTTATCTTCGTTGCCCCAGAATAAACTTCCTTCTTCGCTTGCCCAGAAGAAACCTCCTTCTTTGCTTGCCCAGAAGAATACCTTCTTCGTTGATCCAGAAGAACCCTTCTTCGTTTCCTAGAAGAATCTCTTTCGCTGCCCCAGAAGAAAACTCCTTCGTTGCCTTTTCTTCGCACTTCTCTTGATTGAATGCAAGTCGAGTTGCTTGACTTCAAGTGAGGCCAAGTTAGGCTTTATATACACTTCTCCTTGTATCCTTTAGGCCGACATGATCTCAAGAGGTTAGGCCGACTTCTACTAGCATGTTCTTCCATCTTTGTAGGCCGACTTGTTAAAATTGGCAACCAGGGCAAAACTTCATGTGGGTCATCTTATTCATGGCTAATAATATTTTTATTAGATTCCTCTCGTCGAGAGGTGTAGGATTGATATAAAGATCATCCGATTCTGATAAGTATTCATGGAGATATGAATTTATTTTGATTCTGGAATTATTATCAAGCTGACTTACAACTCATGTAGGCTCAGAAGCCCAACAGTCGCATCTATTCACCCACCAACGTTGTGTATAAATATAAGAGGACTTTTCCTCATTTGGACTCACTCATCTCATCACATCTCTCTCTCTCTACTGCGCAGATATGAGTCTCTTCTCTACTGCGCTGAAATGGGTCTCTCTCTCTCACACATGTGAAGCCGGAAACTGCTGAAACTGACGCTGCAACTGCAGAAGTAAAGATTGACTTGCGTGGCCTAGAAGATCTCCTCTTTGGAACTGCGTTGTAGGTTCATCTGAACCTCCTTTGAAAGCCGCAACTTTTGGTGGTGGAATGAAGTCAATCCAACGAATGGTTTGCAAGATATCGACTCCCCTAGTTTGAAGCCGGAAACTGCTGAAACTGAAAGCTGCAACTGCAGAAGTAAAGATTGACTTGCGTGGCCTAGAAGATCTCCTCTTTGGAACTGCGTTGTAGGTTCATCTGAACCTCCTTTGAAAGCCGCAACTTTTGGTGGTGGAATGAAGTCAATCCGACGAACGGTTTGCAAGATATCCACTGCCCTAGTTTGAAGCCGGAAACTGCTGAAACTGAAGCTGCAACTGCAGAAGTAAAGATTGACTTGCGTGGCCTAGAAGATCTCCTCATCTGAACTGCGTTGTAGGTTCATCTGAACCTCCTCTGGAAGCCGAAACTTTTGGTGGTGGAATGAAGTCAATCCAACTGTCGATTTGTGAGATATGGTCTGCCCTAGTTTGATAATGAAGCCGCTAATCCTGATGCTACTGATCTAGGGTTTTCTACTGCTGATATGAATCAGATTTATTGTACTATTTCTCTCTGCTGAATTATTGAAGATAAAAGAAGATTTGATCAAAGGGTTTCCCCACACATTGTGGGGTTTGTCCCTGGCTAGCCGCCACATCTTGTGTCTCTTGTCTTGGCTTGTTTTCTGTCGATCATTTAATGTTCTATCTGCACTTTACTTTATGTACATGTGATCGCTAATCGGTGGAATATAATAAGAAAAAGAAGTAAACTGTTACAAGCATAGAACATACCATAATTTAAAATGGTATCAGAGCTGAGGTGAAGACAAAGCCCGAGCAAGAGCAAGAGCAATCATTGAAGAGAAGATTGGCAAGGCTATCCTAAAAGAACTATGGGGTCCTCAACACTCGTTCCTGCCGAAGACAAGCTCCGTGAGAAAGTTGACTATCACGGATGGAAGATGTCTATCGATCTAACCCTTGAAGATCAAGGAGCGCTGGACCATGTAAGAGGCAATATTGTTGAGCCTTCATCAAATGCATCTGCTGCTGCCTGGAACAAATGGAAAAATGGAGAAGTCAAAACAAAGAAAATCATCCGGGACTCTATCGACAAGCACTTGGTGGCCTACATCTCTGATCTAGACACCTCCAAGGAATTCTACGACAAACTGGTGAGTTTATTTAAAGTTAATGATGCAAATCAAGTTTTGTTTCTTAGAAATAAGTTGAGGGAAATCAAGAAGGGTAAAGATGAAAGTATGCAAGCATACTTCTTAAGAATCACCGAGATCAAGAACGATCTCCTATCTATTGGGGAAACTATTACTGACAGAGAAATGGCACTCACAACTCTTGGAGGATTACCATCTGAATGGTATGTGTTCAGGACTACTCTTCTGAACAATAATGTAATTCCTAGTTTCGAGGAATTAATGGCTAGATGCATTCAAGAACAAACAAGGGTAGAAGAGCAAGAAATGCCCATGCCTAAAGGTCCTCCTGCTGCCTTTTCTTCTCATGCAAAGAGAAGAAAGGACTCACACCAGGACGATGATCAAAATCCCTCTGATGACAAATTCAACAGCAAAGGTAAAGAGGAGAGCTGGAGATCGAGGAAGAGGACAACCATTCAAGAAGGCTAGAAAGTCCAGGATGTATTAAATGCACCTGACCTCAAAAGGAACCTAGTGTCCATCTTGGCAATGGAAGACAGAGGCTACAAGGTAACCTTCAGCAATGGCAAGGTATGTATATGGAAAAATAATGTTAAAGATGCCTTTACTCTTGGGTTTAGTGTTGATTCATTATATCAGGTCGATGGAAGTTCGCTAGGTGTCATGTCTTGTGACACAACTCTTTAGTCCGAACTTTGGCATCGGAGGTTTGCCCACTTTCATTACAAAGCTCTACCCGATGTAAGACAGATGGTAACAGGGATGCCCGAATTCCAAGTAGAGAAAGAAGGTGTATGTCCGGGATGTGCCAAAGGAAAGCTCAAAAGGGGACCATTCCCCTCAAGCCAAAGCGAGACCTCCGATATATTACAATTGGTTTACTCAGGCATACCTGAGGTTGGCATTAAGAGGGAGACTACTACACCACATACTTCTGAGCAGAATGGTGCGGTGGGAAGGAAGAACCACACGATGATGGAAGCTGTTCGGGCCATGCTACATGATCAAAGACTTCCAAAGTTTCTATGGGTTGAAACTACAATCACCGCCGTATATGTACAAAATTCGATGCCCTCATCAAGCATTGGGTTCCAAGACTCCTGAAGAAAAGTTCACTGATATGGCTCTCAGCAAGGTGAACAATCTTCCGACTTTGAGGAGCTCTCAAGAAGCCGACAGCAGGGAACCGAAAGAAAAGGATGATGAATCAATGCCTGATGCAGAAAAACCCATGGATCTGATTGGTTCTCATCCACATGAGCCTTCCTCTTCTAAGAAGAGGCCTTCATGGATTAGGGGGATACTTGATGATGCTGAAGGACATGCTGCACCCTGAGGAACCTTCCGTCAAAGTAAGAAACTTAACAGGTATCAGGGATACCTGACCATCATGAGCACGATCATAAAAAATGAGCCTTCATCATTCTCAGATGTCGTCAAGCATTAACTATGGAAGGGTGCTATGACCATAGAATATGAGTCTATTATGGAGAATGATGTCTGGGAAGTAGTTCCCAGACCCTGGACAAGACAATTGTTACTTCAAAATGGCTTTACAAGATAAAGCATGCAGCAAATGGAAGTATGGAAAAGTATAAGGTTCATTTTGTTGCTCGTGGTTTATCCCAGAAGGGAGGTATAGACTATGATATTTGCACATGTTGCCAGATATACGACCATCCGCTTGATCATAGCCCTTGTGGCTTCACAAGGATGGAACCTACATCAGATGGATGTTAAGACTGCGCTCGTGCATGGTTCTATCAAAGAAGAGCTCTACGTGGAGCAACCTGAAGGATTTGAGATTTATGATTGAAAATCTCATGTATGCAGGTTGAAGAAGGCTCTCTATGGGCCGAAGCAAGCACCCCGAGCATGGTATGAGAGGATCGATAGCTACTTGATGAAGTTGGGATTCACTAGGAGTGAAGTTGATCCTAACCTTTACTTTAAGGTTGAAGATGACAAGCCTCTCATACTGGTGTTGTATGTGGATGACCTCTTTCTAACAGGTGCAAACCCTCTCATTCACAAATGTAAGAGGGAGATGGCTTCTGAATTTGAAATGAAGGACCAAGGACTTGAAGTGTAGCAGAAGCCAAGGGAAATTTTCCTATCTCAAGGAAAATATGTGGTAAATATATTGGAAAGATTCGGTATGATGGACTGCAAGCCTGTGACTACCTCGAGGATCTTAACTTTTAGAAGTTATATGGTAGTGATGTCGGACCAAACTTGGGAAATGCCTATGAGTTTCAAAAAACTCATTCGCATTGATGTTCTTGGTGAACCTCCATCCGAACATATGTTTTGCAGTTAGCATTGTGAGCTCATATTTGGTTGAGCCTCACTGGATTGATGCCAGGAATCTTCTGAGATGTCTTCAGGACACAATCTCTCATGGATTAAGATACACTGCCAGAGATGTGAGACTACTTGGATATACTGATGTTGATTGGGCAGGCAATGTGGAGGACCGTAAGAGCACTTCCGGGTGTTGTTTCTCCTTGGGATCTGCTTCGATATCCTGGATGAGCAGGAAACAAAAGTCGGTGGCTTTGAGCACTGCTGAAGCAGGATATATTGTTGCTAGCATAACCTCGTGTGAGGCAGTCTGGTTGCGAAAGCTCTTCAGTGAGCTGTTTGGATTTACATTGGACACCACTGTGATTCTCTGTAACAACCAGAGGTGGGATTCGATTATTGAGGAATCCCATATTCGTCAATTGCTCCAGCAGATAGACATCATCTGGGATATGGTAAGTTGATGAGCAAGGAAGCTCCATCACATTAAGATGATGTACAGGTTGATACACCTTGTCAAAGCCCCGAGGAAAGATCTAATTTGTGATTTTCCCAAACGACTTGGAGTCGGCAAGAAACCCTTGTACAAGGGTCCTGCATGTTGCATACATTGAGCTCTGGGAGCTCTGAGGGCTTGTGGTTCCTACTGGAGCAACATATGACCACATGGTGACTCACCTTTCCCTGGTGGTGCACACTGGAACAAGATGATTCGCTCTGTTGTGGGACAAGATGATTCGCTCTCTTGTGGAACAAGATGATTCGCTCTCCTGTGTAGCAGGATGATTAGTTCTCCTGTGAGGCCTGGATTGATGTGTTCTCCATGGCAGCGTGGATTGATGTGTTCTCCACGGCGATTGTAGCAGGATTGATGTGTTCTCCTGTGAGGCCTGGATTGATGTGTTCTCCATGGCAGCGTGGATTGATGTGTTCTCCACGGCGATTGTAGCAGGATTGATGTGTTCTCCTGTGAGGCCTGGATTGATGTGTTCTCCATGGCAGCCTAGATTGATGTGTTCTCCATGGCAATTGTAGCAGGATTGATGTGTTCTCCTGTGAGACCTGAATTGATGTGTTCTCCATGGCAATTGTAGCAGGATTGATGTGTTCTCCTGTGAGGACAGGATTGATTAGTTCTCCTGTCGAGGCATCCTACCCATGGAGTCTGGGACTCATGGGAAGTACCTCTCATCTGATCAATGAGCAAAGAAATGAAGTTAGGGACCATAGTAGTACCGATGGACGCATCGTTGTAACTACCATACTCCCTACGCTAGGATGACCTCCATTGATCTGGGATCAATGATACTGGTCTGGGACCAGTGGTAGGAGTTGTACCATACTATGACGCTGACTTCGGGTCGGTTGAGACTGGTTTGGGATCAGTGGTACATACTCTGAGACTGACTTTGAGTCAGTGGAGGATGATATTGGTCTGGGACCATTGGAGTTGTACTCACTATGACGCTGACTTTGGGTTGGTTGAAACTTGAGACTGGTCTGGGACCAGTGGTACATACTTTGAGACTGACTTTGAGTCAGTATGATACATCCTCGATCATTTCTTCTTCTTCATAATTCGGACAAAAGTAGAGTAGAACAGAACAATGCAAGAGCAGAGCAGAACAGAACAAAACAGTACAGATCAGTGCAGGGCAGAACAAGACAAAGCAGAACAGGCAAAATAGAGCAGAGCAGGGCAAGGGTCAGGCTGTACAAGGCAGTGCATTTGATGGATGAATAGTAACGACCGATAGACAGATTGCAGATGAAGTTCTCCATGGTTGAGAGGAGTGTTAAAATTGGCAACCAGGGCAAAACTTCATGTGGGTCATCTTATTCATGGCTAATAATATTTTTATTAGATTCCTCTCGTCGAGAGGTATAGGATTGATATAAATATCATCCGATTCTGATAAGTATTCATGGAGATATGAATTTATTTTGATTATGGAATTATTATCAAGCCGACCTACAACTCATGTAGGCTCAGAAGCCCAACAGTCGCATCTATTCACCCACCAATGTTGTGTATAAATATAAGAGGACTTTTCCTCATTTGGACTCACTCATCTCATCACATCTCTCTCTCTCTCTACTGCGCAGATATGAGTCTCTTCTCTACTGCGCTGAAATGGGTCTCTCTCTCTCACACATGTGAAGCCGGAAACTGCTGAAACTGACGCTGCAACTGCAGAAGTAAAGATTGACTTGCGTGGCCTAGAAGATCTCCTCTTTGGAACTGCACTGTAGGTTCATCTGAACCTCCTTTGAAAGCCGCAACTTTTGGTGGTGGAATGAAGTCAATCCGACGAATGGTTTGCAAGATATCGACTGCCCTAGTTTGAAGCCGGAAACTGCTGAAACTGAAGCTGCAACTGCAGAAGTAAAGATTGACTTGCGTGGCCTAGAAGATCTCCTCTTTGGAACTGCGTTGTAGATTCATCTGAACCTCCTTTGAAAGCCGCAACTTTTGGTGGTGGAATGAAGTCAATCTGACAAACGGTTTGCAAGATATCGACTGCCCTAGTTTGAAGCCGGAAACTGCTGAAACTGAAGCTGCAACTGCAGAAGTAAAGATTGACTTGCATGGCCTAGAAGATCTCCTCATCTGAACTGTGCTGTAGGTTCATCTGAACCTCCTCTGGAAGCCGAAACTTTTGGTGGTGGAATGAAGTCAATCCGACTGTCGGTTTGTGAGATATGGTCTGCCCTAGTTTGATAATGAAGCCGCTAATGCTGATGCTACTGATCTAGGGTTTGCTACTGCTGATATGAATCAGATTTATTGTACTATTTCTCTCTGTTGAATTATTGAAGATAAAAGAAGATTTGATCAAAGGGTTTCCCCACACATTGTGGGGTTTGTCCCTGGCTAGCTGCCACATCTTGTGTCTCTTGTCTTGGCTTGTTTTCTGTCGATCGTTTAATGTTCTATCTGCACTTTACTTTATGTACATGTGATTGCTAATCGGTGGAATATAATAAGAAAAAGAAGTAAACTGTTATAAGCATAGAACATAACATAATTTAACACGACTTGAAGAGGATAAGTGTAAGAACCCTAATCTCAAACTAATTTCAAAATACCAGAACATGAAATTTAAATACCGAATTTAAATAACTAATCTAATGAATACCAACCTGTCTGCTCTACTGCAAATCTGTCTACTTTGCTGCAAATCTTGTCCGGCTGCGTTACCAAAATGGCCAAAACCACCCTGCCGAACTGGGTACAACCTGGGTACACAGTCTCAGAATGCTTTCCAATTGAAGCAATCTGATCCCCCGTGCCCAAAAACTCCAGTACAATCAGAACTCAAGAGTGTCTATATCTCTATGTTAAAATTGAAATTGTTCTCTGTTTTTCCTCCCCCCCTTCTCAATATTTCCTTCCTCCTTTTAATTCCCCGTCCACCGCCTTCCTCCCATCTCCGTGTCATTATTTTGATACGTGTAATTTTATAAAACCAAATCTTATTTGATTTTGTTGATTTTATTCGGATATGGAGATTTGATAAAAGTTTATTTATTATTTTAATAAATTAATTTGATTTATTTAATTTATAATTTTAATTAATTTATATTATTATTTTATTAATTTTTATTTTTATTTTAAATTTAATTTGTAAATTAAAATTAACATTTTCTTTTAGTTTACGGATTTATCATATATATGATATTCTGGTGAGGTATTAATTCATTACTTTAATTTATATCTTTTCTTGTAGTAACCAGCTTATATATAGTGCGATACATGCGGGTCCATGCATACATAGCTATCGTATGGAAGTCTCGTATGTATGCTAATAGTCGTATTTTATTTATAGTTATAGGTGGGTCATTACAATAAGTGACAAGGTCTTGGAGGACACTTTACATAGACAAATTTGACCTTTTACAAAGTGTAACATGACTTCATTACATGACCATGACTCATTTTATGATTTGATGACAAATAAATCCTAAAGACTCTTAATGGGAGTCTTGACTCAAAAACAAAATCTCTTGCTCATAAAACCCATGAAGCAAGTCAATACAATAATTTTATTTTTCTTCTTTATATCATTACATAAAATCATAATTACATGTCATTATGAAGACCAAACCTAGTTACACTTTACAACAAAAACATGCCCTGCCATCCCCAAGGCTAGTACCTCATAGGGTCAAAACAACATCTTTGAGTGAAAATACTTTCTTTGATGCTTTCCCCACCTTGTCTAGCGTAAGAATATCATTGGTTGCTACATACTTTCCTCATACCCTAGACCGGGGCCACTTGGCCCCATGTGGTCCTGCTCCTTTAAAAGATCATTCTTCAAAAACCATCTGGGATACCAATTCTAACAAGGATTTTAGGGATTGGGGAACTCCTTCACAAATCTTATCCCATAAACCTAACCCTCAAAATCCTCTCCTCCATTGCCTAGAATACATAGTACCTTGCTTAGAAAGCAAGCAAGCTCCATCCTTCAAACTTTTCTGGAAAAGGGTATGTTTGGGTCACCACTCATATCCACTGACTTATCATTCATCAGTGACTCCATACATATCGGGTCTCCTCCCATCGATGAAAGTCCATAAATATAAGGGAGCCTTAGCTAAGGTGACAGTGGGCTAAGTCTCCATTTGTTGCCCTTGGCCTAGCATTTGCCCTTTAGGGATCCCCCTTTAGGTCCCCTGCTAGTTTGAGCGGTAACATGCCCTATGTTCAAATCTGGGTTAAGCATAATGTTTTCTTCTTGGTACCATGGTGAGGCTTTGCTAGGAAGAACAATTATGTATTGCATAGTGCTATACTTTGATGTAGCGCACCCCTTTTTTGGCACACATGTTGAAGCAGATCTTCATATTTTATTGCTTGCATGGAGAGGTCATCCCCTTGGTCTTGGAGTTTGTTGTGCTGCACATGGATCTATGGCATTGTGGAGCATTATTTTTAAGATTTGTTGGAGGTTGGCACACTTTTCTAGGGTGCTACTCTATGGATCTAGTTGAGTGCACATGGATGATTATTATATTATTGTTGACTCCTTTCTTGCACATTTTTTCAAGGGTTGTTATGCATTGGAGGTTGTGCTATGGAGTAAGTTATGAGGGTGTCCTTGCCCTAGTTGCTATCTTTAACATATCATCAAAGCCATTATAATTCTCCATCTCTATTTAGTGTGGATATAAGTCACTTGACATGGGGACACATGACACGTAGGACACGCAAACACAAGAGTCTAACACGAGACACGAAGACCCCCCTAGAACAGGACACTTATGACATGTTATATATATATATATTAAAAAAATTAATAGATACATCATATTATGATATTACACAAATTCAATCATAGATTCATACATGTACATTGTAACATTATGCGTACAATCATGATTCATCAATGATAAAAGTTTACAACTAACACTTACTACTATTGTACTACATCAATGACGATAAATTGACATTGGACAAACACAAGAAATTAACCATAAACTGTGGTTTTTTCATTAAGGCATCAAAATCAAAATCCTAGGAATGCCAATCGAAAATAGAAAATACAAAACAAGGTAGACACTAGAACCTGGAATTGTAAAACAAGAAGGAATAATCTCATAGGTTGCTTCCAGCAGGTTATAGGTTATGCCTACAGCTCATCAATATCAAAATCAACATCAATACCACCATTGTTCTCTTCCACATCCTCCTCCTTTCTATCCAATGAAATCTTTGTATTTGTTGGTGTGGAGGATGACCCCTCACAAGTATCACCATCATCAAAAGTGACAGGGTCTAGCATTGAGTCATTAAGATCCAAGTTGGCCAATGCCAACTCAATATTGATGTCCAAACCAATATCATCAGGAAACGCATCCCGCATATTTGTCTTTCCCTTCAACCACTCCATCTGCCTGTAAATAAGACAAAGATTGGTGTGCACATACACCATTGTCTCTGCCCTAGACTGCTCAAGCCTGCTCTTCTTCAAACTATACATATTCCCATTAGTGCTTCAATTCTTCTCATGACAAGAGGATAGTAACCTGAGAGAGAAGCATCATGGCTAACTACTGTAGAGGGCATGTTGCCTCATGAGTTGCCCACCAAGAATAGGGCTTCTTAACTCCCCTGTCTCTAATAACATCATAGCTTGCAAATCGCCCAATGCCAATGGAAAACTCTACAAAGGAATCCTCCACCTCATCAAGGGATGCTCTATCCTGAAATATTTGTCTCAATGCATCCTTCCTCCCTTGTGAAATCCCACAATCCATATGAGGAGGGAATCTACATGAAGGCCCACCATTCAGCCAATCATGGCTATAGTATTTTGGATTCAATGAGTGAGCCAAATAATGCAAAGGTGTGCAATTCTTGTCCCACTTGCTACCAAGAATATCTTGTATGGTGGTGAAGAAGGCCTCCATTAATGTCTCATACTCAAGGCACTCACTCTTAAACATAATGGTCCTCACAAACTCAATCATGGAATCCCATCCCTCATACACCTCTCCTAGGATGGGATGGTCTATATCTGCAAATCATAACAATGCAATGATAGGGTCCATGATCTTAATAGTAAGATCTACCCTCTCCATGAAGTTGTTGATTTGGGGTAGCATCAGATGTGCTCTAGCAATGAAATTTGGTGGAGAGGTTGGGGCACATGAGATCTCCAATACCCAAAAAGGGTTTGAGCAGATTTTAAATAGATCAAGAGATATTAAAATAATTAATATTTTTAATGGGGTCCCTAAGTCTAAACTTAGGGAAAATAAAATATTAATGTGTATTAATATGAATCTGTGTTAGAGTGGTCCACAATATATGGATCAAGCCAGATCTAATCTTAGTCATTGATTTGGGACTTAATCTCAGTCGTTGATATGTCAAAAAGAAAAGTATAAGAGGAGGTGTGAGGGTCACTTGGAGAATACACCAGAGTGATCAGTCATTCTATTCTCTAGAACGGGGTTTGCTAAGAGAGATAGAATCAGTGATCAGGACAGCAGATGAGGGGCATTGAGTATAGAGAGACAGAGAGGCAGAGATAGTGTCGGGATAGCAGTAGAGCAGCCATAGAGAGAGACGCAGGAGCAGCCAGTGATCACACAAAGGCAGCTAAGTGTTGCGCAGAGCACCAGAGGGGCCAACGTAGCTAACACAGAGGCTTAGAGAGCTGACGCAGGTCCTCCTAGGGTTGACGCAGGCCAAGATAGGCTGACGCAGGGCCAGCTCTGGGCTAGGAGAGGCTGACGCAGTCCAGATTGGGCAGACGCTGGGATTTCAGGGGCAGATTGGTGCTGAGTAGCTGCTAAAAGAATTATCTGGGGTTTCAGCCAGTAGATTTGTCTAAAACAGAGAGGTACTACTGCTAAGGAAATTTTTTGTTGGGTAGGCCAGTTTCGGCACTCAGATTGTACTCTGATATTGCTTAATAAGAAAACCCTCAGATAGCTGCACCAGTTTTCCCACATTGGGTTTTTCTAGGGACATTGGTCCAAAAATGACGGTGTCATATGGTGTGTTTGTTCTTGTTTCTTGTAATTGTTGATCTGTAATATGTTGAGCATGCACTGGTGTTTATTTTCAGTGTTTACCTTGTAAATAACTTGTTAAGGAAAAATAACAAGTAGGTAGGAATAAATTAGAAAAGGTGCATGAAGGGTTTCTAACTAAGTAAACTTAGAAACTTCAACATGGTATCAAAGCGTGATTGCAAATCACAGGAGGACTAAAAGACATCAACCGAGCGGAGCAATAGCAGCAGAAAACAGTTGTCCCGAGGTGACAGAAGTTGTTTCTAGCAGCGCAGAAACCAAGGAAGTGTGACGCAGAGCCAGCCAGAGCCACGCAAAAGAAGTCTGGAACTACGCAAAAACTCAGAGAGGGCAGCGTTGCTGATGCAGAGGGCCAGAGGGCTGACACAGGACATCCCAGGGCTGACGCAGACCCATCCGGGGTGACACAGAGCCAACGTGAGGTAGAGGGGGGCTGATGTAGTTCACAGAGAGGCAGTTGCTGGGGTCAAGAAGGCTGCAGGAATATTGCAAAGTGGAGTTGGTGAGGTACTGTAGTCAAAACAGTACCTGATAGAGCAGGGCCAGAGGAGTTGTTACGGAGGGTTTCTAGCCGAGGAACCCAGATCAGAAGTGCAGCTGCACAAGTCGATCAGAGTAGAGGGCATCTCGACAAGCGGCAGAATGATTTCAAGGAGGGAAATCAGGACTCAGAGGGAGTCCAGAAGAGAACTTCCAGATGGGAGGTAGAGACTCAGAGGAGTCGAACAGAGAACTTCCAGGAGGGAAGTAGAAGAGCATCATGGCACTAGACGCGGTAAGAGACTAGGATAGACTGAACGGAGCATCGTACTTTGCAGTCTGGAAGGCCAAAATCTTATCAATGCTTGATAGGAATCGTGTCAAGAACTTCGCCTTGAAATTAATAGTTGTCCCAGTCGACCCCAATGATAATGACAGGTATAAGGAGGCGATGGCGAGGGCCAAGTGCATTATCCTTGACGAGGTCAAGGATCATGTGGTACCACATATAGCCGAGAAGGAAACGGCATTTGAGATGTGGGAGGCTCTCAAGGAGTTGTACCAGCATACTTTTGTGCAGAGAAGAATGTTGCTCGAGAACCAGATGAGATCGTATCAAATGAAGAAGGGCCAATCAATTGACACCTTCCTCGGAGGACTGAATGAGATCCGAGACCAGTTGACTGCTATAGGAGCGACACCGGATCAGGAGCTTATGGTGAGGACAGCCCTGAATGTTGTCTCAGAAGATTGGGAAGTATTTGTCCAGAGTATCCTGGGTAGAGGGACTCTCCCACCTTGGGACGAGATGTGGGCAGCTCTTCGCCAGGAAGAGATCAGACGGCAATCGAAGACAGGTAGCAGCAGCAAAGGGATCAAGGTCAAGCAGGAGGAGGAGGATGTGGCCCTAGCATCTGAGGGAAAGCAAGAGAAGCGGAAGAAGAAAGATCTCTCCAAGATCAAGTGCTTCCACTGTGGGGAGTTGGGTCATTATGCGACCCAGTGTCCAAGGAAGAAGAGTAAGGGAGAGTCTTCCGAGACTAAGGCAGCGCCAGCACGGGCAGAGAAGGAAGTTTTGACAGATGATGACTGTGCCATGAGTGCGCACACGCCACTTGAGTGAAAGTGGGGAGACATTGAGTTGTAGTCAGATGGACTACAGGCGATAAGGGGCAAGATCCTCAAGGTACCCAGCCTCTTGGATTAGACCTTGCTATGGGAGCCCCGACGAGGAGTAGCAAGACTGGCTGGGTGGGTAGAGACGAATACGGATGGAGTGGTAGAGAGAGCTACAGTGCAGGAGTCCCAAGCCAACATGAGGCTAGCAAGCTGCAACAGTGCGAGAGGCACAAGAGTGTTCCACCAGTGCAGGATGGCATAGAGGTGTGCAACGGTGCGAGATGCAGGGAGTTGTTGCAATAGTGCAGAGGTCAGAGAGGGAGCACCAATGTTGCACTACTCGTGATTTTAACGTAAAATCGTGGTTTTTTACAACCAGCGATATTATCGCTCGATAAACACAACAATTTTTTTTCGGCGATTTTTTGGAAAAAATCGCGAAAAAATAAATAAATAAAAATTATGAGGAGGAGGTGACACAACCTACCCAAACTACTCGTCACCAGTAGAGGACATGGTCTACCTCCTGTAGCTCCTAGTTCTTCAGCTTCTAGAGCACGGCAGAGTCCACTGCCAACTCCACCGACATCTACATCTAAAGGGGCAGAGGAAATCAGTAATATTCAATGTTGTGAAAAGCACGAGCGGGATTAAATCGGCGCCGGGAATAAAGCGGAAAAAATAGGAAAAAGCGGAAAAAAGCGGGAAAAAAGCGTTTGGTACAAAAATATTCATTTTTTTTCATTTTTTTTCAATTTTTTTAATATCTAAACCATCTACAACATAAAATAAATACATTGACACATAAATATGATAAAAAAACTAATATATAAGATGTTTAATATCATTTCTAGCGCTAAAATCACACATAGCATTGAATCATGTCCTGAATAGTAAGTCCTAACTCCTGAGTCCCAACTCAGCCTCAAAATATCAACAAAAAATATGATAATGTATCTCATCATGTCATAATGTCATATACAATAAAATGAGGTCTAATCCTATTGATTTCCTCTGGCCCTCTTGCGAGAAAATGCCACAGGTTTCCCTTTCCCTCTAGATGTAGATGCTGGTGCCTGTGCTGGTGGAGATGGCAGTGGAGTCTGATGTGCTCTAGAAGCTGAAAAACTAGAAGTAGGAGCTATAGGAGGTAGACCACGTCCTCTACTGGTGGCAGGGGTAGCCCGAGCAGGTGGTGTCACCTGGAAACATTACAATCTCCCAATCCTGAAATCCTGAAAAACTGATAAGTCTGTTGGATTTTAAATGAAATCTAAAATTCTACTTTCTCCATATGAAATCCAATGAGGCTGGAACCACTCTCAAACATCCTGAGTCATTTCATGGTAATGTTAAAAATTTAAGTAAAAGGATGAAAATGAAGATTAAGGAGAATGTCACTTTTACTTTAAGAATTTAACATTACCATGAATAGCATATCCATACTAGGGCCTAGAATTGATCATTAAGCTGCCCCACTCAAAAATTATTTGTTTCTTTCCAAAAAAATTGCATGAAAAAACCCAAATGACCAAATGAAAAACCATTTTTTTTTTATAAAATCGTGTTGTCCCAGCAACCCAGCGCTTTTTTCGGAAAAAAGCGTGCTTTTTTCGAAAAAAGCCCACTTTTTTGAAAAAAGCCCACTTTTTTCGAAAAAAATCGGCAAAAAAAATTTTAGCCGCTTTTTTCCCATAAAACGCGCGATTAAATCGGCTTAGGGAAAAAAGCGCGCTTTCGCGCTTTTTTCAATCGCGCTTTTAACAACACTGGTAATATTAGACTTTAGTTATTTGGTTCATTTCATTGTATATGATATTATGACTCATGATATGAGATACATTATTATATTTTTTGTTGATATTTTGAGGCTGACTTGGGACTCAGGAATCAGGACATGATTCACTGTTATGTGTGATTTAACACTAGAAATGATATTCCACATCTTATATATTAGTTATTTTATCATATTTATGTGTCAATGTATTTATTTTATGTTGGAGATGCTTTAGATATTAAAAAAATTGAAAAAAGATGAATATTTTTGTATATTACGATTTTTTCCCAATTTTTACCAATTTTTTCTTGATTTTTTCTGATTTTTTCCCCTCGTCAATAATATCCCGATAACGATTAATGCAACATTGGGGAGCACTTATCAGCAGCAGAGGGAACTTCAAAATTAGTGGATGTCTCTAGCCCAACAGGGAGGTCAGTTGGGAGATCAATTACTTACTTTTCAGTAACTGAGTTGCAGTGTAGCAGTGGGCGGCACGAAGCAACATGATGAGAGGAGGTGCAGTGCGGATGCAGTGCTGGGAGAAAGGACCAGCAGCAACACGGATGCAGAGGGAGTTGTCGTACAGATGCAGCAGTGGCAGGGGCAGAACCATGGGCAGCAGTACAGGAGGCAGCAGTGCAAAGGATGTTGGGCAAGAAGGCCTAGCATCAGCACAAGTACTGATGCCGAATGATCAGAGTAGTACTCACTACTCAGTGAGCAGTATTGCTAGAGCACAGTCCTCGCTAAGAGGGAGTGTTGATTTGGGGTAGCATCAGATGTGCTCTAGCCACAAAATTTGCTGGAGGTTGGGGCACATGAGATCTCCAATACCAAAAAAAGTTTGAGAAGATTCTAAACAGATTAGGAGATATGAAAATAATTAATATTTTTAATGGAGTCCCTAAGTCTAAACTTAGGGAAAATAAAATATTAATGTGTATTAATATGAATCTGTGTTAGAGTGGTCCAGAAGACATGGATCAAGCCAGATCTAATCTTAGTCGTTGATTAGGGACTTAATCTCGGCTGTTGATATGTCAACAGGAAAAGTATAAGAGGAGGCGTGAGGGTCACTTGGAGAATACACCAAAGTGATCAGTCATTCTATTCTCTAGAGCGGGGTTTGCTAAGAGAGGTAGAATCAGTGATCGGGAGAGCAGCTGAGGGGCATTGAGTACAGAGAGACAAAGAGGCAGAGATAGTGTCGGGATAGCAGCAGAGCAACCAGAGAGAGAGACGCAGGAGCAGCCAGTGCTCACGCAGGGCCACGCAGAGGCAGCTAAGTGTTGTGCAGAGCACCAGAGGGGCCAACATAGCTAACGCAGAGGCTCAGAGAGCTGACGCCGGGCCTCCTGGGGCTGACACAGGCCAAGATAGGCTGACGCAGGGCCAACGTCGGGCTAGGAGAGGCTGACGCAGTCCAAATTGGGTAGACGCTAGGGTTTCAGGGGCAGATTGGCACTGAGTAGCTGCCGAAAAAATTATCTGGGGTTTCAGCCAGTAGATTTGTCTGAAACAGAGAGGTACTACTACTAAGGAAATTCTTTGTTGGGTAGGCCAGTTTCGACACCCAAATTGTACTATGATATTGCTTAATAAGAAAACCCTCAGATAGCTGCACCAGTTTTCCCACATTGGGTTTTTCTAGGGACATTGGTCCAAAAATAACGTTGTCATGTGGTGTGTTTGTTCTTGTTTCTTTTAGTTGTTGATCTGTAATATGTTGAGCATGCATTGGTGTTTATTTTCAGTATTTACCTTGTAAATAACTTGTTAAGGAAAAATAACAAGTAGGTAGGAATAAATCAAAAAGGGTGCATGAAAGGTTTCTAACTAAGTAAACTTAGAAACTTCAACAGAAGCATCATCTAACACTGTGTCCTTGACTCTTTTTTAGGCTCCTTGATTTGTCTTTCTCGAAAAAGACCAAAAATTTGAAATAACCTTGGCCCTAAGAGCAGTCTTAACCTCCCTTAACCTCTTCAACAAGATGAATACAGAGGAAAATCGTGTATCTGTAATCTTTAACAATGATAGATGTGTGTACTCTTTGTAGATTGTGAGGGCATTGGTATGATTTTGTACAAAGTTTCAGATATGTCGTGCATCTTCAATAAGATTTCCAATCCAAGGCACATTAGAAGTAATAGATTTAAGTGCTAAATTCAAGGAATGGACAATGCAAGGTGTCCAAAATACTTGTGGATATTTAGATTCCACAATCATGTTAGCAGCTTTGCAAATAGGTGCATTGTCTGTAATGATTTGCACACAAAAATCAATAACTGGATCTTCAATAAATTTAATGAACAACTCACCCATATATTGTGCATCCTTGTATTTTCCAAGAGCATCCATTGCTTTCAAGA
This sequence comes from Pinus tabuliformis, assembly GCA_031772625.1. Classification (NCBI taxonomy): domain Eukaryota; kingdom Viridiplantae; phylum Streptophyta; class Pinopsida; order Pinales; family Pinaceae; genus Pinus; species Pinus tabuliformis. Next base: position 876,564,015 of record CM062820.1, on the reverse strand, counting down.
AAATTGGTCCATTCAAGGAAGACACCATGAAGTTGATGAGTGGATGGCATGTTGCATTTGTCCATCCATCAAAAACAATACTAACCCTAGATGTTGGCCATGCTAATTTAATAGGCTCAAGCATTTTAACGACCTCCTCCTTTTCCTTAGTCAATAATGTAGTTCTAAGCCTCTCTGACCTGGGAGGTACATACCCCGATGGAGCCCCTTGAGTTAGAGCTTGGCACATCTCAATAAATAATGGTGATCGTGCAACATTAAATGATATGAAGTTGAGATAGAAAAAGAAGGCAATGGTGATAAAAATCCCTTCGCACCTCTCTCGCTGAAATATCTTGTCCCTTGGACCAAGTAACCTCATTTTTTTTGCTTGACTTGCACCCCCACCGAAACTCCCAAACGTATAACTGCTTTTCCTCAAGAATGGAAGGGGATTCTCATCCTTGTTTTTCTTAGATGATGCAGCCACCATTGCCACACCAACATTGGCCTCCCTTTCTAATTATTTCCTCTTAGATGCAGTCATTCCTAAACATGCTCCAATTCCACAAGATGGTATGCCCAACAAATGTGCTTTCACACAGAAATAGGTGCTCTTGAATTGAGTGTTGCAAAAGTTGCATTTCCAAAGAACATTGCCTCCTCCCTTTAACTTGTTGCCTGGCCCTTGATCTCTTGTAACATACTTCCACAAGGGATATTTACTTTCTTGAGCCTATTGTCTTGCTAAATTGATGTTTCTCTCAACATTTGATGCTATTGTTGCAGCCCCACTTCCAACAGATGGAACACTGGCAAACCTTGATGAAATTGGAAGAGGGGGGGCATTACCAATGGGGATATTCCTCCCCTTTTTTTGCCCCTTCTTTGTTGCCCTTGATTGAGCCATGACTGCTGTAAAATTGAAGAAAAAATATAAACAAAATGTACAGGCATAATTTTGTAGCAAAACTAGAAAAAAATGGGAGGGAGATCTACTTCCCTGTAGCTTGAATCACCTCCAAAACATGCATATCTCCTTTGTTGTTTGCTTCCCACAACAACCAAACAACAATTGCAAATGAGCAAATGCAGCCCAGTTCCGGCATTTTATCCGGCTTTTACCATCGGGCCATGGAGTCCAAATGTTAAGAAAACAAGACTAAATCAAGTTCTAAAGATAGCGTTCACAAAGCAAGGTAGCTGAGTAAATTCAGATCTTTTAGACTGGATGGTGAAGTGGTTTTTCAATCGGGGTCAAGGAGCAACTAAGGATTCCTCAAACCGGATAATGAGGGAAATGAAAGAGGTCAATCGAGACTAGGGAGCAATGAAGAATTCCCTACTCTGGATATCAGAGAAAAAAAAAACATCAAAATGAATAATTGTTCAAGACAGAGCATACTTAAACAAATTCTGTAGTAACATTCTAGTTATTTCATTCAAATTGGAAAACATGTAAGTATGTGAAATACTTAAGAAAATACAATTTAATAAATGAAAGCTACTTCACTGAAGTGGCCCAACACATGAATCCTATAATGAAATGCCTTTATTTCTTAGTCCAGTCTGCTGACTTGAAAATGCTACAATAAACCCTTAGGTTTTTAGATCAATATAACTATAGAAATGTTCAGCAATCCACCTTCAATACTTCGAGTTGTGAAGTATTTATACAAAAATTATTACAAAATATCCTAAAACTGATTTAGGAATTATTCAAGTGAAATATCTTCATGCAAGAAGATAGAGACAGATATGTAACTGATGCAAGTTGTCCCTCTTTTATTGTTTGTTGTTGGCTTTTCTTTGATATTATGTTGTTTTTTTTCTCTTGTTGTTTGCTTTCTCACTAACTGTCTCTTATACTGCCTTTCACTGATACTCTTTCATCTTTAAACTATGTTACTGCTCTGTTTCTGTTTTAACCTTAATTGCTCTTTTACCTGTTTTACTTTAATCGTCATAGTAAATCATTCAACTTTTCCCAAGACTCTACATCCGGTAATTTAATATTTACCATTCTTCTGTAGATTTCATCAGTTTCTATGTATTTTGCAAAAGTAGGCTTGTTTATAAAGAGATGTTTTACCTCATGCTGGAGGTAAAAGAGGTTCTCCAAAGTCTAATAAAGCATTTTTCCTATAGGAATCCCTTTCATGGAGGAATTTTTGGCTTGTTCTTTTGCCACTTCTCTGATTTTCTTATCATAGTCTTCATGTGGCATCACCCTATCATTAATCACCAATGGATTAGGCAAACCTTTCTACCTCAAAGCATCAAATTTCACCATAAACCTAGCTACTGCTAGCTCCATTGTTTGGCACTTCCCCTGAAGCTGTATCAATAGGTTCCTCTTGGTGATTACCTTCTTTACCTCTAGTATGGTCTCAGTTCTGTCAGCTATTCCAAGCTCCTGCAATTCATACTTGTTCTTCAAGTTAAGGAACTGGATTATTCTCAAGGCTTCTTCTGGCTTATTCCCAAGTTCGGCTCTAACCCTTTGAATTGCCTCATCAGCCTCTTTGACCAAATCATTCTGCTCAAATATCACCTGTATAGATGGCCAAATATCATTGACTGAGTCAATGTTATTGGCCCATAAAATTTGTTTTTCTCGGGCTAGAGGCTCTTTCAGTGTCAATTCTTTCTCTAACTTCTGTATCCTTTCATTCAATCTATTTGAATTCTGTGTTTCATTCTTATGCATGATTTGAGCCAGTTTCTTTTCATCCTCTAGACTTTTTATTTGTTCTTTAAGTCGATTTATTCCATTTGTTTGGATGGACATATCTTCCATGGCTTTGATCAGTTTACTTGGTTCATCACTAGGATGAGCTACTGCTGTTGTTGAACCTGTTGCTGATGTAGTTGTTGATGCAGTGGGAAGTGTGGTAGCTGTTGTGGCCCCTGATGCTGCCAAAGTAGAAGGAACCGTTGTAGTAACTGTACGAATAGCAATGACAGTAGTTGCTTCCATGCTAACCTGTTTCTCCTGCACTAACTTATCCATCTCATTCTCCATTTCTTTTAATTGAGCATTTAACTGAAGAATGAGGTCAATCATCTCATCTTTTTGGCTTTGATAATGGCAGAAGTGTCCTCAGACACGTAATTTTATTAATCAGAAAAAAACATTTACATAATTGATTTTGCAAGAGTTTACACCCGAACTACCAAACACTCTTGCAATGAGCTATTTATAAGCTCCATGTCCTAACTACCTCTAATTATGGATCACTTATTAAATAACAAGTGTCCATTTACAATAAATGCTATTCAAACCAACTAGCTAACTAATCTCCTATAATAGAGCCTAAGATACGACACATTTGGAGACTCATATCTAGTTACAACAATATGCTAATTCTAAAAGTCTCCATTAAATAATTAAACATTCTAGAATAATAATTATTAATTTAATATCTTAAATTAATAATTATTTTATTCTAATTTTATAACCTATGATAAAATTTGTATTTTTGGATCATCTAACATTCCCCCCTATGATCCAAAGATACATTACAACAAATACCAAGTTCATCCCTGAACTTAGTAAATTTTATTCTGCCAAGCGGTTTGGTGAAAATGTCGGAGATCTGATCTTCGGAAGGACAATAAACTGGTTTGAGGACATCTTTGGCAATGAGAGACCTGATATGATGATACTTGGTGTCCACATGCTTTGTCTTTGAATGAAAAACTGGGTTCTTGGCAAGTTTGATGGCTGACTGGCTGTCAATGAACAATGATGTAGCTTCTCCCTGAGAAATGCCCAAGTCCTGCAAAATTCGGTGCAACCAAACAATTTCACATGCTGCTTCCCATGCTGAAATGTACTCTGCTTCTGCTGAAGAAGTGGCCACTGTAGCTTGTTTTTTACAACTCCAAGATACTGCTGCTGACCCCATATTCATTAAATAACTTGATGTTGATGCTCGATCATCAATACTCCCAGCAAAGTCGGCATCAGAATATCCACCAAGTACAAAATTTTTAGTCTTTGTGTAAAGAAGACCAAAATCTTTTGTTCCTTGGATATATCGAAGAACTCTTTTGGCTGCATTCCAGTGTTGTCTCGTGGTTCCTGCATAAAACGTGAAAGAATACTGACTGCATAAGATAGATCAGGACGAGTATTTGTCAAATAAATCAAGCTGCCAATCAATTGTCTGTAAGTTGTACTGTCCACCTTTTCCCCCCCTTCAAATTTTGAAAGTTTCAAATTTTGCTCCATGGGGGTGAGAACGGGCTTGCAATCTTGCATGCCAAATCGCTGAAGAATCTCTGCGGCAGACTTACTCTGAGAAATGAATATATGATGTGGACGTTGGAAGACTTCAACTCCAAGATAGTAGTGAAGTAATCCCAAATCTGTCATCTTAAAACCTGCATGTAACTCCTTTTTGACCTGTGCAATATGATCATCATGATTGCCAGTGATGATCAAATCATCGACATACATAACAAGAATTACCAGATATTTGCCCTGTTGGCGCACATACAAAGTATCATCAAATTCACTTCGATGAAAACCAACTTTCTTAAGGTAATCATCCATCTTTGCATACCAGGCTCGGGGAGCTTGTTTTAATCCATATAAAGCCTTGATCAATTTGCAGACTTTATGTTCTTGTCCTTCAACTTCAAAACCTGGTGGTTGGGTCATATACACTTCCTCCTGTAAATCCCCGTTGAGAAAAGCACTTTTCACATCCATTTGATGAACTTTCCATCCTTTTTGAGCGGCCAATGCAAGTGTTAATCAGATGGTGTTCCATTTAGCTGTTGGAGCAAAAGTTTCTTCATAATCAATGCCTTCCTGCTACGCAAAACCCTTTGCGACAAGTCATGCTCTATACTTATCAAGTTCACCCTTCTGATTATACTTAATTCTGTAAACCCATTTGCATCCTATGGGTTTAACATTTGCTGGACAATCAACAAGTTTCCAAGTGTTGTTATCAATTACTGCTTGATATTCTTCAACCATAGCCTGTTGCCATTCTTTATGTTTTACTGCCTCTTTGTATGTGGAAGGTTCAGTAAATTCATTTGCGATCAAGGCAAAATTGCCTTCACTTCTATGTGCCCTTCTGGTCCCAGTTTTATTCTGTTCATCAGGCTTTACATCTTTCAAAAGTTGAACTGCCCATTTCGGAAGTTGGTGCTCACTTGTTTGCGCTTCTGTAAAGTCCCCATCATTGTAAAGAGGATTAATATAAACTGATGTTCGTTGTTCAGGTGAAGAATGTGGAGACTCACTGTCTGAAGAACTGCTGCTGCTTGGAGATGCGGATGAACTGCTAGAAGACCCAGATGATGTTGTTGATGTAGATGGACTGGATGATTCATCTTCAGAGGAAGGAAAATCAAGTTCATAACAATTTGGTGAAGTTGGTTGACTTTGCATTTTTCCATTTCTGTTACTTCCCTTAGTTTCTAATTTGTGAAGAAGATTTTCAATTTCTTCAGCACTCTTACTCTCTGTTTCATCAAAAATGACATCCCTGCTCACAATGAATTTTCCATTGGTCAAAAGACGATACCCTTTCTTCTCATCAGAATAGCCAATCATTGTGCATTTTAAACTTCTTGAGTCAAGCTTAGTTCGTTTTTCTTTCGGAACTAAGGCATAACATACTGACCCAAAAACTCTAAGATGTTTAACTCGAGGTTTGAAACCAAACCAAGCTTCATAAGGTGTGATTCCGTCTAAAGAAGCAATTGGAGATCTGTTTCTTAAGTAGACAGTTGTATGAATTGCTTCCGCCCAATATGTTGGACTTAACCTCTTGAAGGTTAACATGGATCTCGCCATTCCTAACAAAGTGCGATTCATTCTTTCGACTACTCCATTTTGCTGTGGAGTATAAACATTAGTGAGATGTCGTCTTATGCCATTTTCACTGCAATAAGTTTTGAATTCATTTGAAGTGAATTCTCCCCCATTATCCGTCCTGAGAGTACCTATCTTTCCTTTGACTTCATTTTCAACAAGTTGGCGAAAAATTTTAAACTTATCAAATGCTTCTGACTTGTTCTTCAAGAAGTAAACCCAAGTCATTCTGCTGAAATCATCAATGAATAGTAAAAAATACTTGCAACCACCAAATGAGGTTTGTAGTGGACCACAAACATCACTATGAATTAGTTGTAGCCGCCTGTTTGCACGCCATGAACTTGTTGGAAAACTTTCTCGATTTTGTTTGCCATAAATGCAAGCTTCACATTTTGCATTTTCCCTTTTGAATGTGGGAAGTCCTTTAACCATTCCTTGTTTCTGCAATTGAGAAAGACTCTCAAAATTCAAATGTCCATATCTTACATGCCATAGTCTGATAGGTGAAATACCTGTAGTCACTGCCCCTGCAAAATCAGAATGCCTTGGAATAACTGTCCCTTTCATCCGTAACAGTTTTCCATCTTCATAACCTGTCATAACGGTTTTCAAGTTCTATTTCACTGAATTAATCTTCACTAAACCATCTTCCATAATCACCTGATGTCCTGCTTGTCGAATCGTGACTAAAGAGAGCAAATTTTTCTTGAAACTAGGTACATACCATACATTGGAAATCAATTTTTCTCCAATGTCAGGGAGAAAAACTTTCACTACTCCTTTTCCATAAGGAGTATGTTTGGTATCATCAGCAAGAAAAATTGAATTAAGTTGGCATTCTTGAAAATTCCAGAAAAAATCATGTCGACAAGTCATGTGCTAACTTGCCCCGGAATCCAAGATCCAGGCATCTTCATAGTCACTTCTAAGATGAGATGAAATTTGTGATGCTGGTGAGGAAGTAAAAACATATTCTGAGCTATCTTCATCTTGATCATTTGCAAATTGTGTTGAATGCTGCTGAAACTTGGGAATTTTATTAAGTGATGTTCGACAATCTTCAGCATAATGGCCAACTTTGTTACATCTTCGACATACAATTTGACTTAAGTCTCTTCCTCGTCCTGAAGATTGTCCTCTGCCTCTGCTTTGACCTCTATTTTGAGATTGTCCTCTACCTTGACTATTATATCCTTGTCCTTGAAAATTGCCTCTTCCTTGGTTGTTTCCTCTACCTTGAAAATTATTTCTTCCTCCTCTGTTAAAATTGTTGCCTCTGCTTTGGCTTCGACCTCGATTATGTGCTGCTTGATTCTGATTCCATCTGCCTCTTCCTCGAGAACTATCTGCTGATGACTTACTTGTGCTGGCTTCTGTGAGAAAAACATCTTCACCAACTTTCTTCTTCTTCCCAAAAGTTTTATCATGTTGACTTAACATTTCACAAAGTTCATCAAACTTTAGTTTTTCTAATTTCCCAGTTACTTGTAAAGTTTCTAAAAAATGTGTATAGGAAGAAGGAAGCCCAACAATTACAATTGTGACCATAAAGCTATCATCAATTGCGGGAAAACCAGCATTAATAATTTCCTGCTTAATATTCTTAAGTCTGGAGAGATATTCAAGAATATCACCATCTTCAGTTAATTTTTGTTGCAACAATTTTAACTGTAGATCAACCTTCTTCGATTCAGGCTGAGTATCAAAGAGGTCTTTAAAAGTTTTCAAGGCAGTCCATGCATCTGTGGCATTTTCTATATGTACATACATTTCATCATTTACAGAAGATTTAATAAGAGCTAAGGCTTTAGCATTCTTGATTTCCCATTTTGCCAGTGCATCTGCATCTGTGGGTTTATTCGGCTTTACATCTCCATCACATATTCCTTGCCATAATTCATTGTAAATGAGTGTGCTTTCAATAAGACGATGCCACGTTTTATAAGATTTGGTGCCTTCAAGTTTGTCGGAATCAGAAAATAAGTTAATCAACTTAGACATTTTTAGCGATGAAGAGACGCACCAAGAAGCAGAACAGAAAGGACAAGATAGTCAACACAACACACCACGCAAAAAACACGATCTATCGGGGCTTGGCCTTGACCCTCGAATAGTCGTCAAAACAGGAGAATATTCACTGAGCTTTGCACTTGGCTCTAGTCAATTTCTCAAATTTTTACAGGGCAACTTTCAAAATTTGACTTTTTACAATGGTGCTTTTGCACAATCTGATAAAAAAAATTTACCCCCCCTCAAAGTAAAATTACTTTGAGTTACATTTATCTCCTTCAAAAAATTACAAAAAAAAAACTCCTTATTGCTCCAAAACTTACAAATTGCTATTGCACCTTATTTCTCCACTAAAATACAAAATTTCAAAATATAATTACACCTTATCACTCCATTAAAAAAAACAAAACTCCACTTATCACTTCATTAACATTACAAAATAAAAAATATTCCTTCTCTCTCCAGCAAAGATTCACCTTTAAAAAAAATTGTCGAACGCTGGATCTTTTCACTTGTCAAATGCTCGCTGGATCTTTTTACTTGTAAAACGTTGGATCGACTGCCGAATTGATTCAAACCAAAGACCTCCTACAATGGCTTTTGCTTTAACTCCAGGTTAGATTCAGCAACGTATTCGCCATGCATCTACTGCAAACTTCTTTCTTAATGCAACCCCAACAATCAGATCTTCAATGTAGTTCTCCAGGCTCAGATCTCCACATACACCATGTATTATTATGCCAAATCAGATCAAATGTGTATCTTGCAGTTGGCATTGACGGATTGGAACAAGTGCATAACAACAGTGGTTTGTTCAAAGCAATTCTCTCTGCAACAAAAAATGCCAGCAATTTGCGTGGAACTCTGGCTCAAATGAAACAGAAGTTTTTAGAGATATCAGTGTATCGCAGCAAGAGAAGTCTGCAGTCAATAATTGACAAGTCTGTACAGACCAGCACGTTGACCTCGAGAATCGATCTAATGATGGTCTTTCATCGAAACAGAACAAGCCATTTCTTTATTGAAGATTTCTGCAGTTTCCCATACGATCTTTCGTCTCACCAAATAGCCTCACCAAAAAATGGCTGTCTCCTTTTGGGCGATGAAAAAGGTCATATCTTTGGATAACGAGAAGACAACTATTTTGCTCCTGGTTTCCGAAACAAGGAAGGAATGGTTCTGGTTAATGATCTGGATGCTTCTAAAGATGGGAATTTTGCGTTATCAGACTTGGTGAGTTGTAAAATTTATCTCCGGGGTCAGTTGAGGGCACTGTTTATTCATAGAGTGAAGGGCTGCCAGGTGTTTGCAGGGCCCGTTATGGGTTCTGTACTTATCAGCGGAGAATTGCGTGTTCATGCTTGCATCTCATCAGATTAGGATCCACCAGACAATCTTTTGCTGATCACTTCAACGGAGTTGAGTTTTTCCACGATCTGATAGAGCTGGAATCTCCTCCTCAAATCAACTGCTGGAATCTCTTCCTCAAATCAACTGCAGCATTACTGGAGCTCTGATACCACATAATGGCAAAAGTGTCCTCAGACACATAATTTTATTAATCAGAAAAAAACAATTACATAATTGATTTTGCAAGAGTTTACACCCGAACTACCAAACACTCTTGCAATGAGCTATTTATAAGCTCCATGTCCTAACTACCTCTAATTATGGATCACTTATTAAATAACAAGTGTCCATTTACAATAAATGCTATTCAAACCAACTAGCTAACTAATCTCCTATAATAGAGCCTAAGATACGACACATTTGGAGAGTCATATCTAGTTACAACAATATGCTAATTCTAAAAGTCTCCATTAAATAATTAAACATTCTAGAATAATAATTATTAATTTAATATCTTAAATTAATAATTATTTTATTCTAATTTTATAACCTATGATAAAATTTGTATTTTTGGATCATCTAACATTTGATTCTCTAGAACTTCCTTGGTTTGTGGATATTCAGAAGGAGGCAATTTTAGTTGCTTCTTCAATGCAGCAATGTCTTCATTCTTCTTTTTTATAAGTTTTTCTGTTGCCTTGATGTCATTTGGATTATATCCAATTTCAATAGCCATTTTTTCTAGTGATTTAATTCTGTTATCCTTTGCTTGTGAGGATGCCCTCTCTAGTTTAAACTGTGTTGTGATATTCTCTAGAGAATTTTGAAGTTTTTGTACACTCATAGCTTTGTTAGTCATTTTTGAGTATATCATTTCTCCTTCTTGCTTATGAAACTCAATTTGATCTATAGGATGAACATTCTTGGCCAGAACTTCAAATTTTGTCTTTCCGTAATCTGTTGGTGACTTACGATGTTGTACTGTGGGCTGCAAAAAGGTCATCTGCATTTTCCCTATTTTAAGGTCAAAAGCTGAAAGTAATCTGTTCTGATCACTAGGAATCTGTTTGAAATATTGGGCATAGGTTTCAGCTTTCAATGTTTCATTTCTCAACTTGATTTCTTTATACTTTTCCTTTATGACTTTTTCTTTATCCATTGGTTTACTTGATGATGAGACTTCAATGCTATGCTGCTTTTGAATAATTTGAGTATTAGAGGTTGAAGGCTGATGAGTTTCCTCTTAAACTGTTGGAGTTGTATTCTCTTTAACCACTGTATCTATACCAATGATCTCAAGTGTATCAACTATCTCTTCTTGCTCATTTACAGGATTTAGCTTGGGCTTCTTCCTGTACATAATTTCAAATCTGTCATCTGTTGTATCCTTGTCTGAGCAAGAACCTTCTTCTCTAGTCCTTTTTGCATTTCTGTCCTGTAGGGCTGGAGTATGCAGAATGGAACTAGTATCCATCTGTTTCTCCATATCTATTAAGGTGTTTTCCAACCACTCTGACTAGTTGGCATATTTTTCAATCTCTGGCCTGGACTCATGCATAAAAGGGCTCAATTTAAACTTGAGTCTTAGTTTGTTTATGACTCCTAAAGGATCATACTGCCATTTGAAACTATTACTGAACTTCATTTCCTGTAAACATTTTTCTGCTTCTTCTCCAGCTTCCCTATTATTGCAGATAAAAGGACCAAGCTGGTTTTTGATTTTAAACTGTGTTTTCTTCCTGGCTGATAGAAAATTCACATCATCTGAATTTATGATTTGCCTGATATACTCTAATGCAAATATCCTCATGGGGAGATATTTGGGCAGCTTATAGGGAGTGAGTTGGCATCCATACACCCTTATTTCAATGTGGTTCTGGTATAAATACCAATCTTCTATTCTACTATGTTTGGACAACTGTAAAACTTTCTTTATCTCATCACTAATCCTGGGTTGATTGCTACTGCTTAGCATATTAACAACTAGGTGAACAAAGGAATCAATGAACTCCTTGTAGCTGAAAACAGTGGAATATTTTTGGATTAAGGGTGTCCAAAAGATAATAGATCTAGGATTGCCCTTAGTGTCTAGCTTTTGGATGTTAACTGGAAACCTGTTTGATTGGAAATATAGGAACATATGGAACAATGCTAAAGAGTATTTGAATACTCTTTCATCTGGAAATCTGATCAATTGAACATGGATTCTGTCTGCTAAGAACTGGGCAAAAATTGAAAATTGTAGTTGGAGGCTTGCCTGGGCAAAAAATAGAAAGGAAAGCAAGTATAGGCTCATCTACATGTTACAGTGGTATATCCTAGAATACAAGAGAGCATGGTTACAATCTGTCTGGCACTCTCAAAGAAAATGGTGGCAGAGTATGGAGGACTGTCTGTAGGAATATGAGCCTCTTCTAGGATGAAAGTTTGAAAAATTTGAGATCTCTTGGGATGGTCCAGCTTTAAGTACAGATCAAGTAGGTTTTCAATAGAAAATGGGGTTTCATTAGGCTTTGGCTGGATCTGCAACATTTCATTTATTGACTCTGCAGTGATTGTGAACAAGATTTGTTGCTTAGGAGAGACTGAGGCTCTTTGACTTGGGAGATAGCAAAGTTGGCATAGGTGGATGATTTCAGGGAACTGGTATACCTGTGGGAACAAGTATTTGGGTAAATTTGATTCCCATAAATGAATGTCATCATTCTGGTTTAGGAATTTATCTTTACTCCAGCAGTGGAGTTTTAATAGATGGCTAGGGGAGGTTGTGTCTTTGATCTGGAAATCTCTGTCGGCCAATGGGAGGTGGTCAATATCCAAGTGAGGGGTTTGCAGGGGTTTTGCATTCAAAATGCTTTGGGAAGCCATAGTTTTGTTTATTTTATTGAATTAATCACTATCTGGCTTAAGGAGTAGGGTTAGGACCTCTGGAATAGTGTGAAAGGTGAATACAGTCTGCAAGAAAGGGTTTTTTGGATGCACAGTGGCTTTCTTTAGTTTGGCAAGGCTTTTAATTAGTTCAATTGATTAACCTATTATAAATACTGTGCAGAGCTTAAGTACAAGGCCTTTCTGGTACTTTCAGGAATACTGGAAAACGAAGATTTGGTATGCAAACAAGTTCTCTAGGGGCAGCGGAGGCTTTCTGAGGCTTCAATGGTCTTTATGCTACTTCAAATCGGAGTCTACAACGTCTTCTGGTCGTAAATGGGTTAAAATAGTTGAGCAGAGTTTCTGGGCTTTAGAATTGGTCGGTAGAGGTTCTTTGCAACAGAATAACAGTGAAAAGGATAGAAAGGGCAGATTTTTGGTTTTTAACCAACAGTGGTTAACCTTTGGGCATGGGGTTAATTTTGAACAGTAGGCGGTTTCATCTTACACGAGGAGGTGGTATTATGGTTCATCGCACTGCTTTTGAGTGGTAGGTGGTATTTTTTATGAGGATGTGATATAACTGGGGCTGCCACGTAGCAAAAAGGCGGATAGGGAAAACCGCAAACCTCGCGTGCTTTTGAGATTTTAAAGATTGGATTTCGGAGTGTGCGATATGGGATGCGGGCCATTGGATCTGGAGGTGGGTGATCGGAGGGTTATCACGTGGCGGAGTTGCGAGGTATGAGTCGGGGTGTTGATTGGTGGGGCCCGGGGACAAATGATGCGACGGGTATTAAAATAGAAGTGGGGACCATGGGTTATACGGCGAAGGGTTATAACCCATATGCTAAGGTTTTTAGGGATTGGGGATATAATATAGTGGGAGGTTGAAATATATAAAGCGGGACTATAGGTTAGGATAATATAAAGGGTTTGGGAAATACAAGAGGGGGTGTTAGAAAAGCATTTGGGATGAGTTAAAAGGGTATCAGGAAGGGCTTTTCAATGGGGCCCGATACATTTCAACTTTTTTTCAAACTTAGGATAAGGGGGTTTTAGTGGTTTTACAAGGGAAAATGAAACAAAATAAGGGAAAAGATAAAATGAAGGGGAAGGGATATTTTTACAAGGGGAAATGAAGAAGGAAGAGTCTTTTGGAATCAATAAGGGGAAAAATATTAGGGAATGAAAAGAAATGAAGGGGTAATGAAGGGAAATTAATAAATTTGACATGTAGAGGCTTAGTGAAATGAGGGGAAATTAGTGTATGAGCTTTACTATTTAGGCCTAAAATTATATAGAACTTTTAGGGTAAATACCCAAAGTAATATATGACTTTTGTGAATGTCCTTTTTCTTTGATAATTCCTCCTGCACATGAAACACAGGATTAAGCATGATGAAGGTGCATTTGAGCTAGCAAACTTATGCATTCCAAAACCTCTTTTCCCTGCCCTTTTATTTATACTAACATTTTCTCTTCATTTATTGGATGCATTTGAGCTTGCTGACACTTTATTTCTTTTTTCTAATCTTATAATTTCCAATGGCTCAGATTAAACTGATGAGCTCATTATTATTCTCTACCTAACTACTGATCTGCCAAGATTAAACAGTTTGGCTAGATCTTTCTTCTCTATCTATCAGCATGAAATTTAAAGCATGAATGAATCAAGATTAAACTAATTGACCATCATGGATTGTGGCATTTTTGACACGCTGCACATAATCTAATTTTTGCAAGGCAAAGTAAAAAATAGTGGCATTTGAATTTGCATCACTTTCAGAATCTATTTTTAATCTCTTTTTGGTGGGGTTCATAATTTATTTTCTTTTTTATCCTTTTCTTTTAGTCCTTTGATTTTTCTTTTAGGACTTACCCTCTTTACATTTTTTATTTTAATATGGGAAAACATTTTGCAGAAAACAAAAGTATGTATAATATTACAAGACTAATCATAACCAATTCAAAATTATGAATCCTATTATTATAGGACCCTAACATGTGACACATGGGGGGGGAGCAAATCCAGTGACTTGGGTGTGGAGCATTTATTACGCATGCACAATCTTTGATGAGATGTGCAACTTGAAAGGGTTTACATGGTCAAAACCCTAATTCATCCCCCTTTGAGGAGTTTCATGGAGTATTTATGACACATGATGATGGCATGTCCACTTTGGAGGAGGTCACTTGCTATTTTATGGGTTTGGCATGGTCAAACACGTTGAAGTTGGGGAGGTTACAAATTGGAGAAAGAGCCTAAGGGAAGAAGAGTTTAAGTGCTCCACCTATTTTGTGTCGTTGCATACTTACCTAGGGAGATGGACCAACCCACCTTGAGCCCCACAATTGTGGAGGATTTCTTCTTCATGGAGGATTATTATTGCACACATGTTCCTACATCTTATGGATCACACTTGTTATTTTAAGAAGGTAGTTGAGAAGCACTTTCCTCAGGGAATATTTTATTGATCTCTTCATTCATGCATCTTGGAGTGTGCACTTGACTTTTTTCTTAGTGGACCCTTGAGCACACTCCCCTATATCAAGGAATATTTTAAATTTTAATGTATTTTTTAATCATGCATCTTAGAGGCATACTTGGAAGTGGACAGCTTATCCTCTTGACATGGTCAAGAACCTTATCTTTAGTGGTGCTCTCTCTTTCTCTTCAAGGTGTATCTTGCATATTAGTTAATATTTCTAGATGGCGCAACCTCTCTTAGAGAGAATGGAGACAAGAGATCATAGTTGACAAGTCAACATTGATGGGGATAAACCTAAATACTCCAATGTTTTATTATTCTTTGACTTGTCATAGAGTTAGTGAGGGAAATATTGTTTTTTTATTGTAAGAAAGACGAAGCTACCATTATATAAAGGATATTTTTCTCCATTCATATGTAGATGGGTGAATTAGAATGTAGCGCAATTAAGAAGTGATAGGAAAATAGGAGTTTGGACTCGGGAGTTGAAGCTTGATATTGTGCTCCATGCTATATCAAGCTTGAAGAAATGAAGTATTGTGTCTACTTTCTTGTAAGGTTTATTTTCATGTTCTTCAATTGTTGTGTTAGAAACCCCTTGATGCCATGCTAATGTGAAGGCCTATTTGTTTAGGTGTAAATCAATGTGAGGAATTTTTCCCTCTTGCCTTTCCTGTTCTTTTATTTCTGTATTATTATCATTCATGCATGAAATTAGTTGTTGATTTGATCCAAATATAACAGCACCTTCATAATTGTTTCATGAGGTGGTACGCCTGACTCTCCAAGGCTAGTTTCCACAATAGGAAAATAAGAAGTGATAGCAAAAATAAGAGTGATTAAGAAGTAATAGGAAAAAATGAGTTTGGAGTTGAAGCTTGATATTGCGCTCCACTGCGCATGAAACTTGAAGACTTGATTGAAGAAGTGAGGTATTGCATCTACTTTCTTGTAAGGTTTATTTTTGTGTTCTTCAATTGCCATGTTGTAGAAACCCCTTTATGTCATGCTAATGTGAAGGCCTATTTATTTAGGTGTAAATCAATGTGAGGAATCTTCCCCTCTTGCCTTTCGTGTTCTTTTATTTCTGTATTATTATCATTTATCTATGAAATTAGTCGTTGATTTGATTAATAATTCAGCCAAATGTAACAGCACCTTCATATTTGTTTCATGAGTGGTACCCCTAGCTCTCCAAGGCTAGTTTCCACAATAATTTCCAGCAAACACTTAAATTGAAATGTATCAAATTAGTTCATTTTACCTTGAGTATATAACTTCTTGATGTTTGTAGCTCGGGCAGGTACTTTTGCACAGGCCTAAGTATCTACGCATGCAAAAGTCACCCACAATCTCCTTATGATACTTGCTCTAGCATGAGCAAGTTGTTTTTGTAACTTTGCCTAAGTTAAACTTAGGAAAAACAAATAAGTATTATGCTGGCTTGTTGAGCTAAAGTAAAGTTAGAAAAAGCAAATAAGTATTATGTTGGTTTGTTGAGCTAAAGTAAACTTAGGAAAAGTAATAATAAATTACTTTAGTGATTATGTTTTAATCTCAACTCTTGATCTCAAGTGAGGCGAGATCCAATCTTGGCCGTCAATCACTTTGGAGATTAGGGTTACGAATTTGGCTCAATGTTAGGTTTTTTTTTTAAGGAAAAAATCATAATTTTCATTAATAGATAAGAAAATTACATTCTGAATATGCACTATTGTGCATTAAAAAACGGGTTGTTACAGCCATCCAAAAAAGATCAAAAGATCAGGGCTCTAAAGAGCCCTTTCTGTGTCCAAAAAGAAATGTCTATCAGCAATAAAAGCTTGCAACATAAAATAGCAAATACATACAATATTCTCCCAATCGCTTGGGAATATTATCTCCGAGAGCAGAAATGAAAAATATAAATTCAGTCTGATAATATGTCCATCTGTAGGCCCTCTATGAAAGGCATGTGGTAGTCTTCACAGGTGGTATCATCTATCTGCTCCAGGATCTTCCAATTGCCCAGATTCTGCTCAGCGCCTGCTTTAGAGAGAGTATCTGCACTGGAGTTCCTTTCCCTATAAATATGACAACATGAAATATGATCAAAAGCAATCTTCAACTGCGAAACCTCTTCAAGGATTGGGTACATTGTGTGCATGTGACATATTGTAATCTCATTAAACCAATTTATAACAATCTTTGAGTCTCCAAAAATCTGCAACTGACGACATCCCTTTTCTATAGCAAAACAGAGAAGAATCTTGAGGCTGAGTAACTCAGCATAGTTATTTATGCCTCTACCCAGCCCGATCTGAAGCTTGAAGAAATGCTTATTCCAAAGACATAAGACAGCACCCCCCCACACTCTCCCCTAGGAAGAAAGGTCCGTCAAAGTAAGCCCATGGATAAGAACAGTCAATAACTTCAGCTGTGATGATGCGCTGATGGTGTCCAAGCTCAGCATCAAATAGTAAAGCAAAGGTGGCCATGACATGTGTAGCCACCCTATCAGGAGTGGTGGACTTATCTTGAAAGGTAACATTGTTCCTGGAGATCCATATACCCCAACTGATAACAAGCGGTAAATTCCTGTTCTTTTTAGGATTTGCATGTTCCCACCATTGTTTCCAAGCATCATTGTAAGAGGAACTCTACCACATTGAAGCCAGTCCCAAGCAATTTCAAACAGTGTTCCATACTCCCATGGTGAAAGGACAGTAGAGAAAGAGGTGATCTACTGTCTCCTCAGCATTTTTGCGTAGTGCACACCAGCTTGACCCAGCCGTACATCTCTTTTTTAGATTGTCTCCTGTAGGGACCTTATTTTCCAGTATACACCACTGAAGCAATCTAGCTATAGCTAGGCAGCAAAGCTTCCAGAATTTTCTCCACCACCAGATAACTCTCATGGTCTCCTGTCATCAATGATATACATATAACCTGCTTTTGGCGAATATTCCCCCAAGGGAGAATGAACCCAGCACAAAGAATCTTCCCTATCTCTGAGGCAAACATGGTAGACATTGAGAGCAGCAGTATAAGTTTGCCATTGTCCTGTGAATTCAATAGGCAGATTTTGCTGGTTTTCATTAGCCCAACCCTGTGCCAAAAAAGAAGAACGATCATTATCAGCCACTTGGTTCAAGGTAATCCTTCCATTTATATTAAGGAATTCTATCAGCTCTTGAGGTAAACGAAAGTTTTCTCTGCATCCCACCCAGGGATCAATACCAATCCTCAACTTTTCACCATTTCCAACTTTCCAAGCCAAGCCTTCTTCACCCACTGAGAAAGATGCTAAGATTGTTTTCCATATAGCTGAAACATTTAGCCTCTGCTTGTTCAGGACCCTTATCCAGTCTTCAAGAGAGACAAGACGGATATACTTCCTGGATACCACCTCTGTCCACAAACTATCAGTGGACAACAACCTCCAACCGACTTTTGCTACCAGTGCCTTAGCAAACATGTGTAGGTTATTCAGACCCCGTCCACTCCACATCTTTGGCAATGAAATTTTGTCCCATTTAACCCAAGGGAATACTCGACCATCTTTTGAGTCTTGACCCCATCCATAAAAATCTACATCATGTCTTATAGACAGAGTTCACAACTCCTTTTGGTATCCATGTTAAGACCATCCAAAAAACTAGAATAGCTTCCAGGACTGGATTTATGAGAACCAATCTACCGGCTCTAGACAACAATCTAAAGCTCCATACCTTTAATCTCTTTTCAATTTTTGCAGTTAGCCACATCCAATCAACCTTTTTATAGTCATTGGGTTTCAAGTGGAACCCTAGATACTTTAATCCTTCATCAAAAAAGTTAGAGTGAAAAGGAAAGAGATTATAAGCGTTTATGAGCTCATCCCTAGATAGGCCAAGCAGGGAGAGAGTAGATTTTTGAAGATTTACCTGCATTCCTGTAGCTTTCTCAAAGAGTTATAAGGTCTCTTTGATGGTTGCTAAATCATGCCTGGACCCATCACATAATAAAAGAATATCATCCACGAAGAACAAATGTGTGATTGTTAAATCATCAGCTACAGTAGCACCCTTTAAGTCACCCCTCCATTTTGCTTCAGCTAACAGTCTGCTAAGGCCCTTAGCCACCAGTAAGAATAGTATTGGAGAAAATGAACAACCTTGCCTCAACCCTCGTTGTGCATGAAAAAAAGTTGAAGCTGATCCATTGATGAGCACTGCAAATGATATAGTGGTTATGCAGCTCATAACCTAGTTAATAAAAGGGATATCAAATCATATATGGGTCATTAGCAATCTAACGTATATCCAATTGACTCTGTCGTTGCTTTGGACAGGTCAATTTTAATCACCAGGCCCTTAAATTTCTTGGATTTTAAACTATGAAGCCCTTCTTGAGAAACCCCAATAGCCTCATGAATCTGTCAACCTTCCAGAAAGGCAAATCGTTCCTTAGATACATTTTTAGATAAAATCGACTTAAGTCTTTTGGCTATGATCTTAGCTATGACCTTATAAATGCAATTGCACAGAGATATGGGCCTAAATCCATCAAAGGAGTGAGGAGTATCGCTCTTGGGGATGAGGGCAATAAAGGTGGAGTTAAAAGAATCAACCATCCTACCTGATTGTTTGCAATCCTCAACCACCTTTAAGAGATCTCCCCCTAACAATTCACATATCCCAATGAAAAATTCAAATGACAAACCATCATGTCTAGGGATTTTGTCCTTATGAAACCTATGGAGGAAATTTTGTAATTCATCCCCAGACACAGGATTCATTAAGCACCAATTGTCTTCATCACCCATGAACCTAGGGAATGATTGAGCCAATGAAATAACTTCAGCAATGGTCACTTCAGGCAGAGCCTTGTAAAGATTATTGAAGAGGTTTTTGCCCATCCTTGTGAGATCTTCAGATGTTGTAGCTCTACCACCATCCAGATCATCCAAAGCCCATATAGTATTGTGAGCTCAACAACCTTTTGCGAACTACTGAAAGAACTTTGGATTTTCATCTCCGCTTTTCAACCATATTGCTTTGTTCTTTTGCCTCCATGTCTTCTCTTTTTCTACCAAAATTTTGTTTTCAGTAGCCTCTAGATGAACGATCCTCTGTTTTGATTCCTCTGCCGAATATCCCCCCCCCCCATTAGGAGCTTCCAGATGCCCTAGCTCTTTCTCCACAGCTTTAAGATCTTCCTCCTCCCTTTGTCTTTTAAGGGAAGACCACTCAACCGTAGCCTTTTTCACCCTTTCGATATTTTCAGCAAATTGAACCGTTATAGGCCCATCCCTCTCTAGGCTGTAAGGTATCCAGAGTTCACCAACCAAATTATAGAAAGATTCATCATATAACCAAGTTGCATTGAATTCGAAAGGGCTCCTCAGTTTGTTAAATCCCCCTTCACTTCAAGAAAAATAGGATGGTGGTCAGATTCACCCCCCACCTCGGCGCACTGACAAAATAGTGGTATCCTTTCCAATAAAGAGTCCACCATAAGGAACCGATCAATCCTCCTGGCTATCATCGCTTCACTGATTGACCTATTTCTCTACGTGGATTTATATTTGATCAAATCCACATCACACAATTGGTGTTCCTCCAAAAGATGATTGAAATAGTTAAACAGGGAGTCTATATGAGCATGAGGGCCCCATATTTCAAAGGCCCCAAGAGAGAAATTCAAGTCCCCCCTACCACTAAATTATCAACCCTCATATAGGAACGAGTCATTAGCCTTTCCCAGAAATTATTCCTATCCTGGCAAGGCCCGTAGATATTAACCACTTTTAACTCTTCCTCAATTTAGAAGAAAAAATATCAACTCCCGGGACCCAATCTGATTTTGATTAAACCCAAGAACCAAGTTCCCCGATCTCTCTTTCACGTCAGATGCCACAGAACTCCATCCTGGAAACAGAAATTCCAACGCCTTAACAATCAAATCTTCATTCCACAAAGTTTCTTGAAGGAAAATAATAGCAATGAGTTCAAATTGAACTAGTCTCCGCAAGGCTAGTCTCTCTTCCTACTATTGGATCGAAGTTTTTATCGGGAGAATGACTCAAAGGTTGTCGCCAAATCCCTTGATGGGGTAAGTATCGGGGGCAAACAACAGGAAGGAGCATCAGGTATAGGATAGGAGACATTACCCAAAAATGTTGATTTTTGTGTAGCATTGGGAGGTATTCCCGCATGCCAAGAGACCTCCTAAATCAGCCTAGAAAAATTATGGAAATTAAAATAAAATAAATTTTATTTTTGCGTTTCATGTAGGCTCAAAAGGAACAAGTCAGCCCCACCATGAAAGGGTGTGTCCCTTGGGGTAAATGCACCCATTCAACTTGTATATATACACATGATGTGACACTTCATTTGTCTCACTCACTCATCATCTCTCTTATATAGAAGACACTCGTGGGAGCAAAAAAAGGATGAAATGGCTAAAGTTTGGACTTGGTTTTTGGCATATATTTCTAGACATTTTGTTGTAAACCTTGCTGAAGAATTTCTCCTAAAAGAAGAGTTTTTGGGTTTTCTCCCATGTTTGGGTTTCTTAGGGAAAATTTGTTGTCTCTATTGTGCATGACTATCTCTTTATTATCTTTATTGTTTCTAATGTTTTTGTTGCTTTACTGTTGAGATTTTCTTTGTATAATTGCTTAATGATATTAGTGGCATAAGAAGTATTTTTTAAAGAACATTAGAAGTGATTATCAGATCATAAAAGTGGTTTCTACTGTGTTTATCGTAGAAATTCAACGAAAAATAGCTAGGAGGGGCCATTACTAGGTAAAGAAAGAGACTGAGATAAATGATCTTACTTCATTGCAAGAGAACAAAAAGGGCTAATCAGATTTGAAACAAGGAGGGGAGAAGATCTAGTACCCAGAGAAGAGAGTCCTAAGGAGGATGGGTCACCCTCCTAAGTGTTGACTTGTCCAGAAAATGTCTCCCCGTCACCCCTTGAATTTACTTCCCCGTTCAATTTTATAGGGTCTGGCTCATCCTGTTGTAGAACTTGTAGAACAATCCTAGATCCCCTCACATCAACATGGTCTTTTCGGCCTTTCTTCCCCGAAAAAGGAAGAGAGTAACCCTTAAGAATATGACCTTGTTTGTGACATATGCAACATCTGAAGGGGATTCCTTTGTAATACAAGATCTGTCTTTGAGAGAAACCTCGATATGCGATATTCGGTTCTGCAAATAACCCTTCACACGAGTTTAGGTTAGCCATGATCCTTGCTATGGCCATTCTTCCACTGATTTCATATTACCTATCAGCATCCAAGAAAGATCCTAATTTATTTCCAATAATCCTGAAGACGTCCAAAGACCAAAGCTAAGGAGGCAGCCCAAGAAGCCTTACCCACACAGGGGCATAACCCAATTTTTCTCTGCCAACATCGAAAAGAGGGTGCCATCTTTTCATTAGAATCGATGAGGAATCTATACACCATGTTTTGTTGAGAACCCAACTGGCCACTTCCACAAAATCAAATTTGAACATGAACCATCCTCGCGGAAGAGTACTAACATCGGGAAGGTCATTAAGATCCTTCCCCCATTGCTTTTCAGTCCATTCTCCCAGGAGCTCAACCAAAACTTGTCTACCTCTCGCTCGAACTAGCACCATCCTCTCAAACGTCCCCAAAAATTCCCCTAACTAGACTTCTTCCCCGAGCACCAAATTTTGGTCTTTATTTTTTACTCTAGCACACTTTCCTTTTTTCCTTTTCCTCTAGAGCCGATGTTTCTCTTGGCTTGCCTAAGCTTTTAGAGCTTTCACCTGTTGAACAGGCCCCCCATCTCGATCCACAAACCTACCATCTTCCTTCTCCGAATCAATCACATAGTTAGATGGATCTGCTAGATGAAACCCTTCCCTTGAGAATAGCCTTCAAACAGCTTTGCTTCAATCCTTTGTACTCCACCATAGCCAAACCCTTCTCCAACATTACCCTAAAAGGAAAATCCTAATTGCGGAAACTTGAAGCCACCCTCCGCTACCTCATTGAGGACCTGCTCAAATCCTTGGAAATCCACTAAAAGGGTACCCCCAAACTAGGCATCTAGAATGCTAGTGAACAAATTTGCGCATGTCGCCGACTCTACTACACTAAACCCTAGAAAAAATTGTGACCCCAACACCGGCGATGGCCCCTTACTCTAGTCAAACGAGCAGGCTACAAGGGAGACAACAGAGGTAACCAACCTTACTGACTCCTAAGGCTGAAGAGAAGCGTTAATTCCCAAGATCCGAAGAGCCAAATGTCCCCCTACCCTCCAAAACAAGAGATTGAGGTGGCATTTTTGTCCAAATGGGAGCATAGTCACTGTGACCAAACGAATAATCCACCTGATCTACCATTTTTCCACCGTCGTCAACCCTATAATTTTCATTAACCGCTAGCATGTATAGGGAGAAAACAACCCACTATCTAGATGTTTGCCTTCACCCGCAGTCCCACCGATATCTAAATAATTCTGGCGATTACGATATTCATTCAACCCCAAGTGAAAACCCTCGCTGTGAACCCCCAACCAATATTGCTGGATCCGTCCCCCCCCCCACCCCGGATCAGGAGACAGATTTGTGTCTTAGACAAATCTGCTACCAATCCTCCGGCAGAACCACGATTTTACAAAAAGGAACAGTGAAGGTTCCATGTGTAGTCTCGTCGGCCCAATCCGCAGTTCCAACACAGATCCCGCATGGTTGTGACATGAATTCCATGCGGTTTCGCCACAGATTGCAACCAACTCTGAGAGATGCGGACGGTTCCCCGGACTTTTTTTTTTTTTTTTGGACTTGACTTGGGTTTAGGTGGGGTTTAGGTGAGTTGAGGGTGAGTTAGGGAGAAGACGTTTGATGCTCTCTAGATGCTTCTTAGATGCTCCCTAATGGTAATGTTAAAAGCTTAAAGTAAAAGTGACATTCTCATTTATCTTTCATTTACATCCTCTTAATTAAATTTTTAACATTACCATGAAATGACTCAAGATGTTTGAGAGTGCTTCCAACCTCATCAAACTTCTTATGGAGAAAATAGAATTTTATATCTCATTCAAAATTTAGCAGACTTAACAGTTTTAAGGGTTTCAAGATCAATGGGATTATGGCATTTCATTAGATTATATCATGTATGAGGATATGTGATTGTCGTTTAATCAAGAACACCAAGCCCTATATGTACTCTAGTGTTGGTGGTGTTGATCGTTCAACTCCTTTGTCATGGCCTTAGCAAAAATGTACCCTTCACTCAAGTCAAAATCATTAATCAGGCATATTAAGCTTTCTCTACCATATTATAAGGCTTGAATTAGGTCCATTGGTCAAAATGGGGCGATGTTGACTAATATCCCTAGAGAATCAAAGTAGAGGCAAAGGCTAGACAAGAGGAGAGAAATCTAGATTCAAGATGGATAATGCTCAAATATTTGATCATTGATGTACAATGAATGACATATCTATCTTGATTTATGTACAATTATGCATGTTTTCATATCTTCTACAACTAATTTGGTATTTTGTATGTTTTGTTTGAATATAAATGCAATTATATGTATATATATAATATATAATAGATGCTTCTAAGACGCTTCACTTCCTAGATTTTTGGAAAATGATGCTTCTAATGCTTCACTTCCAAAAAACGTCCCCACTTCATGTAGCATTGCCCCCGACCAATGCACACCGCAGAGATCCAACCCCCTTCCATGACCCCACCACTGGATTGGCTCAATGTTAAGTTATAAAAGCAAAGCTAGGAAGAAGGAGAAGCCACGCCATACAACAAGACTAAGAGAGGCATATCAGTAAGGAGTGTGATACTCTAAGTGTGTTGAGTCCGAAGAAGGGGCAACAAGGAGATCCAAATCAACCAAGAAGAGCTTGATCAACTCGATCAAGTCAGTGTTGTATGTAATTCCTTATTTGGGCCATTTTCCCAAGAAGGGAGCCCAAGTAAGTTTAGAACATAATGAAGAATTCAGATTGGAAAAAATTTGTTGTGTCATTTCGTGATTGAGATTGGTACATTTTGCTTTTGGTTAATACCTTAGCTAGTGTTTTCATTCAGTAGACATAAACATGCTCAAAACTAATCACTGGTTTGCTAGGGTATGAAAAATTAACATGGTATTAGAGCGTAAACTCTAAAGAATGTTGATCTCTGAATCACAAGTGTCAGGTTCGTACTGGATCACTACGGCCAAGTTTAACTATGATCATACGAGCGAAAATTTCTTTTTAAGGAGACCAAAGTAAATTGGCTGAATGGTTACATGATTAAAGTGAATCTTTTTTGGTCACAAGACCAAAAAGATTTCAAGGGACGATTTTAAAAAAATAAAGAATTTTCTTTCTAATTTTTTTTTAATTTGTGGTGGTGGTTGACAAGGTTGTTGAGCAATGGCCACCGGAACAACACGCGAGAAGGCCTAACAGTTGGTGGTCGACAACCGCCCAGCTACCAACTAGCCGCAAGCCCATAGCAGGTGAACACACGCACAAGGGACAAAGGTCGACCAACCAGCCAAGATAGCAGAGGGTGAGCCGACAATAGGGGCATGTTGCAGGGCGCAGAAGCAAGCCATTGAATAGAGCCAACAAACCACGAGTGAAGTCAAGGAACAACGATAGGGAGCCATCGCCAAAATCATACACAACCGCTGAATCAAATGAGTGAAGGAAAGGACAGCACGAGGTTCAGGAGGAGACTGTATGATGTCATGGGAGGACGCGAGGCTTTGCAAGGTTATCAAGGTTGCAAGGGGAGGAGTCAACACACAACTGTAAGCAAAGGTGCCAGTTGACGAGAGCTTGAAAGAGAAGTCGTTGGAACAAACCAACAACAATTGAGTCGGCATAACACGACAGGGGTGGCTCAGTCTTGTGGCAAGAGGTGGTAGTGCAAATCCAATGAGGGCCGACAAGCCACACAGAAATAACTGCTAGCAGTTGTTAGCTATAGCCATTGACAGCCACAGAAGTAAGTTGGCGAGGAGCTCCCAACCAACAAGTAACATGGGCAGTCATGCTTGTGGATAAGGTTAAAGGGGCTGCAAGTGATCAAGTGGTCAGTCGCAAGTAGGAACAACGAATCAACGACATGGGCCACCATACCTTGTGCAGGGTTAGAGTTGTCGAGAACAACTTGCCACTATAGCCAGTTGTCATCACATGAGTGGTGAAGGTCGTGGGTCTGACAAGAGGCAAGACACCATCGGCGACAGAACGCTAGGATGCAACTCATTACAGTGGGTCAGCCACCAAAGAAAATCTGCCAAGGTTCCAACAAGAATGTGCAGGGTGCACGAGTTCTAGGCCAACTACGAGAACTAAGAGTAGTTGACGCTACAAGTGAAGGTTAGTCTGGTCAAGTTATGGTGGGATGTCCTTCGAGGAAGAAGAAGAACCATAAAAGGCCATGACAGTGGTGTCGTAGGTGACAGGATTGTTAGTGGTGGTTGTGTGAAGGCAGACACAACATGAGGAATATGTGCAAGGAGTGTCGAGGCCATGAGCGAGGAGCCATTAAGAAAGGGATGCACAATGCAAAGTGCAGTCCCGCTATGGATAGGCTAGTCATAAAGGGAGCAACGGGGTTCGATGTAGGTAGTAGCACAGAGCAAGGTGGAGGATCATGCCACATGCAGAGTGTCACGCTTGGCATGATCGAGTAACTGCAAAGATACAGTGGCCAGCAGAAGTCACTAGGGAAGGGATCTGTTGTGATAGGCATGCATCGATAGTGGCGAACGAAGCATGGTACAAAGGGCAATATTAACAAGGTTTGCCAGCAAGACTAGTAGAGGTCAGCCTCAAAGGGAGAGCGGGAGACTGTACTAGTTGAGGGTATGGAAGTAGATTTAGAGTGGATGTCTCAAAGAACCGAGACGGATCCACAAGGAAAGATCTTTGCATATCTATAAATTGGCAGGTTGAGGGTGCTAGAAAGACTTACCACAAGGATGAATAGACTAGTGACAAAGAACAAGGAGTGGGAAGTTCTAACGGTTGAGGAGCTTAAAGGGAGTCAGCCTTCAGGTTTACGGAGGGAAAAGCAGGAGAAGCAGTCGACAAATTCCACCAAATTTGTCAAACTTTGTATCAGATGACCTTACAGGATGTTCGGGACCAAGAGGCTTTTAGGAACCAAGCCAAGGACAACAAAGATTTCGAGGATGTTTCCAGACCAGATGGCAAGGAAAGCTTCCAATTCAGAGGGAGTAGCCAAGGCAGTGGATATAGGATCAAAGTCAGTTCCAAGTGACAAAAGTACCTCCCTCGCCAAGAGAGAATGTTGATGTTTGTAGCTCAGGTAGGTACTTCTGCATATGCCTAAGTGTGTAGGTGTCCCACAATCTCCTTAAGATACTTGCTTTAGTGTGAGAAGTTGTTTTTGTAACTTAGCCTAAGTTAGAGTTAAGAAAAGCACATAAGTGTTGTGTTGGCTTATTGCGCTAAAGTAAACTTAGGAAAATTCAAGTAAATTACTTCATTGATTATGTTTTAATTTCAACCCTTGATCTCAAGTGAGGCAGGATCTAATTTCAACAGTCAATCACTTTGGAGATTAGGGTCAGGGATTAAAGTTATAAAAGCAAGTCTAGGGAGAAGGAGAAGACACACCATAACAACAACACAAGACTGAGAGAGGCATCTTAGTGAGGAGCATGTATTATAAGTGTGTTGGGTTTGAGTAAGGGGCAACAAGGAGACCCGGATCAGCCAAGGAGGGCTTGATCAGCTGGATCAGATCTAGTGTTGCATTTAATTCCTTTGTTGGGCCATTTTCCCAAGAAGGGAGCCCAAGTAAGTGTTGAAAAATGTAACTAGTTTCGGTCTTCATAATTGTCATTTGACTCTTGACATGATGTAATTCTTATGTATCTATTAAAAGAATAAAGAAAATGATGTACAGATCAAAAGAAAAATCATTTGTAAAGCATGGGTTTCATGCTCAAGTTATTTGTCACTAGGTCAAGCACCCATTGAATGCTCCTACGGTTTTCCCTGAGTCAAGATTCAGTCACTTTGTAAAAGACCCTTACAGGCACTTGTATCAAGAAAAAGAAAAATTATTTTTGTGTCTGGAGGGCTCTCAAGAATAAGTCGGCCAGCCAGCTAAAGTCAACCTAGAGTGGGCTTAAAGAGCCACTTGGAAGGCTATATAAGGAAGGACTTCGACCTCCATTGTGACACACATCAAGCATACAAGTTTGGGTTTAATCTACAATTGGAAAGAAGTGTGAAATTCCTAGAGAGACAAGGGAGAAGGCAAGCAAAGAAGGAGGAAGCCCTAAAAGGAGAGCGAAGGTTTGAAATTAGCTTTCTGATGTTCACATGTATGAGTACCCTAGGTTTTCTAGGGTTACCTCAGGTCTGAATTGCAAGAAGTGGAGCAGGTTGTCTTGGCATGGACGAAAGGCTAGAAGGGCCTTCTTTTAAAGGGATCTTGCTTCATTATTCTTGAAGGTTAACTGGCTGGCTTGGTTCTTGGTGGGAGCCCTAGTCTAGGGTTTGGTCTTGGAAGTCTCCTTTGAAGTTGATTCTATAAGAAGAGTTCATTTGGGTTTTGCCCTTAGAGGGGTTTTGCCCTGGCTTAGAGCCTATATCTTGTGTTTCATGTGATCTTCATTGTTTTTCTTTTGGCATTGATTTGATGACAAGAACATTAGCATAAACAAAGAAGAATAATATATTGTCACAAATAATGTCAAAGTATGAAAAAGATGAATTAATATGTTGCCTTAATCAATTTCCAATAGTAAGTTTAGAACTTAATGAAGAACTCAGATTGGGAAGAATTTGTTTCGTCATTTTCATCATTGAGATTGGTAATTTTGCTTTCGCTGAATTTATTTTGATTAATACCTTAGCCGTTGCTTTTATTTAGTAGACGTAAATCTGCTCGGAACTAATTGTTAGTTTGCTAGGGAAAGAAAAATTAACATGACTAAATATTTAAAGTATAAACACCACTTCTTTCAACCATGAAAGTTGAATGTGTCAAATTATTATTTTCTTCCTTTAAAATGCCTTTCCATGAAGTAGTTGATTGTGGGAAATTAGCTCCTTCATTCATGCAATATATCATGACTTCATTGGCCCAATATATTGGTAGGCACTAGTTCCCTTCATTTTCATTTCATTCCCTTGCCGCCTCCTCCTTCCCATGCTCCTTTCATGCAATATTTCATGACTTTATTGGCCCAATATAATGGTAGACACTATTTCCCTTCATTTTCATTTCATTCCCTTGCTTCTAAGTTGCACGAAACACCAAAACGTCTGGAAGTTTTTGAAACGGGTACAGCTAGAAATGTGACCCTCCAAAAATGGAAACGTCGAGCGAAACGTCATATATATATATATATATATGGATGTACGTAATTTTTTTTATAAATAAGTTGAAAAAGAATGAGACACATAAATGACATTTTAGAAGGAAAACTCAATCTTTGTTAACTCTCACAAATGATTAAATGATTCAAAATCCAAAATTATCATTTATGAAGGGGGCTTTACATCCAAGATTCGAAAATCAACCTTTATACATGAGGCTTTACATCCAAAAGCAGCCTTTATGTGTGGCTATATATGTTGAAAATGAAACATAACATACACTAATGACAAGTACAATTACATATCTTATAATTCGAATCTTCATCTTCGTTAACAAAAATAAAACAAGTTGTTTTTTTAGCAAAACTACAGCATGGATTGATTAGAGATAAATTAGTTTGTGGAATGATTAGACATAAAAATTAGTGTTATATTTAATCTATTTTGGCCATAGAAGGGCCCCACAACCTTCTTGAGTGCTTCAGTGAGCCTACAAAAGCAAAAAAGCCACAAAAATGGGTCAAAATTGGCCAGAAAAGGGGCAGAATTGGGCTGGAACGCCATAGAAACATTTCAGTGGTGTTTCCAAATCAAGAAATGCCACCCAAACGTTTCAGTCACATTTCAGTGACGTTTCAGCGTTTCGGGTATGGGGACGCCACCTTGCGGGGTGTTTCCTGCGACATAGCCTTGCCTCCTCCCCATTTCTTTCTTTTTCTTATTCCTTTCCCCATTCTCCATTTCCATAAACTCTACTACAACCCTTTCTTTTATCAGGGCTTACTCTTCATTTTCACCTTTAGCCCCCACTCCATAGCCTTGATAATCCTACCTTAGGGAAAAGTGCCAACCTAAAATGAGAGGAAGAGCTACTGAGGTGACAGTGGGCAGTTTTCTTGAGTTAAACAAAGCTATCACCCCGGTGCTTGGGACTATACAATTTTGTGAGTGCAAGGTTTTGTTGTAACACTATCAATGTTTTGTACATGTGGATTGAAAATTAGATAAGGTTTAGAGTTGAGATGCCATGCTAAGTCAAATGTGTGATTTTGAATTAAATTACAACTAGATAATCAAGATCCAGATTTGGGACTTGACTCTTCACAGCTGACAATTACGTAATCTTCTGCACCAAATTTAGATCAATTAGCGATGTTCTCAATACCCAATGCAGCACCTGACTAACAAGAATAATATTGACTGATATTGCAGCAAGAAAAATTCATTGTTTCTGAGCATTCATATTGATATTCAAGCACCATAACATAGTTAAAAAAGATGACATCCACTCAATCCAATTAGAATCGAATCTGAAGTTTTTATATTTATCGAACAAAGCTAATACTAATCATCGATAAGAGTCCACTCTAGATTAAATTTAGACTTTATCAAAATTTCAATTTAGACTTATCAAAATTTCAATGTTAAACACATGACATTTAGATTCTCAATCTTATATTCAGATTTCAATGCTTGCCCCATTTTTTCTAAAACACCTTGGGTGTTTAGGCCTGTTACCCACCACCTATGGGTAGTATGTATAGGAAAAAGAATTCTCCTAGATGGTTCTCAGTCGGCGGCCAGCAACTACCAGATAGCTCGATGTGCCATTATCTCCGCCCCCTGAGCCATCCATGTGGTCCCTCGCCCACTTGTTATGATTGTATGATTGAAGGTGGGCCTCCCGACCCTGAAGGTATGACTTTTCATTGGTATAGTTGAGTAATTTTCCTTGTCATGGGCACTTTGGGGCATGGATTGGTGGGGGGATTCGGCGGAAAGAGTGGGCTAGGTCTATACTCTTGTCTCCACAGTCCGATTTCATGGTTAGCCTTGTATTCTAGTCCTGTGGGATCTCTTTTACTAGCCATTAGCTTTAGGGTTGGCACTACATAGGAAATCCCAATTTTGGTTGCGTGGTCTTGCTTTCCAACACCATATACATCACTCCCTTCCGCTCATTTTAACCCCATTCATCTCTTTTCCCATCTGGGTCCACATAGGGTAGCCTCCCCCTCCCCTTGTCCACAGCTTGGATCGGTCCTAGAATGATGCCCCGGAGGTTCATGCAACTAAAAGGAAAAGAAAAAAGCATAAATTGGCCACTCTCAACAGGAAATGTACCACAAAATGCAAAAGATGGTCGGGACATACAAATTTAGCACGTGGGCAAAAGCCAAACATGAGCTCTACTCCTTATTTATGGCCATCACCTTGGTTCCTATAGACCCTAGATGAGCCCCCTCCACACAAAGGAACCCATGATTGTCCCAACCCCTAGTGGGAAATGAAATGCCCCACTTTAAAAGGGGGTGCCTACAGCCATATCCTACACATTATGCTCTCATCCCCTGGAGCCCCGAGCAGTTATAAAGAAAAATCAATCAAAGGAAAAAGGCATATGAAGAAGGGTGGAAAAACAAAGGTCGAGGTAACTCATGTACCACAATTTGCTCCCTCCTACACTCATATACCCAAGTGTGGGCTTCCCTCATTATAGCTACCCTTTTGTCCCATGACATGTGGCCTGGATCCTTCCCTTGATCCCCACTCTGCTCCATCATTATATCACTTGCCACCTACCACCTGATGGATGTACCATGGACATGTCACCCCCTTTAAAGGTTGAAACCACCTAATAGGGTCCTTGATTAACCCCCTTATTGAGCTTGGAGACACTTGTACATGCCAAAGCCCACTATGGAAGGGCATGCCACCATGAAGTGCCCCATTGATTCCATGACTTGTAAGCTCTTTTACTTGATTATTCTAATGATTTGTTGTATTGGAGGGCAAGGGGACGCATTGGATCTTATGCAGGATTACAAGTGGGTCTCCATTTGGGGCTTGGTCTCCCTATACGGGGTCCTAGCCCTCCAGAGGGCCACATTGGCACTTGTAGGGTGAGCATTGAGAGCCATGGGCCTCCAGCATAGAAGAGATTAATTCATGGATCCCCAGCACCACTCATTGATTTCTCATATTCCACCTTTTGGATATGGATGATGCACCTGGTTCACCATGCCCTATCGACTCCACATTTGCACCATACACTTGGCAGATCTTCCAACGTCTAGATGAGGATATGCCTCACTACAGGGGATAAAAGGGAGGGCTTATGTCACCATCCTGGCCCTTACAAATGGTTTACAGGCATTTTCATTCCACTTGGAGACCCATGAGGATGTCCTTGTGCCCCCACACCCACTTAGGAGCTCCACAGGGATTTTCTTGAAAAGCAAGGGGTCAACCCTTTGTCCACTATGTTTGAGGTCCATTCTCACATCATGGCACACTTTGGACTTCATTAGGCCTCTTCAAAGGCCCAAAGACTCATTTTATTGATCATTCTACCTTCTTGAGAGACTTATTCTTATGTTATTGAGCTATCTTGATGGGCTTATCACCAAGGGATGTTATTATTGCACATTATTTTATTATTTGGGGCTCAATTAGGCCAAATTAGGCAAATCAAACTCATTAGAGATTGTATAAATAGATAAAAGGTGATTCTTTCATGGATGAATTTTGATGTATGGATTCTATCTTCTTGATCTTGGAGCTTCATTATTGGCATAATTTGATTATTGGATATACTCATTTATACATGTAAGTGATTTTTTTCATGCTTATTCTTGTTATTTACTTTGTCACATGAAATGTTGTTGGGCTTTTCGATATATAAGTCTGAAATTTACTGTTTTTTATGCGAAATTGTGGAAATTTTGATCTTTTGTAGCATTGCATCATTACATGGGCCATCTATGAATGGATGAATGTTCCTAGAGATTATTGTTGTTGAATACATCTTGATAAGTCATCAATTATTGCATATCGAAGTATAATCACCTTAAGTAGCTGCTCTCATGCCCTAATGCAATGCGAAGTTGCTTGAAGGCCTCTTTGATTGGGTAAATCCTTTCCAAACAATAAATTCTCTTTGACTCCATCTCTCCCAAAGGATAAGGCACTAATCCTTCCATAGGTGATCACTTTTAAAGAATATTTCTCTCACCTCTCCTTCTCTTTCTAGGCCTAGCCTCCATAGGTCACCTAGGGCATCATTTTTCTCCTATTGTAGCCATCAAAAAAGTTTGATCTCTTGTCCATAATTGTGTTAAGGTTTTCTCTAGAGGCCCTCCAAATTTCAAGAAATTCCGACAGTGGGATCTTGAGATAAAGCAAGCCCTAGCTCAAGGATTGTTTCTTGCCCTAGGTTTCCCTTGGCTAGTGTCCTCATTTGGATCATTGCATTCAATTCTCCAAAGAAAAATTGCCCTTTGATCCTCTTCTCTTCCACAATTAGGTCAAGCCCCTCCTTGGTTGATCAACTTCACATCCTTGACCTGATTTTGGGTCCACTTGATCCCGTGTGGTCCCACAACCTTACAACTCTAATTTCACAAATATCACATAAAGGCCAATTCTCTATAAGGATTTTTGGGTCTAGGAAACCTCTTAACAAGCTATATTCCCAAACCCTAGCCTCAAAAATCCTCTTAGCCCTTCCTAGAGAGCATATCACCTTGCTTCTCAAGCAAGAAAACCATATAATTGAGTCTCTTGTGAATAGGCATTAGGAATCACTCCTTATCCTCTTGTTGATCCATTCATCTAGTGATTCCCTTCATACTGGGTCTCCTCCCATCAGTGAAAGTTCGTAAAGAGTAGGGAGCCTTAGCTGAGGTGACAGTGGGCTATCGCTCCATTGTTGCTCCTTAACCTAGTAGTTGCTCCATATGATCCCCTCTTAGGACCCTACTAGTTTGAGCAGTAACATTTTGGCGCCATTGTCGGGGACATGAGAGGTGTGTCTTGTGGCCCTTACGACAGCATTGACATATCATTCTTGGCAACTCCATTGGAAGAACGAAGCCCTAGTTCTTCATTGAACTTCAAAGTTAATGCTTGTGGGGTGAAGCAAGCATCTATCAAGGCCATTTTAATTCACCCTGGCGACTCCATTTTGGCATTATATGCAAAATCATGAAAAATGGCTGAAGAAAGTATCCATGACATTAGCCCCGAAGAAGTCCAAGCCTTGTGGGAAAGATTGGATTTGTGGGCTCAGCTTTGTGATCATCTGATAGAGCATGAGAACGAAGACTTCATACTCAATTTCTATAACAAAAGCAGGTTAAACCTCCATAGCATAAGGCAAGAGTATGAAGAAAGCCCCACAGATTATCTCTTCTCTGAGCTTGCCTATTATACTAGTGCATTCAATTCCTTGTCGCACAAGATCGTGTAAAAATTCCAATATGGAATCCTATTGTAGCAACTAGTATTATTTCTCCTAATTGTTAATTAATTTAACAATTTATCTGCTACCGCAAATATCGAAATAAACATACTGCAACCTTCACAAATAAAATACTGCGAAAAAATAATGCGTTGGAAACCGAGAAATGCTAGCACACACACATAAAATATGAGACAATTACTTTTGGACAAATGTCCTCGGAAAAACCCAACTTGGGAAAACCAGTGCAACAGTGAAAATCAGAGTACAATCTGGATGCTTGAAACTGGCAATCCATAGCAAGAAAATTTGGGCAAAATTATTGAAGGGAATTTACCCTTCCTCCACAAGCAATCCCGGCACAACCTGCCTACAGAGAACTTGGCCTCCTGAAGCCTCTATGCCAGCCTCTGCGTTGCACTGCGCAATCTGCTTGACGTCAAGCCTCCAACCAGTCTCTAATGGAGTCGTTCTGCCTCCAGCTGTTGAGGAAATCATCTCTCTGGCCTCCTGGAACTTTTGCCCGACCTTTGGAACTGAGAAAGATTTTCTCTCTAGCTAAATGAACTGCCTTCTTTGAAGCTACTGCACAGTGCTATGTGTTGCCTCATTGGGATAACTCAGCCCTCTTACTGTTGCCTCTCCGGATCTGGAAATATTCCTCTGGATCACTGTCCCTACCCCTCACTCACTACTTCGATCTCTGGCTCTCTCTCTGCCAACTGGCTGTTGCTACTCAGAAAATCGATCTACAAAGAAATCGAACTGCTCAAGTGTCTTCTCCATCACCACATCGACCTCCTCTTATAATCCATCGTTGGAGCACCAACGGCCAAGATTAAAACATTATCGATGGCTAGGATCATCTCTGGATCGATCCATGTGAGTTTCTAGACTATTCTCGCCTTATCTCAATTAATATTGATTAATTAACCATATTCTCTAAGTTTAGACTTGGGAAATATTTAAAAATTGGTTAATAATCTAATTGAGACACTTCTAGGTGGAATTTCCATGAACGATTTATGGGTTTTGGATATCTTAGGTATTCTAGCCTCTCCACCAAATGTCATGGCTAGAACACATCCGATGCTACAAAAAATAACACTACCTCTGAGCGAGGAATGCGTTCTCTCTAGTGCTGCACATTCTTCCACAACACCCTGTCTCTATATCACCTCCTGTCATGCTACTGATTTCTGGCGATACTGCCCAGCTACCATTGCGCAACTCTGATGCTGCATTTGTGTTGTTGTTGACACTGCCACACCGCTGCCAACATTACATCTGCACTGCAACTCCCTCTCATCTGTTTTTGCTGCAATTGCAACTACTGCAACTAAGAAGCATCCCAAATATTGAATCAGCTGTGTTCAGTATGATGCATTTGTCTCCCAAGTCTCTAACTGCGACTAGCATCTACACTGTCACTGAAGGATCTGTTTTGTTGCTGACTCTGCACTGTGCCAACTGCGGTGCTGCCAACTCTGCACTGCGCTGCCCAGCGTCTGACTGCCACTAGTCTCTGCAACTGTCACTCCAGTATTGACTGCTCCTCTCACACTGATCCATCCTACTACTGAATATTGTGGGCCCCCATAGCAAGGTAATGATCCATGAGGTGGACTCCTCAAGGACCCTGCCCAATCTCTGTAGTTCTCTGGGACTATAGTACCAAATCTCCCCACCTCACTCCTGGAGGTATATCTGCGAACATTGTGAAGTCTTCCTTCAACCTGGAGGACAACACGTCAATCCCTACTGAAGTTTTCTGCTAGTCCTACTCCTCCTTGTCCTTCTTCCTAAGAGGACACTGGGTACTGTAGTGACAAAGCTCACCACACCTGAAGCACTTGACCTTTGACATGTCCTTCTTCTTCCTCTGCTCCTCCTGCCCCTAACTGGGACCCTTTGATGCGAGGGCCACATTTTCCTCCTCCTTCACCACCTTCAATCCGCTGCTACTACTGCCACTGATGGAGCTCTTTAACAAAGCTCGTCTCAACTCCGGTAGCATGTCTCTGCGCAATATGCTTTGGACGAAAACTTGCCACTCCTCAGAGACAATATTGAATGCCAACCTCACTAGCTTTGTTGGTTGAGCCGTTGCCTCAATAGCTGGTCCTGGACCTCCTGAATCCTGGTGAGTAAGGGGTTTATGCCTTCCCCCTTCTGCATCCTGATACATCTCAGTTTCTCCTCCAGGAACATCTTCCACTACTTGGAAGTGCCCTGATATAGCGTGGCGAGAGCATCCCACATCCCTTTAGCAGTATCCTTTCCAGCTATGTGTGAGACTATATGGTCCCGGACTCCATCCAAGATCAACCGCTTCGCTCGCGCCATCTCCTTTATTCCTTCAGCTGATCTGCATCCTGGGGAATTGCCACAACACTGTCTATGTAGAGCTTCAGGCAATATTCATCCAACAAGAAGAACATTCTAGCCTTCCAGATGACATCGCTGGAGGAACCCTCCAACCTATCCTGATCTCTTAACCCAGTTGTGGTCATCTCTAATCAAGTCGAAAACTCCCTCTTTCCTTGTGCTCAGCTGCTACTTTGCTACTCGCACTCCCTTCTAGAATGCGTGGTCCTGCAAGCTGCTACTGCCAATCTGCAACTGGAAATTCGAACTTCCGAGACTCGAAGTTCCCTAAGGAAATTTTTCCCTCTGCTGTGTGTGCTTTTCTCTTCCAGCCAACATGAACTCTGCTTCTGCAACCTATAGCAAAACCCTTTGCGTCCAACCAGGAATCTGCTTAGTGAAAAACTGAGATGTTGTTGCTCCCTCTGCCTACTGGAATCACCGATCTAGGAAATTTGAACTTTTTCTGCCTCCTGCACTGAAAAAAATCAAACTTTCCCAAGCAACTCAACCTGCCTGGCAATGAACTGCGGTGCCTCAAGAATTTCAGCTTGCTGCTCCCACTTAACAGCGAAATTCCCTTCTCCGCTTCTGAGCTTCCAGGTTGATCACTCATACTCTGGTACCATGTGAAAATTCCAATATGGAATCCTATTGCAGCAACTGGTATTATTTCTCCTAATTGTTAATTAATTTAACAATTTATCTGCTACGGCAAATATCGAAATAAACACACTGCAACCTTCACAAATAAAATATTGCGGAAAAATAATGCGCTGGAAACTGAGAAATGCTAGCACACATAAAATATGAGACAATTATTTTTGGACAAATGTCCCTGGAAAAACCCAACTTGGGAAAACCGGTGCAGCAATGAGGGTTTTATTATTATGCAATAGTGAAAATCTTAGCACAATCTGAATCACTGAAACTGGCGATCCACGGCAAGAAAATATGGGAAAAAGTATTTAAGGGAATTTACCCTTCCTCCACAAGCAATCCCGAGACAACCAGCCTACAGAGAATTCGGCCTCCTGAAGCCTATGCAATAGCCTTTGCGCTGCACTGTGTAGTCTACTTGACGTCAAGCCTCCAACCAGTCTCTGATGAAGTCATTCTACCTCTAACTGCTAAGGAAATCGTCTCTCCGGCCTCCTGGAACCTTTGCCCAGCCTCTGGAACTGAGAACGATTTTTTCTCTAGCTAAACGAACTACCCTCTCTAAAGCTACTACGCAGTGCTCTGCGCTGCCTCACTAAGATAACTCGTCCCTCTTGCTGCTGCCTCTCCGGACCTGGAAATCTTCCTCTGAATCACTGTCTCTGCCCCTCACTCATTGCTTCGATCTCTGGCTCTCTCTCCGGCCACTGACTATTGCTACTCAGGAAACGGATCTGCCAGAAATCGAATTGCTCAACTGTCTTCTCCATCACCGCATCAGCCTCCTCTTATAATCCACTATTGGAGCACCAATGGTGAAGATTGAAACATAATCGACGGCTAGGATCATCTTTGGATCGATCCATGTGAGTTTCTAGACTATTTTCGCCTTATCTAAATTAATATTGATTAATTAACCATATTCCCTGAGTTTAGACTTTGGAAATATTTTTAAAAATGTTAATAATCTAATTGAGACACTTCTAGGCGGAATTTCCAGAAACGGTTTATGGATTTTGGAGATCTCGTGTATTCTAGCCTCTCCAAATTTTGTGGCTAGAATACATCCGATGCTACAAAAACTAACAGATCGAAAAAAATATGGTTCATTACCAGATGAGAATTTGGATGACCAAGATGATCAAGAGAGCAAGAATGATGAGCAAATATAAGTTATACAATTGGAGGCCAACAGCAATAAGGTGGGGAACGTCTCCTCTAAGGATGACAAAGAATTTGACCTTGAAAACCTCCAAACATTGCAAGAAAGAATGGACAAATATAGTAGGTCATGTAGGGGGTTAGTAAAGGAATATAATGCTAAGGACTTATTCTTCCATCTATACAAGCAAGAGGAGAAGCTCTACAAAATAAAATGTGAATATAGAGAGAGCCCTACTAAAGCCCTCTTCCTAGAAGCATTGTACCAAGCTCATGTAACAAATACCTTAGCTATTGTTCTCCAGGAAAAGAGGCAAGAAGAGAAGTCTCATTTGCCTAAAACAATTTTTTCTCCAGCTAAATGAATTGCCCTCTCTAAAGCTACTACACAGTGCTCTGCGTTACCTCACTGGGATAACTCGGCCCTCTTGCTGCTGCCTCTCTGGATCTGGAAATCTTCATCTGGATCACTGTCCCTGCCCCTCACTCACTGCTTCGATCTTTGGCTCTCTCTCCAACAACTGACTGCTACTACTCAAGAAATCGATCTGCCAAGAAATCGAATTGCTCAAGTGTCTTCTCCATCACTGCATCTGCCTCCTCTTATAATCCACTATTGGAGCACCAATGGCGAAAATTAAAACATAATCGATAGCTAGGATCATCTCTGGATCGATACATGTGAGTTTCTAGACTATTCTCGCCTTATCTCAATTAATATTGATTGATTAACCATATTCCTTGAATTTAGACTTAGGAAATATTTAAAAAACGGTTAATAATCTAATTAAGACATTTCTAGGCAGAATTTCCAGACACGGTTTATGGATTTTGGAGATCTCATGTATTCTAGCCTCTCCAAATTTTGTGGCTAGAATACATCCGATGCTACAAAAACTGACAGATCAAAGAAAAATATGGTTTATTACAAGATGAGAATTTGGATGACCAAGATGATCAAGAGAGCGAGGATGATGAACAAATATCAGTTATAGAATTGGAGGCCAACAGCGATGAGGTGGGGAACATCTCCTCTGAGGATGACGAAGAGTTTGACCCTGAAAACCTCCAAACCTTGCAAGAAAGAATGGACGAATATAGTAGGTCATGTAGGGGGCTAGTAAAGGAATATAATGCTAAGGACTTATTCTTCCATCTATACAAGAGGAGAAGCTCTATAAAATGAAATGTGAATATAGAGAGAACCCTACTAAAGCCCTCTTCCTAGAAGCATTGTACCAAGCTCATGTAACAAATACCTTAGCTATTGTTCTCCAGGAGAAGAGACAAGAAGAGAAGTCTCGTTTGCCTAATTCTGAGGAAAATCAATATAACCAAGCAAGTGAAGAAATTTTGAAAAATCTTGATTTGGGAATTGATATGAATGTTGGCCCCATTGAAATCCACAAATATGGACATGATGATGTAGGGCCTCTCATTCAAGAAAAGACACTAGAGGATATGGTTATTATGGATCCCTGTGATATCGACATTTTTGAATTCCTCTATATAAACAAGGGAAAATGGGTTTTCAACCATCACTTTGAAAATGACCCTATGTATGATACTAACAAGGAAGATGAAGTTGAAGTTGATTCTCCTTTTCTCCAGGACATTACTCATAACGATATATCTACTCACACCATGGAAAGGGAGGATCATTGTTTTCCCATGCATGAAGGGAGTTTAATGGAAATAGCGGGTCCCGTTTATGATATCGATAATGACACTAATAAAGGCCTTAATTTCCCTTGTCTTCTCCAGGATCCCAATGACTTAGCTGCATTGTTCATGAACCCCAACCATGCCCGATCTCATACCATCTCTAATAGTGATCCCTTTTCCCCCTTTTGGTGTGAGGTTGAGGAAGAGCCATTAAGATGTATCTTTTATTCCCCCTCATACCATCAGGATTATGAGCACATCATTGCCCCTCTCCAATGTGACCATCACATTAAGCAGCTTGATTGTTGTGCCCCTTCTTTTCCTCAGTCCCCTCTTCCCTCCCATCATAACTTTGTTGCATCTACTAAGCATAACATTATGAGCAATGATTGTGATAGGGAGTTCTTGAGTTTGATCGCTCATTCTTCTATCCAGTCTGTAGAAGAGAGGCTCCACACTTCTAGATTGACCTCCTTTCCCTCACCCAAGGTTCCTTTCTATGCCACATAGGTATCATATTTTCCCGCCTCCCACCCGCATCATCCCTCACATGATTATGTCTGCATTGGCTTTGGGATTCACTCATGAGTAATCATATAGGCAGACGTATGCATATTGATTTAATGATATGTTGGTTGCATTGGCTTTACAATTACACTTAGTATTAGCCTTCTTGTATGCATGTTAGGGTAAGGATGCATTGCATGTTGATTTTCTCATTAGAGCTAACATCATATGATATTATCATGGTAGATTAGCTGCATTAAAATTGCACAAAAATTGATTTTACTTTCTTGTTGATTTTATGGCCTAATACTAAGCATGGGTGATCATAAGACACTGCAAAACATGTTGCCCCATGTGCTTGGTTTTTGTTAATTTTAGATAACAATGGTATGTTCTATGCTTAGCACAATTTACTTTGTCATGTCCCTTCTCAAACACATTTGTAATAGGGTGTCGCTAACCAATTTTGCACAATTTTGGCTAAGGAAGAGAAGCCATCATTTTCGACTTGGGGACTTAGGAGGCAATTCGACTTAATTTGGTTGCTAATGGAATGTGGGGGCCACCCACATGGGAATTCGAATTGGCACATTTGAATAGCTTGGAGGGAAAGTCGAAATGGTGGATGGAGGGGCCCACATGAGGCAATGGAGGCCCAAGGAGTTATAAGGAGGGAGCAGCTCTCATTTTGAGATTCATTCATACATTTTGCAAACAAAATCACTTGACTGTTCACTCTGATGTTTAGCTAAGTCAACTGGTTGTTTAGCCACGAATCTCTCAAGCGGGAGATTCAACCTCTACT
Organism: Pinus tabuliformis; assembly: GCA_031772625.1. NCBI lineage: Eukaryota > Viridiplantae > Streptophyta > Pinopsida > Pinales > Pinaceae > Pinus > Pinus tabuliformis. The sequence continues at coordinate 876,522,727 of CM062820.1, read as the reverse complement.
TCGGGGGACCATCTGTGCCCGCCCTAGAGAGGCAGTTCTACAAGGATTTTGTTGGAAATAATACTGAGAGGGGGAGTGAATCAGTATTAGCAAGTCAATAATATTTTTCTTCACAATCAGATTTGTATACGCTACTTCAGTTAATGAAACTAGCGTACGTGCGCAACTATAGTTAAGGAAACTAGCGTATATCTTGCAGACTTATAATTTAGTTAATTCTTCAGATGTTGATCTTTAATCTGTGCATATAACAGTAACCAGGTACAGTAAAAACAAAGCAAATAATCACACACAAGAACACAAGATATAAGGTGGAAACCCAATGTGGGTGAAAACCACCCACTGCAATTCGTCTCTATCTTCTTTTAATAAGAAACTTCTTTTTACAATATTTCTGTACTGGTGCAGTCTTATACCAGTACGCAGGCTTCTACTTGCAGAAGGCTACAACCTTCTCTCGTTCCCCAGCTTCTCCTGGAAGGGAGCTACAACCCCCTAGCTCTTGTACTAGTTGATGTGTATACTAGTACGTAGGTGTTTACCTACAGAAGGCTACAACCTTCTCTTTTCTTCCAAGGACCACGTTTCATAAATTTTTAGACTGGATTCATCAATAACATCAATCAAACATCAAATATATCTGCATCAATCAATCTCCTTTGCACCAACCAAAACCGAATCAAACAATCACTTTTCTGAACGCTGTAACCAGAACACAGTAACAGTAACTAGAATCCACTGCAGAACCCAAAACACTGCAACAGCAAACAGAAGTAGCTAAAACATATTTTATGAGATGTACGCTACTTCAATGTGTCGAACCTACGTTCATACGCTGTTATCTGAAGGCAGACCTACATATACGTTGTTTTGAAATGTCGAACCAACGTGTATATGCGCCTTTGCTATACTGAACCTATGTACAGATCTGTAAAAGATGATTTAACCTTTACAACTATTCAGACATTAGTTATACCCAGATCATCAGATTTACAGATTACGACATGCACCAATTATAAAAGATCAAAACCACACAAAGATACTTCTCTTCAAGCCTAAAGATCTTGACCCATCAATAGAACTTATCCTTCTTCAAGCGCTCAGGTTCCTCCTTGATTCAGATCCAGCTATGCACCATAACCCAATGACCAGTATTCTAGATCTTGCTCTTCATTAGATATTCAATGCTTGAGTGCCTTTGCCTAATGATCTCCTCCTCCTTTTATAGTCTTAGGCCTTACTCAATACCATGGTCCAAAACCACTTTAGAATCAATACCTTGGACCAAATACGTAGGGTCAATACTTCGGACAAGATAACTTGGACCAATACCAAGGGTCAAAATACCAAGGACCAAATACCACAGACCAAAACCAAGTTTTCTAACATGTATGCGCTTTTCCTTGCGTGAAAGTGCGTGTATATGCATATGCGCCTTTTGGTCTGCGAACCCGCGTGTATACGCGGTTTGGTCAAGGGGAACCTACGTATACCTCTTTTTCCTTCATTCTGTGATCCTGAACTGTGATCTGTCATCTGAGTGAGTTGCCATCAAGGACAACACTTGTGTCATAGCGCCAAACCTGTGTCATAATGCCAACAATCTCCCCCTTTGGACTTGATGGCAACCCGAAGTCATTCTCCCCCTTTGTCATCAAGGGAAAAGGGTTATGCACCCCCTGAATACATGCTGAATTCTCTGATATGATGTAGTGTGTTGTTCATGCTCCCCCTGACTGTAAGCAAGGTCTACAAAAAGATATTCTACAAGAAGAACAGGACTCTATACATCATAAATGACCTTCCTATCACCAAAGACTCATACATACATCCATCTCCCAACCAAGTGGGAATATACCAAAAATTTATACATGATAAAACAAGAACATTACATCATCCATCCCAAGCATAGTAAGGTCAAACAGGTTGTTACATGACCTTGATAATAAAAGATATACATGACATAGAGACAAAATATCTAAAACACAATAGTTATCAGCAACTATCATCAACAGCATCCGTCACACACCATCAGCAACCATGATTTCCTTCTGCACTTGTTCCACTTGAATCAAAAACAACTGCGAAATTGTACCAAGATTTTCTAAGATAATGCCAACAATGCATTACTAGAAGTATATGCTCCCCCTGAACCTCTGTCAGATGGTCTCTGTCAGACCCATATCAGACTCTTTTCATCCTGAGTCTGGCCCACTGTTTTTCTTCAAACCAACATATACGCGACTGTATCCACAGCAACCAGCGTATGTACGCGAATATGCTTCATGAAACTCACGTACAACCACTTTTCTCTGAACCAGATAGGTTTCAACAGCAAGATGATGCATCAACTACTCCCAGCTTCTATCTGAGATATTCAAATGTCTCTCTGGGCAGTGGTTTGGTGAATATATCAGCAACCTATTCTTTGGAGGGAACATACTCCAATTTGACCTTTTGTTCAAGCACTTGTTCACGGAGAAAATGATATTTGATAGGTATGTGCTTGGTCTTGGATGCATGACTAAGTCCTTTGAAAAGCTGATTGCACTTGTATTATCACATAGAATGGAGATGGGTGGAGTACATGTGATCTGAATGTCTTGCAATGTTTGCATCATCCAAAGGAGTTGTGTGCAGCAAGATGCAACAGCCACATATTCTGCTTCTGCTGTAGATAAGCAATTGAACTTTGTTTCTTACTAAACCAAGACACTAATCTGGAACCCATATAGAATGCACCACCACTAGTGCTTTTTCTATCATCCACGCTTCCTGCCCAATCTACATCTATGTATGCATGAAGTGTAAGATCTGTGTCCCTAGGATACCATAAGCCAAAATTCTGAGTTCCTTGAAGATATTTGAAGATCGTTTTGATTGCCTGAAGGTGTGATTCCTTTGGATTTGCTTGGAATCTTCCAACTATTCCCACTGCATGCATAATGTCTAGTCAGGTACCTGTTAGATAGAGCAGAATACCAATCATGGAACTGTAGGTTGGTTGATGTACTGCTGCTGATTCATCATTTGCGCTGAGGCTGCATCCTATTACCATAGGGGTACACACTGGTTTAGAATCTTCCATGCCATATTTCTTCAAGATCTGTTTGAAGTACTTGGTTTGTGATAGAAAAATACCATCTTTATTTTGTTGAACTTGTAAGCCAAGAAAATATGTGATCTCACCAAGCCGGGACATTTCAAATTCTTTCTGCATTACCAAAGCAAAGTTTTGACTCAGGGCTTCTTCATTGCTACCAAAAATGATATCATCAACATACACAAGAAATATTAGCAATTTATCATTGTCAATTTTTATATATAGATTGCTATCAGCTGGTCCTTATGAAAAACCTTGTTGATGAAAGTATTTGTCAAGACGATAATACCAGGCCCTTGGAGCTTGTTTTAGACCATAGAGAGCCTTTCTGAGTCTGCATACAAGTTTTTTATCATTTCCAAGGATGAATCCGTCTGGTTCCTCAATATATACTTCCTCTTCTAGGTCTCCATTAAGAAAGGCAGATTTCACATCCATTTGATATACTTTGAACTTCTGAAAGCTAGAAAGAGCAAGGAACATTCTTATGGCTTCAAGTCTAGCAACAGGTGCAAAAGTTTCTTCAAAGTCTATACCTTCTTGTTGAGCATACCCTTTACAAACAAGTCTGGCCTTGTTTCTAATAACTTCTCCATTTTCATTCAGCGTGTTTTTGAATATCCATTTGGTTCCTATGACATTCTTATCATTAGGTCTAGGAACCAATTCCCAAGTATTATTCTTTTCAATCTGCTCAAGTTCTTCATTCATGGCCTTGACCCAACATTCATCTTTGCATGCTTCATTTACATTTTGCGGTTCGACGGAGGAAAGCAATGCTAGATAGCTTGAAGCTTCTGTAATAGTTCTTGTCTGCACGCCTACCTCTTTCTGCCCCAAAATTTGAGTCTCTGGATGATTCTTCTGAACATACCTGAATGGAGTCTTTTCTTCTACCCTTATCTATTCTTCTGGTGCCTCATTGGTTTTTTCTTCAAAGTTAGTCTGATTTGATTTGGAAGGATAGTCCTCATCTTCTTCATAATCTTCGATTTTTACCTGCTTTGGATTTTTGCCTGCTTCATCAACCACGACATCAATACTTTCAACAATTTTCCCAAGTCTTTTATTATAACATTTGTATCCTTTACTTCGGGAAGAGTAACCAAGGAGAATGCCTTCATCTGCTCTAGGTTCAAACATGCCAAGTTTTTCATCAGTCCTTTTGATATAACATTTGCTTCCAAAAATCTTGAAGTATTTTACAGTAGAAGTCTTACCATACCAAAGTTCATGTGGAGTTTGAGTGTTGTTTACCCAGACGTTTGTTTTGTTGAGAATAGTGACGGCAGCAAATACAGCTTCACCCCAGAAGGTTGCAGGAGTTCCAGACTCATCTAGCATAGCACGTGCCATTTGTTAAACAGTTCTGTTCATCCTTTCTACTATTCCATTTTGCTGAGGAGTTCTTGCGGTAAAGAATTCCTTTCTTATTCCATGTCCTTCACAGAAGTCGAAGAATTCATCCGAAGTAAATTCCCCTCAATCTGATCTGAGACATTTGATTTTGCGATCTGATTCATTTTCAACTAAAGCTTTGAAGGCTTTGAACTTTTCAAATGCTTCATATTTATGCTTTAGAAGTCTTATCCAACACATTCTTGAAAAATAATCAATGAACAATATAAAATATTCTTCTCCACAAGGTGACTTTTTCCTTAATGGTCCACATAAGTCGGTATGAACAAGTTCAAGAGGCTTACTAGCTGATCCTTCCGTTTTAGGGAAATGTGTTCTGGTTTGCTTACCAAATTGACATGATTTGCATATTGTATTTTCTAGAATGCGGATATCCGGAAGATCACGAACCACCTGGTATCTGCATGCTTTTCTTATTTGAGGGAAGCTTAGATGCCCCAGTCTTCTGTGCCATAGCCAGTGTTCATCATTTTTGCTTAGATAGCACTGTTGTTGTCCTCCCTTGAGTATGTACAAGTTGTTTGGAGTTCTTCCACCTTTGATCACTGTTTCTCTTGTATCAAGCTCACGAACAACACATCCATTTGATCGAAATACTACCTCATTTCCTTGATCACACATTTGACTGACATTCAATAGATTATGCTTTAGACCATCTACATACATAACATTCCCAGCTTTAACCTTTTTCTTTTAAGAGAACAGAGCCCTTACCTTTTATGACTGCAGAAGTGTCATTACCAAATGAGACCTTCTTTTCCTTTTCTAAGGCATTATATGATTGAAGTTTTTCTTTATCACCTGTCATGTGTTTCGAGCATCCACTGTCGATATACCATTGATTTTCTTGTCCTTTTGCATATAAGGCTATTCCACATCTTTCTGTTTGTGGTTCTTTCTTTCTCCATGTTTTGGAACCCAATGAAGCTTGCTCCTTCTGAAATGTTTGCCGAAATTTACTCCTGCATTCAGAATCTTCATGACCGAAGTTGTTACAGATAAAGCATTCTATTTCATTTTCAAGAGCAGAAAAGTTATTGTAGGTCCTTTTCATGATCCCAGTCACATTCCTTTGATTTCGTGCTTCTCTAGTCATGATGGTCTTGTAAGCAACACACTTAGCAGCCTTGTGTCCAAAGTTATGACATGAAAAACATTGGCCATTAAAAAAATTCCTGCAATTATCAAATCTACTGACTTGATGATTGTAGTTTCCATTGACATTCATTCTTGAAGCAAATTGAGACTGATTTACCTGTGGTTGGTTATAGCTTCTGTTCATCCTTGAAGTAGATTGAACCCGATTTACCTGATGATCTGCTTTATGCCTTTGCTGACGATTGTCAACCTGTTCATTTCTCCTAGCTGCATCAAGATAGCTTTTGGATTGATGGCTTTTGTGCTTGAGATACTTCTTCTGCATATCCAAGACCTGTCTTTATCAAAGGAGAACGCTACACTTTGATAATTTCATCTAAAGTTTCTGATCCTTTAGCAAATCTAAGATTGAGAGCTTTTGTTTTCTCAATATCTTTTCTTAGACCCACAATTTCACACTCTAACTTTTCATTGTGTTTTTCCCTTTCAGCAAGTTGGAATGTCAGAGTATCTATAATCATACTCTTTTCTTCTAAATAGATTTTAAGTTTAGAAATTTCTTCATAGAGACCATCTTCATCTAAAGCATCCAAGAAATCATCATCTTCAAAAGCCATCAAAAGTCTATAATCATTACCATGTTCATCTTCATCACTATTTGATAAACCATCACTATCTTCATGTGTATAGTAGCTCTTCTTACTTACACTCTGTTTTCTATTCCATTTTGTCGGTTCCTTACCTTTATCCAGCTTATCTTTATGAGGACATTTGGTTGCATAATGACCAACTCTTCCACAAGCAAAGCATTTGAAAGGTAGTTTACCTCTGAATCTTCCAGAACCCCGTTGAAGGTTCTTGACAAAGTTTGCTTCTTCCTCTCCTTCTGAAATGTGTCCCGATTCATTGAGCTCTTCTCTTCCTGAAGCCTTGAATGCGGCTTCTCTCATATTTGATGGACCCCCTTTTCTCATTTCGAAAGCAGTTAGGATTCCGTGCAGTTGTGTCATAGTAATACTCTGAAGATTCTACTTTTCTTCTATGGCAGAAACTTTTGATTCAAACTTAGAAGACATGGATCTCAAAACCTTTTCAACTACAGTAACTTCTTTTATCTCTTCACCCAAGTTTTTCATGCGATTAACAATCTCATCTATACGTAAGAAGTAATTATCTATACTTTCATCATTGTGCATTTTGAGAGTTTCATATTGAATTCTGAGAGATTGTAGTTTTGCACGTTTTACCTGATCGTCTCCTTCATAGCTTAGAACGATCTTGTCCCATATTTCTTTGGCGGTTTTGAGTTGCATAACCTTGACAAATTCTGATTGTGACAGACTCCCCAATAATGTGTTAACAGCCTTGGCATTTGTTTCATACTGCTTTTTACCTGCAGTATCTGTAGGAATCATTGATGGAAATGTGTATCCTCCTTCTACGATTTCCCAAACATCTATTCCAAGAGATTGAAGATACGTTGTGGTTCTTACCTTCCAATAGACGAAGTTGCTCCCATCAAAGATTGGTGGCCTAATGGATCCCTCTCTTTCGTAGGTACTCATGATGATAGATCTTCCTTCAAGCAATCAAGCTTCTTCTGAAGGACCTGCTCTGATACCAATTGTTGGAAATAAAAATGGAGGAGTGGAATCAATATTAGCAAGTCAATAATATTTCTTTTCGCAATCAGATTTGTATACGCTACTTCAGTTAATGAAACTCGCGCATGTACGCAACTATAGTTAAGGAAACTAGCGTATATCCTGCAGACTTATAATTTAATTAATTCTTCAGATGTTGATCTTTAATCTGTGCATATAACAGTAACCAAGTACAGTAAAAACAGAGCAGACAATCACACACAAGAACACAAGATATAAGGTGGAAACCCAATGTGGGTGAAAACCACCTGCTGCAATTCGTCTCTATCTTCCTTTAATAAGAAACTTCTTTTTACAATATTTCAGTACTGGTGCAGTCTTATACCAGTACGCAGGTTTCTACCTGTAGAAGGCTACAACCTTCTCTCATTCTCCAGCTTCTCCTGGAAGGGAGCTACAACCCCCTAGCTCTTGTACTAGCTAATGTGTATACTAGTACATAGGTGCTGACCTACAGAAGGCTACAACCTTCTCTTTTCTTCCAACGACCACGTTTCATAAATTTTCAAACTGGATCCATCAATAACATTAATCAAACATCAAATATATCTGCATCAATCAATCTCCTTTGCACCAACCAAAACTGAATCAAACAATCACTTTTCTGAATGCTGTAACCAGAACACAGTAACAGTAACCAAAACCCAATGCAGAACCTAGAACACTGCAACAGCAAACAAAAGTAGCTAAAACATATTTTATGAGACGTACGCTACTTCAATGTGTCGAACCTGCGTTCATACGTTGTTATCTGAAGGCAGACCTGCGTATACGCTGTTTTGAAATGCCGAACCAACGTGTATACGCGCCTTTGCTATACTGAACCTACGTACAGATCTGTAAAAGATGATTTAACCTTTACAACTATTCAAACATCAGTTATACCCAGATCATCAGATTTACAAATTACGACATGCGCCAATTATAAAAGATCAAAACCACACAAAGATACTTCTCTTCAAGCCTAAAGATCTTGACCAATCAATATAACTTATCCTTCTTCAAGCGCTCAGGTTCCTCCTTGATTCAGATCCAGCTATGCACCATAACCCAATGACCAGTATTCTAGATCTTGCTCTTCATTAGATATTCAATGCTTAAGTGCCTTTGCATAATGATCTCCTCCTCTTTTTATAGTCTTAGGCCTTACTCAATACCATGGTCCAAAACCACTTTAGAATCAATACCTTGGACCAAATACCTGGGGTCAATACTTCGGACAAGATACCTTGGACCAATACCATGGGTCAAAATACCAAGGACCAAATACCACGGACCAAAACCAAGTTTTCCAACATGTACGCACTTTTCCTTGCGTGAAAGTGCGTGTATATGCATATGCACCTTTTGGTCTGCGAACCCGCGTGTATATGCAGTTTGGTCAAGGGGAACCTGCATATACCTCTTTTTCCTTCATTCTATGAACCTGAAATGTGATCTGTCATCTGAGTGAGTTGCCATCAATGACAACACTTATGTCACAGCGCCAAACCTGTGTCATAATGTCAACAAATTTCAAGAGTTCCGGGACAGTGACATAGCACCACCAACCAGCGCAAAGCAAGAAGCGTGTATTTCTGGGCAGCCAGGAAACACGCAGAGGGAGATTGAGGGAAGCAAAGATTTGATTGCTTGTCTGGGAGTTGGGGATATGAGGTAGCAGCATTAGACTAGCGTTCTTGTTGGGTTTTACAGCCAGCTGAGCCAACATTCCAACAATTCAAAAGGTTGGGCTGGGGGACAACACAGAGGCGACACAACAAATTTTTGTGGTACTTGGGAGCAACTGAGTTGGGCCAAGAGATCATATGGGGAGTCAGGGATTGGATAGCACGAGTGAACTCAGCATTTTGGAGAAGTTTTCAGGTGGATTTACAGGCAGTTTCCAGCAAGTCGAAATTGGCAGCTAGAGCTGAGGTGAGGCTCCAAGGGGGTCGAAAATCAGAAGTCTAAACCAACCAAAATCCTTTCTGGGTTTTTTGGGTTTTTGACAAGGATCCCAAATATAAAGTTTCAAAATTTTCTAAGCACCGGAGGTGGGGTTTTAAGTCATATCTTGCAGCATACAATGTATAATTGTTGGGGACTGAATAGTGCCTTTGGGGGTCGATTTTGGGAACTCCAAATCAGGCCAAACCATTTCTAGGTTTTGTGGGTTTTGGCCAAAGAGTCCGGGGTTAAAATCATATAAATTTCTGGGTGTTTCAGTGCACCTTCCAGCGATTCGAACTTCAGCAAAGCAATAGTTTCTAGGCAACGCAATCCAAATTGGTGCAGTAGCTGGGTAGCCTTCAGCTTATAGCCATTTTCCTACCTGGGTTTGGTCCTGCTTGTCCTTTTAGACAAGCCCAGGTGCACCATTCCATCATCTATTGTATTTAACTTGCATAAATATAATAAAATGGCTCAAAAGTTCTCCATTTGCAGCTTTTATTATTGATTTGGGATAGCATCGAATGTGCTCTAGCCATGAAAATTGTGTAAAGGCTAAAGCACATGAGATCTCCAAGACCCACAAATGATTTGGGCGGATTCCAACGGGTTTGGGAGATATTAAAATAATTAATATTTTTAATGGAGTTCCTAAGTCTAAACTTAGGAAAAATAAAATATTAATGGTTATTAATATAAAACTGGGTTAGAATGTTCCAAAAGTCATGGATCAAGCCAAATCTAAACTTAGCTGTTGATTAGAGATTTAATCTCGGTCGTTGAAGGACCAACGAGAAAAGTATAAGAAGAGGCTTGAGGGTCAGTTCGAGAACACACCAGAGTTATCAGTCATTCTATTCTCTAGAGCGGGGTTTGCTAAGAAAGATAGAATCAATGATCGGCAACGAGGGGCAGTGAATACGTAACAGAGAGGCAGAGTTGGTACCACAGAGAGCGCAGAGCCCGGAGAGGTTGACGCAGAGGCAGCTAGGTGCTACGCAGAGGCAGTCAGGAGCTGCGCAGAGCCAGGAGAGGCCAGCATGTGAAACGCAGAAGGCCTAGGGGCTGATGCAGAGGCTCCAGAGGCCAAGAGGCAGCGCTAGAAGGATTTCGTGGGACAGACTGGGCGCTGGTGATCCGGATAGGGTGACGCAGTCCCTATCAAAGTGACGCAGAGCAATGGAAGCTGCAATTGTTGCTATGGGATTGTTCATCTGGTGATTATTCAACCAGAATATCTGTCTCCGAGGAGAGGTACTACTGTCGAGGGCATTCTCTATTGGGTGAGCCATTTCTGGCACCCTGGTTGTATTCTTAAAACTACATAATAATAAAACCCTCTGAATAGCTGCACCGGTTTTCCCGCATTGGGTTTTTCCGGAGACATTGGTCCAAAAATAACGGTGTCACTTGTGTGTTTGTTTTCTTTCAGTTGATGATATGTAGATGTTGATACTGTACTTGTGTTTATTTTCAGTATTTACATGGTAAATAACTTGTTAAGTAATTAAACAAGTAGGAAGAAATAAACCAGATAGTACAGAAAGAATTTCTAATGAGTTAAACTTAGAAATCCCAACATGGTATCAAAGTGTGGTTGCAGATCATAGGAAAACTGAAGGCATCAGCCGAGCAGAGCAGTAGCAACAGAATCAGCTACCCCGGGTGACAAAGTTGATTTGTGCAGAAGGCAATAGAGGAAGGAGTGACGCAGAGACTATGTCATCATTCTGGGCCAGAGAGAGGCAACGCAAAGGCTAAGGGAGGCAGAATCAGGCTCACGCAAAGGCCATGAGGGCTGACGCAGTTGACTAGGGGAGCTGATTTGCCGGTGTCAGGATTGCGTAGAGCGAAGTGGCTCAATCCTTCAGTTGTTGAGGTATAGGAGGTTGCGGGCAATTTGCGGAGCGAAGCTGGGGGGTATTGTGGTCAGAACAGTACCTAACAGGGAAAGACCAAGGAGGAGGGATTTCCAAAAGGGAAATCGAGACTTAGAGGGAGTCGAACAGAGAACTTCCAGATGGGAAGTTGAGAGACTCAGCGGGAGTCAAACAGAGGACTTCAAGGAGGGAAGTAGAGAGACTAGGAGGAGTCGAAAGAAGTGGAGCATAATGGTCGTGAATGGACTAAGAGATTAGGATAGGTTGGACGAAGGATCCTGTCCATTCTAGACAGATATCGCATCAAGGACTTCGCTTTGAAAACAATAGCGATCCTAGTTGACCCAGTTGAAAATGAGAAGTACGAGGAGGCAATGCCCAAGGCGAAATGCATCATCCTTGATGGGGTCAAGGATCATGTGGTGCCGCATATTGACGAGAAGGACACGGCAAATGAGATGTGGGATGCCTTGAAGAAATTGTACCAGCATAATTCCGTGCAAAGGAAGATGTTACTTGAAAATCAGTTGCAGTCATACCAGATGCAGAAGGGAGAGCAAATAGATGTCTTCCTCGGGCGATTGAAGGAGATCTGCGACCAGCTAACTTCCATAGGGGTCACGCCAGATCAGGAATTGATGGTGAGGACCGCATTGAACGCAATATCAAAGGATCCAGAGCATACTGGGCAGATCGAGCCTTCCGGATTGGGAGGAACTGTGGGCGGCTCTTCGTCAAGAAGAGATCAAACAGGTGACCAAGGCAGGGAATAGCAACAAAGGGGTCAGAATCAAGAAGGAGGAAGAAGAGGATGCAGCTCTAGCATCTGCAGGAAAGCAGGAGAAGAGAAAGAAGAAAGACCTCTCCAAGGTCAAAAGCTTCCATTGTGGGGAACTGGGTCATTTTGCAAACCAGTGTCCTAGGAAGAAAAGCAAGGGAGAGGCTTCGGACTCGAAGGCAACACCTGCAAAGGCGGAGAAAGAAGTCGAGGAGGAGGACGATTGTGCCATGAGTGCTCATGTGCCACTTGAGAAGTGGGGAGACATCAAGTTGTAGTCAGGAGGACTACAAGCGATGAGGGGCAGCATTCTTGAGGTACCCAACCTCTTGGATTATACCTTGCTACGGGAGCCCCGAAGAAGAGTAGCAGGACTAGCGAATGTCGATAAAGACGGATACGAATGGAGCGGCAGAGAGTGCTACAGTGCAAGAGTCTCGAGACAACGCGAGGCTAGCAAGCTACAACAATGCGAGAGACACGGAAGTGTTGCACCAGTGCAGGATGGCACAGAGAGGTGTGCAACGGTGCGAGATGCATGGAGTTGTTGCAGTAGCGCAAAGGTCAATAGAGGGAGCACTTGTTAGCGGTAGAGGGAGCTTCAGCATCTGGAGTGTCTCTAGCCTGACAGGGGTGTCAGAGTTGGGTGGATCAGTTACTTACTTCTCAGTAACTGAGTTGCAGTGCAGCCGTTAGCAGTGGCAGTGTTATGGGCAGCACGATGCAGCATGATGAGAGGGGATGCAATGCTGGGAGGTTGGACCAACAGCAGCACAGATGTAGAGGGAGTCGTTGTACAGATGCAGCAGTGGCAGTGGCAGGGCCATGGGCAGCACTACAGAATGCAGCAGTTCAGAAGATGTTGGGCGGGGAGGCCTAGCATCAGCACAGGGACCGATGCTGGATAATCAAGGTGAAGCTCAGTGTGGAGTATTACTAGAGCACAGTCCTCACTAACAGGGAGTGTTGATTTGGGGTAGCATCGAATGTGCTCTAGCCATGAAAATTGTGGAGAGGCTAAAGCACATGAGATCTCCAAGACCCAGAAATGGTTTGGGCAGATTCTAAACGGTTTGGGAGATATTAAAATAATTAATATTTTTAATGGAGTTCCTAAGTCTAAACTTAAGAAAAATAAAATATTAATGGGTATTAATATAAAACTAGATTAGAATGTTCCAAAAGTCATGGATCAAGCCAAATCTAATCTTAGCCATTGATTAGAGATTTAATCTCGGTCGTTGAAGGACCAACGAGAAAAGTATAAGAAGAAGCTTGAGGGTCAGTTGAAGAACACATTAGAGTGATCGGTCATTCTATTCTCTAGAGCGGGGTTTGCTAAGAGATAGAATTAGTGATTAGCAACGAGGGCAGTGAATACATAGCAGAGAGGCAGAGCTGGTACCAAAGAGAGTGCAGAGCCCAGAGAGGTTGATGCAGAGGCAGCCAGGAGTTGCGCAAAGCCAGGAGAGGCCAACATGTGAGACACAGAGGGTCTAGGGGCTGACGTAGAGGCTCCAAAAGCTGACGCAGAGGCTAGCAGAGCTGACGCAAGGCCAAGAGGCAACACTAGAAGGATTTCGTGGGACAAACTAAGTGTTGGTGAGCCGGATAGGGTGACGCAGTCCCTATCAGAGTGATGCAGAGCAGTGGGAGCTGCAATTGTTGCTGTGGGATCATTCATTCAGTGATTATTCAGCCAGAATATCTGTCTCCGAGGAGAGGTACTACTGTCGAGGGCATTCTCTATTGGGTGAGCCATTTCTGGGACCTTGGCTGTATTCTGAAAACTGCATAATAATAAAACCCTCTGAATAGCTGCACCAGTTTTCTCGCATTGGGTTTTTCAGGGACGTTGGCCCAAAAATAACGATGTCACTTGTGTGCTTGTTTTCTTTCAGTTGATGATCTGTAGATGTTGACACTGTACTTGTGTTTATTTTTAGTATTTACATGGTAAATAACTTGTTAAGTAATTAAACAAGTAGGAAGAAATAAAAACTTGTTAAGTAATTAAACAAGTAGGAAGAAATAAACCAAATAGTACAGGAAGAATTTCTAACAAGTTAAACTTAGAAATTCCAACATTTATATGGGTGTTTGCTGAATATTTCGTTTTTGTAAGTTGTTGCATGTATTATTCGCTTCTTATCACTTGTATTCCTATTAAGGATCATTACAATGGTATCAGAGCATGATTTTGGCCTAGCTGTGGGAAATTAGCCAGAAGATCATGGAAGCTTTGGGTATGAGTGCACAGTGACAGCCTACAAGTGAAACTGGAGACAAACCCATGGCTCAAGGGAAATCCAGTATGCAGAAATTCTGGGGTAGAATTCATTGGGACGATGTGAGGTTGGCCCAGTGGAGGAGGGTGACAAACCAAACCCATCCTCACCCTTACAACAAAGACGTTAGAGGTGAGCAGGTCGTCGGGGTGCAACCATCTACATTGTGTGGGGAAATTCGACCAGATCAGGGCACTAGATCTCCTGAAAAGGAGCAAACAGGACAAAGACGGTTAGAGGATGAGGCCAAGGGGCGCTTTTGCTAGTGGAGACCTGAATTTAGATATCAAGAGCCTGAGGAGGAGGCCGAGAATGATGCTGAGCCCACAGGATGGTGAGGAGCACATCGATATACCTGGTGTGGCGTAGGAGTTACCTTTATTAGAGACCTCTTTGATAGCCCCAGTTGACACCCTGGTGGAGAGGATAGAGCGTACTCACATAGAACCATTTGTTGAGGGGCTGCCATCCCTAGACGAGATGCCAATAGTTGTTGAAGTATCTAGAGCCGTGACTGAGTTTCCAAGTGATAGATGCCTACAACAGTTCCATCAATTTCAGGTCGACCTTCTAGCATTAAAAAGGAAGGTCGCGTTAGTGCGATAGGCGATTCTGCAACAGAACGAGGAGCTAAAGGGCATGAGAGCAGTTTGTGCCAAGTCCACGACCAAATTGACTCACGTTGGGGAGCAGTTGGATTCCCTACTGGTGCAGCTAGAGTGCACGTTGGAGCGTGAGAGCAACCCTCTTCAGACATACATAAACGAGGTTGGCAACACTGTTAGGTTACCATGGCCCATTGGACAAAGGGAGACAGAGCTACCTAGTCAGATTGTATGTATTGACCAGGATAGCGAGATGAGACGACTTGAGTTGCACAGGGTGAAACACCTCATGGTGGGGTTGTTCTATGTGCTGGAGTTCGTGCATTCGACCCCTACCTTAGGGTTGGGTGGCGAGAGATTCTAAGTTGGTACCCGATGGAGTGGACTATGGAGATGGTAGTGGACCCAGGTGAAGCTCAGCAGGAGTTTCCAGGCACTGGGGATGCTGGAAGCCCCGAATAGCATTGGGATCAAGGAGGGACTACCTATCATTTCCCGTGTATGTCGGTTGACTACAACCAGGATGGTGCAGTTGAGCATGCACTTTCGCTAGGGCAATCTCGGTCAGCACCAGTGATCGACCAGTTTATGGACAGACTCTTTTGGTTTCCTTGGTATGGCATTTGTACACGGGATCACTGGGTGATCAGCATACTCTGGCAGGAGTTTGCCGGAGGAGGTGGCATTGGCAAGCCACCAGACGGTGCCTTGCATGGAGCTGAAGGCTATTCACTTTTGTGCGGGCCACAGAGGACGCAGAGGAGCAGAGCAGTGGTGGCATCACTGCTAACACATAGGGAGAGTCACTTCTCAAATCCCTCAGGGGGGATTTGGAGGGAAGATCCATTCATCGGCGAGGATAATGATGCGATGGTGGAGGTGATGATACTGATCAGGTGTGGCCTGACATGTACAGACATAGCTCTAGGCCATCATATCAGGGATATGTGGGAGCATATAGCGTTGAGAAGTGGTCTACAGGTGGGCATGGAGATGCATGGTGGTGTGTTGTAGTGTGTTGCATTGCGTTGTGGAGTGGGAGTGCCTCACATCGTAGTGAGTACATGTGGGGAGTGACAGGTGCAGTGACACAAGTAGGAAGCAGGACAGTACCAGATGGCATAGCTGCAGTCAAGGGTATCCTGCAGTGTACAGGGGTAGACCGCAGTGTACAGTGGCATGTCCATGAGTACTGGGATGATCAGCGGTATGCAGAGGCTTATGGTGTTGCACAACGAGGTCTTGGAGTGTTGCCTCCAGGGACACCCATGGATGGAGATACCAGGCATATCTTTGGGTGTAGTTAACCCAGGATCGATGGGGACACAGATGAGCGATACTTGATGGTATCTGCGGGGACTCACACTCCTGACCCTCTTCTACGTCACTTACAGGAACGAGCGATCTAGTTGTTGTCCTTTGACACTCTGGACACGAGCAGCAGGGGACGGGGAGCTCACCCAAGATATTTGGATGACACTTGGTGCGATAGAGGGGAGACTTCTCAGCGGGGGCATCGAGTCGCTACACGAGTTGACAGCCACAGGTCGAGGGATGAGGTGATCACTGACAAGGATGGCATATCATTCATCACTGATTCTATGCCTAGGGAGCTGGTCACGGGGGAGACATGTTTCACTCTTTCCACAGGGCATGTCTAGACCATGGATGAGTAGAGGATACCGTGTGCAGCTGAGATAGTTGTCCAGTATGTATCCGGGTTCTTGACATTGTATCAACACATTCTCTAGGGGGTGGGTAGCCGAACCAGTGGCGATGGTTGGCAAGAGCAGGATGGATCCACATACACTGAGTCGATTGCGCATATCAGATACCCATCTATTGGTTGCATTCAGGGGGTAGCTATTTGGCACACGTGGTTTCCAATGGTCATCTGTACTACACAGTGGCAGACACTGGACAGTTTAACATGCCTCAAATTAGTTCATGATGTATGGAGCCTATATATGGGTGGCATGCAGGGACTAGAGATGAGGGCCAAAGGGATTCCATCGGTTGTCAGGGCTATGCCGCAGCAGGTCTGCCTATGGGATGCAGGGATTCAGTTGATCGATAGATCACTCGTGATGAGCGGAGTCGTGGCAGAGAGTGATATAGTTTGCTCTTGGGATGACACATGGGGGTTCACAGATGGTTTCATCATATGGGGAGGCCGACATTCTCTATTGTTGAACAGGTTCAGAGCTAGATTTGGATGGGTAGGCCTTGCTGCCATGGAGATGCCCAGGCAGGATGTGTCTCGCCTCTTTCAGTATTCCACCATCGAGTTCCGGGAGAAGGATATTGTCTGCGCATGATGGGGAGTATGAAATAGTCAAAGTAGCGCAGCATCAGCATGGTGGCACCACTCTAGGACTAGCAGGGAACTGGGGCGTCACAACTCTTCACAACTCAATACCCTTTAGGGATGCGCCGGCTACTGCAGGGGGAGATCATACAGATCTTCCATTAGGCTTTAGGGATCACTAATGGAGCAAGGGACTTCTGATACTTCCACCAGACAGGATAGTGAGTGGAGCGAGGGGAGCTTCATGTTGGACAGGATGGCCTGGGATCGTGGTATTGAAGGTTTCTTTCATATTAGGACAGTGTTGAGGTCAGGGACAATTCAGTGGCACATCTGGAACCCTGGCACATGTTACAGAGACAGTGGGGAGCAACAATTAGAGAGGATGCTCGTTCAGGCATTGCTTGAGGACAAGTGATTTTTGGAGATTTGGAAGAACTTGCTGGATGAGGATGCCACCTGGGAGGGTGAGCACATATTGGAGCACCCAGCTTTGAGGTTGCTTGAGGGCAAGCAACATTTGGGAGGGGAGGACTGTCATGTCCCTTCTCAAACAAATTTGTAACAGGGCGCTGCTACACTTAGGGACTTAGGGACTTAGGAGGCAATTCGACTTAATTTGGTTGCTAGAGGAATGTGGGGGCCATCCACATGGGAATTTGAATTGGCCCATTCAAATAGCTTGGAGGGAAAGTCGAATAGGTGGATGGAGGGGCCCACATGAGGCAATGGAGGCCCAAGGAGTTATAAGAAGGGAGCAGCTCTCATTTTGAGATTCATTCATACATCTTGCAAACAAAATCACTTGACTGTTCACTATGTTGTTTAGCTGAGTCAACTGGCTGTTTAGCCACGAATCTCCCAAGCGGGAGGTTCAACCTCTACTTCGGGGGACCATCCGTGCCCGCCCTAGAGAGACAATTCTACAAGGATTTCAGGAGTTTTGGGGTAGTGACGTAGCACCACCAACCAGTGCAGAGCAAGGAGTGCGTATTTTTGGGCAGCCAGGGAACACGCAGAGGGAGATTGAGGCAAGCAGAGATATGATTGCTTGTCCGGGAGTTGGGGAGATGAGGTAGCAACATTAGACCAGCGTTCTTGCTAGGTTTTACAGCCAGCTGAGCCAGCATTCCAACAATTCAAATTGTTGGGCTGGAGGACAACGCAGAGGCCACACAGCATATTTTCGTGGTACTTGAGAGCAGCTGAGTTGGGCCAAGAGATCATCCGGGGAGTCAAGGATTGGATAGCACGAGTGAACTCAGCATTTTGGAGAAGTTTTCAGGTGGATTTATAGGCAATTTCCAGCAAGTCGAAATTGGCAGCTAGAGCTGAGGTGAGGCTCCAAGGGGGTCGAAAACCAAAAGTCTAAACCAGCCAAAATCATTTATGGGTTTTTGACAAGGATCCCAAATATGAAATTTCATAATTTTCTAAGCACCAGAGGTGGGGTTTTAAGTTGTATCTTGCAGCAGACTGTATAATTACTTGGGATTGAATAGTGCCTTTGGGGGTCAATTTTGGGAACTCCAAATCGGGCCAAACCATTTCTGGGTTTTGTGGGTTTTGGCCAAGGATTCCGGGGTTAAAAACATATAAACTTATAGGCAGTTTCAGTGCACCTTCTAGCCATTCGAACTTCAACAAAGCAATAGTTTCTCGACAACGCAGTGCAGATTGGTGCAGCAACTGGGCAGCCTTTAGCTCAGCCATTTTCCTACTTGGGTTTGGTCTTGCTTGTCCTTTTAGACAAACCCAGGTGCACCATTCCATCATCTATTGTATTTGACTTGCATAAATATAATAAAATGGCTCAGAAGTTCTCCATTTACAGCTTTTATATGGGTGTTTGCTTAATATTTCGCTTTTGTAATTTGTTGCATGTATTATTTGCTTGTTATCACTTGTATTCCTATTAAGGATCATTACATACTTCAATGTTCCTTATCATCCCAATGACAATTTCCAATTATTTCCAGTAGCAATCACATTAACTTAATCACATTGATAGTAAATGCATATAGAACATAAAAACATGTGTAGAAGACCAGCCAAGACAAGAGGACACAAGATTTGGTGGATGCCAAGGAAAAACCCCAATGTGGGGAAAACCCTTTGATCAAATCTTCTTATTATTATACAATAGTTCAGCAGAGAGAGAGTACATAGATCAAATTCACTTGCCTAATACACAGTCAAAACAGCCCTGTCAAAATCAACAGTCAATAGCAATCAACTTCAGCCCTAACCAGAAAGTCAACGCTAGTCAAATCAACAACAAAACTTCCTCCAAGCAACTCGGTCAACAGTAGTCCAATTCGGCCTTCAAGAAGGGTCAAAGTCAACCCAAAACAATGCACAAAAACTCAGTTAACCCTGGTCAAACTTCAATTAGCCCTGTGGTCAAACAGCCCTGTGATCAACATAGTTCAAACAACCTTAATTGCCTTGTTTTCTGTGCCAGAGATTGCGACCTCAAGAGATCGGAATTTTGCCTAGAAAAACGCAGTCAAAGACAGTGAAACAACCCCTGGTCAATGCTGGTTTGCACTCTGAAATTTCGGCCTGCAATTTCACTTCTGAAATTTCGTCCTTCTATGCCACAAGTGGGAGAGAGAGAGAGGTTTCCCAAGCTGTACGAACCAATCAAGAGGAAAGAGAGAAATATGATGTGTGTGAGTGATGTCCAAATGAGGAGACAGGTCACTCCTATTTATACAATTCGTTAAGGGTGAGGAGACACATCCATTTGTAATGTTCCTAAGTAAGAATATAAATGATATTCTAAACAAATAAACAGTGCGGCAGCATAAAATTAAAAACAGACATTATACACCCATTAAACACTGTAAATTTGGAACTCCTTAGCCATATATTATAAACTCTAAAAGCATAGGTACAATATAAATGAAGTGGTGCTCCTGGGCTTGTCTCAAGGACAAGTTGGACCAAACCCAGATGATGGAATAGCTGAGGTGATCGTTGCTCAGTTGCTGCACCACTCTATACTGCAATGTCCCAGTAAAATTGTTGTTTTGCTGACTTCTACCTGTGGGAATGTACACAAAAACTGCCCAGAAAATTATGTCCTTTCAACCTTAGACTCCTTGGACCAAACCCAGAAGAGAATTTCTCTGGTTTTGACTTTGGATTTTCGGCCTCCTTGGAGCCCCTCTCCAGCTGCTACTGCCAAATTCGATTTGCAGGAAACAACCTGCAAATCCACCTGGAAACACCCCTCAAATGTTGGGTTCACCTATGATAACTGATTCCTTGCTCCCCGAATGATCCTTGGCCCGGATGGCTGCTCTCCTAAGCCCCACGAATTTGTTGCCAGAGGCCTCTGCACAGTCCCTCTGCCCAGAAATGCATACTGTTGTAATCACTGACTGGCTGGCTGCAAAACTCAGAGAAAATGTCCTCAGCCCACTACCTTTCCTGCTCCCGGAACTCCCAGCAAGCTAGGGACCTCCTGGCTAGCTCAATCCTCTTCTACGTGTTTCTGGTTGCCCAGGAAGTATGCAGTCTCTTCCTCTGCGTGGTTGGATAAAATGTATGTCGATGTTGGAACTCCTACAAACTCTATGGAACAGCCTCCCTAGGGCAGACATGGATAGTCCCCCGAAGTAGAGGTTGAATCTTCCCTGCGGAAGACTCATGGCTAAACAGCTGGTAGACTCACTAAGCAGCAGAGCATACAAAGGTAAGTTTGTTTGTCAAATGATCAGAATGTTGGAAAATGAGAGCTTCTTCCTTTTTTATCACTTTGGGTCCCCTTAGCCTCTTGTGGGCCCCTCCTTCCACTAATTTGATTCCCTCCAGCATTCCTTGGCCAAGTTCGAATTATTCATGTGGGTGGCCCCCACATTCCACTAGCTGCCAAAAATAAAGTCGAATTTCCTATAGTTCCTAAGTTCTGCGTGTGGGGTCCTCCTCCTAAGCCAAAAATGATGCTAGAATTGTGTAGCTGCACCCCGTGACTAACACATTTAAGAAGGGACATGACAGTCCTCCCCTCCCAAATGTTGCTTGCCCTCAAACAACCTCAAAGCGAGGTGCTCAATATGTGCTCACCCTCCCAGGTGGCATCCTCATCCGGCAAGTTCTTCCAGCATACCAAGAACTCCCTAACGGTTCTGCTCCTTAGTCTCCTCTCCCTGCTCTCCAGAATGGCCTCTGGTTCCAACACCAAATGGCCCTCATCATCCAATGGGGGTAGATCAGCTATTGCGGTCACCTGTTGTCCCAGCACCTTCTTCAGGCATGAGACATGAAATACGTTATGGATTCTACTCCCCAAAGGCAGCTCTAGCTCATAAGCCACCCCCCAACCCACCTAGTCACCTGGTAAGGCCCATAGAAGTGTGGTTATAGCTTCTCGGCCCCCTTTTGTTTCAGTGTAGACTGTTTGTAAGGCTGCAATTAGAGGTATACTAGGTCTCCCTCCTCAAAGTGCCTCTCTATCCTGTATCGATCTGCATACAGTTTTTGTTGATTCTGGGTTGTCGCTAGATTATCCTTGAGAGCTTTGAGGATATCTTGGCTCTCTTGAACCCAGTCTTTGGTTCTTAGGGCCCGGCTGTCTCCGAAAATAACATCAGCAAAAGTTAGTGCATCATAACCATAGAGGGCATGGAAAGGAGTCATACCAATAGACATGTGGTGCATGGTGTTGTAGCAGAACTCGCCCAAGTGCAACCACCGAATCCACATCCTCTACTGACCTATCACATAATTCCTCAATTAACCCTCCAACCACTAGTTGACCCTCTTTGTCTAGTCGTCCATCCGAGGGTGATAGTTGGTGCTAGGAGTGAGCTCCGTCCCAACCAACCTGAAGAGCTCCTGCCAAAAGCCACCCATAAATCTATTCTCTGTCGCTCACAATGTTCTTGGGGAGCCCATGTAGCCTAAAAACCTCCCAGAAGAACAACTCGACAAACTGTGCAGTCGTGTGTCTAGTGGGGATGGCAAAGAAGTGGGCAAATTTGGTCAACTTGTCGACCAATACATATATACAATCCTTCCCCTGTACCATGGAGAGCCCAGTGATGAAATCCATCAAAATACTTTCCCATTTCCCTTCCGGAATGGGAAGTGATTGTAGTAGCCCTACAGGGTGAATCAGCTCCCCCTTGTTCCGCTGGCAGGCCTCACACTCCCTTACGTGTTGCAACACGTCCTCCTTGAGGCCTTTCCACGTGAACCTCTCCCAAACAGCCATGTAAGCCTTCCGAAACCCCTAGTGTCCGAACAGTGGTGAATCGTGAACTGCCTGGAGTACCCTCTCCCTCAATTGCGAGTTGGGCACCAAGTAAATGCGCCCCTTGTAATAGATGGCCTCATCCATCACACAGTAATGCTCATCTGCATGTGTCACCTCCAGCACCTCATAGGCCTTCCTGTCCTTGGAGTACTCTACCAATAGCTGAGCCTTCCAATCCTGGCAAATGCTCATGAGAGATAACCCGGCTAGTCTCCTGGATAGAGCATCGGCCACCACATTGTGCTTGCCCTGCACATACTCAATGTCAAAATCATAGGCCTGCACCTTGCTGACCCATCTTTGTTGCCTATCATTGAGGCCCTGCTGCCCCATGAAATGTCGAAGACTGTTGTGATCAATCTTCACTCGGAATCGGTTGCCCACCAAGTACTAGCGGAACTTGGCCAAGGCATGCATAATGGCCAGCATCTCCTTGTCATATATGGAATATGAAAGCTCATGTGGTAGGAGCTTCCGACTCTCGAAAGCTATGGGGTGCCCCTCCTGTGACAATACGGCTCCAACTCCTACCCCTGATACATCACACTCCACCGTGAATGGCTGGGAAAAATCCGGGAGCGCCAAAACAAGGCAACTGCTCATCACCTCCTTGAGATGAGCGAAGGCGACCTATGCTCCCTAAGTCCATGCGAAGGCCCCTTTCTTGGTCAAGTCAGTCAACAGTGCTGCCAGCTGTGAGAACCCTTTGACAAACTTCATGTAGTAAGTGCAAATGCCCAAGAAGCCTCTCAGTGAAGTCATGTCTCGGGATACTGGCCAGTCCCGGATGGCCCAAATCTTCTCCTCATGAACCTTCACCCCGTTTGCTCCAATGATATGCCCGAGATAAAGCATCTCCGTCAATCCAAACTCGCACTTGGAGAGCTTGGCATAAAACTGTTGCTCCTCCAGAATGCGCAGTACCTCCTCCAAGTGTTGGAGGTGCTCCTCCCATGTCCTGCTATAGATCAAGATGTCATCAAAAAATACTAGCACGAACCTCCTCAGCTGCCCCCGAAAGATATGGTTCATGCAAGACTGAAATGTGGCGGGAGCGTTGGTCAGCCCAAATGGCATGACCAGAAACTCAAAGTGCCCATAGTGGCACCGGAATGTTGTCTTTGGGATGTCCTGATCCCGAACTCTGATCTGGTGGTACCCCGAACGCAGATCAATCTTAGAGAAGTACTTGGCTCCTCTAAGCTCATCCATCAGCTCATCAATGCGAGGAATGGGGTACTGGTTCTTGAGGGTCTTCCTGTTAAGGGCTCTGTAGTTGATACACATCCTGAGGGTCCCATCCTTCTTCTTCACCAGCACTACAGAAGAAGCGAAAGGACTGGAACTAGGCCTGATGTGGCCCAACGCAAGCAGCTCCTGAATAGCCTTCTCTATCTTGTCCTTATAGGTTTTGGGGTGCTTGTAAGAAGTAGTGATGATTGCCTATATGCCCAGCTCCAGCTCAATGGTTTGCTCAAACCCTCTATCTGGCGGCTACCCTAGTGGAATGTCTCCGAACACTACTGCGTACCTGTCCAGTAGCGCCTGTATGTCTACTGTTGGTGATTGTGCCTGTCCCCCAACCTCTGAGATCCTCAACTCAACTTCCCATGCAATGTCCCCATGCCGAAGATTTGCTTCCATCCTGTGGGCCGACACTGTCTGAGGCAGATAAGACTACATGCCTCTCAAGACCACTAGTTTTCCATCTGATCCCATGAACTCCATCTCAAGTTTCCTCCAATCTATCGTGACTCACCCAAGGGAATACAGCCACTGGACACCCATCACCACATTGGTGTCTGGCACATCGCCCACAAAGAAGTGGTCCGTCATCGAGTAGTTTCCCATAATCACTGTCAAGGAGGGCACGTATCTGGTACACTAGATGGTACGGTCACCTGGTACTAGGACGGAGAACCCCTCAAACTCTATTGTGGTGAGGCCCCTCCTCTAGACCAGTTGTGCATCTATGAAGTTGTGGGTAGCCCCACTGTCCACCAGTACCGACACCCTCTGTCCCTATACTGTACCTCTGATCCTGAGTGTCAAAAACTTAGGAATCCTGCATAAAGAAGCAAGGACTCCTCCAGATGAGGCAAGAGATGCCCCTCCCTGTGGAGGTGGTGGTGGTGGCCCTCTGTCCCCTGGACTCTCTCCATCTGTCCCACCACAATCCTGCTCCACCTCGTCCTCTTGGTCACTGTCAAAAAAGACCTCAATGTAATGTGCTCTACTCGTTGTGCACCTATGACCAGGTGCTCAGGGCTCTCTGCATGTGAAGCACAGCTTCCTCCTCCGGAGGTCCTTCCGTGTCTCCTCATCTAGCTGCCCCCTCCCCTGTGTGGTCCTCAATGGTGGGTGTCTAGTCTCATGCCCTTTCTGTGGAAAAGGGATCCGTGCAGGAAATGAAGCTCTGGTCTTGGGGATGGCCCCCTGTAAATCTCTAGCACAAACCACCGCTTCCCGCAGCATAGCGGGTCTGTGTGACTTCACCAGTCCACGCAAAGGCTCAAGCAAGCCCTCAATGAAGGTGTATACCCTCCTTGCCTCGGACAGATCCGGGACCATCACTAACACACGCAAGAAATCTGAGAAGTACTGCTCTGGGTTGCCTGTTTGGCGCAATTGTGTCAGCGCCCTGAAAGATGCCTCTAGATCCCTCTAATCAAATCGCTCCACCACCCTCCGAGTGAAGTCCTCATAAGAAACTATCTGGGCATGCCCCAAAGTGGTCAGGCCGTGAAACCACCAATCATGGGCTTCCCCCTCCAAGTGCAGCGTTGCCATCTTAATGGCTTCCTACTCAGTCATCCGATTGAGTTGAAAGTATGTTTCCATCTTTTCAACTCAAGCCTGGCTGTGCACTTGGCAGTGCCATCAAATGTAGGGAAATACACCCTCCCTATAGTTCTCTGCAGCTCAGTTTTGGGTCCCTTGTCCTCTGTAGCCCTTGTTCCTCTCACACTGCTTGAGCTTGCAGTAATCTCTAAAGGAGAGGGCTTCTTTGAAATCTTCATCCATCGTCTGCCACTCTCTAAAGTAGTCCCCCATCTCAGGAGTGTCTTCCTCCCTTGCTGGTTCGATTTGTGCTATTGGCACGAAAGAAGGAAGTGTAGCCCTAGTGGGCACACTCACTAAAGGGCGTTGTGATGCCGGTGAGGGGTGATCGAAAGGCTGAGAAGCCTCGGAAGTTTCTCCACACAAAAACCCTCTAGGTGTAGCCCTGTCTCTGTTCTGTGATTTGATCTCCTCCAGCATGTCTTTCTACCCCTTGGCCAAGTCCCTCAAAGCCCTCAAGAGGCTATCGAAAGCCATCTCCTCCCTTCTCTTGGGCTCTGCCATTTCCTCCTCTTCGGCCATTGTTTTCCCTTTTTCTTTCATGTCTGGTGTAATTTCTAGCTCCCTTTCTCTGCTCCTGTACCTCTGCCTTCGGTAAGTGATGTCCTCCCTGTCTTCTCCTCTCATAGGAAACCAACCCCACAACTGAGCTAAGAACTAGGCTCTGATACCACTGTAATGTTCTTAAGTAGGAATATAAGTGATATTCCAAACAAATAAACAGTGCATCAGCATAAAACTAAAAGCATGCATTATACACCCATTAAACATTGTAAATCTAGAACTGTTAAGCCATATATTATAAAATCTAAGAGCATAGGTACAATATAAATGAAGTGGTGCACTTGGGCTTGTCTTAAGGACAAGTTGGACCAAACCCAAGTGATGAAATAGCTGAGGTGATGGCTGCTCAGTTGCTGCACCACTTTGTACTGCGTTGTCCCAGTAAAATTGTTGTTCTGTTGACTTCAACCTGCTGGAATGTGCCCAAAAACCGCCCAAAAAATTATGTCCTTTCAGCTTTAGACTCCTTGGACCAAACCCAGAGAAACCCAGAAGGGAATTTCTCTGGTTTTGACTTTGGATTTTCAGCCTCCTTGGAGCCCCTCTCCAACTACTACTTGCCAAATTGATTTGTAGGAAACAGCCTGCTAATCCACCTGGAAACACCCCTCAAGTGCTGGGTTCACCTGTGATAACAGATTCCTTTCTCCCCGAATGATCCTTGGCCCAGATGGCTGCTCTCCTAAGCCCCACGGATTTGCTGCCAGAGGCCTCTGCACAGTCCCTCTGCCAAGAAATGCGTGCTGCTGTAATCACTGACTGGCTCGCTGCAAAACTCAGAGAAATGTCCTCAGCCCACTACCATTCCTGCTCCCGGAACTCCCAGCAAGCTAGGGACCTCCCGACTGGCTCAATCCTCTTATGCGTGTTTCTGGCTGCCCAGAAAGTATGCAGTCTCTTCCTCTGCGTGGTTGGATGAAATGTATGTCGATGCTGGAACTCCTGCAAACTTTGTGGAACAGCCTCCCTAGGGCGGGCACGGATAGTCCCCTGAAGTAGAGGTTGAATCTTCCCTACGAAAGACTCGTGGCTAAACAGCTGGTAGACTCACTAAGCAGCAGAGCATACAAAGGTAAGTTTGTTTGTCAAATGATCAGAATGTTGGAAAATGAGAGCTCCTTCCTCTTTTATCACTTTGGGTCCCCTTAGCCTCTTGTGGGCCACTCCTTCCACTAATTCGGTTCCCTCCAACTCATTCATTGGCGAAGTTGGAATTATTCATGTGGGTGGCCCCCACATTCCACTAGCTACCAGAAATAAAGTCGAATTGCCTATAGTTCCTAAGTTCTGTGTGTGGGGTCCTCCTCCTAAGCCAAAAATGATGCCAAAATTGTGTAGCTACAACCCGTGACTAATACATTTGAGAAGGGACATGACACTTCTTGAGCCTACATTTGACTGAGGCCGACCTTGACAATTTGTGCATGAGAGAGAATAAATTCAAAATTCTACTTATGCTTGTCCAAATGAGATGATCTTTATATCAAAATTGGACCTCTCGAAAAAAAGAATCCAATGCAATAATCATCTCCATCATATGAGTTGTCCCAAGGTGGAATTTGACCCTAGTTTCTAATTTTAACAGTTTTTTATATGTGCAAGTAATAGGTCTGTGTTACAAAGAGATTGTTGGTGTTCTCATGACCTCCCATTCAAGTAGTTGTGCGCACCTCTCTAAGAGATCATGTCCCAGTTGGAGCCAAATGTTACCCACCACCTGTGGGTAGTATGTATAGGAGGAAAATTTTCTCCTAGATGGCTCTTAGCCAGCAGCCCCTTACAGCCACCAGATAACTCGATGTGCCATTATCTTCGCCACCTGAGCCAGCCATGTGGTCCCTCGCCCACTTGTTATGATTGTATGTTTGAAGATGGGCCTCCCGTGTTGGACGGTGTTGTCATTGATGTCAACCCATGGAGTTGACTAAGTTTGACTTTGACCAAAAACACCAGTGATTGATGTCAAATGGTTAATGAACGTTTCTTAGTAATTATCGGATTACATCAAGATGGCAGCTATATTGTTGGATGGTTGAAAACCCAAGTCCTAGGGTTTGGGTTCCCTAGACTGAGGATGTACCCTGACTTTGTCAAGGTTTTTGGTAGTTCAAATCATTGAGTTTGGGTCGGAGATCTATGTCATTAGATTCTCCTCGAAAAGATGTTTTTGTTGATATGTGGTACGCCCCAAGAGGCCTCTTGTCTTGAGAGATATTCACAATTGAAGCTGGTGACCCCAGTTTATGGGTTAAAACACCAAGG
Organism: Pinus tabuliformis; assembly: GCA_031772625.1. Classification (NCBI taxonomy): domain Eukaryota; kingdom Viridiplantae; phylum Streptophyta; class Pinopsida; order Pinales; family Pinaceae; genus Pinus; species Pinus tabuliformis. The sequence continues at coordinate 876,494,719 of CM062820.1, read as the reverse complement.
GGTAGTGACATGACACCTCCTCACTGTTTATCACCATAATCTCACCACGTATAAGTTACATAACTTCAAGAACCGAAGACAATAAATCAATCATTCACTTCATGCACCAACGTGTCACCTACAAAACACACCAAGAAAGGATTAGTGTACAAAATCCTTAGTATTTAAACAAACAAATAAATAATGATTACTAAATTAAATTAAATTTATTAATAATAAAAAGTGTTTAAAACATCCTAAAAATATGTACCTAATGAAACCCCTAAAAGTCTCCTCCAACGTTCACTATAGAAGCCCCTCTCAACTCTATAAAAAGAGATCTCATATATCTTCCTAAAGCATAAAACTATACATGACATATCTTTATGATATTAGCTCTGAAATCTTGTTGACTTCTTCTGTGATATTCAGCCTACTGTAGCAGACTAGGGCAGCGAATTTTTTGGGTGTACTTCTACGTTTTGGCCTCTCTATTTCTCCTCCAACTCAGCCCCTGAAGGTATGTGTTTTTAAGGTAATCTTGCATGTTTTTGTGGCAGGATTTTTGGTTTGTGGAAGGCCCCCTCTAGGACAGCGAAGTTCTTTTCTCTTATTCAAGGCACATTCTTCTTGTGTTTTGTGTCCAAGTGTCGGAAAATATCCTGCTGCTAGTATTTCCACAGTAGCTGCGTTATGGCACAAGAGAGGGCTTTCCTTGTTTGATGGCTTGTTAGGAGATCTCGACCTCCAACAGCAGGATTACCTCCATAAGTCTCACCACAATTTAGAGATGCATTTGCTGTTAACTGTAATATGGGACAACAAGTTGACACTTTGACTATTGCTTGCTTTAACCTGTAACATTAATCTTAATTTGATGCATTGATTGTGAAGCAATGTTTGACTTTTCAAGTGATAATGATCCTCAAGACCATGATGACAGTACATGCTACAATAAAATATTTGAGTCTGGTTAGTATACAATGATTATAAGTGATAGGACAGCAAGAAACATATTATTATTAGCATCATTTGTTGACCTTGACTTGACACTTACATAACCTATTGACTTGATAGTGTCGTGTAACAGTGAAATGACTTTACATCTATTTTGACAAGCCATTCAACATTGAATTGACTTATGACTGTTGACTGTGAGTAGATTTGATATCTAGACACACATTCACTTGAGTTCATTGACTCCCTTGTAGTTATCAATTGACTTGATGCCTTAATTCGTCATATTAACTCAACTTGACTGAACATTGACACGCTAACTTTGACTCATTAAGAGCAGATTTGATATAACAGTGATCAGATATATATGCTAAGGTAACTTAATTATTGACCTTGTGTTGACTTGATGAGTAATGTATCCTTGGTGTGTGTCAATTAGCTTGGTACATGGAACTCGACTGTTAATCCTAACTCTGTGATAACAGACATGACATTTCTTATGAAAACATAACAGTTTGCCTTGACTTTGAATAGATTTGCCATCTCACAACTACTCTGACTTAGAAATGGTTTGGTTTGTATAATGACACCTTTGTCTTGACCTTGACTTTGTAAGAATACATCTAATAAACATTTGTTTTGATGCCTAAGCATTGGATGACAAAGTTTGATTTGACACCTATATACATGTATGACCGTCTTTCATTGAGTTGACATATTTCACTTGACCATTTGACTTGATTTATGGGAGTTGGTCTTGACCTAGGGCTTCTAGTATAACCTAGGATTTCTAGTATGATCTAGGGTTTCACCTATATGACCTAAGGTTTCTAGGGATTTGTGTACGATGACATATTTGTGATCTTGCAAGGTAGCAAGCAGTGAAGCGAACATCCTCCAATTATACAACCTATTGGAGAAGGATGGATAGCATGGCTTGACAAGTCAAACAATGAGCTTATATATATGCTAGTAGCTCTCTAGGTACAAAGTTTGAGAGCATTGATTGCAGGTCATCGGGATGACCTGAGGCACCTTGGATTGTGCCATTATTTGATAGAAGTACTAGATGGTTGTAGCATCAAGTGCAGCCTGATACGATGATGACAATGGTTGTGCATTGATGACTATTCATTCATGAGAAGTGATATGCAGTGACAGCCAGCAGTTGTGTAATGATTTGTAGTGATAGTGATGTGCAATTGAACAGTGATAGCTTGATGTGTAGCATTGTGCAGTGATCAATTTGTGGGAACAGTGATCAGTGTCTACCAAGATTCGACATTTATTCCACATCTTTCTTACAACTATTTTACATTGATTCAGAGTACAAGGGATCCAGTGTGAAAATTGTGAAATGTGATCTACGGACTCTTTTGAGTGATTGGAGTCGCCTTCTGGTTGTGGCCTCAGAACACTTCAAGGTGGCAGGGTGGTGCTAGGGCAAGTTGTGGCTTGTACAGGGCATTGTGGTGTCAATTCAGTTGTAGATGATAAACTAACAGGGCAGTGAAACATCCTTTCCTACAGCAGCTGGTAAACAGAGTATTGGGGCACTCATCAGGTTGTCGCCTGATCTACAAGGCGTTGGGACGTCCCTCTAGTTGTAGTAGGATATTAGGGTTTGGTAGCGTCCAACAGGTTGTGGCTTGTGAATTAAGGGGTCGACGCATCCCTCAGTTGTAGCTGAAATCTTGATGTAATTAATATTTCTTTTAAAGAGAGAAGACAATTACTAGAGAAGCGTTTAGTGGTTTTTGACCCGGAGAGGGTTTTCCACCTAAAAATCTTTGTGTCTATTGTTTTATCTCCCTGCATTGTAGGTGTTGTCTGTTGTTGATTAATGGCAGAAACCATTTCATGCCAATAAGGTGAGCGAAGAACATTGAATGGTATTCCACATCCATAGAGAAACCGGAATTTTTTTGAATCCACATCATTCCTACACCCTTCGTCAAGGAAATCTGATATGGTTCTACGCCTTAAAGGGATGTTTATTCCTATGCTTCCATATCCACTGCCATGGGAGGATGTTGATGGAGTTCTTTATCTATGTGATTGTGGGCTATCATGTTCAAAGTCACCCTTTGATCCTTACATTTATATTAGGCTTCCTCATCTTCCCTTATGTATTTGGCTCTTTGTTGTGTTGTCACACTTACACAAGTTTTGATTCCTACTTGTTTACCTCCATCCCATGGCATTGTCCCACAGAGGTGCTTTCCGGCACAAGGGTATGAACCTTTTTAAGTGTTTTTGCGATGGGGCATGTAAATTTAGTGGTTCCACCTGCTTTCCCTACTTCGGGCCTAGAAACATATTTCCACAATAGGGCTTGGTTTGTGTTCATTTTTGTGCCCTCATCTCCACTCTTCTCTTCCTCCTCACCAAGGTACTCCTCTCCAGGGTTTTCAAATCCACCACTACCCACTTCTTCATCATCTTCATCGTGATCAACCCTCCTTCTTCTACTCTACAACACCATAATAACAAAAAAAGTAACCAACATCAAGAGAATGCCAAGCCATACAGCCATGATGTTTGAAGCTTTGATTCTTTGAACTTTGGTGGAGTTATAATTTCTTTCCTGCAATAAAATGGAGGAATGGGAATGGGAAAGAGAGGAGAACATTTCCATTTAACAATGAACAGATAAAACACAAATGCTAGATTAGAGTCAAGATCCTACCTCTTTGGCCTTCAATCTCAAGCTCCAATCTCCCTTGCAAGCTATACAAGCTCCCAAGCAATCCTCTCAATCTTCCTCCTCAACTCAAACTCCAATTCCAAAAGCCCTCTCTTGCTCTCTCAATGTGCAAATGGTGAATTATGGGAGGGGAGGAGGGCCTTTTATTTATTTTGGTTGTTCCCCTCTGTTACATCCCTATACTACTAGTGTAGCCCCTTATTGTTATTAGTGCAACCCCCTTATTATATTGTTGTGCCCATGTTGTCCCCATATTGTTATTATTGTGCCCCATAGAAGCCTACTATTGTTATTGTTGTGCCCTTACATTATTATTGTTATGTCGGCTCTGATTATATTGTTACCCCTTAAACTCCTATATACAGAAAGGAGGTCTTGTCATTTGTATCATCCAAGAATTGTTCATTTTTGTAATGTAAAGGAGGTTGCCCCCTCAAAGAGGCTTATTTTGAAGTCGTTGATCTATCTCTTCTTCTATTTTGTGAGCTGGTTGCATAACATTTGGTATCAAAGCTTTGGATTCTAGGGTTTCGCTGCTTCAAATAGGTCATCGTGGCATTTTCACTATAACTTTTTTTCTACAAAGTTTCAGAAGCTAAAATTAAAACCCATTTGAGCTGAAATCTTGTTGAACCTTGTGTCCGAATTTCAGATCTTGTCTCGCTATATTTTCAGAGATATGAGCTGAGGAAGTTAGGGTTTTTGCAGGCTCCAGAATTCCATCTCAAACAGGTCATCGTGGAATTTTCACTATAACTTTTTTTCTACAAAACTTCAGAAGCTGAAATTAAAACCCATTTGAGACGAAATCGTACTTAACCTTATGTACAAATTTCAGATCTTGGTTCACTATATTTTCAGAGATAGGATCCAAGGAAGTTAGGATTTTTGCAGGTTCCCGAATTCCATCTCAAACAGATGACCTTGGTAAAATCGTCATAACTCTCTCTCTAAGCATCAAATTCAAATTTCGCAAGTGACAAAAAGAGGACGAACTGTAGTTTTGCTGGGTATCGTTTTCAGGGCCGAAGGTGGAAATAGTGGCACGTGGCACTTCGTACAAGTCCGCTCTACTGAACCTGTCTATAATCAAGTCATTGTGGGAGATTAGGCATAACTCTTTCTTGGAAAATCCAATCTCGATCGGACTTGTGGGGTCGGAAAGAGGACTCATAGGGCTACCAGAGGACGAAATTTCAAAACTTGGGGATCCGAAATTACAAAGTTACAATCGTTTCAATATAGAGCTCCTAAAAGCAAGAAAGAGAATGACTCGAATCAAGAAAATAGAAACATCTAGTAAGCAAAATTGGATGGATGATTTGAAGAATGCGATCGAAGCTAAGATAAATGTCTTTATCTATGGCATGGAAGCTAAGATCGATGGTTTAGAAGCAAAATTTAAAGGCAACATGGAAGATTTGAAGAAAGACATGGAAGGTTTGAAGGAAGGTAGGGCAAAGTTGCTACAAAAAGGGCTTCCTAATGGCGAAAAGGTAGTAGAGGAAACTCATGATGAGAACAAAAAATAAATGTTAATCATGATTTCATAGAATCTAACGTTGGATTGAAGACCCACCATATTCCAGAGATGGATATGAGGAAGTTTGATGGCAAGGATCCAGTAACTTGGATACTACAAATGGAGCAATATTTTATCTACATGATGTGCAACCGCCACAAAAGGTACGTATTGCATCTTTATATTTAGAACCAAATCAATTTGAATGGTATAGAGGGCTTTGTTCTCGTAAACCACTTGTCACCTGGTCAATTTTCACGGAGGAAATGATAGCACATTATGAAGATACAAAGAGCAACACCTTCTTTACCCAATTGATAAATCTCAAACAAAAGGGTTCAATGGCAGAGTATATTGAGACTTCCAAAAATTGAATATAAAAGTAAATGATATTCCAGAGAAGCATAGGATTGAAGTCTTCATAAGAACTTTAAAGGTTAACATCCAACATGAGGTTCGCCTTTGGAAACCTGATTCATTGGAGAAGGCATTCAAGGTGGCAAGAAAAGTTGAAAGAAAAATTATGGCAACAAGGAAGTCTACCATTCACAACTATAAACATGGAAGTGTTGTTGCTCCTAGTATTCCACATCCTACAAGGTTGACACCACAACAATTGGAGGACAAAAGAGCAAAAGGGCTTTGCTACAGTTGTGATAGAAATACACCAAAGGTCATAAGTGTGATGAGAAGAAATTAATTTACATAGCTGGAGAAGAGGAGGAAGAAAAGGAACAAGAAATGTCAAAAGAAGAGGATATACATCAGAAACCAACCCCAGAGAAAGAAGAAATGAATCTGACCATATCTTGTAATGCGTTGACAGGAATTACCGCTCCTCAAACTCTCAAGATAGAAGGACATATCAAGAAGAAAAAGGTAATAGTGTTGATGGATTCGGGTAGTACCCATAATTTTATTCATTGTGAGATAGCCAAGGAATTGAATTGCTTCCTATATCCAGCACTAGTGTCATGTAATGGTTGCAAATGGAGGAATCATAAATTGCTCTGGAAAGTGCCATAATATCAAGCTATCCATGGGAGAATATGTCTTGAATAGTCCAATGCTTTCCATTCCAATGGGTGGTGTTGATGTTGTACTAGGAGTCCAATGGTTACAATCTTTGGGGACGATAGCTTTCAATTTTCAAGAACTTTTCTTGAAATTTTTTTGTGAAGGAAAGGAAGTTGAATTAAGGGGTATCGCAGGGAAACCAGGAAAGATAATTAGCTCTAATAGCATGACAAAGCTTCTAAAGAAAGAACAACGGGGCATAATATGTTCACTACAGGTTCAATAGCGAAATCATCTATTTCTCCAAATCTCCAAAAAGTCTTGGACCATAATTCTAAGGTTCAACCAATGGAAGATCACATCAAGAATCAACAACAAGTTCTCCAACTCTTTAAGGATAACCTCACTTTGGCGCATAATCAAATGAAACAACAGGCAGATCAACATCGCAGCGAAAGAAGTTTTGATGTAGGCGACTGGGTATTTTTACAGCTACAACCAGTGTTGCAGGAATCGCCCCCCCCCCCCGGATCCAAAGGCAGAATCGCGAATCGTACGGAATCGATCCGGAATCCCCACAGGAAGCGCGATTCCGTTTTTGAGGTGGCGCGATTCCGGGTTAAAAAAACGATTCCTGCCATTTGAGGTTGCGGCCCCCCGGAATCGCGGTTCGGGAGGCGATTCGGGCAAGGGGTGGCGCCACGCAACCTGCCCGGAAGCGCACGCCACCCGCACGCCACCCAGGCGCAACCCGCACGCAACCCGCGGAGGCAGCGAATTAAACGTATTTTTTTTTTTATTTCTTTTAAAATTTAACTTAACTAGCATGAGGGGGTGGGTTAGGGTGAGTTTAGGGTGACTTTAGAAAAGAATAAAGCCCCCATTCTCTTCTCATTTTCTCACTTTGAGTTTATGAGAGTTGGAGAAGAGAAGAGAGGAGAGGAGAAGAGAAGAGAGGAAAGGAGAGGAGAAGAGAGGAGAGCTTGGAGGAGTGAAGAAGGAGGAGCTAGGAGAAGGAGGAGGAGCTTGGAGCAAGAGCTTGGAGGACTTCATCTACAAGAGCTAAAGAGGTAAGTTCAAACCCCAAACTCCCTTGTTTTTTTGAAAAAAAAATTGTATTTTTCTCCTCCCTCTCCTACTCTTTCCCATTGTTTCTACTTGCTCCTTTATTTACAGGTTGTCCACCACCTATATCCATATTCCAAGATGGTGTTCTTTTGGCTTCTATGTATCATTCCACTATTGGTTTTAATGATGGCAAGGGTGAGGAATAGAGGGGAAGAGGAAGGGGATGAACTTGGTCCTAATAGTAGTGACCCAATGTATGATGAGGAGGAAGGGTTTGAAGAGGAAGGGGATGAACTTGAAGAGGACACTGAAGCACAAGATGGGAAAGGTACATCGAATCCCTTGTGGAACTATGTGACCAAACTTGAAGGGGGGAAGGGTGGTGGATCTTACAAATGGATGTGCCCTCATGGTTGTCATGGAGGAAAACCATATACGGGTTCATATACCCGTCTGAGGAGGCATCTTTGTGGGGTGCTAGACAGTGATGAAAAAAAGGGTTCTGTGGGGGTAACCATTTGCCCAAACATTTCAAGTGAACAAAGACAAAAATACATCAAAATAGAGATGGCTGCACAACGAAAAAACAAGAAACAAAAAACTCATTCTGAATCAAGTGCAACCTCTAAATTTGGTAGTTGCCCATCTCCTCATGGTACTTTTGCAACCTCTGGAGGTAGAAAAACAATAGGGGATTTCCTTAATGTTGCTGGGAGGGATGATGTGGATGGAAAGATAGTCCGTTTTCTTTGTGCTTGCGGTGTACCATTCAATGTGCTTCGCTCTCCCTATTGGCATGAAATGGTAAAGGCCATCAATGAAGCCCCAAAAGGATACAAGGCCCCCAACTATGAGAAAGCTAGAACAGTGTTATTAGAAAGAGAAAAAGCTAAGGTTCAAAGAGCTTTGACACGTTTTACACATGAGTGGGTGGATTCTGGGGTATCCATTGTATCAGATGGGTGGACAAATATTAGAAACCAACATTTGATAAATGTTCTTGGTGTTTCTTCTAGTGGTGCAGTATTTATTGCATCTCATGACTCCTCCATCAGTGCAACTGCACCAAACATTGCAGATCTCCTATTGAAATCAATCAAAGATGTTGGTCCGAATAATGTGGTTCAAGTGATCACAGATAATGCAGCAAATTGTAAGTTAGCAGGAAAAATTATTGAGCGTACTCATCCACACATCTTTTGGTCTGGATGCCTGGTTCACACATTGAACCTTTTGATGCATGATATTGTGAAACACAAAGATTGTGGGTGGATTGCTGAGGTTTACAGGAAAGGGAAGCAGCTCATTAAATTCATCACAGGGCATACAAGGGTAAACTACTTCTATGGCACTTACTCCAAGTTGCAATTGCTTAAAATTGCAAAGACAAGATTTGCTAGTTATTACCTCACCTTTAGGCGGCTAGTGAGGGTGAGACAAGCTTTAACTAATCTGGTGTGTGCTAAAACATGGGATGAAATTAACACTGACACAGATGGTGCTAATGAAGTCAAGGACACTGTTCTTGACAGTTACTTTTGGTCACAGGTTAAATATGTTTTGCAATTCACCAAACCAATTTATTACATGATCAAGTTTGCAGATTCAGATCGACCAGTAATTGGGGAGGTGTATGAGCAAATGGATAGCATGTTGGGGCAGATTAAAGACATTGTTGAGCCTAGAGATACCACCTTGTACAATTATATTCGTGAAGAGGTGGAAAAACGATGGGATATGCTAAATGTTCCATTGCATGCATTAGCATATGTTTTGACACCTAAATACTATCATCCATCATGGCTTTCAAAACCAGCACCTGGGGGGGGAGTCAGGAAAAAACCACACCAAGATAAAGAGGTTCACGAAAAATATATGGCTGCATTGAGTAGATTAATCCTTGATAATGAGGAGGCTGCATTGGTACGGAGACAGGTGAGCAACTATACGAGCAACACTGGTCCATTTGGGAGCATGCATGCAATTCAAGATCGAGAGCATTTTTCTGCTCTTGAGTGGTGGAACATGCATGGAGGGCCTACTCCACTTCTACAGAGTTTGGCATTGCGGGTGCTATCACAGGTGGTAAACACTTCTTCTGCAGAGAGGTGTTGGAGCTCTTATTCTTTCATCCACAGTGTTAAAAGGAACAGGTTGAATTTAGACCGGGCAGAGAGCTTGGTTTATGTTCATTACAACTTGCGATTGTTGTCCCATTACTGTGAAGATGCAAAGTCTAATAAAGACTTGTTGACTTGGGACAAGAATCCAGAGGAGCCCAATTTGGAGGATGGAGTGTTGCGACTAGAGCAATTAGAGGATTCTCTTATCCAGGTATGTCCATTGTGGTATGAATTTTCCAATTTTCCCTTATAAAGCATTTCTCTAATTCATGTTTTTAATTTTTTTGTTAACTAGTGTTTTTTTTTTGCATGAATTTTTTGAGCGATTCTAGGATGATGACACGGGTGTTGATATGCCACCACCCCCACCCCCATCTGGTCCCTTGGTTTCTAGGTTCCATGGTTCAACACCAACGGCAGGGGGTTCTTCTTCATCAGTTCCAGTGCCACGACTTACACAGGGACCATCTTCTTCATTGCCACCACGTGGAGGCCTGCCATCACGTTCTATTCATGGTGGAAGGAGGAGAGATTAGTAGATATATTCACAATCTACTTCTTTTTGTCATAGATTACTCATTAGACTTGTAGACTTGTGAATTTGAATTTTGAACCTTTTTGGCTTGGCGGTGACCAAGTGACATATTTTGTAAACATTATTATTTGAATTTTGGACATGACAAATGTTGACAGTTGCTCACTTGCTAGATAAATCATAATATGCTCTATGTTTTATGTTTTATAATATGCTTAAATGTTTTATGTTTTATAATATGCTTAAAAATTTGATGTATGTTTGTAATAGCTAGAATATAGATGATTGTTGTACATACTAGTAACTACAATGGAATCATGGATGCCATATCTATCTTGATTTATGCAAAAATATGCATGTTTTCATGTCTTCTACAATTAATTTGGTATTTGGGATGTTTGGTTTGAGTATAAATGCAAAAAAATATAAAAATATATATATATATAGCAGACGCTTCCGCGGACGCTTCGCTTCCTAGATTTTTGGAAAATGACGCTTCCGCGCTTCCGCTTCGCTCCCGCTTCGTGCAACATTGGCTACAACCATACAAACAAATGTCCCTCAAGCAAGCTAAGAAGGATAATAAATTATCACCAAAGTACTATGGTCCTTACAAGGTGTTGCAAAAGATTGGTACTATGGCATACAAATTGGAGCTTCCTGCATCTTCCCGAGTGCACCCAGTTTTCCATGTTTCATGCTTAAAGAAGGTTATAGGTGACAAGTTCCCAGTTCAAACAATATTGTCGGAACTTGACTAGGAAGGAAAAATCATAGTGGAACCTGAAGCAATGACAGAAACAAGAACCCGACAGCGACGAAATTGATTAATTTCAGAGTATCCCATCAAGTGGATTCACATGGGAGGATGAAAATTTTGTACAGAAGCATCCAGAACTACTCAAGCGTTGAGGAAAACACTTTTTTAAGGAGAGGGGCATGTTAGGTCCATATACTACTAGTGTAGCCCCTTATTGTTATTAGTGCAACCCCCTTATTGTATTGTTGCACCCATGTAGTCCCCATATTGTTATTATTGTGACCCATAGAAGCCCACTATTGTTATTGTCGTACCCTTACATTATTATTGTTATGTCGGCTCTAATTATATTGTGACCCCTTAGACTCTTATATATAGAAAGGAGGTCTTGTCATTTGTATCATCCAAGAATTGTTCATTTGTGTAATGTAAAGGAGGTTGCCCCCTCGAAGAGGCTTATTTTGAAGTTGTTGATCTATCTCTTCTTCTATTTTGTGAGCCGGTTGCATAACATTGATCAACCCTTCTTCTACTCTACAACACCATAATAACAAAAAAAGAAACCAACATCAAGAGAATTCCAAGCCATACAGCCATGATGTTTGAAGCTTTGATTCTTTGAACTTTGGTGGAGTTATAGTTTCTTTCCTGCAATAAAATGGAGGAATGGGAATAGGAAAGAGAGAAGAGAACATTTCCATTTAACAATGAACATATAAAAAACACAAATGCTAGATTAGAGTCAAGATCCTACCTCTTTGGCCTTCAATCTCAAGCTCCAATCTCCCTTGCAAGCTCCTCAAGCTCCCTTGCAAGCTCCTCAAGCTCCTCTCAATCTTTCTCTCAATCTTCCTCCTCAACTCAAGCTCCAATTCCAAAATCCCTCTCTTGCTCTCTCAATGTGCGAATGGTGAATTATGGGAGGGGAGGAGGGCCTTTTATTTCTTTTGGTTGTTCCCCTCCCTCCCTAGGGAGCGATTTTTTTAAGGAGGAAGCGACTGCTCCCACCTTAAAAAAATCGCTCCCGAAGCGAACGGGAGCTGTCAGGGAGCGAATGATCCTCGGCCACTCCCTAGTTCACTCCCGAAAAATCAAGGAGCAGTTTTTTTCAAGGAAGCGTCCTCCTGAAATTCGCTCCCCTGCAACCCTAGTCCAGACAAGTCTGTCTTGGCGGCCTTAATGAGATCAACCTCAGGTCAAGTCTTAGAATATTAAGAAAAGATTTATGCCTATAGATTTTGGTCAAACTTCATCAATTTGTAATTAGGACTTCAATATCATGACTCATCAAACTTTGTTGGCAATAGAGATGTTATTTCCAGTTGGGTCCTTGTCCAAGTTCTTGAACCTCTGATTTGTCCAATATGCTTAAGCAGGTACTTTCACCACAATCAATAAGTAATCTTGTTGATTCTCAACAACTTCAAATCTTGATCTGATTCTACCATCCTTCCAGGTTTTGATCGGACTTCTTTGAGGTCAGTCTTGCACTAAATGCATGCTCAACAATTTTCTTACAGTAGAATAACTTCCTCAAGATAACTTTGTTGGACTACTAACTAGGATCTAAGATTTCTTGGCCCTTTCAAGGCCTGCAGCCTAGTCTGCCCAGTTTCTATCTTGATTATCAGCCTTAAGGCCCTCTTGAGGTCAACCCTAAGGCCTCTCATCTTCTTGCAATCAGCCCTGAAGCCTTTTTGCCCTCAAACAGAACTTTGATGTTTGGTTTGACGTAATACTTCAAGGATCATGTCATTTTTGTAAGGTGTGAAGGAGCCATGAAACTTCTTAGGAATCCAGAGCCAAAAACTAGTTGCTTCAAGTCTCTTTAATGATTGTTCTTTGACCTTCGCTCTGATTCGATGTTGATTTTGACAACAACTTCTAATCTGATAATTACTTCTCATGATTTCTTAGTTAAAACTTAAATCATTCTTGTATTCACATTCATCATTAAGCAATTACACAAAAGATATCAACAATAAAATAAATATTGACAGTAGGATCATAAAGAGACGGCCAAACAAGAGACACAAATATTTACCTTGGGAAAACCCTCTTCTAGGGAAAAACTCAACAACCTTTTCTTAGAAAAATTATTTAGTTCAACAAGAGATACAATCTGATCTTTTCCAATCAAAACAATGTCAAACTAGCCAGCAATAAAACCCTAGACAAACAGAGATAAATAGCTTCAGAAATTTGGTATGCCACAGAAATTTGATTTGCGTTAGAGATTCATTTTTCCCATAAACTCGATCTAGCCATAAACTCAATCTATTCTCCTTCACATGAACAGAAGTCTAATATGTATGTGAAAAAGTGATCAAAAATTGGTGTGGAAGAGGAGGACGAAATAGCCTTTATATAGTGTCTTAATGAGCTTGAATAAGTGTGTCAAAGGGGTAGACCAACTTGAAGCTTTTGGTCACAAAAATTTCATTTCAAAAATTTATTTCCCTCCTTTTGAAGCTGACTTGAAATTCAGTTCATATTTATCATTTTTCTTTATATTTTGAGGACTAGAATAAATTATGATGACCGACCATAGCTAAAAAAATTCAACAGTTTTGACTCATGTCCTACTTGCAAGACACGAGTTTGAGTCAAACTCGTGTCAAACAAGAGCCCTACTCGTGTCCTACAATTTGGACACGTGTTCAGTGAAAAAGTAGCCCACGGCCTCTCATTATCAATTTTTTGCCTCATTCTCATGCAATTCAATCACAAGTTTGAAGCTCTCAGAGGTTTTGGAGTGCAACTAAGGGCGATTGAGCAATGTTAAAAGGGATTCCAACTGTTGGGAAGTGGAAATGTCCAAGCCCTACTAATGTTATTTAATTAACAATAATGTTAAATTCTTAAAGTAAAATTTGTTCCAACCTCATTGGTTCATATGGAGAAAGTAGAATTTTAGATCCCACTCAAAATCCAATGGACTTAACAGTTTTTAGGTGATTTAGGGGATTGAGTTTCCATTTGAATTTGTCATGTATGAGGGTATGGAACTAGCATTTAATCAAGAGCACCAAGCCCTCTATATACCTCGATGTTGGTCGTAGTGATTGTTGAACTCCTCTGTCATGACCCTAGTAAAAATGTACTCATCACTCAAACAAAATCTCGATTTGACATGTTAAGCTTTTTCTATCTTATTTTTAATGCATAGAGGGTGATATTGATGATGAGGATCCCAATATTGGCAATGATTTTCATGATATGTAGTACTAGTTTTTGTTGTAGCATGACTTTTTTTTTAAATCTATGAGCCTCTTTGTCGATGTATTTTTGGTTCAGAGATGAATTGCACTCGGTGCAATTTTGGCTATATGCACTAGTTGTATGATTGAATCTATATCATCATCATGCAAATGTTTTATTTTCTAAATTGAATCATTCACTGTATTTCACTTTTTTTTTGTAATTCATTAATTTGTTATATGTGTGTCTGTGTGTCCTCCATGTCTTGTTTCAAATGTCCTTGTGTCACGTGTCGGATACTTGTATTTTCATGTCCTCTGTGTCCCATGTCATTATGTCATGTGACTTAGCTTGAAGGCAATTGTATTATGTATTTTTCCCATCCATTTCCCTACTAAACTCACACATTAAGGAGCATCTATTACCATACTAATTTGGTCAACATGTACCAAGTTAGGTAATCAGCAATTTACACTACTTTTTCCTCATCCAAGCCAGTGACTCAGATCATTTATGAAACCCTTAACTAATAATGGCTTATTACCAAAGCATTTTTTCATTAAAAAACCCTGGTTTCCTTCTTGATCATAGATTTATTTCACTAAATCCACTTTTTTTCTTCACAAAATCTTGGTTTCCTTATCCATCACAAGTTTCCTTCACTAAACCCACAATCAAGATGATGATTGCTTTTAACAACTAAAAAGCCACGATCAAGCCTAAACATGAGGAAAAGTAAAAAAAAAATCATGATTTTCCAATTCAAAGTGGAGTGAATATACTGGTGCTGCTTATATGGCTCCCATTCAACCCTTGCCAAGAAAATCATTCTCACAAAACCACCTTTCTCCCATATAAATAGGAAGTGAAGGGAAGATAGAAAGCACCTTGAAGTCAAAGAATCTTAGTTGGAGTGGTTTGTGTTGAAAACTGTAACTAGATTCGGTCTTCATAATGACATGTGTAATAGTGATTTTATGTAATTGATGTAAAGAAGAAGAAAAAAATATTATTGTAATGCTTGTCTCATGGGTTTCATGAGTAAGGAATTTTATTTTTAGTTATGGCTCCCATTGTGAGCCTTTAGGTTTTGTCATCTAGTCATAAGAGTCAACTTGAGTCAATGTCATGTATGAAGGACCCTTCTTGGGCATGTTACATATTTGTCTAAATCTTTAAAAGAGTCAAGACCCTCCAAAACAAGCACAAGCATCTCCTAGCAAGTCCGATTTAAATAAAGTGATGAAACCTCTCCAAAAGTCACGTCGGCCTAACTCACTGTCAAGTCGGCTTATTATCATGAGCAACAACTGTAAATAGGGCAGTTCGGCTTCATTTCAGAGACAAAATTTCGGTGAAGAGGAAATCTGCAATAGGAAGAGCGAGCATCATCCAGAAGAAAGCCTCATAGCCAGCGAGAAGAAGGAAGGAAGAGTGAAGATGTTTCAAGTCTGTTTCAGGGTTGTTTTACTGTCACACGTGCGAAGTAGAGAGGGATCATCTGCTTCAGGAAAGGCCGAAAATATTGCAAACCTCTAAGGCAACCGAATTCAGGAAGAAGTCAATCCAAAAGGTAGCTAAGCTTAAGGAAGAAAGTCTCCTTCTAGAGCGAGGAAGATAAAGGGTCAAAGTTGGTCAAACACATGTGCTAGGGTTTCTGAAATAGAGACAAGGAGTGCAGTGCTGAACCAAGGACCAAAAATCTAAAGTATAGCTAAAGTACAAAGAAGACAAACAGTTGAATCAAGTGTTGACTTGGGTATAAAAGAGAAACAGTGAAATGGAACTTGTGTCTTGGTCTTGGAGTGGCAAATAGGTCAAGGGTCTTGGTCTTGGTATTTGTCAATTGGAGTCCCTATAAGAAGAAGAATTTGTTCAGGTTTTCCTCTCAAGTGGGAGAGATTTTGGCCCTAGTTGATAGCCTATATTTTGTGTCTCTTGTCTCTTTATGGTTTATGCATTGGTAGTTGTTTGATGAAGAATAACATTATAATAACATAAGTAAAAGAAGATCCTAATCTAAGAAGTAAAAAGCATTCACAAGCAGTTATCAATAGAAGAGAAATCACTTAATCTCGATGCCCTAGATTTCTCAACATGGTATCAGAGCTAAGGTGACTAAGTCAAGGAAGGGCATCTTATCAAGGGACACTCAAGGATCAAATCTCGAGGAAGGCATCAAAGCGAAGATCATCTTGAAGTCAAGATCTACAAAGGAAGCATCATAACCCTAGATCAAAGAAGAAATCTACACCAAAAGAAGTCTTGGGATCATCATCAAGAAAGGAAGACCAAGACCCTACATCTACTCAAGTTGAAGAGATCTACGAATCAAGGTAAGCTTGAAGTTTATTCATCCAAGAAGAAGCACTTCAAGATCAAGATTATATCATCATCTTGAAGAAAGTAAAAACCCTAGATCAATCAAAGAAGCATTCCTGGGATCTGCTCTCAATCATTTTGAAGTTGAAGTATCTTGAAGACTATTTATCCAAAGGAAGCTAGATCAAAAGATGTTATCATCAAGGCTCTAAGGCAATCTCTCTCTCGTTGAAACAAGATTCTTACCATTGAATACATCATCAAGAAGTCATCATTGATCTTCATCAACAACGACTCCACCATCAAATGGTCCAAAGGATCTCCCTCTCTGTGAGATCAAGGATCATTATTGAAAAAAACTATCTTCTTCAAGGAGAAGTTTTCTATTCTCTATATCATCATCAACATCAAGGAAGCAGCAAGGAGAAGGAGCATCCTATCAAGTAAGTATATTTATGTCCACATCTGAATCTGTCAAAATGTATTTTTGCAAGGAAAGCCACAAATTGGTTGGGGCTTCAAAGTTCAAACTATCTTGCATGGAAGAAAAGGACAAATCTGAATCTCATTGAAAATGAGGTTATGGGACATGTCAATGGATCTATAACTAAACCAAGAAAGGAAGATGCTCAAGCTCTTGCAAAGTATATGAAAGGGGAATTTAGGGCTCAAAGGATTCTCATAGAATCCATCAAGGATCCCCTGATCCCATATGTATCAAAACTCGAAACTTCAAAAGAAATCTATGACAAACTGGTAGAGTTGTATTATGTAAGCACTGTTGGAGAAGTCATCTCGTTAAGGTGAGAACTCTACAAGCTGAAGACATCAAGGGGAGATGGAATAGCCTCATACTTTATGAGGATATCTGAAATCAGGGATCAACTTCAAGATCTGGGAGAAGTCATGTCTGATAGAAAAATGACTACAGTTGTACTAAATGCACTAACGGAGGAGTGGGATAACTTTACGTCAAGTATTTATGGGAAGAAAGAAGCTACTCCATTCCAGGATCTATGGTCTCTGTGTGGGATTGAAGAATCTAGACTAAAGGCCAAATCTGATGTGGGAGCAGGTAAGCAAAATCAAGCTTATGCTACAATGACAAGAAGAAAGGAAAAATTTGGGAAGTTTGGTTCTCAGAAAAAGAAAAAGGACATGGCTAAGATTCAATGCTATGGGTGTCAAGAATATGGACACTACAAAAGAGATTATCCTAAGATCAAGAAGGGCAATAACAAAAGAGGAAGAGAAGAAGCCCATATCACCGAAGAAGTGGAGGAAGCTGAGAAGAAAAAGTCCAAGAAAGAGGAAGTAAGAGACCTCTACTATCACTGAGATAGTCTTCCTCACTTAAGTTCTTTTCAAGTTCCTAATTCTTTTGTTGTAAGATATGGCTATTATGATTCACTAAGAAAAATGATGGGATGCATCATGGCATCATAGAAGCATTGAAAGCAAGAGCTCGGGACATCATCATAGAGAAGCATGAAAGATGGTTGAAATTGAAATCTATGGCATTCAACTCTAAAGGATATAGCTCTTGGGAACCTTATTGGAAAACATAAGTGGCACTTATGGAGAGAAAAAAAGTCATCTGGGACAAAGCTCATCATACATTAGTCAAAAGGAAACATCTGTTGGATGGGGATACTCTAGATCCTCAAGATTCTCTGATGGAATCTTCATTGAAAGGTTCACCGATCAAGAGGGGAAGCAAGTGTTTCATCAAGAATTCCAAACTTGTGGAATTCATGGGATGATGGTATGATGACATAAAAGATGAAGCAGATCAAGGGATTGAAGCTCTTTTCAATCAAGGAAGCTGTTGAAGGAAGTCTGGATGACATAAATAAAAATGAGGTATGTATGCTTGTATTCGATATTGTAAAGTCATGTCATGTGGTTGCAGGTAACATGGATCAATGCTCTATCTTGAGAGCATGATCAAAAGAAAAACGATCTCCTCCTTCAAAGGGATGCAGCAATGCATGGGTCACACATTCACTAGATGAAATCAAAATAACATGTCCTAATATATAATATGAGGTGGTTGACAACAATTAAAGGAAATTCTAATTGGAAATTCCTGGGAATGAAATGTGTGAAGAAAGAAAGGACGAGATCATGGGATATGCAAGCCATGGAAAAGGCAATCAACGTCCAAAGACCAAGAGATCTGACTAGGATATCTCCATGAAAGATATGAAGACTCAGATGGAGTCTGAAGAAGAAAGAGACCCTTGACAATATATATATATATATATATATATATATCTTTGGGAGATGTGTCGATATGTATGCAGGATGTTGATGCGAACTAGAAGATGTCAAGGTGAAAGACCATCACAAAGGTAATTTTGATTTAAGTGTTCATTTCTTATTTTTGAGCAAATATCTGGATGGGCTTATGCAGGGTTGCCGAGGGGAGATCTATGGATATCTTCCACCATCGATGCCAGAAACATGGCATGAAGGAAGGCCAGATACGAACTGATGGATCACTTTCCAATGATGACTTGACTGACTCATGGATGAAAGTGATGAATGGTTTGTGCCCTATGAAGAAGTCCCAAATATGAAGGCTCCTAAATAACGAAAAGAAGTTCATGACATCGTGAGGAGGAGATCTTCAAGCAGCCTGGTTGTCCCATCATCTCCACCTAAGGAGCTGTTGTAGGTCCCTAATTAAGAGGGAGCCTGGAAACAAGTTTCTTACTTAGAAGCAAAATTCCTAAGCCAAGAAGGAGCTTAGGTACATTCCTTCCATAGGAATGAGTAGATTCCTTTATTGGAATAGATATGTCCTCCCTAATTAAGAGGGAGAGATAGACACATCATTCTTGTCTTCACTTGGGAAGACATAATGGAGGATTGGATAAACATCAAGCATCTGATACTCTTTGAGGATGAGTTAGGGCTTCCAAGATAAGAGTAGTCGTAGAGGACCAATATTCTTTTTGGACTGGGAATCCAAGATAAGAATAGTCCTAGTGGAACACACCCTGAGAACCTGGGTGGGGTATGTTCCAAGAGAGAAAATGATGAGGGTGTCTATACATCATTGGTCTCGCTAGCATTGAGCTCAAATCTCGTGGAGAGATAGAGTTGTTAGTCAAGGCCTTACTATGTTACAATGTTGGTTGATATGATGCTAAACAGATAGGTTACCAATCCGACTCTTCTTATGAGAATTCTTCAGATTGAGAATGACCAAAGTACCAGTATGAATACCTCCCTAGTTAATAGGGAGTGTTGAAAAGTGTAACTAGGTTCAGTCTTCATAATGACATGTGTAATAGTGATTTTATGTACTTGATGTAAGGAAGAAAAATAAAATTATTATTGTAATGCTTGTCTCATGGGTTTCATGAGCAAGGAATTTTATTTTTAGTTATGGCTTCCCTTGTGAGCCTTTAGGTTTTGTCATCTAGTCATAAAATTCAACTTGAGTCAATGTCATGTATGAAGGACCCTTCGTGGGCATGTTACATATTTGTACAAATCTTTAAAAGAGTCAAAAGACCCTCCAAGACAAGCACAAGCATCTCCTAGCAAGTCGGCTTTAAATAAAGTGATGAAACCTCTCCAAAAGTCATGTCGGCCTAACTCACTGTCAAGTCGGCTTATTATCATGTGCAACAACTATAAATAGGGCAGCTCGGCTTCATTTTAGAGACAGAATTTCGATGAAGAGGAGGTTTTCAGTAGGAAGTGCGAGAATCATCCAGAAGAGAGCCTCATAGCCAGCGAGAAGAAGGAAGGAAGAGCGAAGGTGTTTCAGGTTTGTTTCAGGGTTGTTTCATTGTCACACGTGCGAAGTAGAGAAGGATCATTTGCTTCAGGAAAGGCCGAAAATATTGCAGACCTCTAAGGCAACCAAATTCAAGAAGAAGTCAAGCCAAAAGGTAGTCGAGTTGAAGGAAGAAAGTCTCCTTCTAGAACGAGGAAGATAAAGGGTCAAAGTTGGTCAAGCACGTATGCTAGGGTTTCTGAAATAGAGACAAGGAGCGTAGTGATGAACCAAGGACCGAAAATCTGAAGTATAGCCGAAGTACATAGAAGGCAAGCAGTTGAATCAAGTGTTGACTTGGGTACAAAGAGAAACAGTAAAAGGGAATTTGTGTCTTGGTCTTGGAGTGGCAGATAGGTCAAGGGTCTTGGTGTATTCGTCAATTGGAGTCTCTATAAGAAAAAGAATTTGTTCGGGTTTTCCTCTCAAGTGGGAGAGGTTTTGGCCTTGGCTAATAGCCTATATTTTGTGTCTCTTGTCTCGTTATGGTTTATGCATTGGTAGTTGTTTGATGAAGAATAACACTATAATAACATAAGTAAAAGAAGGTCCTAATCTAAGAAGTAAAAAGCATTCATACGCAGTTATCAATATAAGAGAAATCACTTAATCTCAATGCCCTAGATTTCTCAACAGTTTGATGAACAATTTGTGCCCACGGGGGGTAGCTCAATTGGCAATCACTGTGTTATGAAGTATTATGTAAACCATGAGATTCAAGGTTCAAATCCTCTATGGGTCAAGCCAACAAAAAAATACCTTGATCCGTGGTAAATTTATGTTGTCACAACCCCATCCATAAAGAGTTTTGAGGGTTTTTATGCAATAACCATCTACTTTGCTCAGATCTAGGCGAGGAACATTGCAATCTTAAGAGGATTGAGGGCAACCAGGAATCAGCGAAGAGAAACTCCTCCTTGAGCAAGGAAATTATCAACAGCCCCAAGTAGGTATCATGCTTGTATATCTTTCTTGAAATAGTTAAGATCTCTACTCTTCTCTCCCCTCCCTCCCACATATCTTGGGTTCAGAATGTGATTATCGAATTTGCATTTATGTTATTGATAGTCATTAGATCAATTCTTGTAAATTCAATCAGCTGCCTAAGTTTACTTTCTAATTGTTCCAAGTAGATAGTTACATTTTAATAGAGAAGATTATTATGGTCATTTGAATTGAGTAAGGTAACATTTGAATTAAGCAAGGTAGTATGTGTTTCTAGGTGTGGAGATCTTTCAGAAATCGTAGCCGCTAGACAATCTCTCTTCCAAACCACCTACTAGCAAATCAATAGAAAGATTTCTAAACATCACTACATGTTCCATTCTCAATTATTTTTCCAGATCGCTTGCATTTTCTAATTGAAACTAAATTTTAAAAGCAAAAAGAGCATTTTGGATCTGTGCTCTGTCTTGGGTTAACAACCAACCCAATGGAAATATATTCACTCGTCTCTGCAATATTTTCCATAACAGCCTTCAATCACTGAATTGCGCCACTTATACCTGACTTTGCTCCAGATAATAACAAATTCTCTAAAACTTAAACTCTTGTTTCTTTGAACAAAGCAAGATCTCATTAGCTTTCATAGTTGATAATCTCATAACTTGCTTTTTATAAAGGGCCATATAGGATTATGTTTTAGATTGATAAAGGTTGTTTAGTGCGGTTTTCCCAAAGTTTAACGTATTCAGCAACTTCAAAGAATTAATGTTAAAAATCTAAACAAAAAGATAAAACCTTTATTCATTGATGGCAATATCAATCAAGCATTTGTGACATTTATGCAGGCGTATAGTTATATGAAATTATTCATCTTTCTATGACAGCCCGGTTTGAACTTTGCCTTCAGGATGAATTTCCAATAGTTCATTAATGCTGAACAATTCAATCACTGGGGTTGTTAAACTCAATAGTAAAGTTTTGAACTGTTGAACCTTGAAAACTCGCAGCTATTGCTGTTGGTGACTGCTCATAAACTTCAGCCACAAATTTATTGTGTCTTTACAAGTGACGATGAAAATCGGCCGTTAAATCCATGTGAAGGACGGCAATCTGAATTTATGGTTAAAGGGGAAATGTGGGTTATGACGTGGGTAAACCGTAACAGTTGAAATTATTTTAAGCATTCACAAAATGGGATTTGGCCAGGAGATCCCTGGGTCAATTCCAATGGAATCATACCACTAAAAACGCACATAGAAAGGCGGTGGTCTGAGCGAAGAAAAATACCTGGAGTCCGCCTCGAATCATTCGATTGACAGCATTGTTTCCTCCTCCGCCGATTCCCACGACTTTGATTCGAGCAGAGTCCATCGCAATCAGTTGTGAATTCGAATTTACACAAACACTTGTCCTTCTTCTTCTTTTACTTCCTGTCCATTGTATCGAATTGGGGAATGAAAGAGATGAGGAAAAATGGGTAAGAAAGCCATGGCGGCCAAAAACTTCATGTGCGAGAGGTGCACGAGAGCAATAAGACAAGGTCGACGCCAGTGCCATGGCAATGGATTACAGGAGCAGCAGTGCGTTGTTTCCTTGCAGCCTGCTTCTGTGTTTTTTGGGAGATGGGCATGCAAATGCTCGCGTTCGTGTCATGTCGAGTCATGAGATAATAATATCATATGTTTCGAAATTTCGCAAGAATTCATGTTACACCAACTTAATTACCATTCACTTCTCAAATACAGTAGAATAAAACACAAGCTCCGTGCGACTGATAAGAACAGATTAATCCCGCTGCAAGTGAAAAAATTGTTAATTATTGGTTGGTGGTAATGAGGTGTTGCTAGTAGCTTTTTCAGACCAAAAATCTAGAGTGCTAGCTAAACAGCGTCATATGAAGTCGAGGAAGTCGATTTTATTTTCAGGGCTATTATGTGAGGGGCCGTTGTTTAAATGGGAATTTTTTGGAGCACTGTCAAGAAAATCGATAGATCACTTAGGAGGAGGTATGGGTTAAGGGATTGTCGCCTAATGCAATTGCTCACAAGTATGCTTAGGAGGTATGTGTTAAGTAAGGGCTCACAAGTATGCTTAGGAGGAGGTATGAGGTATGGGTTGCTTAGGAGGAGGTATGGGTTAAGTAAGGGATTGTTGTGAGAAGTTATAAAATGTATTGTTCAGACACTTTTTGTATAAAAATTATTAATTCAAAATTCCATAAATTCAGTTAATAAAAACAATTTTAAATTGGAATAAAAATACATTTAAATTATTAACTGTTATAATAAAAAATTATTGAGATATAATGGTTTTTTAGAAAATTATATATTTTCAATATGTAATTTTTTATAATTGTACATTTTAAGAAAGAATAATACCTCTTTTTTAACCGAAAGTTATTTACTTAATCTCATGCTCTTGTGGAGCATTCTATGTGGGTAAAATTGACTGCTTCACTGAGTTGGGAATTTAGGAATACAAGGCTGACGTCAAACATAGTCAGTCACATTCTTCAGCTTTAGTTAAGCACTTTTGAGAAAACTAAACACTTTATTTGCATTGAGAATTCCAAGGTCCTTGCCAAACTTGATCACTACCATGATAGAATGTTCAAGGAAGCTTTTGACATTGAGAAACAACTGAGCAATCTATAATGTTCAAGGAAGTTTTTGACATTGAGAAACAAATGAGCAATCTAAATAGAGATTATGGTTGGAACATCAACAAGAACTGAATTCCTGCCCTTACTTCAAGACTTGTTTCCTCTTAAAACTTCTCTAATTTCTTTTTATTTCGTTTTTTATTTTTATTGTTCTTTTCCTTTTCCCTTTTCATTATTCTTTTATTTATCATTTTTTGTTTTTTTATAAATTTTGTTTATTTGTTACCCTATTTATAAGTGTTGTTATTATCATTAATCCATTCTTTTCTTTATTTATTTTTATGGCCCTTTGGCATCATATGAGTTTTTCCATTATTTAGATTAAAATATTTATTTATTATTAATATTTATAATCTTTATGTGTTCTAACTTTGTTTCAAGTATTGTGAAGCTTTATTTTTATTTTTTATTTTTTTTGGTTATTCTTACTCTTTTTTTTTATTATTATTAATCTTGTGGATTTTTTGTTTCTTAGTTTTATATTTCATGTTTTTAATAATAACTAGATTTTATATATACATATACATATTTTTAGGTGTTTATTACAGATAAATATTTTTTTTAATTTGTATTATTAATGAATTTAGGTTAATATAATTAAAGAATTTATGTTTATTATTTTAAGGTCTTTTTTAATATAAATAAAACTAGATGTCTATATATCTAATTTTATTTAATATTATTATTATGAATTATTAAGATTAATCTTTATTATTATGAAATCATTTAGGTTATTAAAGTTATTTGTTTAGTTAATTTTGATGGGTAGTCTAGTTGGTAGAAGCTTTCTTTGCCAAATCATTGGCCCTTTGTCATGAGGTGTAAGGTCAATTCTTCTTGGGTCCATCAAAGTCGAGCTCCTTGTGGTAGAATCAACATTGTCTCATGGTTAATCAATTTTTGTTTATTATTTTTAAGGATATATTAATATTAGTTCATTAATAAGTGTTTTAATAATAATTGTCTCATGGTTAATTGACTTTTGTTTATTATTTTTAAGGATATATTAATATTAGTTCATTAATAAGTGTTTTAATAATAATTGTCTCATGGTTAATTGACTTTTGTTTATTATTTTTAAGGATATATTAATATTAGTTCATTAATAAGCCTTAAGGGTCCGTTTAATTGGTTGAGGTCCCTTTGTTAAAGCACCTTGCCTTTGGAAGATCACAGCACAAATTCTCCTCAATGCCCTTGTGGTTAGGCTTTGATTAGTTTGGCTAACAAGATGCGATCTTTTTAGGTGGATTTGCCCATATTTTCCCTTGTGGTTAGGCTTTGATTAGGTTGGCTAGCAAGATGTGATCCTTTTAGGCGGATTTGCCCATATTTTCCTGGAAATAATAATACTAATTAATTAATTAATTAATATAAATATTGAATATTATTACTTACTTTTGAATGCTTATTTTTCTCCTAACGTTCTTTGATGGATGTTGATTTTTCAACTTTCATTTTTTTTTACTTTTTTTTTTGGTTTTTCTCTAGTCTCTCTACCCTATTTATTCCATGGTTTTATCAAAATTCTCATTATTATTCTAAAAATAAACCACACTTGTTGGTTTGAAAGATTGACCCAAATAATTCTATGAAATGGATCCAAAAAAACTAAATAAAAAAATATTGATTAGAAATTAGTAAATGTAAACATGTTATGAGAACCATGTTAGTTATTGTTCAAAGGATTTAGCATTTATTATGTTAATGAAAAATAATTGTTTATTAATAATAATTTTTACAAAGACAGAAACATTCAATTAAAAATTATATATGTATCATCATGCATTGTTTACATAAGAATGAGAAAATTAGAATTATAATTTATAAAGTATTTTTGGTTTGGATGCACGACAACAGTTGGAGCTATCATTAACTAGTAAGACAGGAAAGCTTAAAAAAACAAATTAGCCCAAAAAAAAAATATCATAATACATTCAATGAATAGTGCAACTTACATCACTCAACATCTTAATGGAAATTAACTATCAAAAAATAATTGTTTGAGGTATGAAATTTTTAATTAGAAATTTTCATATAATTTGTTAAGTGTTATTTATTTATTTTTTAACTATGGTGAATCGCTAATTTATTGGAGTAATTTGGGTGAGGTCTAAGATCAATCTTACTAACTATCATTATAACATCAATAGTATATTCAACATTCTGCAAGTCATATATACCAATAACTAATGACTTAGCAAGAGCCAAGACGTCTTGAACACCACAAATGAGCTTTATCTCAAGGGCTATGGAATTTCAACGATTGCAGTAACTGGATATTATTCTCCTAACTTATGCAATTTATTTGTCTCCTGTAAATTAATTTACGGTAAATGGTGAACAACTCACTACTACAATCTTCACAAATAAAAACGTCGGGGAAAATAAAATGCAAGAACTAAGAAACCAATGCGCGCATGCACAATATATTTGACAAATTTATTTTTTAGACAAATTGTCCATGGAAAAACCCCAAAGGGAAAAACAGTGCAATAGATGAGGGTTTTATTATTTCTCAGGGAAATAGAGAATATAATGGTTTGCCTATTCATTGACAAAGCTTTTGGAAAATTTATCTCCACTAGGAAAAATGTTGGAATCACAAAGATCCCTCCTTAGAATCAACTCGACCTCCTCCCAGACACTTGCATTGACTAACTACATTGCGCAACATTGCTCTATGAAATTCGGTCTTGCTTCCGAAAACCCTTTTCGGTAGTCACTTTGCCTCTTGTTGCTCACTAAATCTACTCACTCTTCCACTGGATCACCTCCCGACACTGGCACACGATCTGTAGCCTCTGTAGCTTGCATTAACTAATTCTCTAACTCGCATTTCCTGCTTCAGCCTCTTTTACTGGAAATATCGGCCTCCCTTCCTGTCACTGGAATGTTGGAAACCCCCTAAAAATTTTATCTAGAAATTCTCATTATTGAAAACCTCGTTGTTGGTGTCTCTCTAGCTAGAAGTGCACCTTATTTTCTGCAATTGGCCAATTTGCACTGCCTCCCTCTAAACACTCGTGTCTCTACTGTGTCTCCAAAACCCCAATCAATATGGTGTTCTAATATTTTGTTGGACTCTCAATGACCATGATTTAATCATAATCGATGGCTAAGATCATCTTGACTCCATCAAATGACTTTTCTGGAAGTCTCTAGAGCAAATTTAATTTCCCTCAATTAATATGACTTAATCAATCAAATTTCCTTAGTTAGACTTAGGAAAATATTTAATAATTAGTCAATTAATCTAATTGAGGTTTTTGTAAGGTGTTACTTATGAAAACTTTTCTAGGTTATGGAGACCTTGTGTTCGTTAACCTCTTAGACACCATAGAGACTAGAACACTTATCTGTTGCAACCAAAAACTAACAGGGGTCACCTACTCTTTGAGCCTTATCACAATGTACCAACATGTCCTCACAGGAACTGAAACCAAGTAGAGGGAATAACAAACCACTTGGTCTAAACCTATGGAACTATTTACATAAGAATAAGCAAATTTCAATTAGACTACCAATAAAAGTGCACATTAGGAGAATTATGGATCTCTCAATAAATGACAAACTTGCAAGTAAACAACAATTGACCTCTTTAGCATTATTGTTGATTGGTTTTACATGAAAATATGGTTTTAGTTGCAGCAAACAAAAATTGAGAGCTCAACGAGAAGTGCATAGGAATATGTCAAATTCTCAAGAATAAAGGGTAGTTTAAATATTACTCCTCAAATTATCTTTGATATTACAAGCAATTAAAAAAATAAATGCCAAACTAGATATGTCATAGGAAAAAAATAGCACCTTAAACAATTTTATGCTAGTTATAACCCAATAAAACATTGATTAGGGCAAAGGAATTGACAATAAGAACACTTGTTGCAAATATTTCATTGAGCTTCCAACTATCAGGTCAATGTGATGGTTTTACTCTATCTTATGGGATGGTCATAATAGTTGATCTGTAAACTATCGTGGATATTCTATTTGACAGTTTGTCACAACAAATCTGATAAATTATATCAAAAAATTCAAAATCTACATTTTGAGGGCTTATTTCTCTTTAGAATTATGGATTTGTAAATTATTGTTTATTGTGCATGCATGAGAATTATAATTATTCAAAAAGTAGAGAACAGTGGAATAAAAACTCACAAACCATGATAAACACAAGATATAACCTAGGAAACCCTTTATGGGGAAACCTAGCTACAAAGTGAGGTCGTTATACTCTCTTTCTTTGAATAGAAAATGGTTGCAAGTACAAAGAAGTAAGGCATGTGGCCTATGGGACACTATAGTGCACAAATTCTCTATGTGTGATCTCTCCCTATCCCTCTTGGCTAATCTACTCGTCTATGGAACAAATGCACTAAAAAATAATGGAACCCATTTTTCTCCTACTGGTTTGGTTATAACACAACCTGATAGCCTACTAGTGGTTAGGTTTGACTCCTTCCAACTCTTAACTAGAGTTACAATATTGAATTTTCTAGAGTCTTATTCATGATGATCACATGGATATCCCCTTTTACATGAGTAATGGGGGTTGATGTGGCATCCTTTTGAATTATGGTGGTCAAAATAGGAAGGTCAACTTCCAAGTGGCATAAATTTTGCATACAGATTTTGATTAAGGCGGTTCTTGAATCGTTGAAATGGTCTCTACGTATAGAATAGGAAGAAAAGATGTCACACTAATGGGACAAATGTTCACCCCCCAAAAAATGTCGTTTGATGCCTAAAAATGCTCCCATAAGGTTTCAAACTTCAATCCACCAAACTCGGTCCCGTTAGTAAAAATGGTCTTGTGAGCTTATTCCTCCTCTTTTTCTACTTTGAAAGCATTGAGATGGATGAAAAATAATATAATGATCCAATATGGATTGCACCTACCTATTTTTGGAGGATTTTGTTTCCAAAAGCTTCTACCAAATGAGGTGAGGATCTTTTTCCTCCACCTTCTCTCGAGTGTATCATTTAGATTTGCTTGGAAGTTTTCCTTTAAATCCAATTTGCCAAAGGTCATGTTGTCGGCGTCTTGTAGTTTTGGACCTCTTTTACAAAATTGTATCTTCTATCAACTCTTCCCCAAAATCTGGTGCCAAATCCTCTATAGAAGGTAGGACCTATTCCTCTTATTGATCCAACATGGAAGACTCCTAGAGTTTCAAATTCTCCACATTCATAATTGATAAAATGCTCATAAATGGGGGTAGACTAAGTCTATAGGCATTATTATCTCTCGCATTTTCTAGTATCTCAAAGGGACCACACCGCAAAGGCTTGATTTTCTTACCAGGACCTTGTTGCATCTCCTTGTTCAACTGTAACCATACTCTATCTCCCACCTTGAACGACTTCTCTATTTTGTCTTGATCATGCCTAGCCTTATATTTTTCTTGTGACTTCAACGGTGTATCTTGTTCCTGTATACGAATTTGCTAAATCTTCTCAACCAATTTTTCTTCCCTTAAGGAATCCCTTGTAGATCCTCCCTCACTCCTCCCTACTACTCATATGCAATATTCAAAGACAAAGGTGGAAAATATCCACAAAAAGTTTCAAATGGGGAGTATTAGTAGAAGTGTGGACTTCTCTGTTATAAAAGTGTTATATATATACCAAATTTTCATCCCAAGACTTTGAGTTCTTCTGATTGTAACCCCTCAATAGCCACACCAAAGCCTTGTTGACTACTTA
The DNA here is from genome assembly GCA_031772625.1 of Pinus tabuliformis. Lineage (NCBI taxonomy): Eukaryota > Viridiplantae > Streptophyta > Pinopsida > Pinales > Pinaceae > Pinus > Pinus tabuliformis. Next base: position 876,465,419 of record CM062820.1, on the reverse strand, counting down.
TGTGTGCCCATCTATCTATGGATGGAATGCTCTAGACCTATTTAACTTCATGTCTATCTTCTCCCACAATGTATTCCATAATGAATTGAGAAATCTTGTCCCCCTATCTGAAATTATGTTCATTGCTATCCCAAGGTGCACCCAAACATGTCCAAAGAACAACTTTGTTTCTTCTTTCCCATTGATGGTATTTTTATAGGGCATCAGAACACACATTTTTCTAAGCCCATCAACTACCACAAACAGGTGGTCATGTCCCTTCTTGTTTGTTGGTAAACCTCCCACAAATTCCATGGAAATTATTTCCCAAGGACAATCGATTACAAGAAAGGGATGATATAGACCCTATGTCTTGTTACTAGGCTTGCTGGTACAACAAAGCATGCATCCTCTTATGAACCTATTTACCTACTCTTGCATATGGTCCAATACACATACCTCTAAAAGTTTGCCACTCTCTTCCCTACACCAAAGTGCATTGCAACCTTGGAGGTGTGAACCTCTCTAACCAACTACAACCACTCATTTTTAGGAACACATAACTTATCTAACCTGTAGAGGAACCCATCCTAGAGATGGTAGTCAATGGTATTGTCACCATCTTGCACGTGACTCTGACTCTACAACTACCAAAACACCTCCTTGAATTCCTCATCCTCTGAATATGCCTCTTTGTATGCATCATGGGTGAATGGATCCATGTGTAGTAGAGTTGTCAAAGTTGTGATCTTTGACATGGGTGGCCTTGAAAGCATGTTAGTTAATTTTTTTTCCCTTCTTATATGTTATCACTAAACGAAATTTCTATAGAAACCTCATCCACTCGTAATGCCTGATTTGTTGTAGCTTATTGCGGTCATGTAGGTACTATAGTGGCATGTGATATCTGTGGATCATTGTCTCCTTTCCCATCAAATAGTGTTTCCACCTCTTCGCAGCTTATACTGGGGCATAGAGCTCCTTTTCATAGGTAGGGTAGTTAAAAATTGCCCCATGAAATACTTCATAATGGTAGCATACAAGTTTTCCTCCCTACATCAAGACCACTCCCATATAATACCCAATTGTATTTTCCTCCACTTCAAAGGGTTGTTGCAAATTTGGTAATGCAAATATTGGTGCTTGATTGATCTTATTTTTTAGCTCCTCAAAGGCCCTTTGTTAACCCTTTCTACACTAGAAACTCTTGCCACTAGTTATTATGGCATGGAGTGGTGTTACTGCTGTTGAAAATGAGGCTATGAATTTCCTCAATTATTGTTCCACCCCAAAAAAACTCCTAACCTAAAAAACATTAGTAGGCACTAGCCATTTCATGATGGCCTCCATCTTGGCAGGATCTATAGTCAGCTCTCCTCAACTTATCACAAACCCTAGATACACCAAAAACCACTTTGAAAACTCACAATTTTATATTTCCTAGCAGTTGATGCTTATTTAAACTATCTAGCACATGTCAAATGTGAGATGTGCTCCTCCTAGGTAGCATTGTATACCAATATCTCATCCAAATAGACAATAACAAATGAATCTATAAAAGGGCGCAATATATCATTCATTAACCTTATAAATGTAGCTGGTGCATTACATAGGTCAAATAGCGTGACTAAAGACTCATACAAACCTTGCCTCGTTTTGAAGGAAATCTTCTAGTTATATTCTTCTCTGATTCAAACCTAGTGATATCCAGACTTAAGTCTAGCTTGGTGAAGTATTTCACTTGTTACAACTAGTCTAGTGAATCATTTGTTATGGGCAAGGGGTAACTATTCTTAAGCGTATTTTTTTTCAATGCCTTGTAATATATACACATTAGCCAAGTTCCATCCTTCTTTGGCATAATGATGATGGGTGACCCACATGGTGATACACTCTATCGGATGACACCCTATTCCAGTAGTTGCTACAACTATTTCTTCACCTCACTCGCTTCTATAACAAATTGCATGTACAACCCAATGTTTAATAGTGAGGATTCTGTGAATAGTTGGATCTCGTGCTCCAATTCCCTCTTGGGTGGTAACTATTTAGGCTGATGGAACACATCCTTGTATGCATGTAACAATTCTTATAGTTGTTGTTTCTATTTCTTAGTACACCCCTCCTAGAATGTCTTTTCTCTTACCGACACTTTTACGGATTGGTTTTCTCTTAACAAAAATAAAACATACTTCTTAATAAAAGTGATAAGTTTCTTGGCTTAGTTAGCACTTACCAGCGAAAAAGTTTACATGCCTTTGTGAGCATTAATGGTGAACAATTTTCCATCCTTAACGACCCAGTACCAGTTGGCTCTATGCAGTAAGATTGCATCCTACATGTACATGTAGGGACTCCCAAAAACCACCCCACATACATCAAGGGGAACTACATCTAGTTCTACTTCATCAATAACATTAGTAGTGATGGAAAATCTGATTTTGCGCTATTTTGTTACCTTTATTTCCACATATGTATTTAACCATCCCAATATATATGGCTTAGATGATCATGAAGTTCCAATCTCAATTTGTTGACCAACTCTACTGCAATGATTTTTTCCTGTGATATTGATTCAAATATAACATCATTCTTGGTCCTTTTAACTTGTATCTTTATATGGAAGAACCTAGTTTTTCGTTCTCTTCTTATTGATGAAGGCTACTCACATTTAGCTTCTTCTATACTTATGTATAGATGATCTTCTCATCCATGTTCGAGTTTCTTTCAATTTGGTTGCTCGAATCAGTGGCCATGAGATTCTTCTTCTTATTATCGTTCCTTTTGTTCATCAGGTTAAGCTCTATATGCAACTTCCAACACTTATCCTTTGTATGATATCAATGTTATAGTGGTTGTATTCATTGTTGGGATCTTTGCATTGATGTGTTGTAGCCAATGTATTTTTATCTTTCCCCCTTTCCACTTCTTCTTCCCCTCCTTAGAAGCCTCTTGTTGCTCCTACTTCAATCCACTTGATTTCCCTTACTTCAAGCCTATGTTCTCCACGTATCGCGCCTATACACAAGCCTTATTCACTGATCTGGGATTGAAAAACATCACTCGCTTCCACGAATGGTTGTCTAAACCTCCTAAATACTTAAGGAGTACACATGGGTTCTTGGGGAGATACCCAACATTATGGCCATGTTTCTAAATATTTTGGTGCACTCTTGTACAGTCTTCCCTTGCTTCTACCTAAAGTAGTGCCATTGGAACCACTAATCCTCTACATACTTGATAGGGTAAAATTTTGATTTTATGAGGGTTTAAAAGTCCTCTCACTTAGTCAACGAAGGATCTCCATCCAACCTCAAGGTCTTTGTGTGGGTTTCCCACCAAGTCAGGCATGACACTCTAATTTCAAGCGTGCACTTGTGTTCTTCCTATATATGATGAACATTGAAATAAACTTCTATTTTTTGCAATGAATGATTTAGCTTCAAAGTGTCGATCTCACATTTATACAACTTGATATCAACCTTTGCTTCCATTTTTAAGAGTGATTGTAAATGGTTCATGACACTCGAACTAGGTTGATCTTTTTTAGTTTCTTTCTTTGGCTACTTCTCAGTTTATTCTTGATCTCCCTTCTGATTGGACCTCTGTGTTAGAACCCCCATCTTCTCTTAATAGCCCGAGCTTATTGTTCAGGGCCACCATGAGGAGATTCACATTATGGTTTATATCTGTAACTTTTACTTCCAACCGCAAAAACCTCTCCTCTGTAGGATCAAGAGGGTTATTCACATATTCGTCGGTAATGACTATGGTTTTATGAATTTTGGCTTAGCTAATCTGGATCCCATGCAACTCCCCATAATATACTCAAAGAAGCATTCTCTAATACCAAACTAATCAGTAAACTATCGTGGATATTCCATTGGATAGTTCATCACAACAAATCTGATAAACTATACTTAAAAATCCAAAATCTACACTATGAGGGTTTATTTCTCTTTAAATTTCTAGATCTATAGCTTACTCTTTATTGTGCATGCATGTTATAATTATGCAAAAAATAGATAACAATGGAATAAAAACTCACAAACCATGATAGACACAAGATATAACCCGGGAAACCCTTTTGAGAGAAAACCCAACTAGAAGGTGAGGTTGCTTTGCTCTCTTCCTTTGAGTAAAAAATGGCCACGAGTACAAAGAAGTAAGGCCTATGGCCTGTGGGCTATTATAGTGAAAATTTCCTCTCTATTTTCTTTCTCCATATCCTTCTCAACTACTCTACTCATCTACGTAACAAATGCACATGGAAAAAATGAAAGCCCTTTTCCTCCTAGTGGCCCAGTTATAACACAGTCTAATATCCTACTGGTGGTTAGGTTTGACTCCTTTAACTTTTAACTAGATCTATCATATTGAATCTTCAGTGACTTCTTCATCCTAATCACGTGGCTAGCCCATTTTCCATGAAGAATGGGGCTGATGTGGAGTCATCTCAAATTATGGTGGTCAAAACAAGGAGGTTAACTTCCAAGTGGCATCAATTTTGCATACGAAATCCAGTTGAGGTGGTTCTTACATTGTTGGAAAGGTGTCTTTGTGTATAGTAGGAGAAAAAGGTGTCGTGCCATAGTGGCAAGTTTTTACCCCCAAAAATGATGTTGGATGCTTCAAAATGCTCCCGGAAGGTTTCAGACCCTAATCTGCCAATCTGGGTCTTGCTGGTAAAAATGGTCCTGTGAGTTGATTCCTCCACTTTTTCCACTCTAAAAGCATCAAGATGGATGACAAACAATATAACGATCCAATATGGATCAATGATACCTATTGAAGGTAAGTATAGTAATTTGAGCCATAACATAGTATTCATCTAAACACCCTAAATAATAATAATAATAATAATATGTAGATGAATTCATACTGATATACAATAGATCCAATAAGATGTTTCTCAGGGGGGGAATTGTACAAACCATAATCAAGGACGACTATTTTCTTGACCATGAAGGAAGGAAAATCCATATTCCTATATGTCATGAAACTAAGCTACAATAAAACATTGAATGAACATCGAGATTTGTAAACTTCTTGATTATGGTCATCTTCAGAGGCACACTTCAATGCATCTTAACTTACAACAATATGGATGGTGATGGATATTAAATAAATCTATAAGGACATCCATTCAATTAATTTTCCCATTACTTCAATTTGTGTTTAGCGCAAATCTTGAATATCAAACATATCACCAAATATCAATAAGAGTGTTCAAATAAAATATAAAAAGTTGCTCGTATGTATGATTCTTCAACCTCTAGAATATGGCATAGGAAGTAAGCTCAACATTGATGATGACATTCAAGCAAAGCTCTTTTAAACAATGTCATATGCACTCCTCATAGCATCAATAACATTTACCAATGCAACTCCAACATATGTTTTCTTCAAGGCTGGACCATCATTAATTCCACCTGTTTCATCCCACAATTATGTTTTTTTCCCTTAAATCTTTTCGACAATCTCATATTAGTATCATATTACAAAAAGCATGTTGAAAATTGCTTGATAAAAAATGTTAACACTAATGGACAATGGTTTCTCCTTATGGCCATAATGAATTCGCATAACTCTTATTAATACTAGCAACTCATAAAGGTTTTTGTACTCTCGCTTGAAGAATCCTCTATGGACAATTGTTGACCTAAAACATTCGAATGAGGAAATTTTGTGTTCATGGAATACACCAACAAATCCACTAGTTTTCTAACTTAGTAGACCAACTAGAAGATCTTTTGTAGCCCCATCTTTGTCATGGCCAAGAAATGATGATGTGAGACACATATTTGTTCCTATTCTAAGGCACTAGCCAATTTATTTAATAATTACTAGTTGGTCACTTACAATGAAATCAAGTGTTTACTTCTAATTATAACACAAATCCATTGAATGGTATACTTAGAAGCACTTATATAATCTTTGCTAGTTCATCAAATGTGGCTCATCCATACCCATCATCAAATCATAGAGGCTTCTCTAAACAAACCACTATATTGGATAGGATAATTATAGGATTGTTTATCATTTGCTTGAGAAATAGAGTGTATCAATACCATGATAACCAATTTTAAGAAGAAAAATGAATTCTCTTTTTCAAAATTGCATGCATGCCTATCATCGTCTTCATGCAAACTCTAATTTTAAGAGCTCAACAACTTGTTTTAACATTATTATGCCAAGGAGGATTGAGTAATGATAACAACTCACAAAACATCCAATGAATTTTAGAGCTTTCTTTAGATTTCCCAAACACTACCTACATGACAGTGGATCAATTATCCCCATAAAATATGGATATATGAACATGTATAGAATTGATTCATTAACTATATACTTAGTATGAAATAGCTAATGAATGCAATCTATGCTTTGAAACTTTTCAATGATTACATGTACTTGTCCAACAATCATGGATTTATCTCAACTCATGTCAAAAAATTGCCCAAACAAATTTGTACCTCTATTAACCAATCAACCAAAATTTCCCTTATCTTCTCATGAATTTTGACCTACCTTGTCATGTAACATGGAGGTATGCAATTCATGTTTTAGACATAGAAGAATATTGATTTTTTCTTGAAATTAAAAACAATAATTTACCTTCTCATTCACAAAATACTACAATCAAGGATAGGGAGGCATAACTCAATCTTCCAAAGGAACTTGTATATGTATTCAACATATTCAATAATTGCTAATTTATTTTCAATATCTCCAACATTAGTGTTATGGAGAACCTCATCAGAGTCCTTGCATACATCATGAAATATCCTTATCAAAATTAGTAAATATTTTCATCTCACTTACACCACACATAACCACAAATTTATCTTAAGTCTATTAAACTTGAGTGTAATTTTCACCACCTTCAAACCACCTCTAGAGATCATTAATATTCTAAGCTCATTTAAAACACACGCACACACATCTTGCTAATTTAGCGATATTGTGGACATTGGGCATTAGAGTGGAATTCATGGACATCATTCTCATGGGAGCACCAATTTTATTAGTTCCCTCATCAACATGGAAGTCATAAAAGAGAATACTATACCAACTAAAAAAGCTAATTAGAAATCTCCCAAAGAATCAAACCAAATAACTCTCTAGAAAAAAAACCATAAATAGAAACAACTAGAGCTAGGTTACATAAAGTGCAAGACGAAAACACTAGCACTTTCAAGGTTAGAATGGTGGCCATGGTGTCCCCTCACCCAAGATAAGACATGTTGAACCAAGTCAAGCACTCCCCTCAGGGAATTAAAAAATTCTCTTAAAATAACTTCTTTTATCTATTTAATAAGCTACAACATATGTGATTTCTTGAGGGACTCGAGGCTAGTGAAAAATCCTTATCTCGTGATCAAAATGAAAATGGGGTTATATCTCACATTTGTAAGCTACAATTGACTATTTTAAGTTTCATTAGAATAAAAAAATTAGCAAAATTGTCCTCAAAATTTTCCACGGAATCCTCAAATTTCATGACATCAAACCCAACCCCTAAACTTCATTCAATGCGAGAATGTTTAAGGAACTTGGAACCTCTTCATTCCCAAAGTTCTACATTTTCCTCCTCTTCATGAAAAATAAGATTGGGATTTTTGGATTCTTCAAAGAAGAGTTCCATCTCTCTTTTCACTTTAGTGCCTCTAACATAGCTATTGAAACTCTTTGACTTAAGCTCTACCACTACCAAGGTTGACATCACAAACAATGAGTCTATTATTCATTTCAAATATTATGACCACAAGGAATTATTTTGTTAGTTTATAAACCCACTATAAATGTGCTCAATTGTCTATCCTTTTTTGGTTGTTGCATGAAGACTAGTAGGTTGATTTGTTATAGCGTTCGTTGAGAATGTAACTTTCGAGTTCACCCCATATACAAAACTAAAAGGTGCTCATAAAATGGTAGGCTAGGTGTTTACAAACATACAAATCTTAAATATGGTGACCAATTCAAGAATGTCAATGTGTATATAGCAATTATAGTTTTGCATTGGATACCTCACACTAGCTTCGACAACAAAATCCATGATGTGGGTAAAGGGCATTGCATCAAACAATTTTTCCAACAATAAGGCATAAGTAATATCTCCTCCCACCATAATGATCATTGGTTATTTATCAACCCTAGTAAGCATTCATGAGAGATTAATCGCACTAGTAACTGAAAATATCTAAACCTAAAATCACTACCCTTCTTCTCTTAAAGGATGGGAATACATCATTGTTGACAACACTATTGTGCCCATTACCAAATCAATGATCATTTCTCCATATTCACATAACATGAATGTCGCATTCATTTTTCATAATCATGTTCACCATAGTGTGAAGTGTTGAGAAACCTTCTCATCTCCATAGGGGGAGACACTCTTATAAAGAAAATCACGATGAAACACACAACAACTATATAAGAAAATAATTTCACCATGAGTCACCCACTTCCCACTATAATCATTCCATTTAACAACTTTCAATCTCTATCCATTACCAATGTACTTTTTATTCCTTCTCAGTAATAAATATTTATTTTTATCTTTATTCTTTGTTAAACATGAGACTAAATCTTCATATAATCAAAATAGAAAATATTATAATAATAATAAAAATAAATATGAATATTTTTAATGAGTATAGATCATTTATACCAAGTTTCATGAATTTTCCCATGAAAGCAAATAACACTAAAATCAAGAGTACAATTTCCAAAGTTATATATATATATATATTAAAGGAAACTGGTAACAACTTTATATTAAATCAAAATCGGGTTTCAAGGACAGAACTTTTACACAGGTCCACTAGTTTTGATATTTCACTATCTATACATATCATAAGATGACATTATTATTCCTATTACATATTTTGTCAACTAATCTATACAAATTTTTACCATAAAGCTTAAAATAGGCTCCTAACAACAAAATAAACTTGCAGTACATTTAACCAAAAAAATGGGTTGTTTAGATTAACTAGAAACAAATGGTCCACCTTCAACATCATCTTTTAATTGGTCAGTTATCTCAAGCTCAGTATGCACTTCTCGATCCACAGTGCTTTTGAAATTTTTCAATAGCGACTCCTCACTGGTGTCTGAATATTTGAGATAACCCTTTGTCCTTTTGCTTATGTCCATCTCTGCCTTTTCCAGCTCGATGTCTAGGACAACCAACTTTGTCTCCATGGCTACCTGCAATTTGTTGATATTTCACTATAATAACTCATGTTTTTTATCCATTAATGCAAGAATCACCCTTCACTCTTTGTCCTCCAATTCAATTTGTTGCCTCATTACGTCCAACAAGTTTTCGATGGACTCTTACAACATGTCAAGTATTTTTCTCATTTTTTCCAATGCATGTTCAAGAGCATTTACATCACTTTCTGCCATCAGAGCTCTTCGAAGTGGTATTGGGTTTTCAATCTACCCCATTTCCCTATTTGTCTTTTGCAAAGTGAGAGTCGGGAGTCTCCTTATTGAGCCGAGAGGCTCATTCTATAACTCAGTATGAGGGTGCTGAGTAATTTCGTTCATGCTCAACGTGAAGTTGACACATGTCCCTCCTAAAATTCTCTAAATAGAAAAACAATATGGGCTATAATAAAAAGTAAAAAACAAATATGTCATGCATGTTTAATTATTTGTCCATATAATGTAATAACATTTCATGTAAAGTAATTAGAAGTGAAAAAAAAAAGTGTGAGTAAGAAGTTTAAACCTTATACTTTTCAAAAATATTTCAATGTTTAAATAAACTATTTGAAAATCTATGTTAGCTCATTTATGTCGATATCAACTTCATATATGTGTGTGTGTGTGTGTGTGTGTTTAAAGAAAATATTTTAATGTTGTATATAATAAAATACTCAATGACCAAAGAAAGAAAAAAAATTGAAAGTTAAAAAATAAAATAAAAAATATGAAGTACTATCTAATAAAAATAATAAGGATATGTGTAATTCATTCAATTCTTAATATAAAATTAATTTGTGACATTTAAAAATATTCATAATAACAAAAAATCAATGTGGATTATCAACAAAAGCACTGATGTTCACATCTACTTAAAAATACATCAATAACAAAAAAATCATTTTAATGTGCAAAGATAAAATGTTTGGATGCACATATAATGTAAAATATTTTATGTCAACTATGTATATACTATACATTATTTTTAAAAAATATGTATATATCATATAAATCAATATAAAAAAAATATGTTTTTATGGTTAAAACATTTGAAGTAGTCTCAATGTTTTACAATTTGGTCCCTTTTTAGATATATGTCTTTTTTTGTCGAAATCCAACAAAGATTTTTTGGACTTACAAGTTTAAATTATGTATTCTATATAATGTTCAAAAATACAATTTAAACAATGAGAAAATATACATTGTACACACACATATAGAGAGAGAACCAATATAGATTCATTAGGATCTATCATGGGATGAGAGGGATGCAATTTTTTTTCAAATTTTGCACCCTAAAGAAAGTTTACACCTAGCGAAATTTAATCACTCTCAGCCCATATTAGATTCATGCTTAAGATGGATATATTCTACATACCTACTCCAGCCTTGAAGTTTCCATTCAAGAGCATAGATTGCCATAACTTCCATATCTGGTTCACCAACGTTGCATTACTCTTTCATTAAATCACCAGAGCTAAGATCTTTACGAGGAATGTGTGCATTTAATCCAATACTGAGATGTCGCTTCATGGTTGTGGTTACTTATACCTGTAGCTTCCAGGCTTCACTGTGCTGACATTCACTTTGTTGTCATTTGTATGTCCCTAACCTGTCGTACTTGTGCCTGATATAGGTTCCATCAACCCAACAGTATGCTTCCATCATTCCCTTGAATGCAAAATGTAAATGTGCCATTGATCCTTTCGCCAATTTAATGAACTCATTACGATTCCCTCAAGCCTTAAGCTTAAGTACATATTGCTAATACATGTTTCTGTGTTTCCTCGACCAACTCTGCTTTCATGACCGTCAATTTTATCGATTTTTTTAACATAGGAATTAAACCCTTTACTCATGGTATAAGTAAGTAGGGTATGGAACCTTTCTCCTACTCCATCTTACCCTAGTCCATGATTTCACCTATGTTGGCAAGTGCATCAACTATGTTGTTTAGATACCTATATACATGATAATATTCAATTTCTTCAAAATTCTGAATTTGAAAAACAATTATTTGCATAATGGTGAGAGGAGATTGTTAGAATTTTCTCGAGATTTCCTAACTTGTTTGATCACTACCATTGAATCACCAAAGGCTGATAATCGAAGGATTCTTCTCACAATAGTTATTTCCAGGCCTTTCCATAGAAATAGATATTCTGCTTGGTTTTTGGTTGAGGTACCTAATCCCCATGCAAATTGTATCTTGTTTTGTTCATCATGGTGTAGAATAACCCCTCCCGGTCCTGCCAACCCGAGATTTCCTTTTGAGGCTCCATAAAAAAACAAGAAGAATTGTTGTTTGCTCATGCACCATTTGGTAAAATTCTTAAAATCCATTCTTATACAATAGTTTTATTTTAGCATCAGACGAGGATTGAAGTTGCTAGCATGATTTGGGATCTTATCTACTTTGATCCAATCCTTTTCATTTTTGTTAAGTCCTCCAATTTTGAAAGTTTAAAACCTCTAACCGTGATTTCTTGAAATAAAAGGCTTAAGGCTTTATTTGTCGTCAAGGTGGGGGTCGGTTGATCTCCATTGAATATGACGTTGCTTCTCGCCAACCATACTGACCAACGGATGTATTTTGGCAAAGCCTCCCAACAACGTGTTGACAATGATGAGGCTTTCCTAGACCATTATATATATTATTTAATATTTTAGTGGTAGATGTGAAAAGTTAATATTTTAAAAAATGGCAAGATACTGAAAATTGGTCTTATCTTTCATTTTTTATATCACTAAATCTTTATTTTCACCAACGTGTTGTCAAATGTTGTCATACCCATCACCAAGTTCATAACCAAAAAAATTAGAAATAAAGGAATTTACCCCATCCTTTGATTTCCATGAGACCCATGTCATGAATCCAATCCCTATTCAGGTTAGAGAAGTTAAGTTCATTGAGCTAAATGGCATTTATCCTTGCTTTCTTCTTCAAAAGGAAAACCAAGTTTTTGTTAAGAGACTTTGTTGTGTGAATCAACCAATTGGAATTGTCTTCTTTGACAATGATGCATAAGAATTTGTGAAGAAAGCATCCACACTTTCAAGAAATATTAATGGTGAGTCTTATATCAACTCTATCTGAATTGACCTCATTTGGTTTTTTGAAACTTTTGCTTGGATGGAAAGTAGACTCTAAATTAGCACTTAAATACTTCAATAGGGCAAAGAGATTACAATGTTAAGCATATAACTAGATTGCATAAACATTTTAGACACAACTAAAAGACATCAAGTTGTCCAAGTCCAATTTCAACCCATCTTAAGTGACGAAAACCAATAAGTTGTTGTTTTCTTATATATTCTTGTAGAAATGCACAATTGATATCAAATGAATTATGCAGTTGTATATACACTATCTATGCATAAAATTATATGCTCCAAATGATTATGGATGCTATCAACAAGTCACAATTTTATGAATCTCCAAAGGATTTACCAATCAACTCTTTTCTAAATACTAGTCTAAATCATTATTCCATCCCAAAATTGCTCACTCAATGAGATTTCACAACCATGTTGATGTTGGAAATCAATATTTGTTCCCAATAAATACACCATTAAATGCTTTATTATAGGGTGCATATATTTTCCTTAGCTTTCACAACCATGTTGATGTTGGAAATCAATATTTGTTCCCAATAAATACACCATTAAATACTTTATTATATGGTGCATATGTTTTCCTTAGCTTCAGGTTATCAATATGCATCCATAACAAGATCATTTAATGTTGTATATGTGGGAATACATATTCATTTAAAGGTGCTTTAGATCAGATAGTATATATCCAAGTATATACAACATTAAATGTTTTGCTAGGGGGTGCATATTATTTGCCCTAGATTAATGTTATCAATATGCACATTAAAGTAAAGAATTTAATGCTATATATGTGGGGATATATAAGGTCTTGCTTTAAATCAAGTGGTATATATCCCGAAATATACAACATTAAATGCTTTGTTACATGGTGCACATTGACATTTATTAATGTTAGAGGCATTGACATATATACTTGGACATAACATGTTGTTTATTATTGTTAGAGACATGACATCAATGTGTATAAGGGCTTTTGGAAGCACCTAAAAAGCCACCTATGAGTACTATCTATTATTGAGTATCAATGTGTATGTATCATTGTGCACCATAAATTATTGGTATAATGATAATGATAATTGTGACAACTATAGTAATAGTATAACATAAGGGAATGTTGTTGTTATTTTATTTTAATTGGAAGCATCAATGTTTTTACTACAAGGACAAGAACATGTGAATTTGCACATGTATAATGCACCATTACATAAAAACCCTTTAAATGAACCATGGAATTGAATGAATATAATACCCTAATATGTTTTTGTGCTAAATTGTTTTACATTGTAGGTATGCAAATTCAACTTCATTTTTTTTTTTTAATTAGAAGAAATTAAATATTTTTACAATGGTAATTATTTTTATATTTTAATTAATGTGTTTGGATATAATCTCTGCATTATTAATGCATTATATCACGTAAACGAATATGAATTTTTGATTACCTATTCTCATTGAAATGATGTAAATCATGCATATGTTTAATCAATAACATAATATTTTGGATGCTTTAGCGGTAATTTAAATTACTATCGGAGGATCTCACCTGCATGATTTGAGGGGGGCGACTGAGGAAACCCTAGCCACCCTCTTATGCGGTTTGGCTTACCCCTTGCCGTCTGCATTTGGATCCAATGTCATTGTTGTTTGTCGGCGCTTCTCATCGGCCCATCTGGGGTGTTGTTTCACCATGGTTGTTGGGCCTCTTCTTATTGGGATTTCGATTATTCTTATTTCTTTTACCATCTCTTTGTACACTTTTTACAACATTCCTACCAACATGTTTCCAATATGATCTCATTTGAAGTTCTTTAATTTTCTTAATCTCTCTAGAAATGAAAAGCATAATAAAAATTGATTAATATTTATATGAAAGTAAATATAGTAGAAATATAAATTGGATCATTTTTGGGACTAATAGGTACATATTATAGAAAAACATGTTTAGTAACCATATTTTCTAAATGATTATTTTTTTGTTATTGCATGTTTTTACTATTTCAAATCCCTTAGCTCCCATTTAGTATTGCTCTAGAAACACTAATTGCAATTTAGATATAACATAGTTCTTTGAGTCATTGGATTGAATTGTGTACTATAAGTGAAAAGAACATCTTTACATTCTTTTCACTGCATCTCTTATGCTTTTGTAAAATTTATCTCCAATCATTAACTTCCAACACCACTTGAGTTGAATCAACATCCAATTCATCATCATTAAATAAATCCTTCATGGTTTTTTTTCTTCTTCAGAGGATCTTCTATCCCCTCATTATTAATCCCTGTAGAACATTCAACATATGCAAAATGAAACATTTGAAACCTATTAGCTAGTATTGTTAACAAGTACATTATTAACAAAAAAAGGTCTAAAAAACTTAATGTTCATCACCTTTTGATCCACTTAATTTTCTTTTTGCAAGATTTCCTTGCATACGTTACCACAAGTTTTCTCCTCAATATTTTATCACCCATATTCCATCAATAAAAAGCATGCATAATGAAATATCTTTTATTAGTGTATTTACTATATATTGCACACAACTTAAACCCAGAAACCCTTCTTCAATTAACAGGGCCAAGCAATGCACTCTATATTAGATAGCACATTAGTGAATATTTATTGTAGAATGCATACGATGAAATTGGAAATATGTTTATTTTCTTTTAAATAACATGGCTAAGTGATTTTCTCTATGGTAAATAATGCACAAATTTGTGTTTATTATACAGCGCAGGCTGTGTAACCTAAAAATGTTTTTTTTTTTTAAATGATAAAGACAAGGTTTGGGATCCAATGCAACAAAGGGACCTAATCCATTAAAATCTCATTTACATCAAAATAACCATTAAGGAATAAAAATACTTGGAACAATCAATCATGAATTAGGTTTTAGGGTTTATTTTAAGTCACCTTTACGAAATGAAATTCCCAATCTTTTTTTCTTTGGTCTTTATTACTTTGTTGCCCCTCATTTTGGCATGGGTTCCCCTAGTGAATTTCTTCATTGGCCCTAGTTTTGTTTGAGCTTTAATAACAATGGTATTCATTTGTATGCATGGATGTTGATGAGCAAGAGGTTTTTTATGACATGGCATGAAACTTCTTGGTTAGTTAATGCCATTTCGATGTTTGGGCATTTTCATGTTTTTCAAGGAAATTCAGACTTATAGAGGTTTGTCACATGAACCAAAGCATTGGTCACACCTTCCAAGGCATTTTTCGGGCTATTGGTGCATGCATGGATAACCTCATCATATGCCATATGGATGACCTTGGAATTTCCTCTCAATTTGGCATCTAATTGAGCTATTTCACAATTGGTTTGAGGACTAACCCACATGTGATAGCTTTATGACAATTGTGGGGCATATCGTGGACTTGATATGACTTGAAGGAGTCATTGTCATGGCTTATGTGGGTTACTTTGTCATGATGATGAGGTGGACACGATTTAAATACTAATGAGCTAAACTTGAGGGTCAAGCCCATGTATTTGGATGTCAATATTGCTTTTTGGTGGATTTACGTCTATTATTTAACTTGGAAAGTCATTCTTATGCTTCATGGACCTCTCTTGACCTAAGGTATGGGCATGGGCCATTAAGTTGAGAATTACTTAAAGGTTATGGAGAATTATATCACACTTTAGTGGGGTTATTTTGGATGCGCTACCCCTTGGGAGGGTTTTATGTCACTGCTTTGGGGAGATTTTTGACATCAGAGACCCATTCAACCACCTTGGAGAATTAATCCTGGGAGTGAAGTCATGCCCTTTGGATGAGGTCACTTGTTGATCTACATAGCTTAAGAGCCTTTGGAGGCTAGATGTGGCATCTTGGGGCATCATTCACCATTCTTAAAGGAGACGACCTCTCTTTTGGGGTTTATTTAATCTTGTTCATTATACATGAGGCTTACATTCTTTTACTTTATTGTTGTGTTAGATTAGTTAGTTATGGTTTTACTTTTCTTAGGCTAGACCTAACAAATCACATTAGATATTATTATTTTATTGTAATAGGAAGTTTAGCATCACCCTATATAAAGAGATGCATTTTTTATTATCACTTGTGGTTGGATTTTTTGGAAATCTCTCTCTTGAACCTTAATTGGCATATCTTTCTGAAGCATTTATGGTGTAAAGAGTTATTTCTCTATGAATGAATGTTCTCAATTCTTGAAGCTTATCTTGCTTGGTTTTGGTGCATATGGATTAATGGTGGAATGTTCAAGTTTTGTACAAGCCTTTTAAGATCAATCCATTGAAGAATAAATTTATCACTTAGAAGGAAGAAGTCTAGGGTTTGTCCTCCTTCTCCCTTTAGTGATTTGATTATTATTTGGTAACATGCTTTGTCTTTCTTCATGATTCCCTCGTTATTGTATTAAGTAATTTCTTCAAGTCATACATGGTCTGAGTCTCGAGGCTCCTTCCTCTTCACTGAATACATCCACAAAATTTTTTGGTCTTGCAACCCATTGTCCCCAAAATTTTGTCTCTTGAAACATCACACCCTCAAAATTTTTCCTTTTTGTGACATCGTAAATATTTACTTCTAGCCTCATATCATGTGCCAAAATTTTGTTGGACTTGAGTCATATCGCACTAGACATTTTTGTAGTGTGATATATCACAACCATAATGTTTTTCTTAGTTGCAAAAAAGGAGCCCAAACTCGTTCTTTTTTCATCTCTACCATATCATACACAATTTTTATTGATGTGATACACACTATTCAAATGAAGGAAATCTTCATGTGATACACTTAAGACCTTAAATTTGCCTTAAACAATGATTCCATAAGTTATCCTAAGTTTTCTATGTGTTTTCCCTAGGGGAAAGCACTTCTCTCATACCCCCCTTGACTTTTATAAGGCATCAAAGGCATGTTTAATCCTTAAAACCATACTTGTTCATTCTTGGACGTAAATTCTAAGATCATGCTAAGGCTATATTGCCAAGGATTCAACTCTCTCTCTCTCTCTCTTTCCCACACACACACACACACACATATATATATGGCCCTTCAAATGTAGGCCTAGAATGCCAAGGGTCCAAAGAACATAGAAACATTTCCTTGAAACTTATTTCTTATTACAAAATTTACATTGATTTAAGATATTTTAGATGGTATTCCAGCTTAAGGAGTTTAAATCCATCTAAGAATCATAAAAGTCCAAATTTAATAACTCAACCCTTAATGGGTTTTTCAAGTCCCTTCCATTTAAAATTATTCCAAGGTTTACATAGGTTGTAATCCTTTTCAAATACATCATTTAGCACTCTTCACCTTGGGGAGATATGCATAGACAATTACACCTAACAAGGGAATAATACCATCCAAAACTCATATAGGTCTAACATTCAAATATGTATAACAAAGCTATTATGGAAATGCTTGGTTTTTCTACCTCGTGGATTGTTAGGCATGCCAAATTAGCATCATATGCATTCTACTTCTCAACGATTAAACTAATGGAACTATTTAACAACAACCCCACTATAACATAGCAATCTTAGATGAGGGTCATAGGGTAATCCCATAGTTTATGTTGGTTTTAACCATATGCAATTAATCGTTGCAAACAAATTCTTAATAAAAATAGAAAAAAAGGTGATGGCACATACACACATTTAATACACATGTTTTACTTGGAAACCAAATTGAGAATAATGGAACATTTTTTGGTATATTATATCTAAAAATATTACAATTCAATATGGATATCCAACAACACCCATAAAACCCCAATCCATTAACTACTAGATTATAATACAATAATAGTTTTTTAATAAGAATTACAAAACCAGAGGTTGAACCACCATGAATCAAAAGCTTGCTGAAAGCAAAAACCATGTGCTAAAACCCACCAAAAACAAACACAAAAAACACCCAATTTTTTTTTCAGGGGCTCTGACCCCAAACCCCCAAACAATGGGGTTTCCAAATGACCTACCAAATGGGCCTAACACATATGAATCATGGAGGTGGCTAATCATACAAAGAATATAACACATACACAACATTATCCCACTTATTTTCTTTGCATACAAGGGTTCACATGAGTACATGATAAACAACCCAGTGCTCTTATGACCATTATTTGTCTACACCAAGAGAACTTCTTAGTACTCAAAGATTTTGCTAGTGAATTTGTAATATTCTTCAAGGTGACCACCTTCACCACCACCACATTATTGTATTCAACCATGCCTCTCACAAAGTGGCATTAAACATCAATATGCTTTGTTTTAGAATGATAAGTTGGGTTCTTTTCCAAGAATATTGCACTCTAATTGTCACAATCTATTCTTACAACATGTTGTACCAACCCAATACCTGAAAACAATCATTGTAACCATAATACTTCCTTGTTCGCATGAGTGGCTTTCATGTATTCAACTTTTGTATATGAGAGTGGCACTATAGCTTGTCTATCACTCATCCAATTGATTACTTCTCTGATTAGGGTAAACACATACCCACTCATAGATATTTTTCAATCCAAATCTTCAACCCAATCTGCATCAACAAAGCTATGTATCTCCAACATTCTATTCAATTTAAGTCTTCCTTGGTAGCACAATCAATAAACAGTAGTGCCATGGAAATACATGAAAACCCTCTTTACTATTGCTCAAGGCTTCTTCCTTGGTTTTGAAATATACATGCTCAACAATCTCACTTCAAGTGCAATGTATGGTGTAGTGCAAACCATTTTATACATAAAATTTTCAATTTCACTAGCACACATAATGTTCTCTTCATCTTATTGTGTCTTAGAACACTGATATACATATAGCTTTATACCTACAAGAATAGGGACCTTTATCAATTTACATTCATGCATATTAAACCTTTGCAATATTGTATTGACATGCTTCCTCTGATTTAACTAGAGTCTCATGATTGCTCGATCTCTTTTAATTTCCATGACCAAAATGAAATTTGTAGCACCAATATCCTTTGTGTCAAATTTAGAGGGTAATTGAGTTTTCACATCTTAGATTATTTCCTTCTCATTTTCAACTAAAGACATATCATCCATATACAAGATGAAATAAATAAGACAAACACCAATTAATTTGAAATGAACACATTGATTTTCTTTGCTCATTATGAGACCTAGTCCCAATATACAAGTATCAATTTTTTTATAACACATCCTTGGTGATTGTTTTGACCTATATATGGATTTTTTTCACCCTACATACCAATTCTTTATTTCACTTCATTGCAAAGGCTTCTATCCACTTGATGTATGTTTCTTCTTCTAGATCCCCATGTATGAATGTTGTCTTCACGTTCATCTATTCTAGTTCAAAATCAAAAGTAACAACAACAGATAAAATAAATTTACTAGTGGTTAACTTGGCAACAAGAGAAAAAATCTCACCAAAGTCAATTCCATCTACATGGTAATAACATTTTGCTACTAATTAAGCTTTCTAATTCTCAACCTTGTCTTTTTCACTCAACTTTTACTTAGACACCCATTTGCTAGTAATGATTTTTCTTCCAATCAAAAAATTCACTAGATCCCAAGCCTCATTCTTATCCAAGTATCCCATTTCTTCAACCATGGTATTTTTATAGAGTTTTACATCCTCTGAATCCAATGCCTACCTAACAATTCTAAAATCATCATTAGTAATAAACAGATCAAAATTCGAAGAGAAATCTAGTGGAGCATACGTTTCTAGTTTCCTTATTTCCTAAACCAATCTCGTCGATATTGGAGTATGTGGCTCCTCTTCTTCTGATCATGTTCTTCTATAGATTTTATTCATCATCCTTCAATTCAAACTCTATCTTCTCTAGTTCCTTCTCTATTGGTATAAATTCCTATTTTACAAGATCTTTGATTGCTCTAAATAGCACATCTCGACTATATGCAACCTTGTTAGTTTTTTCATCCAAAGATTATAACTTTTCAAATTATTTTTATAGCTAATAAAGATACACTCCTCAACTTTATTATCTAACCTACTCCTATTTTCCTTTGGGATGTATACAAAACCATCATAGCCAAATACCATAGGATGTTTAAGAGATCATCTTTGATTGCTCTAAATACCACATCTCGACTATATGCAACCTTTTTAATTTTTGTATCCAAAGATTATAACCTTTCAAGTCACTTTTATATCTAATAAAGATACACTTCTTAGCTTTAGTATATAACTCACTCCTATTTTCCTTTGGGATATGTACAAAATCATCATCGCCAAATACCATAGGATGTTTAAGAGATGGTTTCTTATTAGCCTACAACTCATGTGGAGTGTTGTCACCCAACACTATTGAGGGTGATAAATTTACTAGGTAACATGAAATACCCACTATACTCTCTGCCCAAAATTCCTGTCCTAACCCAACAACACTAAGCATGCTCCTTGCATGATTGGTGTCTTGTTCATTCTTTCTACAAACCCATAATGTTGAGGTGCATATGGTGTACTCTTTTGCCTTTCTATACCACACTTCTTATATAAATCCTCTAAGTCACTTTTGGAGAATTCCACACCATTATCTGTCCTCAAAAACTTGACTTTCTTCTTTGTTTGATTTTCCACAAGAGTCCTAATATACTTACATTTATCAGATACTTTAAATTTCTTCCTAAGGAAATAAATCCATGTTTTTCTCGAGTAGTCATCTATAAATGAGGCATATAACTATACTTACCCAATGATGGAATTAACACAGGTCCAAACATGTAACTATGCACCAACTATATTGTTCCTTGTACAAAAAATTTCTTCATGTGATACACACTATATCCCATGAAGAAAATTTGCACGTGATACACTTAATACCTTAAACCTTCCTTAACCAATAAGTCCATAATTTTTTCCTAAGTTTTCTAAGTGTTTTCCTTAAGGAAATCACTTCTCTCATGCTCCCCTTGACTTCTATAAGTCATCAAAGGAATCTTTAAGCATTTGATGATCCTATAAATCTTTTCTTGAAACTTATTTCTTATTACAAAATTTACATTGAAAGAAGTATAAAAAAGCTATTGTTCCATTGCTTGAATATTCTACCTCAAGGATCGTCAGGCATGCCAAACTAGCATCATACACATTCTATTTCTCAACAATTAGACTAATGAAACTATTTGACAACAATCCCACTATTACATGAAAATCATAGACAAGGGTCATGGGGTAAGCTCATAGTTTATATTGTTTTTTACCCTATAAAGTTAATTGATACAAACACATTCTTGATAAAAATATAAAATATCGAATGGAACATTCACACATTTAACACAAACATTTTACCCTAGAAACCAAATCAAGAAATATTTTTTAGTATATTATATATTTACAATGTTACAACACAATTTGGATATCCCATGAGATCCATAGACCTCCAAGCCATTAACCCTATATTATAATGCAATAACAGTTTCTTAATCAAAATTACAAAATCATGGGTTAAGCCACCATGCATAGAATTATTCCTGACAAAAGGAAAAATCGTGTGTTAAAAGCCACCAAAAATATGCACAAAACACCCCAAAAAAAATTGAGGGCTTTGCCCCCAAACCTCCAAACAAGGGGGGCTACCCTTTGACCCACCCATTGTGCTTAACACACATGTGGCTAATCATGCAAATAATATAACACATATACAACATTCTCCCACTTGTTGCTTTCTTTGCATAGAAGGGGTCACAATAGTACATGATCCACAACATAAGGCACTAATGCACATTATTTTTATACACCAAGAAAACTTCTTACTATTCATAGAATTTGTTAATGAATCTACAAAATATTTCAAGGTGTCCACCTTCACCGCCACCACCTTCTTCTCTTCAACCTTGCCTCTCACAAAGTGATATTAAACATCAATATTAATTTTTCTATAATGATAAATTGGGTTCTTCACCAAAAAGTTTATACTCTAATTGTCACAATATATCCTTTCAACTTGTTGCACCAACCCAATCCCTAAAAACAATCATTGTAACCACATTACTTCCTTGCTGGCATGAATGGTTGCCACATAATCAACTCCTATAGTTGAGAGTGCTAGTATATATTTTTCTCTTGCAAATATAGATTTTCTCTTGCTCATCCAACTTAATGCTTCTCCAAATAGGTTAAACACATACCCACATGTAGATATTTTGTGATCTAGATCTCTAGCCTAATCTACATCAATAAAGTCATGTATATTCAACATTCTATCCACTATGGGTATTACTTGGTGGAACAATCCATAAACAATAGTGCCATGGAATCCCTAAAAGCTCTCTTTACTACTACTCAATGCTCCTTCCTTGGTTTTGATAATTACTGCTCAATATTCTCACTTCAGGTGCAACGTATGGTTTGGTACAAATACCATTGCTACATCAAACTTCTGATTGCACTAGCATACAAAATATCATCTTCCTCTTCTTATGTCTTTGGATATTGATCTGCAGATAACTTTAGCACCTACAATAATAGGGACCTCTGTCAATTTACTTTCCTGCATATTAAATCTTTGCAATATTGTCTTGACATGCTTCCTCCGATTTAATTAGAGTCTCATGTTTGCCTGATCTATTTTAATTTCCACGCCCAAAATGAAATTTGTAGCACCAAGATCCTTCCTGTAAAATTTATAAGAAAAATTATTTTCACATATGGATGATTTCCTTGTAATTTCCAATCAACAACATATCATACATACACAAGACCAAATAAATAATACGACGATTGACTAATATGAAATGCACACAATGATCTTATATTCTCCTTGTGAAGCCAAGTCTCAATATATAAGTATCAATTCTTTTATACCACATCCTTGGTGTTTCCTTTAACCTATATCAACACTTTTTTAGCCTCCATAGGAATTCTTGTTTCCCTTCTCTAAAAGGCTTCTAGCCACTACATGTTGAACTCTTCTTCAAGATCCCCATGTAGGAATGTTGTCTTCACATCCATCTGTTCTACTTCAAAATAAAAAGTAAAATCAACAAATACAATAAATTTACTCAAATTTAACTTGTGAATAAGAGAAATAAGCTTAACAAAGTCAATTCCTTATACTTGGAATAACCTTTTGCTACTAGTTGAACTTTCTATTTCTCAACCTTGCCTTTTGCAATCAACTTCTTCTTGTACACCCATGTACTAATAATGAGTTTTGTTTCAGTAAGCAACTCAATTAGATCCCAAGTCTAATTCTTGTCCAAGGCTAGCATTTCTTTAACCATGGCATTTTTTCTAGAGTTTTCCATCCTCTGAATCCATTGCCTCCCCAGTAGTTCCATGATCATCATTAGAAATAAAGAAAGCAAAATTAGAATAGAAATTAGGTGGAGCACACCTTTCTAATTTACTTCTTTCCTAAATTTATCTCTTTGATACTGGAGTGTATGGTTTCTCATCTTTTGATCATGTCCTTCTATAGAACCTGATTCATGATCCTTCAATTCAAACTTTATCTTCTTTGGTTCTTTCTTTATTAGTAGGACTTCTTGTTTTGCAACATCTTTGATTTCTCTACTACATCTTGACTATATAAAAACATTGTTAGTTTCTAGATTCCAAAGATTAAAACCTACCTTTCAAACCATTTTTATAGCTGATAAAGATACACTTCTCAACTTTATTATCCAACTTACTCTTATTTTCCTCTGGGACATGTACAAAATCATCTTATCCAAATGCTCTTGGATTTTTAAGAGATGGTTTCTTACTAGTCCACACCGCATGTGCAATATTGTCATCCAACACAATTGAGGGTGATTAATTTACTAGGTAACATGCAATACCCATGAACTCCGCCCAAAATTCATGTCCTTACCTAGCAACACTAACCATGATCCTTGTTTTTTCCATTGGTGTCCTATTGATACTTTCTACAACATCATTCTATTGAGGTGTGTATGGTGTAGTCTTTTGCTTTTTTATACCACACTTAATTCCTCTAACTCATTGCCATAAAATCCTCCACCATTGTCTATACTCAACAACATGATTTTCTTCTTTATCTGATTTTCCACAAAAGCCCTAAAATCTTTAAATTTTTCAAAGAGCTTATATTTCTCCTAAGGAAATAAATCCATGTATTGCTTGAGAACTCATAGATAAATGATACCTGTATTTACCTAATGATGGAACCAACACAGGTCCAAACACATCACTTTACACCAACTATAATATTCCCTCTATAAAAAAATTCTTCGTGTGATACACATTATATCGCATGATGAAAATCTTCGTGTGATATAAGTTAATATCTTAAAATTGCCTTAATTAATAAGTCCATAACTTTTCCCTAGGTTTTCTAAGTGTTTTCCATAACGATAAAGCACTACTCTCATGCTCCCCTTGACTTCTATAAGGCATCAAAAACATTTTTAGGCATTAAAACCATACTTTCTCAAGGTTATATTGCCAAGGATTAAAGTCTATCTCTCTCCCTCTCTCTCTCTCCCTATCCCTCTCTCTAGAATGCCAAGGGTCCAAGGAAACCTTTTCTCGAAACTTATTTCTTATTGTAGAAAATATGTGTAGGTTAACCCGATAATGCAATATAAATCAAAGCAGAATACTATCAACTACTTCTACTATCAATTTACGGAAGCTTAAATATCGAGCTGAACAATATAACTAGAAGAAGAAGAATAAATCGCACAATACATATGAAAATACTTTGGGGAAAGCCTCAGCTAAAAACCCCACTATCTGTATTATCATACAAGGTGGAAATGCATAGGAATTATACAAAGCCTTAGCTCTCACAGCTAGCTAGCTCTCAGTACAATCCTCACAGATGCTCACATGAAATCTTGGCTTCTCTCCAGCCTTCCTCTCTGCCCTCCAAGCTCCTATTTCCTTGTGTTTTTCCTCTGGGATGATTCTCGTGTTACCAAGTGTAACACTCTCTCACACACTATCAGAATTGCGCAATCCTCAAGGAATGATTCCCTGACTACATGCATGAGTTTTCTTTATAAGAAAACACATGCAACTGATAATACATTGTCCTTGACTTTAATCTCAAATGAGTCTTTCTCAGAATAGACATGCATGAGTTTCTGATGAGGGAATATTTAGTTAACTGGAGTAGCACTAGTTGAGTGCATGCATGCATCAACTGACTGTTAACTCTCTATTAGTTCCTCAAACAGTTTGGAACTAATTTAACTAGACTTAACTCAGTAAACTGAGTTAACTAATTACAACTCAAATATAACTCAATCTAATCTCGTTAATTTAAGGGATAACTCTTGCATGACTTCATAAAGACTTCTAATTTGAATTTCTCCAACTAATTAATTTAAAGTTAATTAATTAATTATTTCCAAGTAGCTGTTAAGACTAAATTCGATTTTAACTCACAATTTAATTCAAGGACAAATTAAATTGGAATATTCTTGTTGCCATATTTCAACACTTATCACAAAATTTACATTGATTAGGATATTTTATATGGTCTGCCAACTTAAGGAGTTTAAATCCATCTAGACTCATAAAAGTCTAATTTTAAGAATACAACCCTTAATGGGTTTTTCAAGTCTCTTCCATTCAAAATTCTTCCAATATTTAAACAAGTTGAAATCCTTTTCCAATATATCATTTAGCACTATTCCTCTCATGTAGATATGCATAAACAATTACACCTAAATAGGGAAAAGAATCATCCAAAATCATATATATATAACATACAAAGAGATATAACATAACTATTGTGGCAATGCTTGAATTTTCTACCACAAGGATTGTTAGGCATGCCAAAATAGCATCATATGCATTCTACTTTTCAACAATTAAAATAATGAAATCATGTGACAATAGTCCCACTATCACATAACAATGATAGACAAGGGTCATAGGAAAAGCTCGTAGTTTTGTTGGTTTTAACCATATAAAGTTAATTGTTGTAAATAGATTCTTAATAAAAAAAGTAAATATGGAATGGGACATATACACATTTAACACATAAATTTTACCTTGAAAACTAATTCGAAGAAACCATAACTATTTATCAATATATTATATCTTTATGATGTTACAATACAATATGGATATCTTATGACGTCCATAAACCCCCAATACATTAAGCCTAGATTATAATACAATAATAGTTTGTTAACCGAAATTATAAAAAATAAATAAATAAACAAAAAAAACATGGGTTAAACCACCATACACCACAATACTGATATAATAAAAATCCATTGCTGAAAATTACAAAAAAGGAATGCAAAAAACACCCAATTTTTTTGGGGGATCTGCCATCAAACCCCAGAACAAGGGAGGTTTCCCTTTGACCCATCCATTGTACCTGGCACATATGAACCACACATGGCTAATCACGCAAATAATATAACATGTACACAACATTCTCCCACCTGTTGTTTTCTTTGCATAAAAGAGGTCATAGGAGTATGTGATCAATGACCCAATGCACTAATGCCCATTATTTCTCTACACCAAGAGAACTTCTTAGTGCTCATAGAATTTTATTAATGAATTTGCAACATTATTCAAGGTGTCCACCTTCACCAGCATCACCTTCTTATCTTCAACCATGCCTCTCACAAAGTGATATTAAACATCAATATGCTTTGTTATAGAATGATAAGATGGGTTCTTTACCATGAAATTGCACTCTAATTGTCACAATCTATCCTTACAACTTGTTGTACTAACTCAAAACCCAAAAAAAATATTGTAACTGAAGTGCTTCCTTACTCGCTTGAGTGGCTACAATGTATTCAACTTCTGTAGTTGAAAGTGCCACTATACATTTTCTCTTGCTCATCCAACTAATTGCTTCTCCAAATAGGTTAAACACGTACCCACTTGTAGAAATTTTGTGATCCATATCTCTAGCCTAGTTTGCATCAACAAAGCCATGTATGTCCAACGTTATATCCAATCTAGATATTCCTTGGTAGCATAATCCATAAATAGTAGTGCCATGGAAATTCCTGAAAACCCTCTTTACTACTACTCAATGATCCTTCCTTGGTTTTGTCATATACTTTCTCAATACTCTCA
Source organism: Pinus tabuliformis (assembly GCA_031772625.1). Lineage (NCBI taxonomy): Eukaryota > Viridiplantae > Streptophyta > Pinopsida > Pinales > Pinaceae > Pinus > Pinus tabuliformis. The sequence goes on along the minus strand of CM062820.1, from coordinate 876,438,078 downwards.
CTTTAGATGCAATGTATGGTCTAGTATAGGTGATTTCATCCATCAAAGTTCCAATTTCTCTTGCATATAGAATGTATTCTTCCTCGTCTTGTGCCTTGGGACACTAATATGTAGATAACTTGGTGCCTACATGAATAGGGACCTTTATCAATTTACATTCCTGCATATCAAATCTTTTCAATATTTTCTCAACATATTTCCTTTGATTTAACTAGATTTTGATGTTTCCCGTATCTCTTTTAATTTCCATGCCCAAAATGGAATTTACAACACCAAGATCTTTCGTGTCAAATGCAAAGGACAATTGAGTTTTCACAACCTAGATAATTTCCTTCTTGTTTCCTATCAACAACATATCATCCATATACAATACCAAATAAATAATACAATTACCAATTAATATAAAATACACATAGTGATATGTTTTGCTACTTGTGAATCCAAGTTCCAATTCATAAGTATCAAATTTTTTATGCCACATCCTTGGTGATTGCTTTAACCCATACAGGGACCTTTTAAACATATATACCAATTCTATATTTTTCTTCACAACAAAGGCTTCTAGCCACTTCATCTAGATTTCTTCTTCTAGATCCCATTGTAGGATTGTTGTGTTCATGTCCATTTGTTCTACTTCAAAATCAAAAGCAACAACAAGAGATTTTTTTTTTTTTTACTAAAAGTTTGCTTGGGAATATGAGAAATAATCTCACCAATGTCTATTCCCTCTAACGGGGGATAACCTTTTGCTACTAATTAAGCTTTCTATTTCTCAACCTTACCTTTTGCACTCAACTTCTTCTTAGACACCCATTTTCTAGTAATGAGATCTCTTCTAGTTAGAAACTCCACTATATCCCAAACCTCATTCTTGTCCAAAGCTACCATTTCTTCAACTATGACATTTTTCTAGAAGTTTCCATCTTCTGAATTCACTACCTCCCTAACAATTCTAGGATCATCATTAATAATAAACAAAGCAAAATTAGAAGAAAAATCAAGTGGAGCATGCTTTTCTAGTTTCGATGTTTCCTAAACCAATCTCCTTGGTACTAGAGTATGTGGTTGCTCATCTTCTAATTGTGCTCTTCTACAAAGTCTAATTCCTCACCCTTAAATTCAAACTCTATATTGTCTTGTTCTTTCTCCATTGGTAAGACTTCCTACTTAACAACATCTTTGATTTATCTATATACCATATCTTCACTATATATAACCTTGTTAGTTTATGGATTCAAAATATTGTAACTGTTAAAACTATTTTTATAGTTGATAATGACACACTTCTTAGTTGTATTATCCAACTTACCCCTATTTTCCTTTGGGACGTGTACACAAGAATCATATCCAAATACCATAATATGTTTAAGATATTGTTTCTTACTATTCCACACCTCATATGGAGTGTTGTTATCCAACACTAATGAGGGTGATCAGTTTTCTAGGTAACATACAATACCCGCTACCTTTGCCCATAATTCCTATTGTAACCCAACAACACTAAGTATGCTTATCTCTTTTTCCATTGGTGTCGTCTTCATCCTTTCTGCAAACCCATTCTATTGAGTTGTGTATAGTGTAGTATTTTGCCTTGCTATACCACACTTCTTATGAATTTTTCTAGCTCACTCTTGAAGAATTCCCCACCAGTGTCTACGCTTAACAACTTGATTTTATTCTTTGTTTGATTTTCCACAATAGCCCTAAATTATTTAAATTTCGTAAATACTTTAGAATTACCCAGTGATGGAATTGACATAAGTCCAAACACATCACTGTGCGCCAACTATAATACTCCCTCTTCCCTTGTAGCACCAAAGGAGAATCTTACTCAATTTTTCTTCCCATATAAGTAATGCTCATAAAAATTAAAATCCAAATAGCAATTAAACATACCTTCAACGATACCTTTACCATGTAGTACTCGAAGGCCCTTCTCTCTGATATGTCCTAGTGTTTGATGCCATAACACAATCTTTTCTTTAGAGACTGTAGGATTTTTTTTCATCTTTTACTCCACTCTCATGAAAAATGGAAATATTGCACCTATCACTAATAATGTTTCCTAGTAGTTTATAAAGATTTCCAATCTAAAATCCCCTCAACAATATGGTTTTTCCTCAAACTATCATATAAGCTTCCATTTCAAACATTGGATTTACACTTGCATTACTATTATTGCTTACAAAAATCAAATTTCTAGCCAATCCTATGATGCTCAAAACACCAGGAAGTGTTCTAATCCCTCCATCCATGTGCTTCAACCTGATTTTTCCTCATCATACGATTTTGGTTGTTGCGTCATCTCCTTGGAAAATATCACCATCATCAACGTTTTATACTTTCAAAACCAGTATAGATGAGGAATCATATGACAATATGTGCATGAGTTGAAAAACCATGCCTTATGATCAACATACATGTTTGAAGAATCCAAATACACATCCCCTCCTTTGTCTAAGGAGGTTTTTATTTTGTAGATGGAGAAGCATCAAATCCATCCCCTCTCTCAATACTTTTGGATCTACGTTGTTTCTTGTAATGCCCTTCTTTTCCACATCTCCAACATACCTTTACTAATTTTTTCGTAGAGATTTAGATCTTCTTATAGATTCAGATCTCCCACTTGAGGACTTATTTTTGTTTATATCCAAAAGGAATCCTCTTACAAACAAGGCATTTGTTTTGTAACTTTCCATGCTTTTCCATCTCATCTCCTTCAATAACAAGGATGAGACTATTTCATCAAAACTTAGTAGTTGCATTACTACCTACGAAAACAACTAGACTATCCCACAAGTATAGTAAATAACACAACAAATTGATACACTTATATTCATTTGAAATAATTAATATCAATAAATAGTAGTTGACTTACCATGGTATTAAAGAAACTTAGATGTTATGTCATTGAGTATCGATCCTTCATCTTCATATTATAAAACTTCTTCTATAGGGACAATTTGTTCACCAAGTACTTAAACAAATACAAAGACCCTAAGTTTTTTTGCAATTCCTTTATTGTATCTTCTCCAAAAAAAATTAGTAATATTGAATTTGAGAGACACAACCGTATTGTGCTTTTTTCCTTCTGACCCAACTTGGTCCAATATTCTGTTAACATCCGTATCCATGCAGTACATAGATACACAATGATCCACTAATTTTTTCCACCAAAAGATCTTCAATTTTGAGGTTCCATAGATCAAAACTCTTCCTATTAAATTTCTCAATCTTTATCATTGAACTAATCACCATTTCCTTTCACCATGAGAATTTGCTGCATATCTCCCATTATAACTTGGGTTTCCATAATCTTGAGCCAAAAACCTTAACCACAAAGGCATCCCCTTGAAGAAAAATTACTCTAATACAAAATGTTGGTTTTCAGCCTATACAGTTAATTGCTGAAAAAAATTTATTGATAAAAATAGAAAAATATTCAATGGCACATACACACATTTAACACAAATATTTTATCCTAGAAACGAAACTAGGAAAACTAGAATATTATCTAGTTATTATATCATTACAATGTTACAACACAATATGTATATCCCATGTCATCCATAAAACCCCAATGAGTTAACCCTAGATTAGAATACAACCATATTTCCTTAACTAGAATTACAAAACCATGGGAAAACCCACCACGCACCATGAACCTGCTAAAAGCAAAATCGTGTGCCAAAAATAGACACAAAAAACACCCACGGCTTGTAAACCCTCTTCGTCATGCTTGACACACACAAATTATGTGTTTGGTTAATCGTGTAAAGAATATAATACATAGGCAATAATTTAGATCAAGTCTATCACAACAAGTAAAATTCCCATGCTATTCAACATAAAAGTACTTCTACATAATCTAAATTCAATCTACAACATTTCATTACTTATATAGGGATTATATAGAGATTCACTTAGCAATTGTATTGGAATGTGTCCCTTTGGAAGGTAGTAATGTCTATGTTATGTCCAAAGAAACTTTAATTTTATGTATAAGAGGTATATCCCACATTCATCATGGAGTAAAATATCCTTGTAATAATATATTATACGAAGAGGTGAAATTATATTATCACACATGTATTATTGGGATGAAATTCCTCAATATCTCTTGGTATACAATAGAGGCTAGGGAGTCCCATGATACACACAACAAAATATGAAAAATAAATGATAGTCTTATCATTACAAAGTGGTGAAGCATTTGTGTTGGTGCTCTTTGTAAGGATGGAGAATTTTGAGCATAGTGAAGATGTTATTACCATCCCATGGATGTTTCCCCAACTAAGGTTTGACTAGGTAAATCTAGTGTGTCCTTCCCTGTTGTCTCATTTCTTTTATTGATTAAATGTTGCTATTATGCATAAAAGGTTAGTTTTGTAAAGTTTTGTTGTGTTCTATATTCATATATGTTTCTACATATTTTCAATATTCTAACAAATTATACTAAAAGTAGTTCTCTGAACAATTACTAATCAAAACTAACCTTGGTTATAGCCTACAACTATTCACTCAATGAATTAAAACATATCACATAGAATTAGACACTGTAACCTCTACACTTTATCTCATAATCAAGACAACTTACATTATTTACATGCTATAACATGACTTATAGGGAATATAAATCACCCCCTAAGGTTCATACCAAATGCAAGAAAAATTTCACATACACACTTATTATTTTTGTGCAATAACCAAAGTTGATAATACATATCATCAATGCATGCATAAATTCATAAATCACACTTCATTGTATATACATAACAAGGAAAAAATAAAAATACTTATGTAAAGATAATTTGACCAACAAACTAATTGAGGGTGAGTTATTTTCCACCCAACAATAGGCGTAGTTGCACGTAAGCTTTCTACAACTGGCCACCCCTTATCTAAACCATGATATTGTAAGGTTGAATTTGAGAAACTCTCAATAATTATGGGTAATTACATAACCCTTCAAGAGTAAATTTAAAGGTATAGCATTTGTAGGGAATGCCCCCCACCCCAAGCATTGAGATCCCAAGACTCTTGCAACCTTGAGGTGACCTTTGTTGGCCCAAAGACACACTGAGAAGGGGGGTGAATCAGTGTAAGAGAAATTTAACCATTTCACAACTTTTCGTTAATTAACAATTATGTATCAATGAACCATAACCATTTACAACGCATCAAAAAATAAAGTAGTGCATCACAAAGTTATCATTACATCAATAAGAAATCAAAAATCCATCACATCAACACAAGAGACACAAGATTTTACGTGGAAACCCATGCAAGAGAAAACCACAAAACCTTATTCTTCTTATGCTTCAATTCATTACATATATTTGCAGGCACCAACTTGTAGGAGGCACTCACCCCCAAAATATCTAATGCTACTTGTGGTAGGATGCAACTTGATTAAGGCACTTACCTCGATCATGAGCAAGCTCTAACTTGCTCTTGGATCCAACCTCAATGGAGGCACCCAAATCGTTGTGGACCTCTTTTCAAAATATTTCACATTGGATCCACCTGATTTTTAGATAACATAAGTCTTAAAATTAAATAACCTTCTACTATCATGATGTTGTCAATGCCCTATCATGACCTATTACAACTATGCTTCTCCTCATTCATCAATCTCATCAAATATGAGTCATCTATGAAACTACTTCCGCCATAACTCAAAACTATTGCAAGATGCTCATATCCCCTCAAAACATGTAACAAATATTTTTTAAAATTACATTAATAATGCTTCTTATGTATGCCTTCAGAAGCATCCACCTCTAAACATTGATCACTATGCTTCTTCCAGATTCCAAATTGGCTCAAGAATGAGCTCAAAAGCTCTAAAAAACATTCAAAACTATATATAAATTGTTATATGAAATAACTTTTTTAGGGTGCATTAGATAGAATGATCATTTTCCGGTGCGAGTGCTACATAATTCACACCATAGGTCTACTAAAAGTTTGACAAAATGTGCCATATGGCATTTAAAAATATATATATAATCTGACCTGACTACCACTAGGGCTTGAACCTGGGTCTCAGTTGTAGAAATTTTTGAATAATTTAACACATATTCAACAGAGATTATCCTGATCATGTACTATTGCGGAATACATACACAATACATAAGCTCCTCTACGTTGATCATCAATATAGCAGCATCAATAACAATAAAACATCAAGAGCATTCACACATTAACACAGTATGTAACCCGAGGAAAGCATCTCGCTAAAAACCCCACACTATCTGTATATTAATGATTGAGACCATGTAACATTACAAAGTACAATGCTTATCACAAGCAATCCAATACCAACTCCACCTGTTACGCACAATACAGCTCAGATATGATCTCCAAATCTATTCCACTGCTTGCCTGCCCCTCCAGCTCAATACCTGCTCAAGAACTGATGAGAATGGTTTACCAAACTCGTATTTCACCTGCAAAGAATCACTCACACTGTGTTGGACGTGAGCACAGGCTACAATTCTTGATATTGGCCAATTCATTGGCATAATCAATCCCTCTGATTGTGCAAATCATCATGCACAACTATAGTCACAACTGATAGCAATCTGATCCTCTAACACCTGTCCCTGCTGAACTGAACATGCATTGACATGCAACTGAGTTAACTGATGTATTCTATAGTTGCATTATGAGTTAATAACTTGTGAATTAATTAATAACTTATTCACCCAACTCATCTCTAGTCTATTTGCCAGTTAGACTAAATACAACCAGTTTAACAAAGCTAAACTGAACACAACTCCATCAACTGCACCTCCAGTCCACTAAACTCAACTCACTTGAGTTCTAACTGAAGTCCTGCATGCAAATATTAGTCATCCCATAGGTAACCACGTATTTCCCTCTGGGATCTGCATGTACCACATCCGTAGCTCATCCTGAAGTGCTCTAAGAGAATAAGATCAAGTTTATAGTCCAAATATTATTATGAGACAATAATATTTGACTTTTCTATTTTTGACAGCCAGTCTAAAAATAGACTTTGATCACTCATACTGTGATCACTCACACTGTGGTCACCCACACTGTGATCACTCATACTGTGGTCACCCACACTGTGATCATCCCTGCTGGGATAAAAAATAGAACTTGCGCCATAATTTGTCTGCGGGCCCACTTAGTGAAGGCGACTCTTTTCACTAAGCTCCATCATCTTGTTGCAATCTCAACATCAGTGAGCACATCACAAAATTCACATCAGTTGTGCTACACGATGGTCCTTACATGACCATCTTCTTGGACCATATTATTGTAGTATGATTCAACTAATTTAAGGGGGTTGCACAAGCCACATGTCAATGTGTAACTCGAACTTGGTGAATTAATCTATGTGTTATACCACCAATTGACACGACTCATACTCTGTGGAACTACATTATGTTAAGGCCTATCCACACCATGCATCATGTCAATGCAAGACCTATCCACCGTGGGGCTAAGCCACTATGTGGAATTAGATTTGCAAGACCTATCCACTGTGGCACATTTTTTATTTAAGGACTTATGTATGGTCTATCCATAGTGGGTTTGAGTCACTGTGTGACTTGTCAAAATGGATTTCAAGGGCGGTCCTCCGTGGCACCTTTATTACATAAAATGTATATATAGCTTATCCTCTGTGTGCCTTCTTGAATCATGTTAAATCATTGCAAGTCTGTCCACCATGGGGTTGAGTCACTATGTGACTTGTCAAATTGGACTACAAAGGTGGTCCTTCGTGGAACTTTTGTTACATAAAACACATATATAGCATGTCCTTTGTTCAACTACATGAATCATGTTAACTCATTGCAAATGTTGTCCACTAAGGGGATGAGTCACTATGTGACTTTTCAAAAATAGATTACAACGGTAGTCCTTCATGGCACCTTCATGACATAAGACATATATATAGCCTATCCTGCATGCGCCTTTGTGAATCATATTAACTCATTGCAAGACCTATCCATTATGACACCTCTGCATAAATCCAAAAAAAAAAAATTGGTCATGGTTTTTGAAAGTCCATCGTTGCTTATAACTTTTGGTTCATCATCAGAGACCAAAGAAACCATAACAATAAAAAATAACTCGTCCGCTACTCAAAAAATTCAAAACCATGACCAATCAAATACCAACAAACTGTAAACAACCATACAATTTATGATTTATGTCACGAGTGTTGTTTTATATCAAATGCCCCGCCACACACACACACACACACGTGTGTGTGTGTGTGTGTTAATCCATGTGGTTCCCCCTCCCCACCGACACACACACATATGTGTGTGTGTTAATCCACGTGGTCCCGGGGATAATTTAGCTGACCATGGGCTAATATCCATGCCTTAAAGGCTAGACCTTTAACCATACGATCATTACATATGACCATGCCTTAAAACTTTGTTTTTAAATTTTGTGCCAAGGTCCATGAGAGTGTTCCACATGACTAGGTCCTTAGGGGTCCCTGGTCATCCACATAGTGACATCATCATGATGTCATCATGCTACATGGTAGCTCATGAGGGGTGCCATGTGCCATTCATATTTTAACTTTTTTCCAATCAGAGGTTGTTAAATGTGCCTGCCACGTGGTGGTGCTTGGTGGTGCCACATCATGATGATGACATCACTTCCTGACATAATTTGGTTACTACGGAATGAGGCCATGTAACCTAATTGTGTGATGCCATGTGGCATCCATGTTGATTGTGTTTCCTACATCATCAAATTTTCCTCTCATGATGCGTCGTGTGTCATCCATGTTAGCTTGCTTCCAGTTGATTGTGTTATCTATGTCATCAAATCTATCCCCTCATGATGCACCACACATCATTATTTTTAGCATGTTTCCTTTTGACTGTGCTATCTACGTTATTATATTTGTCCTCTCATGATGCACCATGTGTCATCCTTGGATTAACCACTATGTAATGGCTAATAAGTGCACATATTTCCTTATCTCTGTCATTTGACCCATGGAAGATGCACATGCTATAATGGTGTTAAAGGTCGTGAAATTTCTGTTGAGATACACCATTAGCTGGATCAATGGGCCATGGATGTGTCAAAAAGTTGTGCACTCTTTAACATATCAATATTTTAGGTTCTTTCCCTATAGTTCGGGCCTCCAATAGTGCTAATTTTCAAATGACCATAACTTCTCATCCGAGAGGAGTTTTTCAAAGTGGGATATAATTTTGGAAAGGTCTTGATGAGGCCTATGCAACCATGCTATTTATAGAATCATTAGGTAATCATAAATGTATCAAAAACTCAATAAATTTCAAGCTTCCTTTCATTTCACCTTATGAGGGCATGCAAGTAATTTAGTTGCTGTATTGCTTCCTTTTTAATCGTGAGTGATATTGATACTATCTTAGCCATTCCCTTTGACATTAATGACACCTTTTTGTCATCAATGACAACACTATGTTCAACAACCTTATGCTATCATTACATGGCACAAGAGTGAGCTCACTTTGTTGCTACATAATCCCTTGAGTAGCTCCTCCTTTAGTGCCCTCTTATGTGCCCAATGAGACTTTAAAAAAAATATTAATTCACATCCTCATGTTCCAAGAGAGGCAAGGTAATTCCCATGCAAATCTAGCAACAACTCACACTTTTTTTATTGGGTCTTCTACACTGTTGAAAATGCAACAAGATGATGGAGCTTAGTGAAAAGAAGTCGCCTTCACTAAGTGGGCCCGTAGGCTATTTTTGGCGCAAAGTCTATTTTTAGCCTATGTCTATTTTTAGACATATGGATCATGGTCCATGAGTTGCAGGATGCTATTTGTGGATGATTGGTCATGTTGGTAAAAATAGATGGACTTCTCTTTTTAGACATATGGGCGGAGTCTATTTTTAGACTGCCAGTCTAAAAATAGAACAGTCGAATATAATTAGCTCTTAATAATATTTGGAATATAAACATTATCTTATCCTCTTGGAGCACTTCAGTCCGAGCTACGGATGTGGCATATGCAACTGCCAAAAGGAAATACGCTTTTCTTATGGGTCAGTTGAGCTATTGCATGATGGACTTCAGTTAGAACTCAAGTGATTGAGTTTGGTGGAGTTGATTGAGGAGTTGATGGAGTTGTGTTCAGTTTGACTTAGTTGAACTAGTTGTATTTAGCCTAACTGCAAATACACTAGTGATGAGTGATGTGAATTAATTATTAATTATTAACTCATAAAGCAACTAAAGAATACATCAGTTAACTCAGTGCATGGATAGTTCAGTGGAGACAGGTGTTAGAGGTGGAGATTACTATCAATTGTTACTATAGTTGTGCATGAGATTTGCACAATAAATGGTAGAGATTTCCAATGAGGATTGCACAGTACAAGCCACGCAAAATGAGCTTGGATCATTCCTATTCTCACATTGGATTGCGCAGTAGAGGTAGGAAAACAGTGGAGGAGATTTGAACCAGTGACTTGATTCAGATCTGAGCTAGTTTGTGTGTAACAGGTGGAGATAGTACTGAGTACTTGTGAGGAGTATTGTACTATGTATTGTTACATGTTCTCTATCATTATAATATACAGATAGTTGGGGGTTTTCAGCTGTATGCTTTCCCCAGTACACACTGTGTTGATATGTGTGATTGATGTTTCAATGTGCGCATGCGATTGTTTCTTTAATTCCGCAAATTGATGATCAACGTAGAGGAGGTTATGTATTATGCATGCATTCCGCAAATAGTGTATAATCAGGATAATCTCTGTGAATAAGTGTTATATTATTCAAAATTTCTACATGGTATCAGAGCGGAGTTGATCATCAGATCTATTATTCAGAAAGTGATTACATTTTATTTCTTCAGGCAGAGTCTGTAATCGGGCCAGGTAGCCTCTGGATTCATCCTTCTTTTGGAAGTGAGATATCTGGTAAATTCCCATACAGTCAATCTCTGTACGAGAAATAATTTGTTCTCACGAATTTTAGATCAGAAGCGGTTGAGTTTTGAGCTGGTGGAATTCGAACTTGCAGCAGTGTTTTCTTGGTGTCGAAGTTGAAATGTCTTTCAACAGATTGCGATTGGAGTATGCCCTTGAAGGAAGCTCGAATTATATTGCATGGAAAGACAGGATGGAGGCAGTGTTAGATGACAATGGGTTGAAGGATTTCAAAGAGGCCGAGGTCCCAAAGCCTACTGATGTTGCTCACGTTGAGGCTTGGCAAAAGAAGACAACAAAGTGTCGAAGGATTCTGTTGGAGGGCATGAAGGATCACATTGTATCCAGCCTGCATGGAAAGGCTTCTCCATACTTGATGTGGAAAGCATTGACAGATTTATTCCAAAGCAAGAGCGACCAGAGGAAGTTTGCGCTCAAGGATAAACTCAGAAACATTAAGTGTGAGAAAGGAGACAGTATACCCAAGTATCTCACGACGTTCACCCAATGCCGGGATGAGCTGGGAAGTGTGGGGGTGACTGTTGATGATGAGGACTTGGTGAGATTGGCTCTCCTTGGACTTCTAAAGAGTTGGCATTCCTATCAGGACTCTGTCAATGGTCGGGAGAAATTGCCAGGATGGGAGAGACTTTGGCTAGATCTTGTGCAAGAGGAGATCAAGCGGAATACCAGGGACGGATCTTCATCAAAGGCATCTGATGAAGAAAATTTCACTTTGGCTGCCAAAGTAAAGAAGGGGAAGAACAAGAAAGCTTCTCATTCTGGTGCGAAAGGCAAGAAGCAGGACATGTCCAAGGTGAAGTGCTTTCACTGTCACCAGCATGGACATTATGCCACAAATTGTCTGCAGAAGAAGAAAAATAAGCAAGTTGCTGGATCTGCAGTGGGAGAGGCCTTAGCCTCACAGTTTGAGCTGGATTTTTCACTGATTGCATGCTTGGTATCAAGTGTGATGGGATCGGTATGGTTCTTGGACAGTGGTGTGTATTTTCACATGACAGGAGATCGATATTTGTTTTCTGATCTGGATGAGAAAGATCTTGGAGTGCACATCAAGGTGGGCGATGATGGTAGATACAGTGCGACTGATATCGGTACCATTTCCTTTGAGAGGGAGTCTGGTAAACCCTTTGTATTGAAGGAAATGATGCATGTTCTAGGATTGAAGAAGAATCTTATCTCTGTGGCGATGTTAGAAGACAAGGGATATGATGTTGTTTTTAGCGAGGGAAAGGCTTTCCTGCGCAGTAAGACAACTGGAGAAACCTGGAAGATAGGGGTTCGAGTCAGGAACCTTTATCAATTGCATGTAGATGGCTGCGCAACAATGGCATGCAAGGCAGAAGATTGGTGAGCCGGGATGATGGCGAGCTGTGGCACAAGAGATTGGGCCACCTTCACCATGGAGCCTTGAAGATACTGCAGCAGATTTCTACTGGTCTTCCTAAAGGCACTCTTGCGCAGTCAGATTAGTGCAAGGGGTGTACTTTGGGAAAATTTGTGAAAGCCACCTTTCATGAGAAGGATAGTCGTGCCACGACGATCCTTGAGAGAATTCACACAGACGTGTGTGGTCCTTTCTCAGTAGCTTTGACAGCAAAGCACAGGTACTATGTGATCTTTGTTGATGATTTCTCTCGGAAGTGTTGGATCTTCTTCATGCAGAAGAAGAGCGAGACATACTCAAAGTTCTGTGAGTTCAAAGCACTGGTCAAGAAGGAATCAGGTAAGAAGGTGAAGGCTCTTAGGAGCGACAATGGTGGTGAATTCATCTCTGGCGAGTTCAAGGACTTTTGCAGCGCAAAAGGGATTCGAAGAGAGCTCATAGCTCCCCATAACCCACAACAGAACGGGGTTGCTGAGCGGAAGAACATAACGATCATGGGTGCTACACGGGCGATGTTGCATGATCAGGGCCTACCCCTTCACTTGTGGGCGGAGACATGAAATACTGCAGTATATGTGCAGAACCGTTGTCCTCACAAGATACTTGGCATGAGTACACCCGAGGAGGCTTATTCTGGTAAGAGGTCTAATATTTCCCATTTGAGGATTTTTGGTTCTCCTGTTTACATGCATGTGACGAAGGATGCCAGGAAGAAGCTGGAGCCAACCGCAGAGGTTAGGATATTTGTGGGGTACACTGATACGCCCCACAAATATCGTGTGTATTTGCCAGACAATCACAAGACTGTTGTGCGACGAGATATCAAATTTCAGGAGGAGAAAGCCATGAAGTGTTCGCTTGAGAGGGAGCCACACTTGCATGCGGATGAGGAGCTTTTAGTTCCTAAGAATGAGCTTCAGGACATGGATCAGCCACAAGATGAAGTTCATGGAGTGGAAGAGACCACTCATGCAGCGCCAACCATCAGAGGGCAAAAGCGCACTACAAAAGTTGAGTGATTGGCTCAAGATGTAGAGAAGGTTGTAGGACCACCTACATCTCAGCGCATACAGAGACAGTCGCCTGATCGGTACACTGGATACATGGCTCTTGTGAGCAAGTGTGTCGTGACGGAGCCATCCTCTTTCGAGGAAGCTGTGGAGGATCCCGCATGGGTAGATGCCATGGTGGAAGAGTATGATTCGATTGTCAGAAACAGTGCATGGGAGATTGTCCCAAGACTGGAAGGGAAATCAGTGGTGGGTTCGAGATGGATCTACAAAGTGAAGTAGGCAGCTGACGGGAGTGTGGAGAAGTACAAGGCAAGATTTGTTGCCCGAGGCTTCTCACAGATAGAGGAGATTGATTATGAGGAGACCTTTGCACCTGTCGCAAGGTATTCTTCCATACGGATGATTCTTGCTCTCTCAGCGTAGATGGGGTGGCACATTCATCAGATGGATGTGAAGACTGCGTTCCTCAATGGAGTCATTGAGGAGGAAGTGTACATAGAGCAGCCCGAAGGTTTCGAGATCTTCAGTAGTGAGTCGCATGTGTGCACGCTCAAGAGAGCGTTGTATGGGTTGAAACAAGCACCTCGTGCTTGGTACACACGGATAGACAGTTATTTCACCGGACTTGGATTCTCCAAGAGTGAGGCGGATCCTAATCTATACCAGATTGTGGTGGAGAGTAAGTTGCTTATCATGTACTTTATGTAGATGATTTGATTTTGACGGGAGATGAGCTGTTGATACTTTCATGCAAGGAGGATCTTGCTAGAGAGTTTGAGATGAAGGACTTGGGCCTCCTTCATTATTTCCTAGGATTGGAAATTTGGCAGCGCAGTGATGGACTATTTGTTTCTCAGGGTAAGTATGCTCGGGAGATACTGGAGAAGTTCAACATGCATGGCTGTAAGCCTGTTGATACTCCTCTTCCTGGAGGTTGGAGGAAGGAGGATGCTACTTCAGCAGAGATAGTGGATGCCACTATTTATCGACAATTGCTGGGGTCGCTTATGTATCTGGTCAATACATGACCCGATATATGCTATGCTGTTAACCAGCTTTCACAAGCTATGGTTAAGCCAACCAAGCTCTTCTGGAAGGCAGGCAAGCATGTATTACGTTATCTTAGAGGCACATCGGGATATGGATTGTGGTACAGATAGGAGGATGAGGTGAAGCTATGTGGCTTCACGGATGCAGATTGGGCAGGGAGCCCAACGGAAAAAAAGAGCACATCTGAAGGGATCTTCAATATCGGGTCAACAACAGTTTCTTGGTACAGCAGGAAGCAGAGATCCGTGGCACTCAGTTCAGCAGAGGCCGAGTACATGGCAACAAGTTTGGCCGCATGCGAGGCTATATGGATGAGGAAGATCCTGGTCGGGTTGTTCGGGTCACACTTGGAGCCTACTGTGATTTTATTGTGATAACCAGAGTTGCATTAAAATCTCGGCTAATCCAATATTTCATGATAGATCCAAGCACATTGACATCAGGTACCATCATATCAGAGATTGCGTGCAGTGGAGAATCATGTTACTTTCATACATTCCCACGGAGGATCAGGATGCTGATATCTTGACGAAGGCGCTCACCAGGAGCAAATTTGAATACCACAGAGGCAGGATAGGGGTTGCAGATAATCCATATCTTGTTGAGAGGGAGTGTTGAAAATGCAACAAGATGACCGAGCTTAGTGAAAAGAAGTCGCTGTTGTAGATCTAACCCGGAAATACTATAGATCTGATATAAAAATATAAGATAATGCAATTAAACCCAAAGATAATATGAAATGATTCTTTATTGATCAAACCCTTAAGGTAGGGCAACACCATACATTCACTCCTTAAGGAAGGAGAGCACTCCACAAGCCATATGCCTGTTCATACAATAATACTTCTCTTCCTCTTCATCTTCCTATGTGGAGTCTCTAGCCTTTATATAGGCCTCATACATACAATACCATGCATTATTACCATGGTTTCCTCATACCATCAACTAATACCATGGGCCCATTACATTATTATTAACTACTTGTGGTCCCTTACATGACATGGGTTAACCACCTTATTTATTACTATGGCCCATCCCATTATTACATTATTACCTTGGGTACCTCCCTTGGTACCCCATATTATCCCCCCTAGGTACATAACATTCCACCCCCTAAACATGTTTCGTCCCCGAAACATGGGAAGAACATAAATAATAAGATCTACTCAAAAGAGTAGTCCACTGATACCATGCACGTGCATCTATCCATCCAAGAGAAAGGTGAACCCTCGATCTCGCTGGTGCCTCGTTCGCTTGAGATGGAAGTTGACCATGGCAGCTCTTCTGTGTTGATGTGTAGTAGGTGGATCTAGGCTCCTTGCTATCCATCATACGGGGGTTGTTGTCCTTGTGGCTAGTTGGTTGCCATCTTGTTGGTTGTTTTCTTGCGGGGTGATGTGGGTGATGATATGTTGAAGTTTTAACCCACGGTGTCTTTTTCTTTAAGTCACCCTGTTGTGGTGCCTGTTGTCGTGGCTTCTTTTCTAATATGATTTCAACCACTGAACCCTCGTCAGATGTGTCAGCACCTGTAACCTGTTCTGCTTCAGCCTCTGTTTGTGTTTGATTGTCGACCATCAACTGCTCATCATCTGATATGTCAGTCCCTTGAACATCTTCTGCTTCAGCCTCCATGTGCTCTACCTGTTTATGGATGGAAATATCCTGTAATGTAATTTTCTTCTTTTTATACCATAGCTTCAGGAATTTCTTCTGCACATTAATATTGATAGTACCCACGGATTCCATCCAAGGGTACCCCAAAACAACATCCATGTTATCCATATCTGAAGCATAAAAATTACCATGAAACACATACTTATCCATAGAAAGCTTCAAATCCTTATAGATTTGAACATCCTTATCATCAACCTTTGTATGTTCAATTTGTTTGGCTGGGACTTGCAATTTTTTTGCCAAATTAACACTGATAAAATTATGTTTACAACTAGGATTTATAGAAACAATGATCCTCTCTTTCTGAATCAATCCATGAATCTGCAATAAGGATATACCAGTAGGAATTAACCCCTTATGTGTCTCCTTCTCCTTTTTTCTAGCCCGAGACCATTGGTCCAAAAAGACTTTTTCAAATTCTGCGTCTGAAAGTTTGACCATCTGTCGGTAGTCAAGTGATGAAAACCATTTGTCAGCCTCGTCTGCCAAATGAAACCGTACTGAAATTTTCCAACATATCCCATATTTAGACTTTATTCTTTGTATGAATTCTTCAATAGTAGGGCCATCATCTTTTCCTGTAAACTTTTCCATGAAGAGGGTTTGAGAAAAATTCGCTTACTTGAAATAGTCACAGTTTATTCAATATTGCTCAGAATCTCTATTATAACCTATTTTTGGAAATGGAACAATCATTCTGCATCTGCCCATATGATAAAAATCCTGATCCAGGCACTAGAATTCCATATCTGCGCTGCTACGCTCCCGGCGTCACCCAAAATTTCTGCAAAAAGAGCTGATTTTAAATCAGCGATATCTCCCTCATCCGGACTCCGATTCGACTGATTTTTTTTTTGAAATCATGTGTTTTTTCCCAAATATTCCAGATCTACAATTAGATCTTGCAGATCTGGCACCAGGACTTCTAGATCTGCGCCGCAAAACTCGCTGCCCTGAAAATTGTCTGCAACCCCACTGATTTTTAGATCAGCGATATCTCCTTCATCCGGACTCCGATTCGACCGATTTTTTTTTTTGAAATCGGGTGTTTTTTCCCAAAGAATACAGATCTGCAATTAGATTCTACAGATCTGGCACCAAAACGTACAGATCTGATCTGCAAAGTCGCCGCCCCCTAAACCCTGCAAAAATAATAAAAAAAAAATCTCCACTTTTGTGCCCAAGAAAGTGCTCTGATACCAATTGTTGTAGATCTAACCCAGAATATATATGAGAATAGAGATAACCCAAGAATAACAAGATCAAATATAGATAAGTGATTCACTTTATTAATCTCAAAACCCTTATGGTAGGGCAACACCATACATTCACTCCTTAAGGAAGGAGAACACTTCACAAGCCATATGCCTGTTCATACAATAATACTTCTCTTCATCTCATATGTGGAGTCTCTAGCCTTTATATAGGCCTCATACATACAATACCATGCATTATTACCATGGTTTCCTCATACCATCAACTAATACCATGGGCCCATTACATTATTATTAACTACTTGTGGTCCCTTACATGACATGGGTTAACCACCTTATTTATTACTATGGCCCATCCCATTATTACATTATTACCTTGGGTACCTCCCTTGGTACCCCATATTATCCCCCCTAGGTACATAACAGTCGCCTTCACTAAGTGGGCCCGCAGGCTATTTTTGGCACAAAGTCTATTTTTAGACATATGGATAATGGTCTATGAGTTGCATGATGCTATTTGTAGATGATTGGTCATCTTGGTAAAAATATATGGACTTCTATTTTAGACATATGGGCGGAGTCTATTTTTAGACTGCCAGTCTAAAAATAGAACAGTCAAATATTATTAGCTCTTAATAATATTTGGAATATAAACATTATCTTATCCTCTTGGAGCACTTCAGTTCGAGCTACGGATGTGGCACATGCAACTTCCAGAAGGAAATACGCTTTTCTTATGGGTCAGTTGAGCTATTGCATGATGGACTTCAGTTAGAACTCAAGTGATTGAGTTTGGTGGAGTTGATTGAGGAGTTGATGGAGTTGTGTTCAGTTTGACTTAGTTGAACTAGTTGTATTTAGCCTAACTGCAAATACACTAGTGATGAGTGATGTGAATTAATCATTAATTAATTCACTAATTATTAAATCATAAAGCAACTAAAGAATACATCAGTTAACTCCAGTGCATGGACAGTTCAGTGGAGACAGGTGTTAGAGGTGGAGACTACTATCATTTGTGACTATAGCTGTGCATGAGATTTGCATAATCAATGGTAGAGATTGCCAATGAGGATTGCGCAGTACAAGCCAAGGAAAACGAGCTTGGATCATTCCTATTCTCACATTGGATTGCACAGTAGAGGTAGGCAAACAGTGGAGGAGATTTGAACCAGTGACTTGATTCAGATCTGAGCTAGTTTGTGTGTAACAGGTGGAGATAGTACTGAGTACTTGTGAGGAGTATTGTACTATGTATTGTTACATGTTCTCTATCATTATAATATACAGATAGTTGGGGGTTTTCAGCTATATGCTTTCCCCAGTACATACTGTGTTGATATATGTGATTCATGTTTCAATGTGCGCATGCGATTGTTTCTTTAATTCCGCAAATTGATGATCAACGTAGAGGAGGTTATGTATTATGCATGCATTCTGCAAATAGTGTATAATCAGGATAATCTCTGTGAATAAGTGTTATATTATTCAAAATTTCTACATACACATATCCACAAGTTCATGCCTCAACTCAAGGTCTCCCAGTACATGTAAAAACCACCATATTTTCTTCTTATGCACATCCCTTGCTCATGAACACAACCCTATTTCGCTACTCTTGCATCCACATGCATGGGTCTTCTCTCTCCCTCTATTGAAAATACCCCCATCTCTCATTCAATTTGGCCCCTTCATTTGTGGGTGCAATTTCTAGTGTCATGGGAGAGGTTCTTAAAAGGTGATTTGACCACATATTTCACCAATCCCATATTCAAGATATTCGTTCCATTCCTCTCATAATTGTGGAAGGTGTTCCTTCCACTAATTCCTTTCAATGATAGGCATGTCAAGTCATCAAGGGTAAATGCAGGATAATTTCTCATAATTAATTTGGCATCACAAAATAATGTGGCAAGGGTGGCTAGGGATCATTAGGTATGTTGAACCTTCATCATGCCCCTTTAACTATTCCTTTCTCATGGTATCATGGTCCTTGTAGCTTCTCATGCTTCAATTGTAACACCCCCAACCCTAATGCTTGATTGGAGTTGTGAGATGTCCAGCCCTGACTTCCAAAGTGAAATTATGGAGACAGGCTTGTCAAAAACATCTTTCTTCAACCACCTTATAACTTATATCTAATACTATATTTGTCTTCTTGTCGATGAGAAATTTCCAATGATACAAATTTCAGCCAAATCTGAGTTCTGGACATAAAGTTATGCTCATTTGAAGATTTTCCTCCAAATGTTGTGTAACATATATACCACTTCCACATGACAGACATGTGACATCCCCTACCCACATGTTTTCATGGTGAAATTCCATGTCATTTACATGTGGCAACCTTCGTCATGTCACCTTCCATTGTCATGCCACATTACACTCTTTATCAAGCTTTGGAAATTTTGGGAGGAAAATCCTATGGCCTTGCTTCAACCTCCTAACGTTGATACCCTGAAAGGTTGATGCTCATTATAACAACGTCACATAACTGGAAAACATGGCTCTAATAGTTGATAGGGTTTTGGATTCTATTAATAGTATGGGTAAGTCCAATATTGAGGCTTTAACCTCCTAATATCATAAATCCCTATAATCGAGTAATGGCTCATTTGTTTCCACTATTCCAATCCTCTATTAACTAATGCTTCATCTCTCGATCCACCAAACTACAAGACCATTGGAAATACATGGGAAACTTTTCCCAAAACACTTTCTCTGAATTGATCAATGGACTTCAATTGATGGAGATATTCCCATTGATAGATGGACTTGTCATCATTTGTTAGTATCAAAGGACTCCCGAGGATCCAATATTGTCCGACACCCAATACTTGACATCCAATGTCCATGTCACCTCCACCTTGGCTTCCACCTATTCATCACTTGAGAACCACTTCATAATATAATCCACCTCATCCTTCCACAAAAGAATGTCATGTCATCAAGGGCATTCTTTGTGCCGTGTGGGCCAAGACACATCATCTACCATGTGGAAATGCCATGTCAACATGTCACATCCACCACTTGATTGGGTATTATTGGTATTTAGAGGAAATATTGATAATCGGGTCTCGATTTATGAACACCCAAATTATAAAAGCCTGATACTCAACACCCAATCTCATCAATTGGCAACTAATGAAATTCCCATTAATTAACAATGCAAATTCTATTTACATTAGGGATTTTCCCAGTACACTCAATTATATTCTTTTGGTAGTTAAACAACTCAAAGGTCGATGCCTGATGGTAAAAGCCCTAATAGCCCTTTCTGGCTAGGATTTTGGTCATATCTCCCATTGTCCATGTGACTAGGGGCTAAGGCCAAGAATTCCAACCCCCAATTTTCCAACATTTCCACCATATAATTCCAAAGGGTTGAAGGGGTCAAAACCCAAGTTTCTAAGATTCCCAAAATAATGGTCGATAAGCCAATACTTGATCTATTGATGAAAAAGGTTTATGTTAGTTGTTGATGGATCGAGGCTCATTGGCGTGGAGGAATTTATCATTGTCATTTGTTTGTAACGCTCGACACTTAGACCCAATAGCTTGATACTCCAATACTTTTCTCCTTAGGCCTCAAGCCCCCTTTCAATTGGCTTTGATAACGACCCCCCTTATTGGTCATATAATTAGAGTCTAAGGCTAGGGATTCCTAAATCAATTTTTTTTGGATAGCCCAAAACTAAAGGGGAATCAATCCTTGAATTTCTCAAAGGAAAGGCAGGCTCATAAAGAGATTTTTTTGAAATTTAACAAGAACATGGGATACCAAAAATACTTCTTAAGACTATAAGGGTCCTCATTTACCATGAAGGCATTCGATCACTTTCACCCTTAGCCATTTAAGAGGCCTTCCTTCAATCTCTTCAACAAGATTCCATGAGCTCCAGAGTTCTTTACTGAAATTTCTAATGCTTTCAATCAAATCTTCTAAAAATAAATATTTCCCCTTGAGTCTCCCATTTGCAATAAAGGTTCTTAACTTTGTCTCTAATTCCTACAAGGTTCTATAATCATTTAAGAAAATCTAGATCTTCTCTAGTTTGTCTAATAACATACCATAGACATTAGCCATAACTAGGGGCTAAATTCTATTAGTCCCATTCTTAATTCAACCATTTAATTCTTGTACATAATCATGGTATGAACATCATAAAAGCAAATTAAATATTGATTAATAGGAATATGAATATTTTTCACCTATTGCCATCAGATCTACTATTTCACATCATAACTAGGCATCACATATATCATAATATCCATTTAGTAGACAATCACATAAATATACACTTTTCATTCATCTTCATTTATTTATTGTTAAACATGATTTACATTATAGAGTTGAAGTCCATAATATTACTTAAGAAATCTAGTTAATTAGTTGTCTACAACTAATGAAGGGTGAGACATGTTCCACGCCACCATAGGCCCACCTACACTGCAATATTTCTTGCAGTTGGCCACCCCCTAAGAAAGATCATGAAGCGATGAGGGAATTTCTTACTAAGAATTATAGGGTGGAGTCATGAAGGTCACTCTCCTTCATCAAATCAATCTCATTAGTTCTCTTAAGATCACATTAAGCCTAGATTTTTCCTAGCTACTATGAATGATTTCTCAACTGCTCTAAACAACAAGCATCCAATAGGAAAATCTCTCCCAGGCTATAAGTGCTGTAAGGATGAATGCCACTCTCCTTCATCCACATAGAATTTGGTATGATATATTTCAGTCTATTCAACCAAGGGATGTTCTCTTCCACATTATGGACACAATGGGTATGCACAACACAAAGATAACCTTTCTCTAAGTTATTAGTCCATTGATGATTCCCTTTTATGCTTTGGTGCATGGTTTTCAAAAACAATTCTTAATAATTGGACACATTCTTCCTACATAGCATGGAGGGAACCCTTCACTAAGCCAATAGTACCTCGATGACTACCTCTATTGCTTTTGTCCATAAATCAAACAATTCCCTAAACAATTCTAGTTGGCCCTCTAGCTTAGGCTAAAGACTCAAACATTGATCGTGATGACAAACTATGTAGACTAAAACCACATAAAAGGTTATTTTGTAGTTCAAATGAGAGCCTCCTCTCATGTCTTCATCTACCTCTCTAGTCTTCTCCATCATATATTCCTTCCATGAGTGATCCTTTTATCTTATTGAACATGCTTATTAGTGCTCTTCCCTTCCTTCACTAGTCATCTTTCTTGATAGATTTCGTGTTAGAACTATCCATCAGGGTGAGATCAAAAGCTTTTGGTTAAAACTTAGAAGTATTCTTGTAGTACTCTTCCCATTCCTTAGATGAGATAGTTGGGATACAACTCCACTACTCCCATAAATGTGGAAGTTATTACCATGCCTTCCCATTAGATATCTCTTGGGAAAGTTAACAATCTTTATCTTATGAGTATTAGATCACCAAATAATTTATTAGAAAGGGTTGATTCCCCAAATCCATCTTGATAGCTTCCCTCCTCCTCATGCCTTCTCATGGTTTATATCCTCATGGATTCCCATGGTTCATATCAAGGCTTTACCACTTCCTTCTTGTTGTTTTTTTCCCAAGGAAAAATCGTAATTTTATTCATATTGAGAAAAATTACATGTTGTAGATGATGAAAAAGCATAGCATAAAACTGGACCCTGACTTCTCAGGATCTATAATAACTCATGAAAAAACTAGTCTATTATTTTTTACCTTTCTTTTTTTACACTTTTTGCCAACCACCAGTGTTGGGTGTGGAAGTTACAATAATGATTTGATTATCTTTTATAGATGTTGGGAATTCTTTGTGATCCTTCTAATGTTGAGTTCGTTCGTTGCCACTTGTCTCTTTCCCAGGTGTATGTTGCTCACTCCACTGCTGTGGGACGATTGACATCGGAACTAAAGCACAACTATGCTCGACCTCTTCTTTCTATGTGTTGTTCTGGGTGTTCTTCTCATTGTTATCTATGGTATTTTCTGGAATGTCTACGTCGTCTTCTAGTCTTCTGGAAATTCAGTGCCTTACCAACCTTTTGATTTTTGTGATTGTTTCTTGTGTCTTTTGGGATCTTTTTTAGCTTGAGGACATGCACTTTGAAGGTGTCCTGTTTGTAGACATCCACGACAACGAAATGTCATATTCTCATAATCTAGTGGTTGTGTCCACTGAAGATTGTTGTTGACCAACATAATGCGATCAGTTAGACCTTGGCTAAGATCTACTTCAACACAGATTATGGCGAAAGTGAAGATGCCTTTTGCATCTTGCTTGTACCAATCTTAAGAAATTTCCCCAAGGAATTCCCAATTCCTTCTAGAACTTTGTGGTGCCAAAAATGCAGTGGTATATTATGTATCTTGACCCATACATATATTTTGGATACCACCATGGTGGTATCATCAAAATATGGGAACCGAGGTGTTATGAAGAGCCCTACATTGCCCCAAAACCATGGGCCCTCATTTAAAACATAGTCCTTATCTTTAACTCTATGAAATCTAACGATAAAAAAAACCCTTAGAACAAAGATGTATTTCACAATTTGTTGTCCAAGTAGAGAATATCCATTAGTGAAGAGCATCAAATTTAGGCCAAAATCCATTAAATCTACATATAATTGTTATGGTGTGGAGGCCTGTATAAAGATCATTTACCTCAGGTAGAGTGATCGTTAGAGCTGGTTTCAGGGATTTTTGCTCCACGATATAGGGTCCAGGTATATTTGGAAGCAAAATTGTTTTAGTTTGGGTCTCCTCCTTCCCTTTGACTGCAACCTTGAAGGAGCCTATACCCTTTGAGCTAGTTCTGGAGTAGCCTCCTAACAATATCACATCAAGAATGAGATTTGTATCAGTAGGAATACCCTGATCCTGTAACGTGAGGTTGTTCTATAGTAATTTCCCTGCATAAATCAAAATTTTCATACTTGTTGGTATACCCATCTGTTTTTGCATCTCATACTTGAGATAATGGATCTGCATCCTATTCCAGATCCTCTTATAGATGGTCTTCCCGTGGAATGTTCAAATACAAATTTGGATCAAGAATCCTCATGCTTTAGGATTTGGCTTTTGGAAAAAATCCTCATTTGTGCCTTGTCAGTGTATGCATATGTCAATTTTTGGAAACTGTGGTGTGTTCTAATATGGTTGCGCCAGATTTGCCAATCCAGTATCCTATTGAGTGTAATATCCCTTATCAGAGATATCCCTCAAACACAAGCAAACTCCAACCAGAGAAATAACAGTAATGCAACATACAATAATGTATACATGGAATATAAGCAAAAACTCGAGAAATGCAGAGAGAAATGCTAAGCCATTTTATTATACTGAGTAATGGAAAGAGTACAAGAGGTGATCAGAAAGATAGCACCTTGACTTGCCCAAGGCAAGTGAAGAAATACACTCAGAATGGTAAGGAAATGGCCTCTCTCTGAACTGCGTCCAAACTACCGGAGAACTGTTGTGCTGTTGCTACTGCTGGAATCAAATGAGGGTTTTGGGCTATTCCCCTCCTCAGAAAATGCTGAAACTCTAGAATTAGCCTCTGCTCAATAAACCCAGAAAAGCCCATAAAGCTTTTCTAAAATCGCTGACGCCTGAAAATCACCCCCTTGAGGATCTACGCTATCCCTCAAGGCTCTATGCTGCTCCTGAAGAGAATACTCCAAAATTCTACCCGAAACTCTGCCAAAATCCTCCAATATGCAAGGGCTGATCCCTTACTCAATCTCCAAGCTCAAATCCTCCACAAAAACCCAATCCAGAGCTCCTACCAAAGAAATTGTGTCCTCTCCTCTCCAAACTGCGCAGTCATCAAAATACTTAGCTCCTCCTCAACTCCAGAAATAGCTCCTCCTACAAAATATTGATGAAACTACCTTGCCCGAGTAGGCACTCGAAGTCCCTTGGGGCTAAGGGTGAGATCTCTGAATGGAGAGACTCGATGCACTAAACAATGCTGCAAACAGGCTAAACAGTCAGTGTGCTCTAAGTCGAAGTGACTAGCTCAAATGCAACATAATCGAATGATAAAAATGAGGAGGCTCCTCTCTCCTTTATAGCGTTGGCCTCTCTAAAAACCCTAAGGCCCACCTCCTCCAACGTAGCCTCTCTCTTGCCACATGTTCCTTCTCCATCTACGCAGCCCCTCCAAGTGTCTACGTGGGCCCCTTCTCTACGTGGTCCTTGGGCCCCCTTGGCTCCCCTTTTAAGTTACAACATTGTGCTACTAGGGAGTGACTTTACTCATAAAGTGAGTTATGTCCCCCTTTCCTCACCTTTTTATTTATAAATAACTATAGAAGGAAAAATTGAGCAAAATTGAATATTCCAATTAGCCATGGCTAATTAGGAATATTACAGTCTCCCCCGGAAAAATGTTGCTTGTCCTCAAGCAACTGAAGTGATGGATGCTGCAAAATTTTCTCACTCTCCCGTGGCATCCTCATCTGGTAAATTCTTCCACCTCACCAAGAATTCTCGGACCATCCTGCTTCGTAACTGCCTCTCCTTGGTATCAATAATAGCCTCTGGCTGCAACAACAAATGCCCCTCATCATCCGTGGGTGGTAGCTCATCTGTCACTGTCACCTACTGCCCCAATGCCTTCTTCAGGCATGATACATGAAAAACGTTATGAATCTTGCTGCCTTGGGGCAGCTCCAATTCATACGCAACCTGTCCAATCCTGTGTATCACCCTGTATGGCCCATAAAAGCGGGGCTTGAGCTTATCAGCTCCCTTCTGCTTCAGTGATGACTGCCATTATGGCTATAATTGTAGGTATACCAAGTCCCCTACCTCAAACTGTCTCTCCACCTGACCCCTGTCAGCATACAACTTCTGCTAGTTCTACGCTGTATCCATATTATCCTTGAGAGCTTGGAGGATATCCTGACTCTCTTGGATCCAAATCTTGGCTCTCGGAGCCTTGCTAGCACCAAACATCACGTCGGCAAAAGATAAAGGATGATATCCATACAAAGCATAGAATGGTGACATACCAATGGACATGTGATGTGTAGTGTTGTAGCAGTACTCCCCCAGATGCAGCCACTTCAGCCATGCTCACTGCTGCCCACTAACATAGTTACGCAAGTAGCCCTCCAGCCACTTGTTAACTATCTCCGTTTGCCCATTCGTCTGTGGGTGATAACTGGTACTCGGTGTCAACTCCGTCCCCACCAACCAGAAAATCTCCTACCAAAACCCGCCCATGAAACGGTTGTCCTTGTCACTGATGATGGTCTTAGGAAGACCATGTAGCCTGAAGACCTTTCTGAAGAACAGCTCGGCCACCTGCACTACTGTGTAGTGTGCAGATATGGCGAAAAAATGTGCGTACTTTGTCAGTCGATCAATGACGAAAAAGATACAATCCTTGCCCTACACCATGGGAAACCCTGTGATGAAGTCCATCGAAATACTCTCCCATTTCCCCTCTGAAATGGGAAAAGGCTGTAATAATCCTGCGGGATGGCTCATCTCCCCCTTGTTCCTTTGGAAAATATCACACTCCTGGATATGATGGAGTACATCCTCCTTGAGGCCCTTCCATGAGAACCTCTCTCTAATGGCCCTGTAGGTTTTGGTAAACCCCTGATGGCCTGCCAATGGTGAATCATGTGATGCCTGAAGTATCTTCTTCTTGAGCTGAGATCCCTCAGTCAAGAAGATCCGGTCCCTATAGTAGATGATCTCATCGATTACCCTGTACCTGTCATCTACCACCTGCCCATCCAGAACCTCACATGCAAATCTGTCCTTCGAGTACTCTATTAAGAGTTGAGCCCTCGAGTCTATGTCCAAGCTCACAAGAGACAACGTGGCTGGTCTATGTGAAAGAGCATCTGCTACCACGTTGTTCTTACCCTTGACATACTCAATGTCAAAGTCATATGCTTGGATCTTATTGATCCACTTCTTTTGCCTCTCCTGTAGCTGTTTCTGCTCCAAAAAGAACCTGAGGTTGTTGTGATCAGTCCTTACCCTGAACCTGTTACCCACTAAATACTGCCAGAATTTGGCCAATGCATGCATAATGGCCAGCATCTCCTTGTCGTATATAGAATACAACCTCTCATGCGGAAGGAGCTTCCGGCTCTCAAAGGCTATAGGGTGACCTCC
Organism: Pinus tabuliformis; assembly: GCA_031772625.1. Taxonomy (NCBI): domain Eukaryota; kingdom Viridiplantae; phylum Streptophyta; class Pinopsida; order Pinales; family Pinaceae; genus Pinus; species Pinus tabuliformis. The sequence continues at coordinate 876,410,639 of CM062820.1, read as the reverse complement.
CTGCATCAACACTGTGCCGATCCCCTCTCTTGATGCTTCACACTCCAAAACAAATGGCCGCGAAAAATTCAGCAATACAAGCACTGGGCAACTGCTCATAACCTCCTTGAGCCTGTCAAAGGCTCACTGTGCTGTATCCGACCAACTAAATGCCCCCTTCCTCGTCAGATCTATCAGGGGTGCAGCAAGCTGTGAGAAACACTTGACGAACTTCCGGTAGTAATTACAAATGCCAATGAATCCCCGAAGTTCTGTCACGTTCCTCGGCTTCGGCCAATCTCTGATGGCCCTGATCTTCTCCTCATGGAATCTCACTCCATCGACCCCTATGATGTGTCCCAAGTACAACATCTCAGTCAACCCAAACTCACACTTGGAGAGATTGGCATAGAAGTGCTGCTCCTCTAAGATGCGCAACATTGTCTCAATGTGCTGGAGATGCTCCTCCCAAGTCCCACTGTAAATGAGAATATCATCAAAGAACACCAACACAAACTTCCTCAAGTGACTACAGAAGATGTGATTCATGCAGGACTAGAATGTAGATGGGGCGTTGGTTAGCCTGAAGGGCATCACCAAAAACTCAAATTGCCCATAGTGACACCTGAAGGAAATCTTGGGAATGTCCTGCTCCCTCACGCGAATCTGATGGTACCCAGATCTCAAATCAATCTTTGAGAAGAACCGTGCTCCTCTCAACTCATCCATCAACTCATTGATCCTGGGTATGGGGTACCTGTTCTTCATGGTCTTCTTGTTCAAGGCCCGGTAGTCAATGCACATCCTCAATGTGCCGTCCTTCTTCTTCACCAACACCACGGAAGAAGCAAAAGGACTCGTGCTCGGCCGAATGTGCCCAAGAGCTAGCAACTCCTGAATGGCCCGCTCAATCTCATCCTAATAGGCCTTGGGATGCCTATAAGGGGTAGTAATCACTGCCTATATGCCCTGCTCAAGTTCAATGGCGTGCTCAAACCCCCGGTCCGGTGGCTGTCCCCATGGAATCTCCCCAAACACTGTGGCATACTGGTCAAGGATGGATTGTATCTCTGGGTGCACCGTCTGATCTGTGGTCCCTGCCTCTGATGCACGCAACTCCACTACCCACTCTACGTCTCCCTTCCCGAAGATTGCCTCCATCCGATGAACCGAAATAGTCTGAGGTGGATATGTGTGCTGTCCCCCTATCTTCTAATGCTTCCCTGTCTTCTCATCATCCCACTCCATCTCTAGGGCCTTCCAATTTGTCGTGACCTTCCCTAGAGTGATAAGCCACTGAACACCTAGTATCATGTTGGTGTTCAAAATATCGACCATGAAAAAGTGGCCAGTTAGTGTGTAGGTGCCCATCGTCACTGATAACTCTGGAACATAACAAGCACACACCATCGTCTAATCTCTAGGACCAAAACTGAAAAGTCATCGAAGCTCTTTGTCTGTATACCTCTCTGCTCAACCATCTGTGCATCGATGAAGTTGTGGGTTGCCCCACTATCAACCAAAATTGATACTTGCTGGCCACGTACTGTCCCCCGTACACGCAGCGTCAAATACTTGGGAACTCCTCGCAATGATGAAAAGGCCCCTCTGGTAGGTGCAAAAGTTGCACCACCTACTACTGGTGGTGGAGGTGGCAAAGGATCCTGCACAGCATGATTATCTCCTGCCTCCACATCATCCTCCTCATCCTCTTCCCCGCTGCTCTCGGAGAAGACCTCAATAAAATGTGCTTTGCGAGCAGCACATCTATGTCCTGGTGCCCATGGCTCCTGACAGGTAAAGCATAACCGCCTTCAGCTCCCTCCTGGCATCATCATCAATCTGTGCTCGTCCTGGATTCCCCTTTGGAGGCAGAATCCTCACATCCTTCCCCTTAGGCTGGAAAGCCTGTCTCTGGGGGTAAGGTGTCCGGGTCCTGGGTAAGGCATCCTGTAAGTCCCGGGTCCTGCTAATAGCATCCTGGAGTTTGGATGGTCTAGTGTATCTGACTAGACCCCGAATTGGCTTTGCTAACCCCTCAATAAACATGTAGATCCTTCGTGCTACTGATGGATCTGGCACCATCACTGAAACCCTCAAAAAGTATGCAATGTAGGTCTCTGGGTTCCCGGTCTGTTTGAGCCTCGTTAGCTCAACAAAGTGTTGTTCTGGATCCCTCTGGTCAAACTTCTCTATCAGTCTCCTAGTGAATCGGCATATGTCGTCATTGTGGAGTGTCCGAGTGTAACCAACCCATGGAACCACCAGTCCTGGGCCTCACCATCCAAATGTAATGTCGCCACTTTGATGGCCTCTATCTCTGACATCTGGTTAAGCTGGAAATAGATGTCCAGCTTCTTCACCTAAGACTTTGCCGAACTGTTTGATGAGCCATCAAACGTAGGCAAGTCGAATCTACTAGCTGTGCGGTGGGTGTCTCCAGCATGATAATGCCGGTACCCTCTATAATGGTAGCGGGATCTACTATCCTGTTGGAGCTAAACAAAGTCTCTGAATGAGAGAGCATCCCTGAACTCCTGCCCATAGGCCTGGTACTCTGCAAAATAATCACCCATATGACCGGGCTCTGCCTCCTGCCAGGCTTCGACCCCCGTGTCTGCTCCTAGGAAAGTGGGCATGGTAGAACATGTAGGGGTATGTGAGGCCATCTGCTGAGTAGCATCATGCTGAGTGGCACCCTGCTCTGAAAAATGGTGGGATGTACCTGATCCCTCACCAACCTGGAAAACCCGTGGGTTCTCATGCTGTCTAGCCTCCACCGCTGTGAATCTCTGCCCCATCACCTCGATCTGCATCGACAGATCCTGCACTGATTTGAGGAGCATGTCCAAAAATCTCTTCCCATCCTCATTTGCCATCGGATCCTCCTACTCTGCGTCCACCATAGGCTCCTCTTGTTCTGTGTTCACCACAGGCTCCTCCTGTTCTGTGTCCACCACTCGAACACAGTCTCCCTCTCCGTAGGTGTTCTCCAACCTATGCTCAATATCTCTGTATTTCCTACCTCTGTAACGGATGTAGGGCTTCTCCCTCGTTGTCATAGACTGCTAGCTCCACAGGCTGAGCCAGATCTATGCTCTGATACCATTGTAATATCCCTTATCAGAGATATCCCTCAAACACAAGCAAACTCCAACCAAAGAAATAATAGTAATGCAACATACAATAATGTATACATGGAATATAAGTAGAAACTCGAGAAATGCAGAGAGAAATGTTAAGCCATTTTATTATACTGAGTAATGGAAAGAGTACAAGAGGTGATCAGAAAGATAGTACCTTGACTTGCCCAAGGCAAGTGAAGAAATACACTCAGAATGGTAAGGAAATGGCCTCTCTTTGAACTGCGTCCAAACTGCCGGAGAACTGCTGTGCTGCTGCTACTGTTGGAATCAAATGAGGATTTGGGGCTATTTCCCTCCTCAGAAAATGCTGAAACTCTGGAATCAACCTCTTCTCAATAAACCCAGAAAAGCCCAGAAAGCTTTTCTAAAATAGCTAACCCCTGAAAATCACCCCTTGAGGATCTACGTTATCCCTTAAGGCTCTGCGCTGCTCCTGAAGAGAATACTCCAAAACTCTACCTGAAACTCTGCCAAAATCCTCCAATATGCAAGGGCTGCTCCCTTGCTCTATCTCCAAGCTCAAATCCTCCACAAAAACCCAATCCAGAGCTCCTACCAAAGGAACTTGCGTCCTCCCCTCTTAAGACTACGAAGTCATCAAAATACTCAACTCCTCCTCAACTCCAGAAATCGCTCCTCCTGCAAAATACTGATGAAACTAACTTGCCCGAGCAGGCACTCGAAGTTCCCCGGGGCTAAGGGTGAGATCTTCGAATGGAGACACTCGATGCACTAAATAGTGCTGCAGACAGGCTAAACAGCCAGCGTGCTCTAAGTCGAAGTGACTAGCTCAAATGCAACATAATCGAATGATCAAAATGAGGAGGCTCCTCTCTCCTTTATAGCGTTGGCCTCTCTCAAAACCCTAAGGCCCACCTCCTCCAACGTAGCCTCTCTCTTGCCACATGTTCCTTCTCCATCTGCGCAACCCCTCTAAGTGTCTACGTGGGCCCCTTCTCTACGTGGTCCTTTAGCCCCCTTGGCTCCCCTTTTAAGTTACAACGTTGTGCTACTAGGGAGTGACTTTCTTCATAAAGTGAGTTATGTCCCCCTTTCCTCACCTTTTTATTTATAAATAACTATAGAAGGCAAAATTGAGCAAAATCGAATATTCCAATTAACCATGGCTAATTAGGAATATTACAATGAGATGGTGCCGTCAGATCTCTCCAAGGGTTATTCTGATTCAAACGTCCCCGATCTGGTTTGTTTGTGTATGCCTTTTTCTTGACTATAAGGTGTTCAGTAATCCCCAATAAGGGTCTGGATCTGTCTTGAATAGAGCTATGAGTGCCCAAAACGATTGGATAACCCAGATATGATATGAGGGATCTAAGATTTTTGGCATACCATACCTCTCTAATGGGTGTCGATGTAGGCAGTGGTGTAATAATCTGCAGATCTACTTCAGACGACCTCTGTGAGCACAAATATGATCCTAGACGGTGGAACAATGAAAGTTAAGCTGTCCCCATCTCATTCGTGTAGGTTTTAACCCTGTACAGAAATTACTTGCATACGAATTCTAAAACACATAAAATAAACAATGCGAGAGCATAACACATAAAACACATATACACAGAGATTTTCCCCTAGATCCCAAAACTGGGACTACCAGCTTGATTTTTCATCATTTTCCTTTCAATGTTATAATATATATTTATACATGTCGAAGCATCCAATACCATGGACCGAAAACCATTGCGTCCAAAAACATGTGCGAAAATCATGCACAAAACCATAGGTGGGTCCGCTCAACTTAACATAGGTTCCAAAACCAAAATTTTCTGGGGTGTTGCCCCGGACCCCATAGAGTGGGGTAACCTGCACCCCTCAAACCCCCTATGACCCCCCCGCTACGCAATCGACGCAATGAAAGAGGGGGGTGGGGGGGGGGTGCTCCGCCGCCCCTCTAACCCCTCGGTTAACTACGTGGGCTATTCGTGGAAAGAATATAACACAAACCAACAGTTCACAGACTAAATGAGGTGTAGATCTAATGGTCAGATGTATGCGGATGAGGATCATATTGAGCCTGAACTTGACAAAGAAATAGCTCTGGAATGTCCCATCTAGTCTATGTTCGAGGGTCGCCTCCCCTTCATTGATGCCCTGCTCGATTGCAGTGAGCATCATGGCCTAGACACTAATCGTTGAGTCCCCGTTCTTTCATATGGCGCAGAGTACCTCATATATCTCCTGTGCTGTGAGGGGTCGAAGGAGAAGATTTTCCATCGTCGCTGGGTAAACCCTCACACTTGTTCTGTTCATCTCCATCGTTATCCTTGTAAGTTAAGATCCTATCAAGTTGAATTCCACCACTTCTTTATTGTTGTTACAATATAATTACAATTGTTCTGGGTCTTTTAACCCATTTACATATACTTTTCCATATAGGTATCATTAACAAAATTAATTACAATTACAATATTAGTGGGGGATTAAAGGTTAGGATGTTACATTAGTGTTATAACATCATTTGCATTCTTTCATGACATAGGCATGTTGCTTCCTTAATACCTAATTCCTTTGCATTTGCAAATTTCATTGCCACTTGGAAAATTTTCGATTTTTTTTTTTTTTTGTCTTGCATATGTGTTTTTTGTTTCATTAAGTTGCGTACATATGCGCTTAAACCCAAAATAAAGCATGCACACCTTTAAAATTCACTAAAATAATCAAAATATGTGCATAAATCTGCATTTTCCAGAAGGGTTACTACCTCATCCTTGTAATTGACCTCTTGTAGCTAGGAGACAACTACCCCAACCAAATTCTAAGTGTATTTAAGTGTTCCTAAAATGGAAGTCTAGGATAAGCACACTAATGTTAATAGTTGAATGTAAAATCTGCAACTGCGATTTGATTCTTAGTTTTTAATGATCCAGGAGGATCCCTAATCGCCTAAAAATAAATGTCCTTGAATCTCAGTGAAACCAATACTAAGTCGAAGAGCTTATCACAATGAATCCAAATGTGCAAATGACGCCTCAATCCACGTTTGTATGTGGAAGTTATGCTTAGTCAAAGTTGTGGTAAAACTTGGCAGAAAAAACAGGATTTAGCTAGCGCCAAATAAATTTGGAGCATCGCCAATTTGGAATTTTGGCCAAAATAGTGGCTAAATTTTGCAGAAGATTAGATAATTTTGGTGAACAGTTTAGTCGTGGTTAAAGTTAGCAACACCATTAATTATGGCAGAAATTATGCTAAACTTGGCGGCAAGTTGTGGCCGAATAGCATGGGGCCACATTGCCCAATCAAATGGTGCCATGTGGCACACAACTAACGGCCAGTTGGGCCCCCAACTGATTAGGGAAATAAAGCTTTATACTATCAGTAGTTTATATAACTATTATAAAAACTGATGACACACGGTTATAACATGTGGACCAAATGGCAAACGATTAAGGGGATAGATATCGACGATTTAAATCAAATGTTAAAAACCGATGTTATGTAACAAAAATGATTATATGTATTTCACGATTTGCGACTTTGTAAACAAGCATTTATTGTATTCGACGGGTCATTATAATCATTGTTTAAGAATGGGTCGACACCCCACTAGATCCAATGACTTTATTTAACCATGCCTCCCAACCGCCCAACAGGTAGAACGTTGAAAGCTCTGCCTCCCAATAACAACACGAAGGAGGTCGTAAGGCAAAGGAGCGAAACCTAGAACTAGGATGTGCAAAACCCTAAGGACCCGATTCCAAAGGGAATATTCCTAGGGTATATTCTCTAGAATATTCCATGTAGATTCTGTTGTGGAATCTTGAATATTCTCTGAGGGGTCCAGAGTTGATGGTGGTGGAATGTAGTTGTGTTTATACTCATTTTACTCAGAATTTTGCAAATATTTCACTGGTGCAGTCAAATGGAGTATTTGAGTAGCCCATTTTTGGGTCACTCCCAAAAATGGAGCTATAATGTTGTGTTTTGCCATGTACTTGCCTTTCCTTTTCATTGAGATGAATGAAGAGGCCTTTCCACTTTAAGTTGGGCCCAAACCATTATCCACACTAGACAAACTTCGTTATCAAACATTGGGTGCATTGCCTTTATGGTCTTCTTTGATGTTACTTCTTCTTTAAGTGTTTGCATATATGGTTTTTACATGTTGTTTCATGCAGTTCTAAAAACATCATTGAAGAAAAGACCCCGGATAATGTTTGTATTAGAGAGGTCTTATTTTTTATGTGAATTGCAAGTGTGGATGATAACCAGGGCGAAACTAAAAGGGTGAAGGAAAAATTAAGTCTTTTGACCCAGAGTTTGGACATGCAACATCAAGAAGGAAAATGGAAGATGATGATGCCCATACCGATAATTAGCAATATTTCTATAAATATTTCTACAACATGGCCAATAAGGTAGATAAATTGTTTGCAGATTATGAGAAGAAATTGTTAAATAAGGAAAAGAAGAAGAAAGATAAATAAAATGACAATTCTTCGGTAAATTAGGGAAATGGAGAAGAACCTCCATCTCTAGCTTCTAGTGAATGTTCTTATTCTTCATCTCATTCGCATCATTCAAATAACCGTCATATAAATTATATGATGGGAAGAACATTAAAGAATGCATGTCTCTAATAACTTGAAGAGATCAACCAAAGCATTCAAGTCAAGAATATTGAACTGAGAAGAATACTACAAGAAGCAGAAGAGGAGAAGCAGGGATTGCAGCTTTAGCTACAAGCCACAGAAGATACCTTGGAAAAGTGAAGTGAAATGAAGGCTTAGTGATCTGTAAACTCCCGTGGATAATCCACTGGATAGTTTGTCACAACAGACCTGATAATATTATATTAAAAATATGAGATTCTACACTATTATAGTTTTATTTCATTTCTAGATCTGTAAAATTAACTGTAATTAGTGCATGCATGTAAAAGCAAATCAAGCAAAAAAGTAGAGAATGAAAAAATAAGCTCACACACACATAATACACAAGATATGCTCTCTAGGAAACCCTTTCGGGAGAAAACCTAGCTGGAAGGTGAGGCCACTTCGCTATATTTCTCTTTTTGGAAATATGGCTGCAAATACAAAGAAGTAATGTTTGTGGCTTGTGGGATGCTACAGTGCACATATCTTCTCTGTGTGCTCTACCTCCTATCCCTCCTAGCTATCTTTGCTCAACTATGGAACAAAATTCTCTCGAAAGAATGGAATTCCTCTTCCTCCTAGTGGCCCAGTTATAACACAACCTGATAGCCTACTAGTGGATACGTTTGACTACATCAACCCTTAACCAAAGTTACAAAATAAAATATTCTAGAGTATTTTACATCAAAAACACGTGGCTATCCCCTTTTCCATGAATAATGGGGGATGACGTGACATCCTCTTGAATTATAGGTGTGCAAACAGGAAGGTTAACTTATGAGTGGCGTAACTTTTGCATACAAACTCCGATTGACGTGATTCTTGCATCGTTGGAAAGATCTTTGTGTGTAGAATAGCATGAAAAGGTGCTACAATTAAGAAACAAATTTTTACCCCTGAAAAATTCCGTTTGATGCCTCAAAATGCTCTTGGAAGGTATCAGACCCTGTTTCACCAAACTGGGTCCTGCCAGTAAAAACGGTCTGTGAGATGACTCCTCCACTTTTTCCACTCCAAATGCATCAATATGGATGAAAAACAATATAATTATCCAATTCGGATCACACCTCCCCACTTTGGGAGGCTTTTGGTCCCCAAAATCTTTCACTGAATGAGGTGAGGAAATTTTTCCTCCACCTTCTCTTTGATGTACCATTTAGCTTTACCTAGAAGTTGTCGCATCAACCCAATATGCCAAAGGTCTTGTTGCCCTTGTCTTCTAGTTCTAGACCTATTCTACAAAACTATGTCTTGTTGGGTAGCGAAAGCCCCGCGGAACGAGTATGGGGTGCGAAGCCCAGAATTTTGGCTAATATTAGGGTAAAAGACTCCGCGGAGTGCTAGCTATAGTAGGTTGAGTCAAAGGGTAGTCCGCCCAAAAATAATGTAAAGAAATAGTAATAGAGTCGACCCGCGGTGGGATCGCGGGCCAAGGGAAAGTATAAATAGAGCGAGGCTCTATGAGGGAAAGGCAGTTCAGTTTTGGTTTTTTGGTCCTAAGATGTAATGGGTGAATAGTCTGAGAGCAGTTGTAAGTCCGAGTCGAGGGAGAAGGGTAGAAGGTAGAGGCTCTGCAGCTGTGTGTGTAGAGGCCTTGAAAGTTTGCAGCTGTGTGCACAGACCCCTGCAGCTGAGTGTGCAGGGTGGATCTGGATGTATTGTTGGAGATTAATAATAAAGATAAGTTTCTTCTGAATTCTATGTTGATTGCGACTTTACTCTTTTATGATAAATGAACTATTATGATTTCTGCATTTGCTACGATTGAATACATGTGAACTGGGTTAATCTTGATGCGCAAAGTAACCAAAAGTAATAAATGTTTGCTTAAAGACCGTTTTAACTAGATCAAACCAGTAATAAGTGATTCAATCTGTAATAAGTGCGATAAGGGTATTCCGATCTGTGCGGATCTAGCATAGCGCGAGGCTGCAGAACAACACGCGAGCCCCAACCCACATCCAAGACATCCCTAGGGTGCGGAAACCTGGTTCCAGCACCCTCCCCTACTACCTCGGGTGAGACCTCAGTCCGCGCTTCGCGGGCTATTGCCGAAAGGGCCGGTAGCTGCGGGATTTGTTTGGCTAAATAATTCTTCCAAACCTGGGTCAAGCCCAAATAAGCCAACAAATGGTTCCGTTTCCGGGACCGGGATCTGCCTAAGGGGTGTCTAATGTGGGAACACTAGAATCCTACAAAGAAAGAGCTCGAAGATTGGTGGGATTTGAAGCTCCACGAGTTCGCAGTTCAGGAAAACATGAACTCCCGGATATCAAAGGAACAATGGTTGGATCGCTATATCCTCACGGACATACCTGAGATCTTCTTTGTAACATTCCCAATAGAATTGTATGAGTGGACCACAAATTTAGCTGATAGTGTGGGAAGGTGCAGATTAGACCAGCTGATAGTGTGGACCCTAGAACTGGTACGTAGACTAGAAGCCACTGAAGACAAACTCGCGCACGCGGTCGATCACTGGGTAGATCAAATCATTGGGGAATTTATCACTGATTCACAATAGATACCACTTTAAGATACAGTGAAGTGGAGAGGCAATTTCTCCAAGGACTGCAGGGTTGTTACATCAAGTCATTGAACACTTGGATTAAGATGCTGTTGTGCGAAAAACAGGTTATGCGCATACATTAATGTCTTGGGTAACACGAAGTGGAAGAGGGTACCGAGGAACGAGAGGAGCAGGGAACAATCCTCTTATTTCTATCTCACGGGTAAGAGAGGAAGATCTCGCTAGGTTCTTTCCCAGAAGCGTAGTCCGATTGATTATAGAATGCCTTTCGCTGATACCACCTCCATCTACGCCATCACCCTCGTCACCCACGTTGTGTCCATCCACACCACCTCCTAGAACAGGGATGGCGGCCACAATCAAGTTACCGACCTTTCAAGGTATAGGGAATGAAGATCCAAGCCGATTCTGGTTTGTGATAAACTCCGTATGGGACACGCCAAGTATAATGGATGAAAACATCAAAAAGGCTACGCTAGTCAGTGCACTCTAGGACCGCGTGCTGACATGGTACATAAAACACTCAACCGACCATCCGAATGAAGGACTAACAGTTATATAGGATGTGCTTAATAAGGAATTTGGCCGACCAAAGTCTGAGAACCAATCAATCATTGGGTTGAAAGAAATAGCAATGCTGCCTGGTGAAACCCCGTGGGATCTGGACCAAAGATTAAAGAGTACTATTCGCGAAGCTAATATGACGTTGACTGATGGACATCATTATGCATGGTTTGTGGTGTCGTTAACACCCCATCTGAGGACGGCTCTGTCAGAACAGAAGATCTCAACCCAGGCCGAAGCCCTAGAGACAGCTATGAGGTTATACGTGACCCCAATTCTGGACCTAGGGTTGGGAGTTCAGCAACTCCACGCGCAACTTCAGAACCTAAGTTTGGAAGTAAAAAGCTTGAAGCAAGGAAGAATGCCTCAATCAGGGGTACAGCCGGAGGCACGGTGTATTAAATGTAAAAGCCATGCACATGACAAAGACCATTGCTTGGTCTTCACGAACTATCTGGTGGGAGGAGGCCCGATGCCATTAAAAGTAGACGTCCAGACTAGACTAAATGCCATGCCTACGCTTTGGTGTGCGATTTTCCAGGTGGGAGGGAAACATGCAATAGATAACTACCATCTATTACAGAAGTATACCCAGACCTCACAACAGTTATATTGCAATTTTTGTCGATCAGTAGGACATGATGAGCAAACGTGTCGAAGTTACGACTTAATGATGGAATGGACCCCAACCTACAGGGTACAGGCTGAAACACGAGGAGGATTTCAAGGACAAGGTCGGGGAAGAGGATGGGGACCCGGCCGAGGTCACGGACAGATAACTTGTTATAATTGTAGTGAACAAGGACACTACGCTCACGAGTGCACTAACTCAACTAGGATCTCATGTCCTTATTGCGAACAGTTCGATCACAAATTGGTTGATTGTCCAACCTTGCTTGCCCAATTAAACAAGAAAGGGGTGCTTCAACCTCCACCAACCCAGAATGTCCAGATGATGCATGCGAAACCCTGCGAAGAGGACACTATTATAAATATGGTGCGAAGGAATGGCGCAACGGAATGAGGGAACACAAGAGGGGAGCGAGGCGACCCGCCTATGGGGAATCGTACTGTTGAACCAAAGCAAGGAAGGGGGGGGGCCATATGAAGATCAGTTGAGCTTCGCGAAAGCTGCTACCTCAAGTGAGAAGGACCAAATGGAAGCTAAAATGGACCCTACATGATCACCTCCTTTCTTGACGCATGCATGAAATTGCTGCGGAATCATAAGGCTGTCCAAGGGCTACAGGAGTTGATTACCAAGAGCACTAAATTCAGCAAACCCCGAGTGTTCTGGAGGATAGGATGACATGCTCTACACACTGGACGAGAAATGAGAATGACGACGCAAATAGGAGATTATGAGATGGATCAAGTCATCCTGGATTTAGGCTCGGATGCAAATATACTACCTAAGCAAACTTGGTAGCATATAGGAAAGCTTGCACTACAATGGTCCTCGATTCAACTACGAATGGCTAACCAACAAAAAATCTTACCAATGGGCCGATTGCAAGGGGTGACGGTGGATATTGATGGTGTAACGACCCAGACCGACTTCGAAGTCATAGAGCTTATCGATGATAGCAATCCTTACCCTGCTTTGCTCAGGATTTATTGGTCCATCGACATGAAAAGAATCATCAACTTGAAAAGGCACACGATGATGTTCGAAAAGAAGTCACTTCGCGTAGTAGTTCCGCTGGACCCAGCGGAAGGGGAGCGCTACACAGAACCCATCTGCGACGAGGAAAATAATGATGAACTGGATTGCATTTATCAGATAACGGCGCAAAACCCCGGTCAGATGCATTACAACGACAATAGAAGAACCTCATGGGAACGTGAGAGTATCTGCACTATCGATTTTGAGGAGGAGATGGAGCGCTGGCAGAATCGATTGCAGGGAGTTACAACACTCAACTGTAATAGGGTGACTCAATCGGCATGATGTGAAGAAAGACACCACCCGAAAGAGCAGGACGCGACCACTGAAGACCAGCTCACATGTGTAGTATAGGAACCGCCCAGTGCATTGATAGACAGGGCTCACATGTGTAGTATAGGAACCGCCCAGTGCATCGGCAGACAGGGCGCATGCACCAATAGAAGGATCGGGGAAGCTCAGATACACGAGAAAGTTTCGACTCCGAATTGGAAGATATGTGTGGCGGTTAAGTTGGCACAAAACGATAGCACGAAGAATACAGGTGTATGGCGGATGACCGACACCTCAAACAGACCAGAGTGGACCACAAGATCATCAAGCTAGAGGGAACCTGCCCCCTACGACCCAATCAACCACTATAGGCATAGCTTCTTCCACTAGAGATGGCATCTGCGACAAGGTTCAACAATTGTGGGCTGCCATTCAGCGTGCAAAACAACAACTTGATGGGTTGGAACAAACTGAGGCCCGAATCCGTGACCACAATATGAAGTTGGACAAAGCCATCGAGAAACTTCAATTAGAAGTGACCGCCCTAGATGACGAAAAGGAATGGCCCAAGGAAACCAACATGGCTGGTTTTCCTACTTTGATACGACTACACCAGAAGCCACAGGGGCGCACACACCATAATTTCGTGATAGAAGCAGGAGGACATCTAGGGTGCTCGTGACCCAGGTCAGTAAGGAACTGGGGGACCTGCGAGAAGGGTTCGCCCTGCTGACTATTCGTCGAGGGTTTAGTCCCAGCACTCCAAGCAGTTGGAAGAGGGTGCGTGACTATAAAACAGGCTGTTGTACAATGGCGCAATATGACCACTGGCCCCCTATAGAAACCGCATCTACGACCTTGGGGATTTGTGGCTGCAAAGGAAAGATGGAAAGTGACCGTTGAAGATACTGGTCATGGTATGATGGCGCATTTAAAGCACCATGAAGCGGGCGGCGGGCCAGTAAGGCAAAAGCATACCCACCCAAGTCACATTTATGAGCTACCACAAAAACAAGCTGCTGGTTTCTGAGTTCAATCGATATATAAACAAAGTAAAGGTCACACTACCATGTCGTACTATCCAGCAAGAGAATCGGTCCGTATTGCCCACATCATGAGCACTGAGGAAGTTGAAAACAATTTGTGGTTTCAGGCAGTGCCGCAACATTACAAAGATGTCATCTTGAAAGCTCAAAGGCCTACCGCCGATAGTCCACAGCCAGAGTCGTCGCAGGAAGCAGAACACTCTAAATCCCCACGGACGTTGAAGACCAAGAAGAAACCTCCACTCCCAGAATCAGTTCGGCGGTCGCCACGACACCTGCAGGTTGGCAAGTCCATAATGAAGGAAAAAGGTAAAACTGTTATCATCGATAGCGAGGAACAAATAGAAGAGTCTCCCACAAGGGTCGAAGAGGAAATCCCTGAGGAAGACCCTGTACAGCTGGTGCGATGACCCAAGTATATGACTCTAAGTAAGGGGACGAACAAGGTACCCACAAACCTGGACGAATTCAACAGTATAATCACTACCCCTTCTCTCTTGAAAGACGTCCCAGTAGAAAACTCGGTGGTTGGCCATGTCGCAACGATGAAATTCGACGATTGCGACCTTGCAGATCAAACAAAATTTCCCCATCTAGCGACAGATGCCTTAATGGACCACACGATAGAAGGCATGGTGACCACTCTACAGCCAAAGGAGTGGCTGCAAAAGGTGGATGAAGCTGGATTACTTTGTCTCCTGGCAATTCCACACTTTCTCCGGCCCCCTATTACTATGTTAGTCATCAAGTATTTGCTCTGTCTAGTGCACAAAGATACATTATGGGTCGGTAAACTTGTCTGTATCACAGCAGAACTTGTTCACCGAGTCTCGCATCTACCCTGCGCCGGGCGGAACCCTCAGGAAATTACGGCCAAAAGTAACGATGTAGGAATGATAGATTGACTAAAGAAGATGTATAAGCTCGCCAAGGGAACGCGAGGGTATGCCATTGACAGTATCTCTGACGATGCAGTCCGGGTGGCCACTTAGTTGCTAGCAGGAAAAGTAATGAGGAAATGTCGGACTTCTTAGGTCTTCGCTGTGGTTATCGCTCTAGCCGAAGAATGTGCCGTTGGTGTACGATTCAATTGGTCACAATTTCTTTGTGAAGAATTTCTAGTGAATTGTCGTGAAGTCCAGGAAGAAGGAAAGCCATTCTATTATGCATGGCTGCTACTATCCCTCATGCTGGTCACTGCTGAGTTGCCTGAAGACAACCAGTTTCCTGTTTTAACCCCAGAATGGCCGGAAGCCACGCAATATGCGTCCCTCTGGGCAACCAAGGACGAAAGCAGAATTCATTGGATTAAGATCTTTTGAGTATTGATGGACACGAATGTGCGTCAGTGGATCAATGCGTTACCACGCCTAACAAATGAAGTTTATGAGAGTATGAAGCACATTGCGAAATTCAAAGCAGATATGCATCATGTCTACATCCAGGCGTGGAAGGACCCAGCCCAGATATGGACCCCTCTCCAGTTCATTGTCACTAATGACCTTGTTCACAAGATTGTCGAGGCTTGACACGCGGCAGTGGAACGTGATGAGGCCGCTATTCAGAAACAAAAAGAGGCAGCCAAGTGCGCCGCACAACAAAAGAGGAATGAACAGTATGTTGCAGAGGTTAAGGCAGCGCGAGAGGCAAAACTTGCAGCAAAGAACAAACTAGTACCAGACGCGCAGACACCAGCAAAGGACAAAGGCACTCAGAAGGAAACCACTCAGCCGGCCGCAATGGGTACCCCACTAAAGTGCTCAGCCACACCAGAGCAATCGAAGGCATGAAAGAAAGCAAAAGCATCTAAGACCGACAGTGAAGTTACCACCCTAACAGAGGGCAATCTAAATGACATCGAAAACATCGTTCGCGAAGCTACTCGGGAGGTAGTTGATGAGGCTATGTCAGAACAACACATTGTGTTGGGGGAGCTCTGGACAAAGTTACACGAATCGGGATCAAGAATTGCGGAAGTAGCCCCTGGCGTTTCTACAAAAGCCTTCGGTATGACATCTACAGAACCATTGCTCAGAGACCAAGTTGCTCAGTCTACTCTGATCCCGGTAGGCGCGTTGGTCACCAACCAACCGGAAGACCGAGCAATACTAGAATGACTTACGAGATTGGGACTGAACGTGGCTACACTCCCACGCAATAGTTTGCAACAACTTCATGAAAACACCACAATCGAACTTCGCACAAGGGCTAGCCGCTTCGACTAGCTACTCCAAGAGCAGAAAATTAATATTGAACATCTACGGCTCCAACGAGATGAAGTAGTCACACAAAAACAACAGATGGAAAAGGTAGTAGCGGAAGCCTATCTAAGTTCTCAGGCGTTAGATATTACAGGGGACTTGCCTGTTGAAGCACATATTCGTACGTTGGCTACGAAGTTCCGAAGGACAAAAGAGGAGGCCGCACGGTCGCAGCTCAAACTCAGCGCACAAATCGCCGAGTTGAAATTGCATGTCCCACCACCAACACCCCCAGAGGCCGTAGTACAGTGCAAGAACATTATTGATATGGGGCGCACGATGCTTGCACGGTCACTCGAAGAATGTACCGAGTTGCTAAATTAGTCGATTGATATCCTCAATGTCCTTCAGGAAGATCCCACACTCTGTAGGTTGGAAGCAGAGGCCCAGGAACTTCAGCATGCCTACAATTAGCTCTAGGGAACTGCGCAGACCGTTGCTATCCCACAACGGTTGGCTAAGAGTAGGGAGGTGTAGGACATGACAATCCAAGCCGAAGCCGCGAGACAGAAGGAAGCCGTGGTGAAAGCTCGTATCCAGCCATGGTTGGATGAGGCATTTGCAGTTTCAACCACCATAGAGCATAAGGTAGCACACATGAAGGCCGAATGTGCTAGGATGGAGACAACCAAGACAGGGGCAGAAATATCGGCACCATAGGTGGAACGGATGCAGCGCATGATGGAAGAATTTGCTGCTAGTACCAGCGACGCACTGAAGTTGTTAACCGACCTCCGTGCAAAGATGGACACACCAGCTCAGTGACTCGGGACAAGTCACGATGATTGTGTTGGGGGACTATTGGGTAGCGAAAGCCCCGCGGAACGAGTATGGGGTGCGAAGCCCAGAATTTTGGGTAATATTAGGGTAAAAGACTCCGCGGAAAGCGCGGAGCGCAAGCTATAGTAGGTTGAGTCAAAGGGTAGTTCGCCCGAAAATAATGTAAAGAAATAGTAATAGAGTCGGCCCGCGATAGGATCGCGGACCAAGGGAAAGTATAAATAGAGCGAGGCTCTATGAGGGAAAGGCAGTTCAGTTTTGGGTTTTTGGTCCTAAGATGTAATGGGTAAATAGTCTGAGAGCAGTTGTAAATCTGAGTCGAGGGAGAAGGGTAGAAGGTAGAGGCTCTGCAGCTATGTGCACAGAGGCCTGGAAAGTCCGCAGCTGTGTACACGGACCCCTGCAGCTGAGTGCGCAGGGTGGATCTGGATGTATTGTTGGAGATTGATAATAAAGATAAGTTTCTTTTGAATTCTATGTTGATTGCGACTTTACTCTTTTATGATAAATGAACTATTATGATTTCTGCATTTGCTATGATTGAATACATGTGAACTGGGTTAATCTTGATGCGCGAAGTAACCAAAAGTAATAAATGTTTTCTTAAAGATCGTTTTAACTAGATCAAACCAGTAATAAGTGATTCAATCTGTAATAAGCGCGATAAGGGTATTTTGATCTGCATGGATCTAGCATAGCACGAGGCTGCAGAACAATGCGCAAGCCCCAACCCACATCCAAGACATCCCCAGGGTGCGGAAACCTAGTTCCAGCACCCTCCCTTGCTACCTCAGGTGAGACTTCAGTCCGCGCTTCGCGGTCTGTTGCCGAAAGGGCCGGTAGCTGCGAGATTTGTTTGGCTAAATAATTCTTTTGAACCTGGGTCAAGCCAAAATAAGCCAACATGTCTTCTGTCAAATCTTCCTGGGCATCTGGGGCCAAATACTCGATACAAGGTAGGACCTATTCCTCTTCTTGATCTAGCATGGAAGGCTCGTAGAGTTTCAAATTATATACATTTACAATTGAGTAAATGTGCATATATGGTAGTAAATTGAGTCGATAGGCATTATCACCCAACTTTTCCAGTATCTCAAAGGGACCATACCTTAGAGCCTTGATTTTCTTACCGGGCCCCTACAGCCTCTCCATGTTCAACTGTAGCCATACTTGTCTCCCACCTTGAATGATTTCTCTGTTCTACGTTGATCATGCTTGGCCTTATACTTCACCTGTGACTTCTGCAGTGTTTCCTGTACCTGTATATGGATCTTCCTGATCTTCTCTATAAATTTTTTAGCCGTCAAAGCATTTCCTGTAATGTCTTTCTTCACTCCTCCTTGTTGCCCATATTCAATATCCAAAGGTGAAGGTGGAAAATATCCAAAACAAGTTTCAAATGGGGACTTTGCTATAGAAGTGTGGACCGCTCTGTTATAAGAATGTTGTATATATACCAGATTTTCATCCCAGGTCTTTAGATGCTTCTGGTTGTAACCCCTCAGAACCTGCACCAAATTCTTGTTGACTAATTCTATTTGCCCATTTGTCTATGGATGGAATGTTGTAGATATCTTCAACTTCATGTCCATATTCTCCCACAATGTAGACCGGAATGCATTGAGAAATCTTGTATCCCTGTCTAAAATGATGATCCTTGGTATCCCAAAGTGTACCCAGACCTGTCCAAAGAACAAGTTTGTTGCTTCCTGTCCGCTGATGGTATTTTTACATGGTGGCAGAACACACATCTTGCTAAACCTGTAACTACCACGAACAAGTAGTCATGTCCCTTCCTAGTCGTCGGTAAACCTCCCACAAAGTCCATGGAAATGCTTTCCCAAGGATGAGTAGGTACAGGTAAAGAATGATATAGACCCTGTTTCCTGTTGCTAGGATTGCTGGTACAACAATGCATGCATCCTCTTATGAACCTAACTACTTGTTATTGCATCTTCGGCTAATACACATACCTATGCAAGTTAGCCACGATCTTCCCTACACCAAAATGCCCTGCAATCTTGGAGGTGTGAGCCTTTCTAATCAGCTACAAGTGCCCACCTTTAGGAACACATAGCTTATCCATCCTGTAGAGTAACTCATACTGGAGATGGTAGTCAATGGCGTTGTCGCCATCGTGCACATGACTCTGGCTTTGCAACTACTGATACACCTCCTTGAAGTCCTCATCTTCTGAACATGCTTCTTTGTATGCATCATGGGAAAATCGATCCATGTGTATAAGAGTCCCCAAAGCTGTAATATTTGGTATGGGTGGCCTTGAAAGCATATTGGCCAACTTGTTTATGTTTCCATTCTTATACTTCATCACCAAATGAAATTGTTGTAAAAACCCCATCCACTTGTAATGTCTGGTCTGTTGTAGCTTATTATGGGCCTGCAGGTACTGTAACGGCTAGTGATCCATGTGGATTACTCGTTTCCCATTAGATAGTGCTTCCACTTCTTCACCATTTGCACCATGGCATAGAGATCCTTATAGTAGGTAGGGTAGTTAAGAACTGCCCCATGAAATACTTCAGAATGGTAGTAAACGGGCCTTCCTCCTTGCATAAAGAAAACTTCCATAACATACCCACTCACATCTGTCTCCACTTCAAAGGGCCATTGCAAGTTTGGCAATGCTAGAACTAGCGCTTCACTGGTCTTCTTCTTTAACTCATCGAAAGCCTTTTGCTGCGCTTTTCCCCACTGGGAACACTTGCCACTTGCTGTTATGGCGTGGAGTGGTGTTGCTACCACTAAAAACGAGGCTATGAATTTCCTCAGGTACTGTGCTGCTCCAATGAAACTCCTAACCTCAGTAACATTAGTAGGCACTGACCATTTCATGATGGCCTCCATCTTTGAAGAATCTATCTTCAATTCTCCTCCACCAATCACATATCCAAATACACCAAGGGCTGATGCGCAAACTCGCACTTCCTGAGTTTTGCTAGCAGCTGGTGCTTCTTCAATGTTTCTAGCACCTGCGTCAAATGTGAAATATGCTCCTCCTAGGTAGCACTATATACCAGTATATCATCCAAACAGACAATAAAAAATGAATCTATGAAAGGACACAGTACATCTTTCATTAATCTCATAAATGTAGCTGGTGCATTACATAGTCCAAATGGCGTAACTAACCATTCATACAAACCTTGCCTGGTTTTGAAGGCAATCTTCCATGCATCTTCTTATTTGACTCGAACCTGGTGATATCCAGACTTCAAGTCCAGCTTGGTGAAATACTTTGGTTGGTGCAACTGATCTAGCAGATCGTCTATCCTGGGCAAGGGGTATCTGTTCTTGAGTTTGATTTTATTCAACGCCCTATAATCTATACACATCCACCAAGTCCCATCCTTCTTTGGCACAATGATGATGGGTGACTTACATTGTGATGTACTCAGTCGAATGACACCCTGTTCCAACAGCTGCTGCAACTATTTCTTCACTTCACTTGCTTCTATAATAGACTACATGTACAACACAATATTTGGCAATGGGGAGTCTGATAATAGCTGGATCTCGTGCTCCACTTCTCTCTTAGGGGGTATCCCTTTAGGCTCTCGGAAAACGTCCTTGTATGCCTGTAACAACTCCTCAAATTTTTGTTTTTGTTTCTTAGTACACCCCTCTAGGGATGCCTCACATCTTATTGACTCCTCTACAGACTGATTTTCTCTTAAAAACAATAAAACATACCTCTTGTTGGAACTGATCAATTTCTTGGCTTGGTTGGCACTTACTAGTGAAGTTTTTGACTTGCCTTTGTGCGCGTTGATGATCAATGATTTTCAATCCTTGATGAGCCTGTACTGGGTAGCTCTCCTCATGAATATTGCATCACCCATGTACATGTATCGACTCCCAAACATGACTCCACATACATCAAGGGGAACCACATGCAGATCTACTTCATCCATAAAATCAGCACTGATAGAAAATCTAATTTTACACTATTTTATTACCTTCCGCTCTGCATCCTTATGTACCCATCCCAATGGATATGGGTTTGGATGATCACGAACTTCTAGCCCCAAATTCTTGACTAGATATGCTGTAATGAGATTTTCCTACGATCCTAAGTCAAACAAAGCATCAACCTTCGTCTTCTTACATGGCATCAAAACACACATCTTGCTGAACCTATCAACTACCACGAATAGGTAGTCATTTTCCTTCCTGGTTGTCGATAAACCTCCCATAAAGTCCATGGAAATGATTTCCCAAGGACAAGTAGGTAGAGGTAAGGGATGATACAGACCTTGTTTCTTATTGCTAGGCTTGTTGGTACAAAAAAGTATGCATCCTCTTATGAACCTAGCTACTTGTTCTTGCATCTTGGGCCAATACACATACCTCTGCAAGTTAGCCACGGTCTTCCTTACACCCAAGTACCTTGCAACCTTGGAGGTGTAAGCCTCTATAATCAGTTGAAAACGCTCACCTTTAGGAACACATAGCTTATCTAGCCTGTAGAGTAACCCATTCTGGAGATGGTAGTCAACGGTGTAGTCATCTTCGTGCACATGAATCTGACTCTGCAACTATTAATACACCTCCTTGAAGTCCTCATCTTCTGAATATGCCTCTATGTATGCATCATGAGTGAATGGTTCCATGTGCATAAGAGTCCCCAAAGCTGTAATAGTTGATGTGGGTGGCCTTGAAAGCATATCGTCCATCTTGTTTGTGTTTCCCTTCTTATACTTGATCACCAAATGAAACTGTTGTAAAAACCCCATCCACTTGTAGTGCCTGGTCTACTGCAACTTATTTTGGGCCTGCAAGTATTGTAACAGCTGGTGATTTGTGTGGATTATTGTCTCCTTTCTCATCAGATAGTGCTTCCACTTCTCCATAGCTTGCTCCATGGTATAAAGTTTCTTATCGTATGTGGGGTAGTTAAGAATTGCCCCATGAAATACTTCAAAATGGTAGCAAATGGTCCTTCCTCCTTGCATGAAGACAAGTCCCATAGCATACCCACTCGCATTTGTCTCCACTTCAAAGGGTCGTTGCAAGTTTGGTAATACCATAACTAGTGCTTCACTTATATTCTTCTTTAACTCATCGAAAGCCTTCTATTGTTCGTTTCTCCAGTGGAAACTCTTGCCACTTACTATTATGGCATGGAGCAGTGCTTCTACCGCTGAAAACGAGGCTATGAATTTCCTAAGGTACTGTGCTGCTCTAATGAAACTCCTAACCTCAATAACATTAGTAGGCATCGACCATTTCATGATGGCCTCCATCTTGGAAGGATATATCTTCAATTCTCCTCCACCAATCACATATCTCAAATACACCAAAGATTGATGCGCAAACTCGCACTTCTTGAGATTTGCTAGCAATTGGTGCTTCTTCAATGTTTCCAGCACCTGCATCAAATGTGAAATATGCTCCTCCCAGGCAGCACTATATACCAGTATATCATCCAAATAGAAAATAACAAATGAATCTACAAAAGGGCACATTACATCATTCATTAATCTCATAAATGTAGCTAGTGCATTACATAGGCCAAATGGGATAACTAACCACTCATACAAACATTGCCTGGTTTTGAAGGCGGTCTTCCATGTATCTTTTTCTTTCACTCAAACCTGGTGATATCCAATCTTCAAGTCCAACATGATGAAATACTTTGTTTGCTGCAACTGATCTAGAAAATTTTCTATCCTAGGCAGGTGGTATCTTTTCTTGAGCGTGATTTTATTCAACGCCCTGTAATCTATAAACATCCGCCAAGTCCCATCCTTCTTTGGCACAATGATGAAAGGTGACCCACATGGTGACGTACTCAGTTGAATGACACCCTATTCCAGCAGTTGATGCAAATGTTTCTTCATCTAACTTGATTCTATAATAGACTACTTGTACAGCCCAATATTTGGCAATGGGGAGTCTGGCAATAGTTGGAGCTCGTGCTCCACTTCTCTTTTAGGGGGTATCCATTTAGGCTCTCGGAACACGTCCTTGTATGCCTATAACAACTCCTCCAATATTTGTTTTTGTTTCTTAGTACACCCCTCTAGGGATGCCTTGCCTCTTATTGAATTCTCTACAGACTGATTTTCTCTTAAGAACAATAAAACATACTTCTTGCTGGAACTGATCAATTTCTTGGCCTGGTTGTCACTTACCAGTGAAATTTTCTGCTTGCCTTTATGGGCGTTGATGATCAATGATTTTCCATCCTTGATGAGCCAGTACTGGTTATCTCTCCTCATGAATATTGCATCACGCATGTACATGTATGGACTCTCAAACACGACTCCACATACATCAAGGGGAACCACATCCAAATCTACTTCATTAATAAAATAAACACTGATAGGAAATCTAATTTTGCATTGTTTTGTTACCTTCATCTTTGCATCCTTATGTACCCATCCCAACAGATATGGATTTGGATGATCACCAACTTCCAGCCCTAACTTCTTGACCAGATCTGCTGCAGTGAGATTTGCCTACGATCCTGAGTCAAACGGAGCATCAATCTTCTTCTTCTTGATCTGTATCTTTACATGGAAAAGTTTGGTCATTTCTTTTTCTTCCTGTTGCTGAAGGCTACCCAAATTCACCTCCTTATGCACTGATGTATAAATGATCTTCTCATCCTCATCTGAGATTCTTTCTACTTGGTTTCTTGAATCAGTGTCCATGATATTCTTCTTCTTATTATCTTTCTTCTTGTTCTTCAGGTTTAGTTCTAGATGCAACTTCCAACACTTCTCCTCTGTATGGCCATCAATGTTGCAGTGGTTGATATGAACTTTTCAGTAGTGTGTTGTGGCTGTCGTCTTTTTATCTTTTCCCACTTTTTTCTTCCTCTTCCCATCCTTAGAAGTGTCTTGTTGATCCTTTTGCTTCAATCCACTTGATTGCACTCTTTTCATGCCTATGTTCTCTAGGTATTGTGCCTATACACAAGCCTTGTCCATTGTTTTAGGCTTGAACAACATCACTTTCTCACCCAGATGGTGGTGCAGACCCCCCAAATACTTGAAGAGTACAACTGGGTTATTTGGAGAGATACCCAACATTATAGCCATCTTTTAGAATTCTATGGTGTACTCCTGCACGCTTTGGCCCAACTTTTGCCCTAAGTAATGCCACCAGATCCACTAGTGTTCCACGTACCCAATGGGATAAAACTGTGACTTAATGAGGGTTTTGAAATCCTCCCACTTAGTCACTGGAGGTTCTCCCTTCAACCTCAGGGTTTCCATGTGGTTCTCCCACCAAGTCAGTGCATGGCCCTCCAATTTCAGCTACGCGAATGAGATCGTCTGCCCTTCCTCGATCTGATGGACACTGAAATAAACTTCCAGTTGCTGCAACCAGTGGTTCAACTTTAGAGAATCGATCTCATCGTGGTATGACTTGATATCGAATTTTACTTCCACTTTAAACATGGATTGGTTCATGACACTCGAACTGGGTTGACCTTTTCTGGGTTCTTTCTTTGGCTGATTATCTGCATCTTCTTGATCTCCCGATCCCCCTTCTGATTTGTCCTTTGTGTTCGAACCTCGTTCTTCTCCAAATATCCCCAACTTATTGCTTAGGGCCTCCATGTGGAGGTTGACATTTCGGTTTATATCCGTGACTTGTTCTTCGAGCTGCGAAAACCTCACCTCTGGAGGATCACGAGGTTCGTTTGCAGATTCGTCGCCCATGATTAGGGTTTTATGATTTTTGGCCTCGCCGATATAGATCCCTACAATCTCCAGAAAATACCCATAGAAACTTGGCTTTGATACAAAATGATCCATAAATTGTCGTGGATATTCCACTGGACAGTTCGTCACAACAGATCTGATAGTATTATATTAAAAATCCGAGATTCTACATTATTACTATTTTATTTAATTTCTAGAACTGTAAAATTAACTGTAATTAATGCATGCATGTAAAATTAAATCAAACAGAAAATTAGAGAACGAAAAAATAATCTCACACACACATAATACACAATATATGCTCTCTAGGAAACCCTTTTGGGAGAAAACCTAGCTAGAAGGTGAGGTCGCTTCGCTCTCTTTCTTTGTCTGGAAATATGGCTCAGAGTCAAAGAAGTAATGTTTGTGGCCTGTGGGCTGCTACAATGCACAAATCCTCTCTGTGTGCTCTACCTCCTATCTCTCTTGGCTATATTTACTCAACTATGGAACAAAATTTTCTTGAAAGAATGGAATGCCTCTTCCTCCTAGTGGCCTAGTTATACACAACCCGATAACCTATTGGTGGTTAAGTTTGACTACATCAACTCTTAACTAGAGTTACAAAATAGACTCTTCTAGATTCTTTTACATCACAAACATGTGGCTAGCCCCTTTTCCATGAATAATGCGGACTGGCGCGACATCCTTCCGAACTATAGGTGTGAAAACATGAAGGTCAACTTCTGAGTGGCATAACTTTTGAATACGGACTCCGATTGATGCCATTCTTGCGTTGTTGGAAAGATCTCCGTGTGTAGAATACACTAAAAGGTGTGGTTCAATGACGACAAAATTTTACCCACAAAAAACATCGTTTGATGCCTCAAAACGCTCCTGGAAGGTTTTAGGCCCTGTTTTGCCAAACTGGGTCCCGTCGGTAAAAACGGTCCCGTGAGCTTATTCCTCCACTTTTTCCACTCCAAATGCATCGATATGGATGAAAAACAATATAATGATCCAATTTGGATCACTTAGCGAAGCCATCATCACCCACATCAAAATCAACATATAACGTGAACAATGTAAGTGATTCTTAAGGTTCATGTTCTCATTACAATGATGATTTTGGTGCATTTGAAAGACACTTCAAACAGATCAAGACAGGAGAGTCTTCAAGCGACAATTTTGAGACAGTAAAGGATGTTGAGAGCACATCGCAACCTTCTAGTGATAGTGAGAATTTCAAAGGAAGAACTAATTCAAGTTTTCCTCGCCAACACCACACCAAATTCAACCATTCAAGGAAGTATATGTTGCCCAGGAAGGAGACATAAAAGAAGGTCAAGAGAGTATGTAGGAAGAAAAACCATTGCATCCATGGCAACAAGGGCAGACATCATAAATCCATACGTTGGAAGATCCATCTAGAGCTACGCCCAAAGAAGGATCAGGAGCATATGAAAGCACCTGTGAAGGAACCGACCAATGAAGCAGTTCAACAAGGAAGTCAACTACAGGAAGAAATCCCATTAACCTAATTAAGTAAGAGATGGATAGTCTTTTTAATTAGTTGAGCATGGCCACCATTTTAAATCACTTGCTATTTTTCTAAAGATTCCATAGATGGGAAAAAAATTGTAAAAGTGATGAAGTGTATAACATCACTTGAGTATGCAACACCAACATAGTGATATTTTGGCCTTTAGTTGAATAGCAAAGGGTATGGGTTTTTTTGTAAATCAATGTAAAACTTAACCATGAATGTTTTATTAACTCTTGATGAATATGGTCATGCTTGGGATCTTACAAGTTGGAAATGTATTGTCAGCTATAGATTTGCATATGGATACAAGTGTCGGCTTCATCATTCCTAGTTCCAAAGTACAAAGGTGAAGGAAAGGAAAGGTGGCCTATAAGAGACATTTGTTATGCATATCAAAATTGCATTACTGTTTATACTTTTGGAGGACCAAAAGCCCTTCAGTGGGGAGGAATGATCAAAGAGGATCCCTAATGGCCTAAAAAACACAAAGTCCTTGAATCTCAGCAAAACTAAGACCAAGTCAAAGATCTCATCATAAGGAATCCAATGATGCAAACAATGCCTCAATCCAAGTTCATATGTGAAAGTTATGTTCAGTCAAGATTGTGGTCAAACTTGATAAAAAGATAGGGTCTAGTGAGTGCCAGATAAATGTGGAGCATTTCCAATTTGGAGGTTCAACAAAAATAGTGGCTAAATTTAGTGGAAGCTATGATAAATTTGGCAAACGGTTTAGTCATGGTTAAAGTTAGCGACACCACCAATTATGGTGGTAGTTCCACTAAACTTAGCGACATATTTTGGCCCAATAGAATGGGCCATTTGGCCAAATAAGATGGTTCCACATGACACCCAACTAGCATCCAGTTGGGCCCCCAACTGACCAGGGTAGTGAAGGGTTAGACCGTTAGTGGTTTATAAAACTACTATAACAAACGACAATAAAAAATTATAATATGTTGCCCAAATTGAAAACGATTAAGGGGATAACTATAAATGGTGTAAATCAAATGTTAAAAACATATGTTATGTAATGACAACTGTATATGTAGTCGGTGGTTTGCAACGTTTTAAACAAACGTTCAATATATTCAATGGGTATCTATAAAAATGGGTCGGTGGGGGGTTTGAACCCATGGCTCCACCAGACCCAATTTCTTTCTTTAAACATGCCATCCAATTTCCCAGCGGGCGGAATGTTGAAAGCTCCATCACCAATTACCATTTAAACTCGCCCAATTCATTCAACGAGGGGAGGACAAAACAATGCAGAGGAGGCCAAAACACAAAAGATCAGAACCTAGAACCAAACTGTGTGGAACCCCGAGGGTGTGCTTCCAAGGGGAATATTCACAGGGCATATTCCTTAGAATATTCCTAGTAGATTTTGCTATGGAATCTTGAAGATTATATGGGGGGTCTAGACTTGACAATGGCATAATATAACTAAGTTTATACTCATTTTACTCAGAATTATGCAAGGATTTAATTGGTGTAGTCAGATCAGGGATTTGAGCATCCCATTTCCAGGTTACTCCCAAAAATGTTGGTATAGTGATGTATTTTTCCATCTACTTTCATTTCCTTTTCACTGAGATGAATGAAGAGGCCTCTCCACTTTGAGTCGAGCCTAGAGACGTAGTCCACACCAGATAACTCTGTTATCAAACATTGGATGCATTGACTTTGTGGTATCCTTTTATGTTCCTTCTTCTTTAACTGTTTGCATGTATGATTTTTTATGATCTTCCATGCAATTCTGAAAACATCATTGAATAAACGACCCTAGATAATTTAAGGAAATTTTTCACTAGAGAATTTTGTTACCCTCCCATATGATTTTGAGCAAAGAAACTCGTTATCTTTCTATAATTCAAGTGTTGAGAGAATGTGATCAAGAATACCCCTTCAATGGCCTCGAAGGAGAAACCTATATAATAGTTTCGAGCAAGGCTAGTAGCAAGGGTTGGTAACTTCCTTCTATGTACATGCCACTTTACATATTCAATACAGACATCTCATCTTTTTCTTTTCAATTTGATCTTTAATGTATTTAATTATTGGCAATTGGTAGAAAATTAATCTTTTTGTCCTAACTAAGAGAGGTAGTTAGGGTTTTATGTTTTGATCAGTGTTAATTGCAACCTTGTCTTCTCTGTTGCAAGCTAATGATTGGGACTATGGAGTAAAGCTTTGGGGGAAGTCCTTCAAGTGAATTCTACTTCAACCTTAAATTCAAGCTCTTCTCCCATAACCACCCTAGGTTACAAAATTAAATGAGCCCTATTATATATTGGAAAGAATACGTTATATTTAATTTTCATTTTGGATGATTCTAACCCAAATCATTTTGAAGATTTCTCCCTTAAATTGAAATTGATGCCTCCATTAAGGAACAAACTTATTTAGTTTTTCTCTGTTGGGTTGTTTCTCCTATTTGACTTCTTTGAAGCTCTTATTTTACTTTTTTAGATTGGTGGGATTTGACTAAATAATTTTTTTTGGCTTAATCTTTGATTTCTAGCCATTTTTCAATTGGTATATGCACTTTGGTTTTGCCAACAAACGATATATATGCGCATTACTCAATTAAAGAATGTGTACATACACAATCTGAATTAGTTATAATCACGTACATCTTTTAAAGCTTGATCTTTTAATTTTTCTTTGATTGGTTGTTGCTTTTTGCTTCGTTTCAAGTTTTTATGTCTTGAAGTTCTTGGCCTATAACAAGTCTCTGTAACTAGTTCTTGAAGTTATTTTGAATTTTTTTTGACATGTTACCTTTGAAATAAAGAAAAAGGAAAATAATGTTTCTTTTATTTTTGTTCTACGTATTTTCAATCCCTTTTTGAGTCTCAGATCAACTTAGTTTGATTATTTTGGGTTCTCTCTCTCTCTCTCTCTCTCACTCTTTGAGGAAAATACAAGATGATCCACTTGAAGGGATCACATCCCTTTGACCAAACTAATCAGAACCTAACCCCAAGGGTGTCAAGAAGAATTGACCCCATGACCTCCCAATGACGAGGTGCTTTAGCAACATAACCTCGATCAATTTAGCTAACCCTCAGGGATCTCTTTGTGATTCATTTTGTGTCCTTTCATTAAATTTAACAATCACTACTTAGTACACATTACTTGACATATATGAATCTACATATATGAAATTTCCTTTGATTAATAATGTACACACATGTAGGTTGTTAAAGAGATAGGCATTTATGAAACTTGGAAATGAATACTCTCATTTTCCTTGCTCTTACACAAGTCATTTATTGAGGTTTCTTGTTTCTTTTGAGCGTCTTTTTGTCTCTTAAGTAGGTTATAGGTTGATTTTATTGAGTTTTTCGAAATCTTTTTAACTCTAAAAGGTAAAGTTTGAAGATTTAAATGAAGTTTTGATTTTCTTTAGTTGTAACCTTTGAATATTAGGTTTATTGATTCATTTGATTGAACTCTTATTGTTGTAGGCATCTTTTTTATTCAAATCTATATTCTAGTTAATTTGCTTTTCCCTGTTGGGATTTGAGACGTTGATAGAATATGGTTATTACTATGGATTCTCTGAAAACTAGCTCAAAACATATGAACCACATATGTCTAAAATCCAAAAAGAGAGGAAGCTTAGAATTACAGATTTTAGTATTTTTTGTAGTTACTTTCTTAAAAGTAACACAACAAATAAAAATAGTATTTATTGTTTATTTTTCTTTTTTATTTTGCTAGTTTGCATTCTTCAAAGAGAAAAAAAAATTAGTGTGGCATCTCCCTTGATGCATTTCTTGTTTGCATTGAATATTTGCATTAGTAACTACATCGAGTTCAATTATATGGAAAGTGTAGAGTTTCTTTGGAGAGTTGGTTAGTGTGTTTTCTTGGTTTCAAAGGAAAAATAAAATATTTGCATTTTAAAAGTTTCTAGAGTATATTCAAAGTGGTTCATAAATTGAGATATATAGTGACTAATAAGTAATTTGCTTTACATTTTTATATTTTTATCAATCACATTCTATACAAGTCTTTAAAACATCATTGGATTCATTCTTGTTACTATTAAGTAATAACCACTGATAAAATAAACACTTAATTAAAAGTTACTAGACTTTTCCTTTATAGGAATACCAACGAGTCTAGGAATTTTAAGTCCTTGGAATATGTTTGGATAGTTTATTGTTCAAGGCCACTCAAACCAAAGTTAGGAAGTTGATTAGTGAGTGGTAAAATCCAACATTGTATGGGTGTTGTTGGTTGCATTGGGGTAAGTGAAAGAGATACCCTCCTCTTGATTATCTTGATGTTTGAGAATTATTATACATACAAGGGTCTTTGTTGGGTATGGTCCTCTATGGATTTTCCCTTCATGAAACTTCGGGCTAAGATTCCCTACCCACATGCATGGCCACAAACTAGACGGTTCCCTTGGTCACTAATTATAAATTAGTAACCTATTGATGACCAAAAATGACCAAAATAAACATTTGGGAGACCGTTGGGAGACCACCCAACCAGAGCCCCAAATTAGACTCTTTTCTGTTTAGAATGGTTGTTTCGACTGGTTTAATGGGTCTAATTACCCTTTTCTTAAACTAGCCTAAATTAAATACTAACCTAACCTAACTAAACTATATGTACATGCCTAGTTCTAATAATGCCATCTACCCACAAATGTGAGATTTCACTTGGTGTTATAAGAAAACAAAGGAGAATGAATTACTTTCTTGTAGTTGCTTAAAGAAAGTAATAATTTCCTGAAACAAGGGCTCAACAAAGCCACACTAGAGTTACTCCTGCAAAAGGATACTTTGCTAAAAATGTCCTAAATGCAAATGCATATTAAATTTATGATGCAAAAAACAAAAGAAAAATATTAAAACTATCTTGATTAAAAGAAGGATTAATCCCCTATCAATCAAGAGCAAGGTAAATAAAGAGGAAAAGGACTAAGATTGGATCTAAGATTAAGATACGCTTGCAAAATATAGAAATAGTTGATCTGACTTACAAGATATTCAAACAAATATGTAATAAGATTACCTCAATAATTAGTTATCAAAATCATCTCGTGCATATATTTAAACCAAATATTAATGAATGGATTCAATATTAGATAAATTATGGTATTAAAGAAATAGTTCATTTAACACAAAAACAATTAGAACAAAGTAAGGTTGCAATTTACTGATAAATAGTTATCAGTAAATTGCCAATAAGTCTCCTCGAATCCAATGATTAAATCTCGATTTGATTATGCTAACACTTGCAAAGATAGCTTCACAGAATTCCATTTAGCATTGAATAAATGAGATTAACAATAGTGCCAAAAACAAACAATTATATGCTAATTGTTAACAAAAATAAATCGAAATCAAATTTAAACAATAGAGATAATAACAAGCCCGCAAATCATACAATAGTTCAATGAAATTCAAGCTTATAATTAGCTCCAAATGCTTTGTACAATCCTTTGAGTCTCAACCTCCTTTAAGAATGAGACTTACAAAAATGCAATATCTCTTCCCTACAGAAATTGATATTCTTCAGATCCACAGACTTTAGAAAACATCCCTGGTTACAATAGTGCAAGTTACGTTTTCTCTACAACTTAATGATCCCCTAAACTCAACATAAACAAAGCACAAAACAATAGTGCATAAGTGTTCTCCCTCTATCAAATCCGACCTCTTCTTTACAATTTTTGTGGATCTCATTCCCCTCGTAGTGTCTCAGATCTAGAACCCCTTTTCCTTCTCCTAGAACTTATTTATAATTACAGTTAAAATTCCAAAAAGGAAAGTTGTTAAAGTATCAATGAGATCCATGATCTTAGAGCTGTAAATATTCATCTTCTTTCTCTAGTGCTCCAATCTAATTCCTCCAAGTTTTATTTGCCTCATATCTCCAACCAACTCTCTGCAAAAATGATGCAAAAATATGATTAAAAATTAATAAAATTTACACATAAAACTTGAAATGCAAAACTCTCAAACAAATTCACAAATTAAAATTAACATTAATATACTAAATCAAAAGGAGGTCGTGCTTTCGATTCTTCCCTTTGGAGATTTCTTTGGCAAAATTGATAATTTGAAATGAATTTGCAATAGCCAAAAGTTTCAAACTAATAAAATTACTAAAACAAATTTAGGAAACTAAGTTTTTGTTGCAAATTCGGATCTATTAATTATGTTATTTTTTTGGAGTGGTTAATGACTAAATATGGTCATACAAGTGCCTCCATATCCTTCTCCATTAAATCAACTTTCTAACAAACTCTCATTTACTCAATTTCGTTGAATAAAACCGAAATTATACTCTTCCAAAATTAAGTCAACAAAACCAACTAAATGCTAAAAAAATATATTATTACATAATTTAATTAAAAAAACCAAAAGCTATTTACTAATATTTTTTTGTTTTCTCTCATTTTTAATTAATTTAAAATTAAAATATTAATTTTTTTTAATTAAATTAAATAATAAAAAAGCAAAATATATAAAACGAATATTAAATAATTAAGTACAAAATGTATTAAATTAAACCAATGAGGGTTGTGTCATATATATAACTTGGTCTTTTAAATAATGGAAGGGGCAATGTGGAGAGTGGAACCCTTCCGCACTCACCCTTTGAAATTTGAAACAAAGCAAATGGGAGTTGTCTATAACGCGACTTTTTGAAAGTCTTTCCGGCGGGTTTTTTCGGTCGAAATCCGGCAGGAATTTATTGGAATCGCAAGTTTGATAACTAGTTTCTGCACAATGAAAGCGTCCAGGGATTTTCCAGGGTGCTGAATCCAAATATGCAGTTAAAAAACCATTTTAACTGCAACAAATCAAGATTTAACCTCAATTTCTTCCGCCGGATTCCGTCACCGGAATCTCCAAAAAGTCGCATTATAGACAACTCCAAGCAAATGTGCCTCCAACGTTTAATGTGAAGTATTGTGCCTTCTTTATATGATAAACATGCGTGGCTAGCCCGAGTAGACTACCCCGGATGAAACTGACTAATCGAAAATCTCTAAAGAGCCGGGGTCCAGAGGGGCGGGGAGCCTCATTTTATTTAATTTTAATTTTAATTTTATTTTAATCATATTGTGCTATATTTAAATATAGGTATAGTTTAATTTATAGATGAAATAATTTTTTTTATGATATTTTTTTGATTGTTTTTAATAAAAATTTGGCAGAAATTTTTAAAAACTTGAGTTTAAGTTGTTTAATCTATAGAATTTGAGTGCTCTATGGGTTTTTGAGGGTGATGAATCCATTTTTGCATTCAAAATGTATTTTAAACAACAAAAAATCACATTCTTGCTTGAAATTGTATCGCCAGATTCTGATGAAAAAGGTTATTTCGTCTATAAGGTAAGTGTGGAGGCTAGATTCCTTTCTAGATTAAGTAACAAATCCCAGTCTAATACCACAAGATCTTGTCCTTCTTGAAGTCAAAAAATGATAGCCAACCCAATTGAATTAATATTATTTCTCTCTTCATTACATTCTGGCTCCATAGTCATTGAGCATTTGAATCCATTTGGCCATTTCACTAAGAGGAAGTAGTCGGTGAATTGAGGAACCACAAGCATGAGTGTTGTGGTGCAGAGGGTATTGTCTAGTAGAGTACAGGTAACTTAACAAACGTGCAAGTTTCTGACAACAAGTCCATGGAAATTCGTGGAGTCTTTGAGGACATTGCGAGACAAATTTCACCACAAAGGATTTATCGTTGTGCGTTTTGTTTTTTGTTTTGTTTTGTTTGTTTTTTTTGTTTTTGTTTTTGTTTTGTTTTGTTTGTTTTTTGTTTTTGTTTTTGTTTTTTTCTTGTTTTGTTTTTTGTTTTGTTTGTTTGTTTGTTTGTTTGTTTTTTTGTTTTTTTGTTTTGTTTTTTTGTTTTTTGTTTTTTGTTTTGTTTTTTTTTTTTTTTACGCTGTAAGAAACGTGGGGTCACTGTACATGAGGAACCAACTCACCATCCTTAGTCACTATTACGAGATTCTTTCTTATTGGAAGTTGGAGGCAATGAGATTCGAGACTAGCTTTTTGATCTCGGCTTTGTGGATGTTTCCCACTGCATCTCAGATTTGGAGCGAGGTCCTAGTTTCGAAAACTGGAAACAAGTCGTTCGTAGAAATTGAACAATGTTGTGCCTTAACCAAGCTGGGATCGTTGAGGAGTGAGGGTTAAGAAGGATGGATGTCGAGCTTTGGGCCGCTTGATTGGCTGTTGCTTTTATCTTTGAAGTTTTCTGTTGACGAGCAGTGAGCAACGTGGACAACAATGTGGTCAGCAGTGAGAGCAGAAAGCAGTGAACAATGAGTAGTGTGAGAGCAGGGAGCTTTTATGCAGCATAAGTATCGAGCAGCGAGCAAGGAGCAGCAATAACATGAACAACAGGGAGCAGTGCAATGTAATCTTAACATTTTCTAGACCTACATCTTTCTCGAAACAGGTTGGACGAGAAATGCATTCAAACATGACAACATGACAAGAAATTTTAGAACATGTGGAGACAAATGATTTAGGAAAAGTAGAAATTGCCTCATCCACCAAAGCTAGGAAGTGGGTTTGGGTCAATGCCAAACAATATTGGGGCATTTTAAAATGAATACTAGCCCATCTAAAATGGGAGCAAACAAGGAAAAAAAGGTCTAAAAGGGAAAGTACTCAAGCCCTTCACAAAAGGCACTCAAACAAGTCCCCTCTACAAGAATGTGGAAATAAGAAGTTCAAAGGAAAAGTCATTGATGATTCTACCTTATATAGTCCCACATCCACACCTCTCACCTGGTCATTTGATCTTTATGTGAAAGAATTGTTAAATGCAAAACAAATGTTGAAGGTTTTAGAAGCTAAAGAGCAGGAAAGAGATCATAAAATTCATATAATAACAACTGAGAACAAGGCTTTAGGAGAAAGCAATAAAGTTTTAAAAGAACAAGTGGCATTGCTACAGGAAGCTCTCCTGATAAGGAAGACAAAATGACAACACATGAAGGCGGATGTGAAAAACATAAAGAAATTTGTAGTGGAAAGTACAGAGGTGGTGAATGCAAAATCATCCTAGGATAAAGGGAAAATGATTGCCCAAATAGACAACCATGAAGAGAAAGCAAGAGAACAAAGGAAAGGAGATTCCACCAAAGTTTCCAAAACTTGGGCTCAATTTATAAGCAATTCTGCTAATAAGGAAGGAGAAACAACCATTCAGGTTGACAACATGAAAGATAGAGAAGGCAAAGAAAGACAAAATAGGGCAGCAAACATAATAATTAAAGGGGTGAAAGACTATGGGAAAAATGAATGTACCCTTGACCTTGCAAGAGACTTCTTGAAAGACAAGTTGCTATGTCAAAGACAAATATGCCAAGCATGGAGAGTGGGTAAGTTTAATGGTGAGAGAGCCAGGCCCATAAAAGTCATCATGCCTAGCTCGCGTGATAAATATGTCATTCTAAGAAAGAAGCATCTCTTGAGGGGTTCTTACCTTTTCCTAGAAGAAGATTTAACAGTAAAACAACAGGAGGAAAGGAGGGAGGAAATGTTAAAGGTTAAGGAAGCAAGAGATGAAGGCAAGAGAGCAAGGATTTATTAAGGCAAAGCTGTGATAACGCGATTTGGACCTCCTTCCAAAATAGAGCAGCAAGATGGTAATAAAGAAGAGGCAAAAAACTCTTCAACAGGAAATCAGGAAGCAAGGTCAGTATGGGAAAGCGGGGACAAAGACTCAAATGTGAGTCTTGCATGTCAAAATAAATAGCAATCAAGTCATACCCAGGTTTCCTTAAGATTAGTTTGTTGGAAATGCAGAGGTTACACATGGAGACGAGGACCTAGGTTCGGGCCTACTGCGGAAGATAGAGACATAATTTGCCTCATAGAAACACATGAGCATGAAGGGTGCAAGACACCTCTATTTTAAAGATACTGGAAGATGGCAGCGTGGAACAAGGTAGCAAGGAATGGAAAAGGGCACGGGGGTATTATGGTTTTAGTAAGGGAGAAAGAAGGTTGTCTCATTCATTTATAAAAATAAGACTCAAATAAGCAATTCATTTGGTTTAAAATATCAGAAAATGGAAACCACGTCAGAATTGCAACATGCTATTTTGCACCGCAAGTTTCAAAAATCTACAAAGGTAGAGGGCTTGACAACAAAGATCCATTTGCAATGGCTTGACTAGATGGGCAGAGTCTGGTAATTTTGCTTGCAATACTTACAATGGAGCAAGTGTAGTAGATTATGTAATTCGCATGGTTTGTGTGAGAAAATGGAGGAAGTTTTGATTGGAGATCCACTGTGGGACTTAAAATAAGATCACAAGCCAATTTATTTACGTTTCTCTTGGACTTGAAAGAAACAATTAAATTCAAAAATTCAGCATGACCAACAAAATCTTCCACATGGCAAAATTATTTTGACTCCAGAAAATTGGAATACCTTCAAAATGACGCTAGAGAGGATCTTCGAGAAGGAGAAAATCACAATTCACAACCTTCATATTCATGAATTAACACATTTAATTCAATGCGCACTTGCAAAGTGCAAAAGAGAAAAAATTAATAAGTCTAAAACACATTGCTTTTTGGTTAATGCTTGGTTTGACGAGGAATGCAAAAAGGCAAGGAGAATGTGGAAAGAGTCAAACAAGGATAACATAAAGCTCAAAGGTGACAAGTAGTTATTAAGCAAGAAAAAGGTTGATTTCATGGTTTCAAGGAGGGAAGAACTAATCTTCCTTAGGAAAAATAATCCAAAATTATTTGGGAAGGAGCTCCAATTGAAAAAGATACAAACTGGAAATAGTATTACAACTTCTAAATGGTTTGACTATGCAACACAACTCTATGAGCAGGATCCCAAGGTTGACCCTCCCTCCTTGGTCAACACTGATACTAAACTCTTCATGGTGCAAGAGGTAGAGATGGGTATCAAGAAGTTGGGTGTTGGAAAAGTAAAAGACTTAGTTGAACGCCAAGCATCATGTCTAAATTGGGGCTCAAAGATCCATGCACCTCACATTACAAATTTTTTCAACAACATCATACAACAGAGGCTCCCTATAGATTGGACAACTAGTTAGGAAATACCTCTTTTCAAGAGCGGTGACGTCAATAATTCCTCCAATTATAGAACCATCATGATAAACCCTTTGTTTGCAAATCTATTTGGAAGCATGCTAGAAAATAAAATTAGCAAGTGGGCAAAAGAATGAGATAAACGTGTTAAAGGGCAAGCAACTTTTAGACCTAAACATTCCACAGTTGATCATTGTATAACTTTAAGGAACATCATTGAAAACGTTTCGTAGAAAAAGGAAAAAAAAAATTGTTGCTTTTTATTTTTATTTTAGAAAAGCGTTTGACTCGGTTCCTAGGGATAAGCTTTGGCATAGAATGGAGGAACTTGGGGTTCCTAAACATTTGAGAGTCGTTGTTCATAGGCTGTATGAAGAGGTGAAAGTTAAAATTAGAACTTTAGTAAGCATTTCTAAAAGTTTTAGAAGTGATATCAGGGTCAAGAAAGGTTCCCACTGTCTCCTACCCTTTTTGGTTTATATATCGAAAAGCTTGAGGAGTGGTTAAATTTGCAAGGGGTTGATGGTATCTATTTGGGAAAGTTTGTTATAAGGCTTCTTTTGTATGCAAATGGCCTTATTCTGATTTCTAAATCGGCTCTTGGTTTGCAAGAGCACTTACTATCCCTTGAGCATTTTTGTAGAAGTGTGGGGATGCAAGTCAATATCAACATAACTAGCATAAGTTCTACTTTGAAAGAAACATTCTGGAAGAAGTTGTCGATTACAAATACCTCAGAATTGACTTCAATAAAAATCTAAGCTAGGATGGTTGTAGAAAGAAAAGAACTTTGGGGCGTTGGAAAGCATTTAATGCTTTTCAAAATAGGTGTAGAGAGGCAGATTTATGGGACTGGAAAACC
The DNA here is from genome assembly GCA_031772625.1 of Pinus tabuliformis. NCBI lineage: Eukaryota > Viridiplantae > Streptophyta > Pinopsida > Pinales > Pinaceae > Pinus > Pinus tabuliformis. Next base: position 876,372,613 of record CM062820.1, on the reverse strand, counting down.
ACTCAAACTCTTTTTGGGCTTCTAATGATTATGGTGATTCTCTATGGTTGTGAACTATGGGCCAACAATACATCTGACATGTAGTGGAGACAAATTGAGAAAATTCAAAAGCGTTTGATTACAAACAAATTCAAGATTAAAAGTGCAATTCCTTATGCTATCTTGTTAAGTGAAACAAGGGTTGCTCCTATTGAAGCAATTTCTATAGTGCGAGCCATAAGGTATTTAAAAAAAATTGAGCAAATGGAAGAGGGTAGATGGAAAGAAAAAGTACTATATTGAAGTGTTTAATCCCACTCATAGTCATCAACCAAAAACATACATAGAGGCCAATATCTCTTGGAGAGCCAAAATTCTTATTGCTAAGTTAAGGACTAATTCTCATCAACTCTGTTGTGAAACAAGGTGTTGTAAAAGGCCAAAAGAAGTGTGGGAGGAAAGATTATGCATTTTTTGTTCTTCTGGAAAAGTGGAAACAGAAAAACATTTCATTTTAGAATGTGAGGCCTTCAAAGACAATAGGGAAAGTTATGCAGGTACAGTGGCAGCTAGCTCTTCGGATAATCTATTTAGCGATGGGTTTGTCGAGAAGATGGGAACATTTATTGTGAAGCTTCACAGAAAAAGGGCCGAATACGTCAAGCAGATGAAGAAGCAATTTGTCCCATAGGCTATTTTATCCTCGTGGATGTTAAGATAATTTATTTCTTCTTTCTTTCTTTCTATTATATATATTATATTTAATTCAATTTATTTTATTTTATTTAGATTGTTACACATTTATAATATAATTTTAATATAAGTTTTTAATTATATTTAACAATATGGTTACAATATACACAAGGTACTTGAATCTGGTGGTTTTTTAATAAAAATTAAACTGATATTTAATTTAATTAATAAAAAATAATTAAGTAATGATTTTACAAACTAATTAATTTAATTAATTAAAGTTAAATTAATTAAAATATAATATATTAAAATTAATTTTACTTACAAATTATAAAAATAAGACAGTGTAGGCTTCCACAATCCATAATCATAGTTGCATTGTTTCTAGAAATTGTTACGGTGTGCTTGGTGCGATTATTGTGTCCAAAGTTTCAAGTGGACACCACCCATCTTCAGGGACCAAATGAAGTTGAATGGTTCGAAAAGAGTGCAGAAATGGTTAAATAGGCATATGAAAAAAGAAAGAAACGCTAGATGAACGTTAGAATTTGAGGATAGAATTTAAAGATCAAAGGTTGAGGAAAACGAATTATTGATTTTTAAAATTTTTATTTTATTGTTTTATATTAAAAGGCCAATACTAACGGTAAATGAAATTTATGAAAATACAAAAAGAATTTTCAGTGAAAACGAATTTTAACAAGAATTTTAATTTTAATTTGAAATAAATAAAAATATTTGTAATAATAAATTGAATTTTAAAAGACTACAAGATCATCTGTTGTTAAATTTATCCATCTCTTTGGCTTTGCAGCTCCTAGCTCTTGGCAGTTAGGGTTTACCTAGCCGTGGCATCAGCTAGTGCAGATCTAATATGCAGAGGATTGTAGCGCTCCGATCTTGGATTGCATCTCGTGATTTGGTTGTTGAAGATTAGTTTTGTCTGAAAGAGACCCAAACATTTGTAGTTGCGACTCCCGTAAGGTTCAAGCTTGCATTTGACAAACATTCCACAAGGGGCTTCTCTGATCTGATGCAGACCAATTTTCCTTTGCTCATTATGGAGGAGGTGGTTGCATTCAGAACCCCACTGCAGGTGCAAAAATCACGGGGGCCTTCTTCTCCCCCCAAAAAATTTGTGAAGAAATTAGCTAAGATCCCGGATGTGGAATTCTGTCAGTCAGATCCATTCAACAGAGCCTTAGCCCTCTTAGAAAAAGCATTGGATGGCAATTTTATGGGCTTATGGCCGAAGCCAAAAGTTGTCGAATCTTGGATCATAGAACAATGGACCCCCAAGATTCAAGATAAGGTAACTTTCTTTGCATTGGGAAGGGGTTTCTATGTTTTTCTATTTGTGAATAAACTGGAAAGAGATCTGATTTTCAGATCAGGGCTGTATTTTATGGGGACCAAAGGTCTCTTTATCTCCCCATGGACACTGGATTTCAGTCCAAATTCTGAAATCACTTCTTTGTTGATGTGGATTCGACTTCCTCACCTCCCTCTCCATCTCTAGGGCCCTGATGCACTAAAAGAGATTGGAAATAAGCTCTGCTGCTATTTGGACAAAGAATAACCTAAAGGAGACCAATTTTCTTGTGCTCGCATTTGTGTTGAATTAAATCTCTATGAAAGTTTACAAGAGGCCCTAAAAATAAATTTAAGGAAATGGAGCCATATTTAGGAATTGGACTATAAGTAGATTCCCTTCAAATGTAGCATCTGTCATTCTCATGGGTACTTTGCCAAAAACTACCCTCAACCAAAAAAGGATGAGCAAGCCTAAGCCCCTGTCTCTAAAGAAGGGAAAGCCCATACCCCCATATCTAATGAGGGAAATTTTCAACCAATTCAAAAGCGAAGGAAGAATCAACAGAAAAAGGTTGTAACTCCAAAGAAATATGTCGAAGAAGTTCCTGAACCTTCCCTCAACAAAAAATATTTTGAGGCTCTTCAAGATCTAAAACAAGATGAAATTACTCCTCTGGATGAAACCCCAAAGGAGGATCAAGGAAACTTAGCAGTGTCAAGGGAGAATGAAGAGAAAGCTCCTTCAACGGTTGTCTCTTCAGATACAAAATCATGCTTTGTGGAAAAAGTATTAACAATGTCATATTCTGAGCTTGCGGAGATGAGTAGATCTACTCCAACGTTTTACAAAAAAACTATGACAATCAAAGCAACTCACACTAAGTCAAGCACAGGAGGAAATGCTGGAAAATCACTCTCCTCAAATGCAGCAGAACCACCTCTCACAAGAGGCTGGAAATCCCGTAAGGAAAAATGGGAACATGAAGCAGATGTCAATTTAGCTTTAGGATCCCAACTTCGTGTAGATTCCTTGTTGCAAAAGTCTCCTAAATAGGTCAATGTATTGTTTCTGCATATTATTATGTTTGCAATATGTAAGAATTTACTCTTTTAATAAAAAAGAAAGCCTTAATTGTAGAAACCATGGAAGATTTGGGACTTGTCTCCTAGAATCTTAGTTAATTTCTCAGTAGAAGATCCTCTGAAGATGGTGCAATTGTAAGGAATTTCCCGGTTTTTTTGTTGCGTTCAAGGGAAATTTTAATAAAACCCTCTACTCATTCTTGTTAAAAAATAAAATAAATTGTATTTTAAATGTAATCAAAGTGAATTTTAAGATGAATTCAAAATATAATCAAAATGAATTTTAACTTCAGCAAAAATAATCTCAATAAAAAGAATTTTAACAAGAATTTTAAAAAGAACTTTAAAATATATACTAAGAATGTTTCATGAGTAAAAAGGTAATGGTTTTTTTTTTTTAATTGAAAATATTATAGATTAAAATGAATAACGAGGGGCGTGATGAAAATTGAAAATAACAATAATAATCAGGGTTAGGAATGATACACAATAAGGACCAAATTAAAGTTAGAGAAAAATAATTATTAATAATAAGGATAAAAGAAATTTTAAGAGAAAGTGTGATTAAAATAATATGAAATAAATATGCTTAATAAGGAAAGGGCGAGATTGAAAAAGGGGGGATAGAAAGGGTTGTGGAATGAAGGAAAAAGAAAGACAATAAAAATTGGAAAACCAAGGACACAAAATTAAGAGGATATTAATGATTAAGGAAATGGATGAGAGATTTCCAGAACTGGCTTAATTTATACCCATCTTCATGGTTAAATTTATTAAGATGTTGTCTGCATGGGGTAGCTCAAGTGGCAGTGACCGTGGAAATAAAGTCTCACCGAACCGGGAGTCTTGGGTTCAAATCTTGGGCCACCCTTCCCCTGTAGCGGGATATGTAATGGACATGAAAATAGGATAGTCCTACCAAGCTTACAAAAAAAATAAAATTTATTAGGATGTTTCTCGATTTCGAGGGCTTCACGAATGATTTGATTAGAATGGAAAGGAGCGGTGACCCGAATTTCGCTTGATCAAAACATATCAGGTGCTTAGATTTAAAGGAATGTTCTGCGATGGCTGATTTTTCTAACCAATTATGAAATGTATCATATATGTGTTATTTCAGTCGAGCTTTAACAAACCTTCTAAGTTGACCTTGTCACACGGAATGAGTCAATCTTGCGAACAAGATAGACCTTCCTAGAATCTAAAGAGACCTAATGACAAGCAAGCCAATCACAAACTATCTTTCTCTAAATATGCATTTATAAACAAAGGCAAACAAGTGTTTTAGGCCTACCATGGGTCCAATACAAGTTTGTGGAAGCCTCGCTCCTTTGATCCAAGTGAGCTCCCTTGTCGCAAATCTGCAAACACAAACAAGCAAACAAATTAAATAGCACCTGAAAAGCCAATATCATAAAACATATTTAACATGAAAGTCAAGGAATTCATGAAACAAATGACATAATACAATTTGTTGAGAAAAATGAATCTGATTGTATTAAATCAAATCAAAAGAAGAACTTTACAACCTGTGCCTTGACGCTGTACAAGCTCCTCCCAGGGTCCAACAAGAAGTCTCCTCTACTTTGACAAGTTTCACTCTCTTCCCAATGAAGCCAAGAAGGTATGTGATCTCTCCTCTCAAGCTTAACTAGGAAGTCTTAATTCCACCACTAATTCCACCACCATTTACCCTCAAAAATGTTCAGCTTCTAACCTCCCTAGCAACCAGCCCAATGCCTTAATTTATAGTGCAATGGAGGGAAGTTACTAGGTCCTCCTTCAAAGGGATAAAGCCCTCCTTCAAAGGGATAGCTCCTCTCATCAAGGGATTAGCTCCTTCTCTTTTGGGATGCATGAACCACCTAAGAGCGACCAATCCACGTCAAAATTCCTTCTAGAATCATCTAGAATTAACCCAAAGTGAGTTTTTTAGAATAAACTTGCGCCTTTTTGACTTTCACAGGGGTCCGCACCCACAACTTTAGGGACAAAGCGGGCAGGTCTGCAGTTTTTGTAAACAGGAGGTGCGGGACCGCAGGCAACAGTGAGAAAAAGTGTGGAACCAGAGCTTTGTTGATTTTCAATGTCTTTCTCTCATTTTCAAAGCTTGACTTGAAGAGCTGAGGTCTGAGACTTGCTTAGGAGGACAGTACAAGTGATGATAGACCCATACTGACTACAAATAATCATGGTGACGATATTTTTGTGTAACAGACCTATATATGATTTTCCATAGGAGCACAAAATTTCATGGACTCCTGGGCTATCCATAGGATCAATTTGGTATTTGGGGGATTTAAATAGTTGCTTTAATGTCTTTCAAGGTTTGAAGATGGTTTTAATATTTTTCTTGGCTAAAATTTTGGATATGTGATTAACAGTTCCTTTAATGAAGGGGAGGGAGACCATAACTAAAGGGGGAAGGGATGGGGGATGTTTAGGGCTAGGGAAATGGGCGGCTATGTACACCTTATTGATTTGATTGGAAGAGTATCCATTATTTTTAAGGGCTTTCATGAGGTGAGATTTTTCTTTGGAAATATATTGGGGATCAGAAATGCAAATAGCTCGGGTAAAGAGGGTTTTCAATATTGTTGATTTACGGGTCAGACGATGATGAGAGAGGGCGTGAAGGTATCTATTAGTGTGATTTTTCGTGTGAAAACTTGATGAGAGAGAGAACCATCAAGACACTGGGTGACCAACACATCTAAGAAAGGTAAATAATATTTTTCTTCTAATTCCATAGTAAATTGAATGTGGGGGGAAAGGTTGTTGAGGTGGTTTAATAAATCATGAAGGGTAGGAATTCCATGGGACCATACCAGAAAGGTATCATCCACAAATTTCTTCCAACATTTTGGCTTGAGATGCTAGGAGTTTAAGGCTTTTTCCTCAAATGTTCCATGAAGATGTTAGTTACCACAGGGGATAGTAATGATAGTAATGATACTATCCCATGTGGTCGCTAACATCTTCATGGAACATTTTGAGGAAAAATCTCTAAAATACTAACATCTTAAGCCTGAATGTTGGAAGCGATTTGTGGATGATACCTTTGTGACATCACCCCATGGGATTCTTTCCCTTCATGATTTCTTAAACCACCTCAACATCCTTTCCACACACATGCAATTTATTATGGAATTAGAAGAAAAATATTCTTTACCTTTCTTAGATGTGTTGGTCACCTGGTATCTTGATGGTTCTCTCTCTCATCAAGATTTTGGCAATAAAACTCACATTGATAGATACCTTCATGCTCCCTCTCATCATCATTTGGTCCAAAAATTAGTTGTATTAAAATCCCTCTTTACGCGAGCTATTCACATTTCTGATCCCTAATTTATTTCCAAAGAGAAATGTCACCTCATGAAAGCCCTTAAAAACAATGGGTACTCTTCCAGTAAAATCAATAAGGCATACACAACCATTCATTTCCCTAGCCATGAACATCCCCCATCCCTTCCCCCTTTAGCTATTGTCTCCCTCCCCTTCAGTGAAGGAACCACTTATTATATATCCAAAATTTTAGGTAAGAAAAATATTAAAACCTTCTTCAAACCTGACAAGATGTTAAATTAACTATTCAAATCCCCCAAAGACCAAGTTGATCCTATGGATATCCCAGGAGTCTACAAAATTCCGTGCTCCTGTGGAAATTCAAATATAGGTCAAGCTAGAAGGTATGTTAAAGCTTGGCTGAAAGAACACATAGTCGATACATTTCATAGTATGTTATCAAAATCAACCATCACAAAACATTCCTTTAAATCTAAGCACTTGCTATGTTTTGATCAAGCAAAAATTATATCCCCCGCTCCTTTCCATTCCACTCGAATCATTTATGAAGCCCTCAAAATCGAGAAACATCCTAATAACTTTAAGCATGAAGATGGGTATAAATTAAGCCAGTCTTGGAAACCTCTCATCCATTTCCTTGATGATTAATATCCTCTTAATTTTGTGTCCTTGGTTTTTAAATTTGTATTATCTTTCTTTTTCTTTCATTCCTCAACCCTTTCTATCCCCATTTTTACTCTAACCCTTTCCTTATTAGGCATATTTATTTCATATTATTTTAATAGCCCCTTCTCTTAAAATTTCTTTTATCATTATTATTAATAATTATTTATCTCTAAATTTAGTTTGGTCCTTACTTCCCGTGTATCATTCCTAACCCTAATTATTATTATTATTTTCAATTTTAATTTTTCCTAGTCCCCCTCTTTATTAATTTCTTTATTGTTGACAAATAGATCACATTATATTAATAAGTAAAATTACATAAAGTACATTCCTTGATCAGGGTGTGTATGGGACCATCAGCATAGTCACTGCAATTAAATGTCGAGTGCCTCGAAGGACAAACCCACCACTCTCCACATGCGTGGCAAGGTTGGCAAGGTCGATTCATACAGGTGGGATGGTAATATTAACACAGGTGGCGGTAGGGGAAGCCATTCTCGGTGTAAGATTTTGGTTGATTGCATGCAGTGGTCTGGAGCGAAGACGTTGGCCCTGGTTCAAAGGAAGGTGGCGGACAGAGTTACCAACTGTGGAGAAAGGTCGGCACTGGTGTTCCCTCTTCTGCCCTTAGTGTTGATTATTTGGTTGGCAGCAGAAATCGTCAATAAATATGCAAGAAGGAAATCATGGCTCGTGCAGAGGATCGAACTCGAAGACCTGCCCTGTGAGGCCGCAGCAGGAAAAATAAAGGAAAACAGGAACAAGGTCAATCTAGTAAACTTGAAAGGCAAACCGATAGGTCGTAAGCCAACGGTTAGCCTCATTAGTGAAGTTGGAGAAGCTTACCATGAAGGCACATAAGAGGAAATTTGGAAATTGACAGAGGAATGGAAGGCAGGTCTGAACTACCAGGTAGGATCAATGGAGATCGATGTAGAGGATTGGCGGATTTTGGTGCCCGATCCAGGGCATAAAAGAGGTTGAATGACCCAGTTTAAACACACATTGTTTCTCTACTGGTCAATGAAGGGGATTCTGGGCAAAGCCCTGGAACAAATAGCTTTGAACATGGCCACTGTAATGCAGGCTTTCCTGAACTATAAGAAGGACTTCCAGAAGCTCTTGTTCCAAATGCAAAAGTAGGATGGGTGCCTCCAACGCATTGAAAATCATTTGCCTTGTATACTTTCGTTGACTAAACTCCCGGGGTCTACTGCAAAAGACCCGACACCAGTGGAATCTGCTTCAGCTGAGGAAGCAAATTAGTTAAAATGATGTCTCTTTCTATAGTTTTTTTATGCAGATAACTTTTACTTTTCCTTGTAATTACAGTTATGCTAATAGGCAAGTAGATAGTAGGATAAGCATAGACATACAATAATATATTTCTTGGTTAGAAAGACTCAAGAATTTTCGTTTTTGGATGGCATACCATGTTGTTAGGTGGCCAAAAAACTTGGTTTCCCACAGGGAAAGTTGAGGCCACCTAACTATTTTAAAACTGGTTGTGACTTGTTGTTAAATCAATAGAAAAAGGAAGTACTACCAAGCTTAACAATTTATTTATTTTTACATAAAATACAAAGAGGAGGACTAGAGAAGCCATCGCCTATGGGGCGTCTTAGAGATGATCAGGAGGGAGGTTATCAACCCCTGAAAGGGGAAGCGAAAATAATCGTTTAAAGATTCACAATTTGAAACCATTGCATCATTTAAGAGAGTCAAAACCAGAAGCAAAAAAAAGAATTGAGGATAGTCATAGTATTCACTTGACCAATCTCCGTGGAGAGAACAGTTGTGGAGAGAACAAAAAAAAAAAAAATCCATGCAAGATGGAACTTGGATATGCTTAGTTGGAGGCACGAACACTGAGAAGGATTCTAACCTATCGCCGTGAAGCTTGATAATTGCTAGAAGGGTCGGGTGTACCAGCGTCTCCAGAGTCGAAAGGACCAACAACAAGTTGTTCTTCAATGATGTAGCAACCATACGTGCTAGGGTGAGGAGGGGAGAGTCTGGAGGCATTTTGTTGGGCACCCACAGGAGGGGACTAGTTTTCCTGAGGTCTGCGAGCTAGCGAGATGTGGCCTTCATGAAAAAGGACAATGTATGGCGATGAGGAGCTTAGATGAACATAGGTGAAGGTAGAAGGGCCAAGGGAAGAAGAAGAGGGAATGTTTGAAGGATAGGTTATGCCAAGGTGACGAGAGAGGTGACGTAGGGATGAGAGAATGTGGTTGGTGTTACTGAAGATTTCAACTATACAGTTGCCAACCTTGGTCCAGTCACATTCTCGACTGAGGAGTTGATGATCGAGGAGACTGCAGAGCATCCAAATAGAAGGCCTTCCCTGTCGAGATTCCTTGGCTTCCTTGTCATTGACCTATCACCTAGTTTGAGTTGGAATAGCGTTTTCTTAGAGCACAATGTCGTTGTCTGCATCAAGAGTTGTGGGTGGGCGTCCTACCTCTTCCAAGTCCATCTTGATGAACTCTATCTCATTCATGAATCATGGCGGCGTGATTAGAGGCAAGGGAATGAGAAGGAAGCACAAGTGCATTGAGAATTGCAAAAGCAGAGCAGGTGAGTGAATGAAGCTAAGAATTGAGTGTAACAACTGGAAGCAGAGGAAGAGTATTCGAGAAGGAATGCATGGTGAGGAGAATAAATGAGCAGTGTATGAAAGCAAGGTGAGAAATATTTCTAAACGAGTGAGGTCACTGCAAGGAGTTAGCAATTAAGGAGGGCGTTGACATAGAGAAATGAGCCATAGAGAGGAGCACCAGGTGGAGACTCAGTCATGCGTGTCGTGAGTAAGTGGTTGGGCCACCAGTGACACCCGGATCCGAGAGGCCCCTCTTTATTCATTTCAATTTAAAAAAAAAAATCTCCATTACCTTTTACCTTTAAAACATTCTTAGTATATATTGTAAAATTCTGGTTAAAATTCATTTTATTTAAGATTCTTTTTTACTGAAATTAAAACTAATTTTTATTATATTTAAAATTCTTCTTAAAATTCATTTTAATTATATTTAAAATTCAATTTATTATTATATATATTTTTATTCATTTCAAATTAAAATTTAGTTTTAAAAGTTCAAATTAAAATTCTTGTTAAAATTCATTTTCACTGAAAATTTATTTTTAATATTTTCATAAATTTCTTTTTACCGTTACTATTGGTCTTTGAATAAAAAATAAATTAATAATTCATTTTCCTCAACCTTTAATCTTTGAATTTTATCCTCGAATTCTAACATTCATCTTTTTTTTTTTGGTTTTTCTTGTGCCTATTTAACCGTTTCCGCACTCTTTTCTAACCATTCAACTTCATTTGGTTCCTAAGGATGGGTGGAGTGTCTACCCAAAACGTTGGGCACAATCCTCGCAACATGCACATAGTAACAATCTCTAGAAACAACACAACAAAAATTATAAAAATTTAATAAAATACAAATTTACAAATTTTAGGTCGAGGCAGTGAAGTTCAACCAAACTTTGACTAAGCATAATTTCCAAACCGTAGGTCCAAATGAAGCGAAACTCGAACCGTTGGAAATATTGCAACAAAACACACACAATGGAATCTTAAAAATAAAATTAAAAATTAAACAAAGTAAAAATCTCACAAAATATACTAATCAAAGCAATATAAGAGCGATTTAGCCAAAAATTACATGGAGGGTCCCCATGTTTTGTAAAAAATTATGGGGGGTGTTGCGGCCACAACATAGCCATAGTTACCTTTCCTAGGTTCCACGCAAGAAACTATAGGGGGGAGTACCTATGGTACCTGGGGTAAATTTTGGATCATTGTTATAATGCTCTTAAAGGGTCCCTTTTGAAGCATGGGTACTTGCATTAGTTAATATTACTTTAAATAGGTCAACATAACTGCTTCTTGCACCTTCATTAGTAGGAATTGGGCTCTAATCATCCCAATCTTTCCTCTATAAGGACCCTTAATAAACTCTTCATTGTTTTGGTATGAGCTCCTAACCACCTAGAGCTAAAATTTTGAGGAGTTGTCTATTTGTTGTTATCTCTTGGGAATTTTATTAGTGTGTGATTTGTTTGTTTAGTCAAGCTTATGTGGTGTCATTTTGTTTCTTTTGAATCATTTATTCAAAGTGGTTGACTAACCATTTTATTATTCAAGAAGGATCCAAGATATGTCATCTAAAAATGTGGATTTTCTTCCTCAAAGGCATATATTGAACAAAGTTGGTGCATTTGAACTGATTGGGCCTACTCATATAGAAGTGAACCATCCACTAAACGGTGTCCCTACTGAACAACAGCTCAAATTTGAGCACTGTTATAGCTCCAAATCTCACTCTTATGGTTTGTGATGCTGCACTCATGGCCTAGGGCAACCCCTCCTTCCAGACCTGGTCCAAAAATAAAAAAAAACAGTGTTTTATCCCTTATACATGACATTGCCCTGAGTTAAACACGTGTATACGTGGGTAGGCATACACCCAACCCACGTATATGTATTAAAACACTTAAAAAAATATAAACTCAATTTCGGGCGGAGATCATGGGTTTTACCTGCTGATCACCTATTAGTGCCCGTGGCCCAACTGTTCCCAACCAACTCCCAACTAAAAAACTACTTTGGGAGAAGTATAAAAAGGCTTCAATGGGAAGGCCTAAAGGAGAGAAGAGAGAGAAAGGTTATTATGCTGAGATTTCCCTGACCAGGTCTGAAGATCCTTGTGCCTCCTGCACTTCCCCCATTTGTACAGGAAACCCTTGTTTCCTTGTGTGTTGATGTCCATCCACTACTTGTGATATCATGGAGTAAGTCATGGCAGGAGCTTGTTAAAGGCTTGAGGCTGGACGAATCTGAAAGAAGGCTTTGCTTGGAGCCTGTGAAAGGACAACTCAGGTGAAATTATTCCTTTTCTATACTTTATTTGTCTATAATAAAAGAAACACGTGTCTTGGTTCCTAATATAAATCTTCTTCATGTTTATGATATTCATGTTAGAATTCATATGTGAATGGTTGTTTAAATTTCATAACTAACTACCTTTCTTTATAATATGAAGATGGTTTCTTTATAAGATTTAGTCCATATACTACTGTGCTCTCTTGAATTGGTTGTTTTGCAGGTCAAAGGAGCAAAAGGAACTCCAAGAAGGGTTTGGACCCTAAAGGACCTTCTCAAACATAGGACCTCAGGATGCCCCTTATCATAGAATTTCCTTATATTAGCATAATGGCTGTGTGAATGTGTGTTTCTCTGTATAGACAACTTTCAGTCTGCTAGGGTTTCAACCCAAAAGCCCTAGGGGAACATTTCCCTTAATAGAATTGGCGACTCCACTGGGGACAACACTGTTGTTGTTCCTAGTTTGGGTGTTTTCAAGCCAATCAGGGCTCAGCTGCCTGTTTGCTTGCTGTTGTTGTGTGGTCTGTTCTTGAATTCTAAGTTTTGCCAGTTTCTTCAGACTGTTTTTTATTTTTCTTGAAATATTTTATATACACTATTTTTCTTGCTTACAGAGGCGTATATACGCATGTTTCCTTAAGTAAACCCGCGTATACGCAGGTTTCCTTAAGCACAATCGCATATACACGCAATCTGTACATGCGTACAGTCGCGTATATCTTGCAATTTTCAAGATTTTTAAATCTTTTTGTCTCTGAAGGTCTGTCTGATGGTTTGATTCAGTCTTAAATAGTCACTTTCCAGTATCAATTGTTAGTTTTACAACAAGCGTCTTGTTTCAAATTCTCTCTTATTGTAAGAAGTGTTGGTCTTGTTTTTTGTTGTTGCAAGCGTCATCATTTTTTGCTTAAGCACGTAAGATTTCTTGCTGGGAATCTTGGCTGCTCTGATTCATTAGGGCAGGAAGATTGATCTCAATATTTGTGTTAAATCTTGCTTTTGGTGACTTTTTCTTTGCTTGACAAAACTGATTTTTGTGACCATCCACTTTTTTGTTTCATGAAAGTTGTTGATTGATACTTTCATGAAATTTGTCTTTTTGATCTTTTGGTCTTTGTTTCCAAAGCTTTCATTGCTGCTTTTGATTGTTAAGAGCATCTTTAAACACATTTCTTTTTGTTGAGTTTTCATCCATTGTGTGTTGTCAACTTGAAAAAGTGTTTGTTGCCTATTCTTCAATCACAAAGTTTCAGTCTTGTCGAGAGCATTTTTGAAAAGACATTTTTGTTTTTGCTTGTGAAGAAAACTTTTTGAAAAACATGGTTTTGCTTTCTTTAACTTTGTTTTGATTTGGTTTCCTTTTTAGTGAATGAAAGTGCTTTTTGTTTGTCTTGAAACTTGTTTTTATTGTTTAGACGAAATGAATGGTAGCATCTCATATTCCATCTAAACATTTTAAGTGGAAAAATAAAAATGGATAAGCAAGAAACTTTCATTTCTTGATTTTAAAGTAGTTTTGAGTCTTGCATCAGCATATACTTGTTGCATTAGGATAGATTTGCATATATTTTTAGGCATCCATAGCTTTGTTAACTTTTGTGAGTGTGAAGCGTGAATTAAGGAAAGGAAAAGAAAATTTGTTTTATTAGAAGTTCCTCTGAACCCTATAGAAATATCTTTTCATCGAAAAACGAAAACAAGTGCATTTGCATGTAGTTTGGTTTTTATTAATTTCTTTTGCGTCAAAACACCACTAGTTTCACTACTGTTTATCCCGTGACTTAAAGAACAACCTATTTTAAAATCAAGCGCTAATTAAAATTCACTAAAACTTTTTTTATCAAGTTAGATACACCAACAAGTTTTAGGATTTTAGGGCCTTGGATTAGGCGAGTGGAGAGTTAACTCTCCAAGGCCATTTAAACTGTCAAACATAGGAGGTTGAATAGTGAGTGAAAATCCAATAGCGTTAGGAAGACCAGGAAAGCTCCAGATCTGGGAGTTAAACATGAGGGTCTATGAAGACAGGGAAGAGAGATACCCCCTCTCCTACTTGTCCGAACTTACCTCACGACTGTTCTGCCTGGCTTCTGCGACGAGTTGGTATCCATAGTTGCTACTCCTAGGGATCTACACAGGTGGCTGCGAAGGGGAATCTCGTGTCATCTGAGGTCGACGTTGCATCACTCTCAACGGTACTACTGGAGGGCACCCTTACGAAGCTTGGGGGCTTGCACCGGTGCAGGCTGTTGTTAGGAGGTCAGCGTAACTTCCTTTGTTACCTTTGCTGATAGGACTGGGCCCTCATCATCCCAGACTATCTTTGGAAGGCCCCTTAATTCACTTTCTTGTATTTTGGTGTCCGGTCCTAATCACCCGGAGCGGAAATACTTGGAAGTTGTTTGACTGGCTGATATCTTTAGGGACTTTATAGTGTGTGCTATGTGCTCTTAGTTGGCCTAGCTTTCAATTTTTTGAGTCTTTAGTTAGATCTTAACAAAAAATTCAAAGTGGCTGACCGATCACCTAGACGGTCTCGAAGACTTCGTGGTCTTTCACCACCAAGTTTAGAGCCTTCTCCTAGAAGGCGCAGAGGTAATACTGCTGGTGGGTTTCATCCCACGGCAGTTGACGCATCGGGGATTGATCCTCCTCTCGGGGGCATTAGTGTTCAAGCAAGGCCTGGCACTTCCGCAGAACAAGAGAGGAACACTCCAGTTCTTTCTCAAGTTCTCTTTCAAACAGAGAATAACATAGAGGTAGAAGAACTCTCAGAGTCGTTAGCGGCTCCAAATTCTCCCCTACCATCTAGCCATCCAGAAGTATTACAATATGTTGGGACTCCGACGCATAGACCATCAAGTCCAGGTCACATTACGCGCTTACCATCGATGACCACTACTGGAAGCATGGCTTCTACTACAAGTGCTACAACTATGCAGACTCCAACATCGGTACAAGGGGGAGGAACGATTTCCATCTCCTCTGCTTCTTTGTTTGGATCTTTTGCTAGCACATCTTTAGTTGGGTCTACCTCCATTCCGTCCACGAGTGGAAATTCCCAAACCAATGCTTTTAGTTCTGGATTCTTCCCATTTGGCACCCATTCACAGGGTATTCCATCAGTTCCGTTTAGTGTCGCCACGTCCATGATGGGTGGATCGGCTTCATTCCAGGGTTTTCCTTTTGGAAGTGGTCATATACCACATTCCAACCTAATAATAGGATCCATGCCTTTTTCTTCTATAGGACAAAGCAACAATCCTTTACAAGGTTGGACTAACCCTGGGGTTAGTGGCGCGAGAACTACGAATCTGTTTTTCAGCCAACAAGGGAATAGGCCTTACTCCACAGTTAGTTCGTTTCAAAGTATTCCTCCCTTAGCTTTGGCTTGGAATCCGTATCAGGGGTTATCAACTCCTTATAATCCTTTAGGAGGAAGATTTGCTGGTTATGGAGGCTTTGCGGCAGGCGTTGGTCAAACTCCGAATTTTGCTGGATCATAAGGCTTGCCTTTTGGTTCAGCCGGTTTTGCTGGTTACTTCGGGCAGCCTGGTGCCTTCCAAAATCCAGGCCAATCTTTTCAAAACTTTGGGAGCTCCTCCCAATCTGGGTGGAATCCCCAAGGTCCTCCTAGGCTTCCGTTTCTGGCAACTTTGAACTTGCCAAATCTCACTAAGTTAACAAACGATCCAATAAAATACAATCCAGCCTGGCCTCTGGTCCCAACCAAACTCCCCTAGGACGTTCCAAAATTTGAAGGGAAGAGCGGTGAAGACCCAGGCGACCATGTAACCACATTCCATTTGTGGTGCTCATCTAACTCCCTTATCGATGACTCGATTAGGTTGAGACTTTTTCAACGCACCTTGACTGGTAATGCGGCCAAATGGTATATAGAGTTGCTAGGGGGCAGCTTTACATCTTTCGCTGACTTAGCTAATATTTTCTTAAATCATTTCCAATTGCCTGTCCATTATGATGCCGGAACTGAACTTCTGGCCACTTTTCGTCAGGATAAGGCAACCCACATTTCTGACCATATTCAGGAATGGAGACGGAGAAAGAGGCTCATTAAAGCCGAAATCCCTCTGGAGTACCGTCTCGAATGGTTTTTGAAATCTTTACAACCCGAGATCTCTAAGGATGTCTCCATGTCTGGAGTCTATTCTGAGGAGCAAGCCATTTTTAGGGCCCAGCAATTAGAATTGATCTACTCTCAGTGTGGGATCCTACAAAAATACTTGCCATATGCTCCTGGGTCTAAGGTTGACATAGCCAAGTCGAAGCGAGGTCCCCATGCGGATGGTATCATTGGGTTGGTAGACACAAATGCAGTGAACTTGTTGAACCAATTGCAACAATTGTCTTTACAAATTGCTTCTAGCAACCAAGTCACATCGTCTAACTCTCCGGCTTCCCAAACCTCTTCGATTAATGTCGTCCAATCTAATAGCCCCAAAGGAAATCAAAATTCCGATGGGAAAAAGAAAGGACTAGGTAAGAAAAAGAACCGGGATGGGAAGGCTGACGTAAATAAATCCGGCAATAATGTTGGTGGTGGTAGAAATGAGTCTAGAAAGAAAGTCAAGTTTCCATGCAAGTTGTGCAGTGGAGACCATTTAACTCACCTCTGCCCCAAGATTGAAGATGCTCAGCACTTGTTAGGGTAGCAAGGGACTTCTAGTTCTCAGGCTATGTTAACCAACCCTTTTCCCCAAGGGCAGCAACTTCTTGCTGGCGCGAGTTCAAACCCTGGAACCTCCGCAGGGGGCAACCAGGAAGGGGAAAAATCATCAAATGTTTTCATGATGGGTTCTAACGTCCATGTGGCTACTCGGTCACGTGATTACGGTGAAGCCGAAACTTCCAAGGACAAGACTGCTCCCGGAAATACCGACCTTCATATTGAGCGACCCCCTGTCGAGACTATACCACGGATACCGAAAGGTTCCGCTAAACACACGACTATTAATCCTAATGCTAGGGCCGCCCAAAATTACTCCATTGTTGAGGATCTGGCTCAGAGTCTGTGCGCCATGTCCGCTTTAGAGGTTCTCCAGTCATGTCCGGCTCAACGAAGTGCTTTACTTTCCACGATTGGGGCAGTCGATCCAACTAACTCTTTAGTGCTCACTTTTGACATGTTAAATGTCAAAAATCGACTCCCTCATCATATGGATTTCCAAATAAAGTCTACATACCGAAAAATTAACATTTTTCGTACCATTATTGATGAAGGAGCTTCCACGTGTGTCATGTCGATGTCATGCTAGAAGGCTATTGGATAGCCTTCGGCTGTTCCTTCACCTACCGTCTTGACTACATTTGATGGTCATTCTCATAAGCCGCATGGGATTATCCCGGCCTTTCCTATATGTTTTGGGGGGAAGGTTGTCAATATTGAAGTAGAGGTCATAGATGCTAACCTAGACTACAATCTCCTCTTAGGTAGGAATTGGGTATATGAAATGGATGTCGTTGTTTCAACTCTATTTCGTGTCATTTGCCTTCCTCATGAGGGGAAAATCGTTAAGGTTTGTCACATGGATTATTGTCCAGTCGATCCTCAAGCAATCTCTGACTCTACTGTTCCTTTAGTGGATAACCCTCGTCCGCCTACTGAGAATTTAGGAGTGGGGATGTATTCCTCATTGATGGGTACTTTTGATCTTCCCTCTCCTATCGCTAGAATCAATGTCGTTTCATCATCTAAGGAGTCTCCTCGAGAAGAGTTCTTCCGAACTCGTTATTTTTCAGACCCTTGGACCTTGCCTTCACCTACGACCACATTAGTTGAAGGACAAGTAAATGGAATGGCATGCAGCTGAGCTTAGATATCAGTCTATCGTCAACTCTACTCCTTTTTCAGAAGAGGAGTTAGATGGTGATGTGGCCCCGGCCTGGAGCCTTGATTCTACCTCTGCCTTGGACTGTTTAGATTCGGTTTTACCTTATGAAGAAGCAATCCTCAAAGCAATGATGGATATAGATTGACCTTGGGAAGACTTACACCATCGTTCATACTTTCTTCCTCCATTGCAGGAAGTAGAATCTAGATTCTCCGAGCTCTTTACTAGTGATGTTTGTACGGTGTCAAATCCTTTGGCTCCAGCACACGTTCGTGCCGAAGGTAATATGTCGGTGATTTCAAAAACGATACCTATAAACATCTCTAGGGACCCTAACATGATCGAGAATCTCTTCATCGGAATTGAATGTTCCCCTGAAGAAATTCAAATTTACACCGACCTTTTCAAGGAATTTCGAGATGTATTTGCTTGGTCTTATGAAGAAATGCCTGGCATTGATCCTTCTATAGTTCAACATGAGATCAAGATGTATGAAAACGCCAAACCGGTTCGTCAAAGGCTTCGGCCGGTTAATCCTAGGAAAGCAGCAGCTATCAAAACTGAAGTTGAGAAGCTGTTAAAGGCGGGTTTCATATACCCTTTTCCTCTTACTGATTGGGTTTCTAATCTAGTCCCTGTGGATAAAAAGCAAGGAACAATCTGAGTATGCATCTATTTTAGGGACCTAAACAAGGCTTGTTTGAAAGATAAGTACCCCACGCCATTCATTGATCAGATTATCGACGAGTGTGCGGGTAATGAGATTTTTTCCTTCATGGGTGGTTTTTCTGGTTATAATCAAATTTCTATCCATCCTGAAGACCAACATAAGACAACTTTTATATGTCCCTGGGGTACCTTTGCATATAAAAAGATGCCTTTTGGTCTTAAAAATGTTGGAGCCACCTCAGCGGGCCATGTCATATGCTTTCCACGACATCAAACATATCATCGAAGCACACTTGGATGATCTTGCTGCTCGTTCTCGAAAGAGAAATGATCACCCTAGTCATCTTCGAATGGTTTTCGAGCGATGTCGTTTTTATAAAATCCGGTTGAATCCCAACAAGTGCGTTTTCGCGGTTACGTCCGGTCGGTTGTTAGGGTTCATTGTGTCGAATGAAGGGATTTGGGTTGATCCCTTCAAGGTTGAGGCAATAGTTCAGTTGCCTCCCTCGTCCTCAATTCGACAACTTCAAAGTCTTCAAGGGAAGGCTAATTTCTTAAGACGGTTTATAGAAAACTATGCCGAGATCACTAAAGGGTTCATGCGTTTGCTACGGAAAGGAGTTCCATTTGTGTGGGATGACTTTGCGCAGCGGTCGTTCGATGCTTTGAAAAAGGTATTAGTCTCTGCCCCGCTTTTGAGTCCACCGGATTATGGTAGAGACTTCCTTTTATATCTCGCTGCAGTAGAATCAACCATTGGTATGGTTCTCATTCAGGAGGACGAAGCTCTCACCGATCATGTGAGTTATTATTTGAGCCGAGGCTTAATAGGTCCTGAACTTCGGTATTCTCCGGTTGAGAAGTTGGCCTTGGCAGCTGTCCATGCTGTCCAACAGCTCCGTCATTATATCCTGCTATGCAAAACTTTTGTCTTAGCGGCGGTCAATCCATTTCAATTTGTCCTCAGTAGGTGAGTGATTGGGGGCAAATATAATCGATGGATAGTCATTTTGCAAGAATTTTATCTCGAGTTCTTGTCTGCCAAGTCTAAGAAATCCATGGTTTTTGCTGAGCTAATTTCTGAGCTGCCTTGTGGAGAGGATACTGTTTATGAGGAAAGTTTTCTCGACGAACATTTATTCCTCATCTCTTCACTCAACCCTTGGTATGGAGATATCATTGTCTATCTCTAGACTTCGAAGTTTCCCTCTACTTTCTCCAAGGATGAACGTCGGAAATTACGTCACCTAGCTAAAAATTATGTTATCATTGGTGACACATTATACCGTCGAGGGGTTGATTCAATCCTTCGGCGTTGTTTAACCTTAGAGGAAGCAGATTCAGTGCTAAATCACTGCCACAGTGGAGCTTGTGGTGGTCATCTATCAGGGCTTGCTACAGCCCAGCGCATCTTGCGTGCCGACTATTTTTGGCCTTCACTCTTTAAAGACTGTGTTGAAGCGGTCAAACGCTGTCACCCTTGTCAAATTTATACTTGGAAGATGTATGCACATCCAGCTCCTCTTTTTCCCGTTGTCACCGTCTTACTAAGTGGGGTATTGATTTTACAACTTGTAATCCGCCTTCAGCGGCGAATCACAGGTACATTATCGTGGCTGTAGACTACTTTACGAAGTGGGTCGAGGCCATGCCCACTTATAAAAATGATAGTGACACGGCAGCGTTGTTCATTTTTAATCAGATTATCTCAAGATTCGGTATCCCGAGAGAGATTGTCACTGATCATGGCAGTCATTTCCATAATCAAATGATGTCTGAATTGCCTCTCAAATTGGGTTTTCGGCAAGAGCATTCATCTCCTTATTATCCTCAGGCCAATGGACAGGTCGAGGCATTCAATAAAACTCTTAAGACGATCCTCCAACGGACAATCAACAAAAATCGGTCCAATTGGCATCTTATGTTGTATCCGGCTCTTTGGGCATACCGGACCTCCATAAAGACTGCTACTGGTTTTACACCTTTTCAGTTGGTTTATGGGATGGAATCTATCTTTCCGGTTGAATGTGAAATTCCATCTCTTAAGTTAGCTGTTGAGCTCCTTCCCGATACTTCGAGTCTCGAAGAGCGCCTCCTTCACTTGGAACATCTCGATGAGCAGCGTCGAGATGCCGCCACGATGAATGAGGCTCATAAGAAAAGGGTTAAAATGCAATATGATAAAGCTGTCCGTCCTAGAGTCTTTTCTGAAGGTGACCTTGTCTTGGTCTATGACCAAGATAAAGACACCTTGGGGGCAGGCAAGTTTAAGCCTATGTGGTACGGTCCTTTCATTATTAAACAAGTTTTAGAAAAAGGGTCGTATGAGTTAATCGATTTTGAGGGAAACAAGCTGGCGGAGCCCCGAAATGGGCTCTACCTAAAGAATTACTTTGCTTAAGTAGGAGTTAGGCAATGGCTTCTTTGTACATTATGTATATTTGTACATATATCATCGAGAGTTTTTTGATATCAACACTTTTTGGACTGCTGTGACAGGTGTTGATGGATGACTTGGTCTATTTTGGATTCTCCGATGGTGCTAGTCGGCACACTCGGAATCTCACTTCCGCAGCTTGGGTACTCTATTATCCAACTAGTCAGTTGATGGTATCAAGGGGAGTATGCATTGGTCCTGCTTCAAACAATATGGCTGAGTATACTGCCGTTATTAATTTACTATCTGAGGCAATTTCTCACGAGATCGACTCGTTGGTAGTTTATCTTGATTCTCAATTGATAGTGTCACAATTAAACAACATTTATCGGGTAAGGGATCCATGTTTATATCGCCAGTATTTAAGGGTGAGGTTGTTGCAAAGATCATTTACTTATATTAATTATTTGCACATTCCAAGATCTCATAATTGGTTAGCTGATTCTATCACTAATCAAGCATTAGACTGGCACATCAATCATTCATCACAATAAAATCAAGCATCAAAAAGTCGAACTGTATATATATATATATATATATATATATATATCATAAAGCATCTCGAGTGTACATATGTTTGTCCAAAAATATACAAAATTGGGACTCAAATTCCCATAATCATGTCCGGCATATCTAATGCCCCGGCTCAGGATGAGCGGCTAAGTAGGTAACTATCGCATTGGCCACACGCCGAAAAGTGCGAACCTAGTCACGTGGCATGCCAACCACATGACGCTGCATATCCTCAGGAAGGTCCTCTACGGTAGCCATCGGTACTCGGTGACTCAGTCTCGCCAAGTGTCGCTGGACGTTATGTAGAAGTCGTTCTGTATCAGCAGCTGCCTCTTCAGCTCCTTGGCCGCGCCGTTCCATGCCGCGAGAACCCATCTGGTCGTACCGGCCCAATATCTGGAACATGATCATCATATTAGTCATTTGAATCCCATCAAAAAAAAATTCAAAATTCATCATCATATTCTAAAAATCCAAAAAATCAAAAAATCAAAAAATACTTACCAATGTCACCCCATGCTGCGGTCGGTGGTAATGCTATATCAGGATCTCCTCGGAAATCTAACCCAGCATAGGGGTAGTCATCTATGGCGATGATCTGTTGATCCCACCAGGTAAAGAAGTCATCATCAAATGCAGTCCATGGGACCTCCCGAACCCCTAGACGTTTCATTAGGTCAGCCCATCGGCCCATGCGTGGATCTCGTGGGGTGCTGATGGAAACTGCTACCCTAGGGCGGAGTGCTGGGACCCTCTCAAAAAAGAAAGAACACAGGATAGTCCCATATCCAAAGTTTTTGGTCTGTCCCCTCTTGATAGAAGTGAGCTGGCTCTTCATGTTGGCCAGAAGAGGAGTACACCAGTCAAATACGGTAGTGAGACAGTCAACTCCCATGCTCATGGTTAGTCGTGATGCCTGATGCAGAGAGGTTGATCCGTTTACTTGAGCTATGGTGAACAGGATTATCCTCAATGATAAACTCGCCACATGTGTGATGGAAATCTGACTCCCAACCTTCTTGGGATGTCTCGGGAAATATATCTGTACGTAGTCCTCGATCAAGAGACTGCTCCGTGTCCTGCCCCGGGAATGTACTACCTCTCCCCTTTGGGAAAGGCCCGTGATGAAATAGATATCCTCCACTTCTATCCTAAGTGGCATCTGGTCAATCATAAAGGCATCCTCCTCGATATCCCAATAATCAATGAGCATCTCAAGCAGACGTGTGTTTTCTTTCATATTCAGCAGTTTGAAGAATTTAAGCAAACCACATCCCCGTAGGGCATCCAAAGCTTCAGGATCGTTCATGACTTCATTATCCACCGAGGCATGCTCTCTTTCTCGCCAGGTGACCGACATCCTGAGGAAAAAATGATTTTCAACCGTTAGTTTTTTGTTTAAAAATGTTCGCGGCGTATATGCGGGTCCCTATGCACACAGTCGCGTATAGGGCCCGCGTATATGCGGGTTTCATATTACGAACCCGCGTATATGCCGCGGTGAATTTTTGGCAAAAAATTCAACTGTAAAACATTAATTAAAAATCTTAAAACTTGTCACAATCAATTAGAAGACAAGTATAAGAGTTACTTGGAGGTTTTTGAAGAATCTGAACGGTTGAATTTGGCGTATGGGAAGTTTGCTCCTTTTGCTCCAATTCTTTGCTCTCAAACTCAAATGGTGAAAATGGTGAGTCCAAAAGCTCTTTTATAGGTTTTGAAAATGCAAATTTTTTTCAAAATTTTATTTTGTTTGGCCTCATGTGATTTTTAACTTGGGAGCTTGGAATGTCGAGAATGGTTTGATTTTCAGGACATTTTGGACGTTTTTTCGACAGTTTCAAGACAGTTCCATGACTGCTGACCCGTCATAGCAGGTATCGTTTTCTCACTGGCATATAGGTTAGGGACACCATTTTTCCGTTGCATTATGCATACTAGCCTCCATTTGTTGATACATCTGCCATAGGGTCGACCCCATCGTGTTATGGTTCGTAAGCCATATTCACTCGTTGATTCTTTAAATCATGACACGATGGTAGAGCCATCCTTTACATGGGCATCATAGTTAGCACCTCACTGAAATTTGTTGCCCATGCTGCTCCGATTTGAGTAGGCTCCGGAGTGCTCTGTAGTCCCGCCATGACTTATGCGTTGAAGACTCATTCCTCTTAGCTTCTTCGCTTCATTCTGGCCTTATACCCTAGAGGCTACTTTGTGTTGAGTTGTACTATTGCATTGCATGTTGACTACTTTCACCTTTTGGCCTAGAGCCGGGTTCACTTGGACTCGTGTTTAAGCCAACTTTTGACCGTGACGACTGCAAAATCAACCTTGCATACCTTTGACTTCTGTAGCTTGACACACCTTGACCCGTGGAAGGAACACACCTTTGAGTGTCACTGACCAGTTTTCACCTCCCTGCATTGAGCATAGGAACATTCCATTCCCAGGAACTAGATATCTGTTTCACCGACACTCGTTCTTTCCACTATACCATAGCATTCTTTTATTCTTTTTCAAGTTTAACAGAAAAAGACAAAAAAATTTAATATTCCAAAAAAGAGCGGGAACGGGACAGTATTTCCATTTATTATTGGTAGCTAGAGTCAGTCGTGTCGCCCTTGAACAAAGCACTCAAAGCAAAGTCTCCTCCGTTTGGGCGGGATTTAGTTTGACTTAGGTATGCCTTAACCTTGTTATTGAGTCAATTTTCCCCCGATTGGTTATCTCTTCCAATCATATGGAGGGTTCTTTTATGCCTCCTGCATGACGAACTTATACAGAGTCATCATATGCTGCCACATAGTCACATTGAGTCGTGCTTTTGTTCAAGGGAAGTTAGCCTGAGTCGGCCTCTCTGCGGTGTCTCTTGACTCATTTTTCAATCGGCCATCCCTGGTTGTCAATATCATGTCTATCATCACATCAGCTATATTGGTCCTTTACTCATGCTGGTTTGAGAAGGTCTCCATTGACTTCTTGCTGGTGGGTCTTGTCCTTATCGACGACGACATCTTGCTCTGAGGACAAGCCTAGAGATGCACCCTGGCCCTATTTTCATTATTGATAGGTCACCTTGTGCTCAGCATTGATCAGTATCATGGGTCTTTGACTGAGTGGTTTCCCTTGTGTTCGACATCAGCTTACATTATCACACATTGGGATTCATGCAGTACCTTGGTTTCCATTTGACCCTATTGGTGGATACCTCACCTCTGTGTTAGCTTCCATTATTGGTTGGTTCATAGGGTTTCTGTCGTGTGCTAGCCACATCTTGTGTACGCCGGAAACGTACTTCCGTTGGGTTACTACATCTCTTTCATCCGATTCCTTCCACATTATTGGCCTACGGGTTACACTCGCGCTAGATTGATGAAGGATGCCTTATTGCCTTCCTTCTAGCGGATCTTTCCCTATTGACTCTGACTCATTGCTCTGGGGAAAAGATCTAGAGTCCATTTGGTAGTACCTTGGGGTTTGCAGTCGTTAGTGGCAGATCCTTCGCTATCGACAGTGGGAAACCATCATTGTCTCCTGATCGATAGATTCTTATAGGTGTTCGACTCCAGCTCATCTATTCACACTTGTTAGATTGTACTGGATACCTTGACGCTCATTATCATTATCGGTGAGTAGTCTCGCGTTTGTTAATGGTATACATCAATGACCAGTAATAAAATTTTTCTCACATGGTCGACTTCAAATCATTTATTCCCATGGTGTAGAAATGTACCACGACGGTCAGTGAAGACCTCAGGTTGTATCAACATTCATTGGTTCACTTGACAGTTGCTCTTGTTGCTGCTAGTTGATACGACTCCACCTTATATGTTGCAGTCAGTCATGGCGACATTCTATATGCTGGCACCTGAGTTTGCAGTGTAGTACCATCCTATTCCATCATGTTCAGTTGGTACCTTTTGGGATCAGTCTTTGATATCAGTGATCCGTTGCATCTTTCAACATCATTGACAGTCTTATATGTGATATTCAGACATGTACTTGTTCGATCATGATCGAATGATCCATTATGTATTTTCCAGTCATTTATACTTGCATACTTAGTGGATCCACTTGTACTTGATATGCGAACATGCTTTACTTTTTCTGAGCATGGGTATGCCCGCCTCAGATAGTGTTTCTTTCTGATCTCCTTTTGTGGCTTGGCAGGCTGAACTCTGGTGAAGTCCTTCTCGGTTTTTGACAGATTTCCTTTCCATGTACTTTCTTAATACATTTCGGCCATCATGTACCCCTTCTGACCTCATATATTATGGGGCATCTGTTATAGCTCCAAATCTCACTCTTATGGTTTGTGATGCTGCACTCATGGCCTAGGGCAACCCCTCCTTCCAGACCTGGTCCAAAAATTAAAAAAAACAGTGTTTTATCCCTTATACGCGACATTGCCCTGAGTTAAACGCGTGTATACGCGGGTAGGCATACCCCAAACCCGCGTATATGTATTAAAACACTTAAAAAAATATAAAACTCCTTAATTTCGGGCGGAGATCGCCGGTTTTACCTGCTGATCACCTGTTAGTGCATGTGGCCCAACTGTTCCCAACCAACTCCCAACTAAAAAACTACTTTGGGAGAAGTATAAAAAGGCTTCAATGGGAAGGCCTAAAGGAGAGAAGAGAGAGAAAGTTTATTATGCTGAGATTTCCCTGACCAGGTCTGAAGATCCTTGTGCCTCCTGCACTTCCCCCATTTGTACAGGAAACCCTTGTTTCCTTGTGTGTTGATGTCCATCCACTACTTGTGATATCATGGAGTAAGTCATGGAAGGAGTTTGTTAAAGGCTTGAGGCTGGACGAATCCGGAAGAAGGCTTTGCTTGGAGCCTGCGAAAGGACGACTCAGGTGAAATTATTCCTTTTCTGTACTTTATTTGTCTATAATAAAAGAAACACATGTCTTGGTTCCTGATATAAATCTTCTTCATGTTTATGATATTCATGTTAGAATTCATATGTGAATGGTTGTTTAAATTTCATAACTAACTACCTTTCTTTATAATATGAAGATGGTTTCTTTATAAGATTTAGTCCATATACTGCTGTGCTCTCTTGAATTGGTTGTTTTGCAGGTCAAAGGAGCAAAAGGAACTCCAAGAAGGGTTTGGACCCTAAAGGACCTTCTCAAACGTAGGACCTCAGGTACGCCCCTTATCATAGAATTTGCTTATATTAGCATAATGGCTGTGTGAATGTGTGTTTCTCTGTATAGACAAATTTCAGTTTGCTAGGGTTTCAACCCAAAAGCCCTAGGGGAACATTTCCCTTAACAAGCACTTAGTTGGAGGTTTGGATGATAATAGCCCCATTCCAGAGTTAAGTTATGTTCCTCATCAGGATGGTCTCGTCATTAGTGCGATCGATTTTTTCACTAATCCTACTCCTATGAATGTTAACCCCCCCACCAAAAAAAAACTAGTAAGCCTCAACTTAATTCTCTTTAGGAGGATCTAATTACTTATACTCCAAGTTATATTATTGATCATTCACAACACTTATCCTCAATGGAAAATACTTTGAATGCATCTAGGTTTGATGTCCAAACTCCTATATGCGCTACTATTGGGTAGGAGTTCATCCTTCTTTAGCGACTATCTAAATAAGAAAACCCCATGTCAGAATTGATCTAGATTATAGATTTTCAAAGCCTTCTCCTAGTATCTCTATCCAAGGCATGGGTATAAAAAAATTAGTTACTTATGCATTAGGTTCTTTTTCATTTCAAATGTCAACCCTTGGCACACCCCATATTTTGTTTAGTTCTACTCCTAATACTTTAAATCATGGTTTAAATTTAGGAGCTTGTGCTCCCCTCCCCATAGGAAGCCATTTTTTTCTCATGGGGATGAGTCCTTACTCATGTGTCAACATCCTTTATGAGATTTTTCTACCCTCCCCATAGGAAATAGAGTTTTCTCATGAGGGTGGGTCCATACTCCTTTGTCCACAACCCCTTTGGGAAGTCACAAACTTCTTTTTTGGGAATAGGATATACTCCTATATCAACACCTTTTCCACGGGGTAGATGGCATATCTTTTGTCAAATAACTCTTTAATAAGTGGTCCCTTTCAATCTTTGGTGATCCCTATTGGGACTACTTCAATGTCAAGATTTGAATATCAAATGAGTGTGAAACTCACACTTCATTAGGAATTTCAAAGTCAAGAATAAATATCTTCCAAAGTTTTTAGAATCCTATGTAGGGGGTATTTCCTCCCTATGGGATGTTAGCAAGGGCCAAATCTTCAAAAAATTTAGACAATAGACGTGTGAAGGTTTTCCTATTTATGGCTAGGGGGCTCAAAGTCAATATCAAAACCCTATTTATTATACAAACATTCCTTGGAAACCTAGTGCTAGCCCTAATATGGGATATTCTCTTATAATTTTCAACTAATATGGGGATTTCAACCCTGGCAGTTGGAAATCTATGCCATAGACATGTTTACCATTTATGGCAACTTTAATTTTGCTAAAAATTTCCAAACTCATTATTGGTCTTGTGCACCATAATCTAAATTGGTCTGAGGTCCCCACCAAACATCCCTAGTACATTCCCATGTTTGAGAAGAAATTTGGTGAAAATCCTGAGGATCATGTCACAATGTTTCATTTGTGATGCTTCTCTAACTCTTTGATGATAATTCCATCAGGTTATGGTTTTTTCAATGCATTGTTATGGGAGTAGTGGTGAAAAGGTACATTGAACTCGAAGGAAGCTCGTTTTTTAATTTTAATGGTTTAGAAATGGTATGTTTAAACCATTTCCAACTTCTAGTCCATTATGATGTGAAAACCAACCTTTTGTCTACCTTTAAGCAAGATACTACTACCCAGATATTTGACCACATTCAAGAATGTTAGAAAATAAAATAGACGATTAACTTGGAGATTCCTCAAAATATTCTTTTGGAATGGTTTTTAAAAATTTATCACTTGCTATATCTAAAGATATCTCTCCTTATGGAGTATCGACTGAAAAATAGGTTATGTTTAGGGTTTGATAGTTGAATTTGATTTATTCCTAGAATGGCATCCTTTATGAATTTTTTTCCTAATGCATTGAGATCAAACATTGATCTATCTAAGCCTAAACTAGGATGGCATGTTGATGGTTTTTTTGGTTCTTTCAATAATATTTGTATGAGTTTGATTGCAAACAATATTCACAGATGTTTTTACATTTGCCTACGCCTAGTCAAAATAAAACTATGATACAATCCCTACAAAACTTCAAACGTGCATAATGTGTAGTCTTCCAATCCAAAGGGTAAAGAGCAACTTGATAGCAATAAAATAATCGAAAATCAATGTTAAAATTGCTTCGTTACACTAATTGGAATTATAATACATGACTTTTCAATTTTCATACAATTTCATTAAAATTTGGCTTAATAACTAAAATAAGCATTTTAAAATAACAAAAATTGATAAGTTAACATCAATAAAAACATAAACAATACTCAACAAATTTGCTTAACTTAGTTCACACCGCGTGAGCAACATCTTCAAGTTCACTTCAAAAATGGAACTCATCTATTATTTCTGATGCAAAATACTTCAATATGTCTTCTTTACATCAAATAATGACCTCTAATATACAAAAGAGTCATTACAGTTCTTGTAGGAAGACCATAAAACTAGTTTGACAACTTTTTTTGGACTCTTCCCACTAAAAAGAACTTATCTTGCTTATTTTCTTCATACAAAATATTGTTGTTTATAAACCAAAACAAATTATGTGCATTATATAATTCATTATTGGCTTGTGGCCTAGTGATAAGGTAATATAACTTTGGAGAAATGTGAGAATTTCAAATCCCCTTGAACCAAACCATTACCTTTTTGGAGGGATATTAATATCCATTATTCAACATGAATAACAATATTTTACTACATATAATGTATTGAATTATTAATAAAAACATGTAGTATGGTATTCCTATGTAATTGGCACTATATGTGGCCCAAACTATAACACCTTTGGAATGTTTGCGGTAGTTAGAACTTTTTAGGTGCAAACTTTAGGATTTGGGAGGCATGTACTTTATAGTTTAACCTTGACCTCATGGTATGTGTGATTTTACAACTTGTCCTTGATCTCACGATATGTATGATGGCATATATGAAGCATACAACAGGTTCATTAATGCCACAAGATTTTAGATGATTTTGTTGGTTGGCATGATAAAATATATTTTTAAAATACCTTATGAATCTCAACAACCAACCTCCATGTATGAAGTGCACATTTCCACATGTTAATCACTGATTGGTCGACATGCGAACACCAAACCCTCTCACGTGTTGTATTTGTAGTGTTCCATGTGTTAGCCTATGATTGGTCCATGTGTCAACATCTCATCAGTTGACATGTCAACATTGTACCTTGTTTTTACTTATTTATCTTTAACTTCTGCAAGATATAACCTTTGCATACGGTGTTTGTTTGAGCCCATTCAAATTGTGTTGGAAAGTTCTTGATGAGATATTCAACATAAAACTATTTCATTAACATTTTATATAATATAATTGGATTAGTTGTGGGAATCCTCTTGGATGAATCCTCCCCACTAAGAAGCCTTTCAACCACCAAATGTTTGATTTCATTGAGAAATCAAGTGAGAATACGACTTTGTTACTTATCTAGTCCATACAAACAACCTCTCCAATGATGCGTACTCATAAAGACCTCCACTATGTTTGTGAATAGGAAATATACAAAGATTGCTCATTATTCATAAGCAAAAAACATTCCCAATGCTACCATAAAACCTCACACATGCTTTGTAAAAGTACAGTTAAAGTATAATAATGCAAATTATAGATAAAGAACAACAACATAGTACCTCAACATAGCATTGTCTTCTTCCATCTTGGACTTAGATGCTATGAAAACCATCACTTTCCTTAGGACCTTAATTTCATTTTGACATTTTTGACTCCAAAAATAGTTAATGGAACTATAAAACCAATTTTATGCATACCATCAACGCAATGTAATAGATGATAGAAAATGGGCTAGCTTGGCCTTTTTTATTGTTAATTCATCCACTATATCATGCACACAAAAAGAGCAAATCACTTTAGTGGTTTCACTATCATACTTAAAAGAAATGTTCCAGTAATTACCTAAAGCACTATCAACTTTTTCTATTGAGGCCTCTTCCTTTTCAATGACTAGTAACTTTCATAACTTCTCAATAGCATCTAACTAGACTACATGCACTGATAAATATCCACAGTTGACCTTTGGCAATGGAATTTCCACAAGCGTAGGAGCATGCACTATAGGAATAAAAGAAATGAGAGGAATCACTATATAATCGGTACATATTATAGTATTGACATGCAAGCCTTGAGTCAGGAAAGCTTTAGATTTATCATTATCCTTAGATTTTACACACGTAAGTATAAAATTCTTGCTAGCATTTACTAATATTTCATGTGTCCCGCAATAACAAGAGACAAGTCATACTTGAAATGATGGTGTCTTACAATATACTCATTGCCATCCTCTTTCAGATAATACTTGTTCTCATCCTGGTATAAGATAGTTGTCATATCATAAAATTAAGTACTTCCAAAACAATTCTATAATTATCAAGTTGTACAACATCTAACTCTACCTCATCTATGAACTTAGAGGTAATAGCAAATCTAATTTTACATTGTTTAGATACCTCCAACTTAGCATTTTCACATACCTATCCTAAAGGATCTACTTTTGGATGAGGCTTAGTCTAAAATCCTATAGTCTTAATAATTTCTTCACAAATGAGATTATCTTGCAAACCACTGTCAAATAATGTATCAATACTTGTGTGTTTTGAGATGACTCTAATATAAAAAATTTCTTATCTTCATTTCATCAAACATCATTTCAACTTTTAAAGAAAGGGTATTATAGCTAGAATTAGATGTAGAATATGTACTTGTATTATGGCCATGGTATCGATTTCATCATCTGAACTTGATCCAAGATCCTATTGGATTGTAGTAGTGATCTACTTATTATCCTTGTTATCCTTGAACCACTTTGGCTTTGTTTAGGATGAAGTTTCCAACACCTAACACCATCATACTCTTATTTTTTTCAATGTGAAAAAGAAGGCTTATCATGTTCTATCTTCACTATAGTATTTCTTTTCTCCTTGCCATTTCATTCTTTTTCCCATAGGAAAAATCATAATTTCTATTAAAAAGAAATTACATTTTGTAAATGCATTTAAGCATATTCAAATAGAGAGGCACTGCCTATCTTTAACAAAATTATGTTCAGGGACATATTTAATGAAAACATTGATACCTTGTGTCCATGCAGGGAGGTATCAATGGTTGTAAATATACTGAATAGGAGTTGTATATATTAATCTGGCACTTTGTGAGTGTAGATAAAATGTCAAAAAATAAACTATGAATATTTACAGATGACATATATATGAAGTCTGTTCTTCCTGTGAGATCAGCAAAAATTAAATTTATACAACAATATCCATAAATGGTCGATCGTAAAATTGGTAATGTGCACCATCACGCTGTTCCATAATCAACTAGTTGTCTAGATCCCTGTTCGCAACCTCTTTAGATAGCCTGTAAGCACCTTACCATTTCCTTTGTTCTCACCTTCCCCTTGTTTATTTAGATTCATTGAGAAGTTTTCCTTGACACTCGTTTACCTTGACTCAATGCAAGTAGAGTGGAGACAAACTTCATTAATATTAGTTGGGTTAAAAATAAGAATAAGATGTCCCAAGTAACTATGGGATCCATTAATATACTTCAATAGAGTTTCTTGTGTATAAATAGGTATCTTAACATTAATTCCCTCTTCCTGACCTCTTGAGTATAATCTTACACATTTTGTCCTCTACCTCGACTTAAATTATGTGAATCCATTATTGCTTGTTGCATATACCCCAAAGGATGAAATTGGTTCTTTTAATGCAATTGCAAATTCATATCAAGAGGATACCAGTTTACCTTTCTTAAGAAGATATTCTTGTATCCTACTCGCCTACCACATCAATGTTATGCCTCGTAGTCGAAGAGTGGCTAGTTGAACTTTTGCTTCTTCATCCACAATTCTATGAAACCTGCGATATACTTCTATTTTCCTAATCCAATTATCCAATTTTGTTGCATAAAGCTCTCCATTATACATTGGAAAATCAAATTTTACATCTAATTTTGACAAAGGTAACTTAGAATCAACACTCTCCAGTTTCCATTTCTAAGATGCAGATGGAGGAAAAGAAGGAGAGTGAGGAAATTGAAGAGGGGCATCATTGGATTATTCATATTTAAGTTGACTTGGCCCTTATTTGTTCTTCCTTATTCTCTTTATATCTCTTATATCATGGATTTCACGTCAAAAAAATCTTGGAGAATCATCCTTTCAAACTCAATGAAGTTTTCTTCCCCTTGATGTTCCATTGCTTAATGTTGAAGTGTACATCTCATACCAATCTTGGGATTGAAATCTCTGAGCGATCCTTCTCCAAGCTTAAGCTTAGATCTGGTTAGTAATTAACACCAATGCTTGCAAATCCATGATAAAACCTGCTCAGATACCAAATTGATCCAAAAATGGTGTTAAACTTACTTCATTACACAAAGTGGAATTCTTACTCATAACTTATCATTTTTCTTGCAATTTCATTAAAAAATGACTTAATAACCTAAATAAGAAATTTAAAGTATTGGAATTTGAAAAGAGAACAACAATTAAAACATAGACAATACTCAACAATTTTTTAAACAAATTTAACCTCTTGTGGGTTACATCTCTGGGCCCGATTCAAAAGAGGAATCAATCCATTATTTTGATACAAAATACTTCACTACGTCTTCCTTACATCAAATCTGTGAAATAGTCATTAAATTTCTTTTGGGAAGACCACAATACTTAGCTTGACAACTATATTTGGTATCCTCCTAGTAAAAGGAACCCCACTTGCCTATTTCTTCATACAAAATAGTGTTCTCTATAGTTAAAAACAAAATTTATCCATTATATAACACTCTCATGGCATGTGGCCTAGTCCTGAGCAATAACCATTTGGAGAAATGGGTGGCGTTCAAATCTTGTTGAACCTACCCATTACCTTTCTGGAGTTAAATTAATATCTGACATTCAATGTGAATTACAATATGTTAGTCAATATGACATACTTCCTTACTGATAAAAACATGTAGTATGACATTTGTGGGTGGTTGAAGTTATATGTTGATGAACTTATAGTATCTTTGGAATATTTGTGATTATTTAGTGGTTTTCACATGCAAACTTCAGGATTTTAGAGGCACATACTTTATAGTTTGACCTTGAACTCATGGTACATATGCTAGCACATATGATACATATAATAGGGTCATTATTGGTGTGGGATTTTAGATGATTTGGTTGTTTGACATGATAAAATATATATATTTTTAATCCCTTATGAATCTTAACAACCAACCTCCACGTATGAAGTGCACATTGCCACATGTTAATGATTGATTGATCCACACGCCAACACCAAACCTTGCCACATGTTGTCTTTTGATTGGTCCACATGTCAACCTATTATTGGTCCACATGTTAACATTGATTCTTGTTTTTACCTATTTGTCCTTAACTTTCGCAGGCCATAACTTTTTCATATGGTGTTTGTTTGAACCCATTCAAATTATTGAAGAGCTCTTTGACATGAAACTATATTCATCATCATTTGAGACCATATAATTGGATTTGTTATGTTAATCTTTCTATAAAAAAAAAAAACAGAACAATAAAAACAAGAAGAAGAGTGGTAAGGGAAAAAACAAAAATGAAAATAAGAATCCTAATTATGTTGTTGGAGTAAAGAAAGTGAAAATTTCCCACAAGTTATGTAATAAAGAAAACTTAACTCATTAGTGACCCAAAATTAATAAAGCTCAATAGTTGTTGGCACAACAAGGTACAACACAACAATTTATTGTTCCAGCTAATCATTCCCCCCAAGGTCAACAATCTATTGCTAGAGCTTCAAGTAACCCTGGAAATTAGCAAAGGGGAAACTAGGGCGGTCTATTGTAAATAAACCTCCAATTGAAGGTGTATATGTGCAATTTTACGGTGTATCTATAGACCAATGCTCATAATTATGATGCTACTAAATCTTCATTAAAAGGGAAAGAGACATTCGAACCACAAAATCCTTTGACTATAGAAAATCATGTTGTTGAAACAATGCCATGCACACAAAAGGTGTGCTAAAAAGATCAATGTGCAATCCAAATGATAGGGTTGCACAAAATTATTCCATTATGGAATATTTGGCCCAAGCACCTTGTGTTATGTCATCCTTGGAGGTACTCCAAATGTATCTAACACAAAGGAATGTATTTATTTCCAATATCAAAGTTATAAATCCTTCAACTAATCAAATGATCACATTTGGTACTTCTAATGTGAAGCCCCACCTTTATCATATTGCTTAATTGATTCAAATGTGTCCTTTGCATCCACAATTCCTCTATTTAGTAATTCCAAGAATGCCATAAAAATAATGGGCATTGGAATGTATCCTTATTTTATTGGAAATTTCAACCTTTCAACACCCGTTTGTTATATTGATTCCAATCTCACTGACTCTACTACATTGGTTTCATTAGCTCCTACTTCTTGAGTTTGTTATTTTCGGACAACTTACTTTGAGGACCTATAGATATTACCTTCTCATTTTGCTTTAGTGGAAGAGGTTGAACATGCAAGAATGGCTTCACCTATATTGTAGTTGAGATTGCTTACTGGGATATAGTTAATTCCTATATAGACATTGATCCAAGTCCTTGTTGGATAGAGGAATTTTATCACTTGACAAAACCTATATGGTCCACTAAATCTACCCTTTCAATGGATTGCTTAAATATTGTATTTACATTTGACAAAGCTACCTTAGAGGCCATGATTGGTATGGAGAAGCCTTTAGGAATACATGCATCATCATTCTTATTTTCTTCCCAAATATTTTAGAGTCAAGAATGGAGACTTTTGATTGACCATGATGGAAGGTGAGGATCATTATGTTTATCTCTTGTCAACAAATGATGCAAATTCTAAAAAAATACGACTAATATTTCTAAAACTATACCTATTAACATCTGATTGAAGAGAATCTTACCTCCAAGTCAAAAATCCTTTTTAATAGACCTAGGGGTTTCATTTACCAAGGGAGTTGGTTCCCTAATTGAGTTTAATTATTTAATTTAAATGTATTTTCCCATGTTTTTAAGATTTCTATATAAGTGCTAAGAATGAGGAATGTTATGATCATATCTACTCTTTAGGAGATATCCCATGAATATTTGAGAGAGTTAGAGAAGTTTGAGGGTTAGTTAGATCTCTTAGAGGATATGACAAATCTAGATGATTTATAAATAGGGATATGTTGAGTGATTAGTGGATATGAACCAAATTATGGTTTCATAATCCTTTTGTATAATTTTCTAACCAAAAATCATGTAATAGAAAGGTAGAAGTGTGTGGAGACAAAGGTTGAGAGAATAGGAGTGAGGCCAAAAGGGTCAAGAGGTCCAATTTGCTGTAAATCAGGCCAGAAGAGGGCATAAGGGCATTTGTACATTATCTATGTATGTTATAATAGAGGAAACAACCCATTCGAAATGTTGGAATCTATGTGTACCCAGCTTTGATTATTATTATGATATGATTGAATGTGAAGTATATTGCAGGTCTATTACGGTAAGTTTAGGAATGAGAGCGTTGTAGGAACACAAATCAGAGTTAATTTAGAGGAGGCCATAACATTAAGAGCAGGGCCAAATCCTTTCTTACATTGGCAAGAGCGAGGTTATTGACAATTGATCAACCGTGTGATCAATGATCCCAATCCAATAAAGAATTGAAAAGGAGTGAAAGTCTATTAAAAAAGCTTAGCAGAGCTATTAAACCTATGCATAAGTCAATTTTACTTTGAATCGGAGTAGAGATCAGAGGCACGACCGAAGCGAATGAATCCAATAATCGTGAAGGATAGAGAAAAGGAGTGTGAAAGTTTATGTCGAAGTCTGTGTTGATGCTTGTAGACAAAGAAGTTGAGATCGAAGCATAAAGGACCAAGTATAGAGGGGCGCATGTAACAGAAGTTGAACCGGAGTATAACAGAGATAAGAAAAAGACTTATTTTATTAAAGTTTTGATAAAAGTATGGGAGACAGAATTTAAGTTTATTTCAAAATAAGTCTTCAATGTTGGGTCAGAGGTTCCATTCCGGAATATCGAGAGAGGAGCACACAAGGAAGTAGTCTGGCTAAATAGGCGTTAGGATGACATGGACGTGAAAAGTTTCAGGATGACATGGAAGCCTACTGTATGGAACAATTGGAGTTAAGCAAGCCATGAAGGAGTGTTGACTCCACCTGGAGGAAAAGGCTTGCAAACATTTTTAAAAGGGTCGAGAATGACAACTGATGGGAGCTGGGATCAACAACTAATGGAAATATTTTTGTTTCCAAGAGTCTATCTCTCGAAAGAGGAATCCTTTGCACAAATAGGTGAGGACCAAGCAGACATGCAAGTGTGGGCCAAATAGAATACATAAGTATGATATTAATGAAAATCAAGTGGATTCGAGGCACATACATTTTCTTACATCGTCCCAGAAAGGAATATCGAAAAAAAACAAACAAAAAACAAAAAACAAAAACAAAAAGACAAAAAAAAAACAAAAAAACAAAAAACAAAACAAAACATTTGAGCGAAAAGTTGAGGAAGGTCGGGATGATATGGCTATGGGATGACATGTAAAACAATCACATGGAAAAGCGAGGAACGAACACCAATAAGAAACATAAAAGTGGGGCCATTTGATTAATGAGATGTCTCAGAGGATAAAGGCCATGTATGAATGTTAAAAGGGTTGTGATCCAAGTTTTATAGGAAGGACGTATGAAGGATCTTTCCCTGTGATATGTTATGATAAATCTTGGATTTTGTGGCTAATACAAAGGCAAATAGGCTTATATTATAATTCCTCTCCCGCATACTTATGAAATAAAAAAGCCAAGGATGTGATGGTTCTTTGGGGTTTGGTTGTAATGCGTCCCCTTTGGTTTATTTATATGAATGTGCTTGGTCACGATGGTTCTGTAATTGGTTGAGCTATGCATTTGTATGCATATTTTGGCTCCGGTGGTTGTGTTTAAAATGACACTTGAATCCAGTGTTTTTGTATCACCCTTGTGGATCCTCCCCCTTAATTTAAATAAGCTTTAAAAAGGGATTTATCTCCCTAAATTAGGGTTTAAGGAAGCACCTTTGACCAAGAGATGGGCACTATGGGTTTTTAGGCCAACTAAATTGGCACAACCAGTTTTTAAGTTGGCATCAACATCTCTTAAAATCTAAATGTAATAGAAAACATGTTTATAGGTGGAACTTGTTCTCTCTTTAGGAAGCATGCATTTATACTAATTTATTTAAAGGCCATGATGTATTTGTTTGGACTTATAAGTAAATTCCTGGCATTGATCCTCTGATTGTTGAACATGAAATGAAAATGTACCCTAATTTTGAACTCATTTTGAATAATCTCAGGCTTGTGAACCATCGAAAAAATATTGTGATAAAGGTAGAGGTATAAAATATGCTCAAAGCAGGATTCATCTATCCAATTCCTCTTAGTGAATGTATTTATAATCTTGTTCTTGTTGACAAGAAGCAAGGAACCATTATTGTGTGCAAGGCTTTTAGGGACTAGAGCAAGACCTATCCAAAGGACAATCTTCCCCCATTATTCATTGAACAAATTATTTATGAGTGTCATGGGAGTGAAAAAATTTCCTTTATAGATGGGATCTCATAATATAGCCAAATCCAAATCAAACTCGAGCACTAGCACAAGCTGCATTTACTTTCCCATGGGGTACCTTTGCATATAGAAAAGTTCCTTTTATCCTAAAAAATGTTGGAGAAACCATCTAATGGGAATGTCATATGCTTTTCATGGCATAAAACATATATTGATTATTTTGTTGTCACTCTCACAAGAGAGTTAATCATCCAAAACACCTTTGAATTATCTTCAAAAGATATATATATAGATATTATCAAATCAAATTAACTCCACATAAGTGTATATGTGTTGTTTCAAGTAGGTTATTAGGGTTTATTGTGTCCAACAAAGGGATCATGGTTAATCCTCTCAAGGTTGAGGCAATAACCATATCCAAATATGACCCAAGGATTAACACAAGCTGCATTTATTTTCCCATGGGGTACCTTTGC
The DNA here is from genome assembly GCA_031772625.1 of Pinus tabuliformis. Lineage (NCBI taxonomy): Eukaryota > Viridiplantae > Streptophyta > Pinopsida > Pinales > Pinaceae > Pinus > Pinus tabuliformis. Next base: position 876,333,897 of record CM062820.1, on the reverse strand, counting down.
ATATCAAAAAATGCCTTTTGGACTAAAAAATGTTGGAGCACGCATCTAATAGGACATGTCAAATGTTTTTCACGTTATAAAATATACTATCAATATGTAACTTGATGATTTATCTATCACTCTCATAAGAGAGTTGATCATCCTTAACACCTTTGAATTGTCTTAAAAAGATGCAGATATTATCAAATCCACATAAGTTCATATGTGTTGTTTCAAGGAGGTTAGTATGCTTTATCATGTCCAACAAAGGGATCATGGTATATCCTCTCAAAGTTGAGGCAATACTTCAGTTTCCTTCCTTGTATAATATTTGACAACATTAGAATCTTCATGGAAATGTGAATTTTATAAGTCAATTAATAGCCAATTGTGTTGATATCACTAAGGGTTTCATGCCCTTATTAAATTCACTAAGAGGTTTATGTGCTTATTAAATAAAGGAGTTCCATTTATATGGTACAATTTAGTGAAAATATCCTTTGATACTTTGAAAAAGGTGCTCATGTGTACCCCTCTTTTGAGTCCCCTATACTACCACAAGGATTTTTTATATCCCATGGTTGTTGAATCAACCATTTCTATGGTTCTAGTTTAGTAGGATGATAATATCTAGGATCATTTCATGTATTACCTTAGCCAATGCTTAATATGTATTGAACTTAATTATTCACATGTGGAGAACTTGGCATTGGCAATAGTACATATTATTCAATGACTTTATTGTTATACACTCTTAAAAAATACCACTATATTCACTAATGTGAACCCCTTCTAGTTTGTCTAGACACATCATTTGATTGGAGGCAAGCATAAAAAATGGATTGTTAATTTTCAGGAATTTGATCTCGAGTTTTCATTGGGAAAACCAAGAAATATTGGGGTTTTTCCAAGTCAATCATTAAGTTACCACAAGAGGAAAATATTACGTATGAGACCAACTTGTTGCTAGATGAACACTTATTTCTCATCTCTAATAATCACCCTTGTTATGGAGATATCATTATTTATCTTGAGAGTCAAAAATTTTATCCCACTTTATCAAAATTTGAGTGACGATGTATATGGCATATCGCCAAAAGCTACCTTATTATCAAGGATACTTTGTATCTTCTAGGGGTGGATTCAATTTTGTAATGTTGTTCAACGCATGAGGAAGTTGAAATTATGATTATTGACTATTATAATGGAGCTTGTGGTGGTCATTTATGAGGGTTGGATACAACCCGATATTTTTTACATGTCAGATACTTTTGGCCATCCATTTTTAAATATTACATTGAAGCAGTCAAAAGATGTCATCCCTACTAGGTGTATAACTAGGATATGAGGGCACATTCAACTTTAATTTTTCCATTCATCATTATTGGACCCTTCACTAAGTGGGGGGTAGATTTTAAAACTTATGACCCAACTTCATTTAGGTAAAGTAAGTATATTATCATCGTCATTAACTACTTTATAAAGTGGGTACATGCCATGCTAATTTTTTCAAATGACAATGATGCATTAATGTGTTTTATTTTCACTTCAGTTGTTGCTAGGTTCAACACACCGAAAGAAATTGTCACTAATAATGGGAATCACATTTAGAATAATATTTGGTCATTGAAGTATTTTGTAAAGACTATTCTTCATGTTATGGTCAAAACAAAGTTAGTAAAGGCGTGTTCTTCGTGTCCTTTGTGAAAAGAAGAAAATTTGAATTTTAGGCTACAAAATAGGGCATGTCATCCTCCTCCTAGTCAAGTTGGCCTCAACCTAAGAGGCATCCATTTGACCAACTAAAAGACTATATATATGAGGCATCTGACCTCCCTCCAAGCGCACAATTAAGGTTTGTTCTATTCAAGAAAGGTCATATCACCCGAGGCAACAAGCAAGAGACTTTGAGGTAGATAGAAAGAACTTCTCTGAGCAAAGAAAGATGGTAAATTTTATCTATGTGATTGAAGGTCAAAGTTATGTAAATGAAGGACAAAGCTCTGCAATTGAAGGGAAAATCTATGTGATAATATTCTATGAAAAAGGTTGAAATTATGAGGAATGAATATTTGGGGAAGGATCAAAATTATCTATGGATCAAAAGGTTGAAGGACCAAGTTTATGGATGAAAATGGAGGCCAAAATTCTTCCCTAATAAAGCAAGCCAGATCAAAGTTATTTGGTAGCTAGTTAGTGTGACTAGGAGGCAGTTTGGTCTAGGTTTGATCTAACTACATTGTAGGTATGTTTGACCTTGTATTTGCATAATGTATCATTCTTGAACTTGATGGTTTCTCTTAAGGAAAAGGTTTTTGGGTCTTTCCCCCATGTGGATTTTCCTAGGGTAAACTCTTGTGTTCTTTGTGTGGTTGTCTCTTCATGATACTACTATCATAAATACTATGTTTTTGATGTCTTATGTGTAATTTCTTAATGAGGGAATAGTGAATAAGAATTTGAAAACAATATAAAATCATTTGAAGTAATTATGAGTATAGAAGACCATATAAAAATCAAAATAGAGTTAAAGCTTTGGTGAAACAAAAACCTTGTAAAAGAAGTAATCTCTGGGGCTTGATATATCAATGCCTCAGTTCAAGAATCAAATTTTAGAAGAAGGCCGAAAATCTGGATTCCTAGCCTGCAAGAAGCCCTATTTTGAGTCACATAATCCAATTCTCTGTAAAAGGGTCGAAGCCCTAGTTCAAGGTCAAAGTTTTTCTTTGCTATGATTCATTCATGTATTTGTGAGAAGGTCAAAGTCCTCATTGTGTAATAAAGGTACGTTGAAGGACCTCCAACCTTGAATAGGCCAAGATAAATCTTAGTATGTTTGATCTAAATATCCTCATAAATTTTAGACCAAGAAGCCTTAAATAACCGAAATCATTAGACCTGAAGAGGTTGAAATAATCACAACTCAAGCCTCAGTTATAATACGGAAAAATCTCAGGAGATCTGAGACAATGACCTAGATTAATCTCAAGAATAAGGTTAGCTTATGATTTGGTTATATCCTTTACTTGAGAGAAGCCATGAAGCCGAAATATGTCTTGCCTTTTTACTAACATGATCATAAACATAAATGAAGTCTAAATATCTATGTCAAAGACAAAAAATCATTAGTTATGATATCAATCCATATTTTAAAAGACAAATATGCTTCAAAAGAAGTCACTAATGATCCTTGCATAAATAATTTTCGTTCAATACTCAAGGAAAGAAAAAATGTCTCTTGATAATCTCCAGACCAAAATGAAGCGAAGAAACCACTGAAATTCTATCCAGGAGAGCAAGTTTTGTTATGTGCAAAGAAAGAAGGACAAAGAGGCCTAATTTTGTGAGAGAGGCCGAGTGACTTCACCTCATAAATCAATTGTTTTCGGTCTATTCTAGCATACTACAGTGTCAGATGTTTGAAAGCTACGTTTGAGGTACATATCATCACAATATTTTTGAAGTATTCCTAGGCCTTACATGATCTATGCTAGTAAAGACCAAGTATAAGTATTAGACGTGAATCATAACAAACTTTAGAGCTGTTAAAAAAAAATGCATTATGAATTTTCTCCTTAATTAGGGGACTATGTCAACGTCCTAAAAATGCTACCTCACAAAACATATGCATTAAATGAAGGATAATTATGTGATGAGATTCACAACCAATAGTTTGTGTACAAATACATCTACTAATGTGTGATATTTATGTTATCTTGGTGTATTCAAGCATGGTATGGGCAAATTGTATGAGAACATTGAAATGATGAACAAACGATGCAAATTTTGTTACTCCATATACTTCAGTGTTATGTCTTGCACTTCACTACTATAATTTTGATAGTTTTGGATGAGAAATGGTGCAATGACAAAATGCTTGAAGAAAATTTGGGTAGCTTTACCTTTCTTAGATTTGTGTGTTTCCTTTGGAAAACATTGCATTGTATTTTTGCATGTAGAATATTGTTACAATGCATTGACACCTGGAAGATTTACCTTAATGGAAGACATGCAATGGATATGACTAGTTCATTGTCACTAGCCAAGGATATAAATAATTGAAGACATGTTGAATTAAGTTCTTAAATGGATATGTTTCTATAAGAATTGATATCATATACACTATTGTGGGAAATCTTGGGTACTGAGATGAAATGCTCTAGTCCATAATGATGGAGTCCATTGAAATACAAACTAAGTATCTAAGGGTAAAATATTGTTGTTGCTACAACGATTTTGAGAAAGAAAATCTACTTGGTTTGAAGAGACTAGGGATATTTATTGATCAAGTCATCTTGTGATTGATTGATGAGAATGATGGAGTTCCTCTCATATGCAAAGAGCATATCAACTCTAGGGTTTTGACATTTAGACATTGATCTAGGGTTTGAAGACCATAATTGGATAAAAGGGGTTAGAGAAGAAAGCCTTAAGTTTTATGGACAAATCCCTAGTACTAAATCCATATTATCGTTTTCGTTGAAAGAATAAACCCTAGCCTATGGAAGAATAGAATGACATCATGAAGATGAGGCTGATAAAATTTGCAAGCCAGATGAAAAGTTACTAAGATCAAGAGGGAGTTGGCATTCCATATAATCCTCAAAGATAAGTATTTTTATATCTCTCTTCTTTTATTATTAATATTGTTGTCGTTAGTAATTCTCTTGTATTAGTATCCTTTGCTTGGTTGTAATCGTTCTTCCATGACCTCCTAGTGAGGATTGCAGGTACATTGTGAAGGCTGCCAATACTTTGGCAACAGATGGAAGAAGTGGAAGAACAAATCGAAGCATGTAACAAGAGTAATTTTCCCAGAATCATGATTTGTATTGAGAGATATTGTACAAGATGAAATCCTAGCAGAAGGAGCTAGTATATCAATAAGTTTGAAGTGTGTTTGCAAGAGATGGCAACACATACAAGTACAAAGTGAGAGTTGAATAGGAGGTTCTCCCAAAAAGAGGGAGAGGATCATGATAATACATTTGCTCGAAGATACACTTTTGTTAGAATTATTACCATGGCTTTGAAATTGCACTAGGTGGATGTAAAGATTGCTTACCTCAGTGAAGTAATTGAAGAGGAAGAAGAGTACATAAAGCTACCTCAAGGTTTTGAGGAGCATGAGAAGAGGTCTCGTGAATGAAGAAGGCTTTGTATGATCACAAGAAAGCACGTTAGGCTTGATATTCTTCAATATCTAATGAGTCTTGTTAAAGACTCGTGTGCCAAAAGGAGCAATTGTGGAAGAGAATGCAGTTAGAGAGTTTTGCTTTAGCTTAAGACGAAGTAGAAGTCTGAGTTTGAGATGATGGACTATCATTGGAATTGTCAGGCTAGATAGCTAATATGCTAAAAGGTAGCAGTAGCAGTGGGAGCAACCTCAATTACCACAACATGATATCTTTCAATATGAGAGGGAGCACCCAATTAGGGTGATAGGAAAGAAGATGGGGTAATGGACCCTGTAGATTAGTTTATGGTTGAGCCAAGGCATGTTTCTCAACATGAGTTGGAGTACCAACATGGTATAATTGGTCATGACAAATCCATTTATGTTTTGAGATTTATCTCAAATAATAAAGTACAACTGTAGATTCAGATTGAGAAGAGAGTGCTGAAGACAAAAATAGTTCATCGAGATATTGATTTAGTTTGGGCTTTGTTATAATATCTTGGATGAGAAAGAAGCAGATGTCTATCACACTCAATATTGCAGTGGCCACGTATATTACAACTAGATTGACAAGTTGATAAGTAGTATGGCTTTAGAGGTTGCTTGCAGGATTGTGCAGGTGATGATCACGATGACAGGTAGAATCATAGCGAGATATAGTACCAAGATATGGTACATAAAGAAATAGTGTGGCTTTAAGTATTATTCTACAGTATAGCAGATTGTGAGCAAAGCCTTTGTCCCCTGGTGAAGTCTATATATACTTCAAGGACAAGCTTGGACTTGTTGACAATGCCTCTCTCAGTGAGAGGGAGTACTGATGAGATAACATTATGGACTAACATGCTTCCGGTGTCATGTACGTCAACTTGAATTAAGAAGAATGGTCCAATAGAGGATAGTCATTCTTCCTATGGCACGAACATTGACTAGAATTAGGAAGAATGGTCTAGAAGAGGGAATTCATTCTTCCTGTGTCAAGTATGACCAGGATTAGTAAGAATGGTCCTAGAGGCCTAAAATTAATTAGATAGAGTGTGGACTTCCAGCTTCAAGTTCATTAGCATCAAACCCAAAATTACTCAGATAGAGTGTGTCCTTTGACAATTCATCATGTGTCAAGTACCAACCAGAATAATGGTGAAGAAAGACTAACTAGTATGTATATTATGTGATAGATAGACCAGAGCTATGGTGATTTATTGATGCTAATGATATTCCATGTGTTAGGGGTACCAATTATAATTATGGTTGATCTACCATGTGTTAGGAGTACCGACCAAAATTATGGTGAGAATGCACCATGTGTACCAACTAAAATTATGGTAGTATGTAGATGCTATTGATTTACCATGTGTCTAAAGCACTGGCTCGAATTATGGTGAGGATATACCATAGGTCTGAAGTGCTGACCCAAATTATGGTAAATGGTTTATGCTATTGGATTACCATGTGTCACAATTACGACCCGATTATGGTGATGGTTTGTTATAACCTTTTCTTAGAGAATTTTTTCAACATGAGAACATCTAGATAATCATTATGAATACCTCCCTAGTTAAGAGGAAGTGTTGAACTTTTGTATCTATGGTCGGTCTTTATAATTATCATTTTTGGTCATTGATGTATTTGGTAAAGCATATTCATGTTATGATTAAAATAAAATTATTAAAGGCATGTTCTTTATGCCCTTTGTGAAAATAACAAAAATTTGAATTTTTGCAAATGAATTTTTGGCTCCAAAATAAGCCATGTCGGCCTCCTCCTAGTCAAGTCAGCACCGAACTAAGAGGCACCCATTTGACCAAGTAAAAGACTATATATATGAGGCATTCGACCTCCCTTCAAGTGCACAATTCAAATATGTTATGTTCATTTAAGTTCAGATCTCGTAAGGTAGATATAGTGGACTTCTCTGAGGTAAGAAAGAAGGTCACATTTATCTCTGTGATTGAAGGTCGAAGCTCTATAAATGAAGGAAAAAGGTCTGCAATTGAAGAATGAATATCTATGATAACACTCTGTGAAAAAGGTTGAAATTAGGAGGAAGGAATATTTGTGGAAAGATCAAATTTTTCAGTGGATTAGAAGGTTGTAGGACCAATTTTATGCATGAAAAGGGAGGCCAAAATTCCGCCCAAGCAGAACAAGTTAGATCGAAGTTATTTGGCAGCCAATTGACTTTACTAGGAGGTAGTTTGGTCCAGGTTTAAGCTAGGTACATTGTAAGTATGAGGGACCTTGTATTTGATTGATGTATCTCTGTTGAGCTTAATGATTTCTCTAAGGAAAATGTTGTTGGTTCCCCCCCCATCAGGGTTTTCTCAGGGTAAAGTCCTGTGTTCTTTGTGTGTCTATCTCTTCATGATCCTACTGTCATAAATATTGTGTTGATGTATTATGTGTAATTTTTTAGTGATGGAATAATGTATAAGAATGTGAAAAAGATCTAAAATTATTTGAAGTAATTATCAGTATAGAAAACCATATAAAAATCAACACTTGGTAGATTTCATCGAAGGATTTAGTATTTATATGGGTTGTAGATGGCACTAATAATAATACTTGTAATGTTGCTTCTGTGACTTGGGTGATCTATTCTCATACTTTCCAGTTAGTGACTTTAGGCGATGCTTGTATTAGGCCAACAACAACCAATAATATGGTGAATATAGTGTTGTTATTGAACTAATTTTGGACACCATTTCCCATGGCATGCAATCATTAATTATTCATTTGGAATATCAGTTGGTGGTTTTGTAGGTTGATGGTCACTATCATGTTTGTGACACTACTATTTTTCTAATATTATGATAGTTATGACTTGTATGATGTTCTTTTTAATTACTTATTTGTGTTCATGTTCCTATATTTTGCAACTTACTTACTAATGCACTAGCAAAAGCCACTAAAAAAGTGTGTGTGTGTAATGTCAATGCACATCAAGTACAAAATGTGGGATATGTCCTACAAAAATCGGGCTAACTGCCCCCGACTAAGTCATCTATCTGGCTGGTAATGTCAAAAGACATCTATCCTCAAAGCATGTAGACCAGGATTAGTGTGCATCTCATGATAACATACTATAGCCATGGCCACCCATCAAAATAAGTGGGCCCATGCTTTTGGTACACTAACTACCTAAATTTACACCTTCTCTAGTAGTGCCTCAACCTGATCCATGGGAACCTAGTAGGTCAACCCCTCTAGGTTAGGCTAAAAAATTGAAGAACTCTATCCACCTCTCTAGCTAGTTGGTTCTCACTTTGTCCCCTGCTTCCTTGTTGAGGATACTCCAATTGTAAAAGTTTGATATCTACATAGTTAAAGTATTTTTGTTATGCCATAATCTAAACCAAAGATATTTATGGTAAATATTAATTTTTTTCATATTCAAAAATATAAAAATGATATGACACAAAACTTAAAACATTTTCATCCCCTTGTAACCCCAAGTGTCATCGAGGGTAAGTGTTGATTTTGTATCTCCTTGAAAATCCAATCTAACATATGGATACTCATCTATGGTGATGACTTGTGGCCCCTAACAGTTGAAAAAATCATTCTTATACATGATAATTTCATGGTCACCTCGTAGTCTCAACATCAAATATGACCAATGAGATAATAAAGCCTCTCAGTAACTCATTGAAACGCTAATAATCATGGACTTAGTATTGGAATGTGCTTGAAGAAGAAAGAACACAATATACTTCAATAATCGAATTGTTTCATTTTACCAAGTTCACATTCAGTTAGTTGGGTTTCATGGTTAATAGTAGAAAAGTACACTAGTCAAACATTATCAACCACAAGAACTCTATCCCATAAAAAATCTATTGGAAATATGAATGTTGAAGTGAGGTTGATCTTGCTACACTTGCGATGGTGAAGATGATGATTTTCAATTCCAAATTCCTAATATTTTGGATTGGAATTTGTGAACCTAGCTTTTGTGTGCCATTAAAACAATATGTGCTGATGTACTCATCAATTTTCATACTACCTCCACGACGACTTTTCAAGTTCACTAGTTCTCCATGCCGAGAGAGTTCAATAATGAAGTAAATATATTTTGCCTCTATTTTTAGAAGTTGGTTGTCAAACATGAAAACATCATATTCTAGAGCTCATGAGAGACAACTCAATTAGTGATCGTCGTATTGTAAAATATTGTATAAACTATAATTCAAGATTCAAATCCCCCAAGTCAAACAAAAAAAAACATCATAATCTAGGCTCTGGTACCAAATTAATAATTACTTTATTTGTTTTTAATCCCTCGCCTATAATATATGGAAATTTTTCAATAATCCGCAATTTCAGAGAGCATCCCATGCTTCTTGATCGTTCAATACTTCATGTTCAAACATCATTATTCTCTCTTTCTCTCTATGAAATCACCATCTCGTTAGAAACTTCATTTCACAACCTTTGCACGCAAATACTCTCTTTCTCTTAGGGATAGGTATGTATCTACATGCTTATCCCTAAGTGAAACTATGTATAGATATCTCTATATATGCCACGTGAATGAGGCGAGCACATATGTGCCCCACGAGGTTTGTATTTACTTTATAGTTCAAATTTTGGACTAAATTTAATAATTGAACGATTGAAAATTAAATAGAATAGAATATAGATTTAACGACTAGATGGTATTGAAATCCAGTGCTCCAAATTCTCACAATCATCCATCGAAGATTCATGGGGTTTTTAAAAGTGGTTCACGTTGGGTCAAAAGGTAAAATGGTATGGTGAATTTTATGTGTTTCACGTATAAAACTAATTTTTACCTACTTTTTTCTTTTTTTCTTTAAAAAAAAAAGCTTGATTTATATTCATAAGAAAGATATTTACATAAGAGAGGATTTCTGTAAAGAGTTGTAACATATATATGCAGATAGAAAAGTTTTCTAAAGATATTCATTGTGATCAGTGCCTTCATGGAGGCATAGTATCATAATTCTCTGGAACTAGGAAAAAAAAGTCAGAAGGATAGACAGATAGCGAGAAGCCATACTCATAAATATATATACCAGTCCTTTCGGGAAAAGAGTCATCCCTTCACACATAAGGGACAGGGGAGAATCAACGTACCTTTATGTGAAAGAAATGGGCGATGATGCACAAGAAAGCACAAAAAAAACCATTTGGAAAACTAGGTACCCGGAAGGGAGAAATCTTCTATCTGATATAGCTTGTATTTGAACCTCCATTTTCCATGAACCGGGCTGAATTGCAAGGCCCCTCTTTGACAAGATGTCCGTGCGAGAATTCAGAGACCTGTCCACATGGCTGATTGTGAAAACCAGATTGTTGTTCCATAACATTTTTATCCTATTAATCCATCCAGTTAACATGGGATTCTTGTTTATTAACTTCCCTGAAGCCTGATCTATAATGTTTTTGGAATCCCCATATATCTGCAGCATTTGTATATTCAGGAAAGAGCTGAATTGAAGAAGGCCCACCAATGCCATTGCCTCGGCCTTATTGTTTGAACCACAACCACCATTCCAATAGATGGAGAAATGAAGATCTTCAGACATCGATATGAAAACACCACATGCACACGAGCCTCTTTGAGTAGCTCCGTCAAAAAAAACCCTTGGATAACCCATCAACATATATAAACTAATTTTTACATACTACGTCCTTTTAAGTTCGGGACCTTTTAATTTGTGTTGCTAATGGACTAATGATATTGAAGTCTTTTTTAGTGGCAATTTGATCTTTTCAGGTCAAATGATAACTTGTGGTGTATTTTCTAATATTTTTCAAAACAATGGTCCATATTAAATCTTATATGGCAGGTAATTTTTGAAAATTGATATAGGGTAAGATTTCCCTCATTGGATTTTATGGTAATTAGTTTGATATTGTCTTTGCTATAGGATCAAACCCATTATCTTATTACATGATTTTTTCTCTTTGCTTTCAAGTGTTATAATTTTATGGTAGAGCTTATTGTTCATGGGTTTTCTAGTTAGAACCTTGGTTAAACTTTTGCCACACATTTTTGAAGTTTTCCATACGCTCAACAACCCTCTTAGTCCTCACATGACTTTGTGATTAAGCCACATATCTTCTTCTTCATATTTTTTTTGATCCATTTACCCTTATGGCTCCCAAGATTGAGTGGCAATGTTACATTGCATTATCACTTGTAATATTGAGCCTAATGTTAGATTTATCTTACTCTTGGATCACTTGCTGCTAATACATTCTCTTTAGCCATTAGGCCTTGCATTTATTTCCTTTGTGACTTGACACCATTATCTTTGGATGAAACATTCCTAAGATTTTCCTTATCCTATGGAAGTTCTTTGCATATAGCATAGGTATTTTCCCTATGCTAGAAATTAGTTTGCTTTCTTGTGACACTTATTTCCTTCGTTGTACGATAACATTCTTTCATTAATTTTTAGGCTTTATAATATGAAAAAGATTTTAAAAAATCAAATATATAAAAATAGAGGAATGGAAAGATGATTTATCTATTTGATTTTGTTAGCAACTACTAATTTATGTCACCCTTGAATAAATCACAAGTTTTGAGTCATATCTCAACAAATAGGGTTCCTAGTATGACTTTAGGAAGCTAAACCTTGTTTATTAAGTCTTAACTCCTCTGGCTAGTTTCTTTTCCAGATACTATGGAGTGTTTATTGATGCCCCCTATATCACACACCTATGTCAACATTCATTGATGAGTCAATGTTTCCAAGTCATTTTTTTTTCTATCATGCTTACATTGAAGGGAAGATTTAGCCTATGTTGGCCAATCCTTAGAACTCCTAACCTACCATGTCAAGCTTCATATTTGTCGAGTCACTTTCAGTTCAAGAAAGAACCTTTTTCTATACTTATGCTAGTTTGGAAGGTATCCATTGACTTTTAGTTAACGAGTTAGCTCTTATCCACTATGACACATTTCTCTGATAGTTTGAACTAGACTATCATCGTGGTCATATTTTCACCATTGATAGGTGACCTTGCATTCAACAAATGGCATTTCATCATTGGTCACTAACTGAGTGATTTCCCAATTGTTCAATGTCAATGCCTCTATTCACATTTTAAGATTGGTATAATACCTTGGATTCCATTTACATCATTGGTGGAATTCCTTTCCTTTGTTAATAACTTTCCTCATTGGTTGTTACTTAGAGGGTCGCTTTTGTGAGCTATTCCATTGGGTGCATGAAAGAGATGTACTTGGCGGTATGTCCTTTCAACATTTTTTTCAAGTCCTTTCAAATCATTTTTCCTTCGTTTCCTCATGTTGGATGATGGGGATGCCTTGATACCCTCCTTTTAGTGGATATCTTCCCATCAACTCTAACTCATTTTCTTTGAGATTGATATCTAGAGTCTTAAGAGTACCTCATGGATTGCAATCATCAGTGGTAAGATCCCTCATTATTGATAGTGTGAATACATCAATGTTCCCTAATCAATAGATTGTACAAGTGTGAAGTTAGCTCATTCATTCACACTTGATAGAATATATTAGGTACCTTGAAATCCATGATCATTATTGGTGGGTTATCTCACATTTTTAATGGTATAGATAAATGATTGGTATTCAAAATATGTCTCCCATGTTCTACTTTAGCTCATTCACATGGTGAAGACTAATACCCTTAGTAGGTTGGTTTGAATACCTTGTACTTGTAGTAGCATCACCCTTTTATGTTACTCCCTGAGTTGTATTGACAATACCACTTACATCTTTGAAATTGGTACTTTTGAAGGATCAATTTGTTCACCTCACTTGAGTTCAATTATCCTCTTATATATTTAGGCGTATATCCATTATGTATCTCTTCATGTCTATGATTTTCTTTCACATTGATCCACAATTTATTTTCCTCGTGGACATGTTTGCTATTATTATATATGCATGGATTCATTGTGTACTTATTGTTGTGACCATGGTTTTTATTTATATACACTTCATGAATCCATAGTGTACTTAATTTGGTAGCCATGATTTTCTACACCTAAGCATTAGTATGCCCTCCTTGGGAAGTGAGTTATATGTTTTTGCAAGTATCATTTGGGCCTATTGTTTAGTGAATTTTTCTTGGGCCCACATCACAATTTCCTCTTAGATTTTATAATGTGTTTTGGCCATCAAATTTCCTTTGGACATCAATCATTAGGGGGCATCTATTATAACATCTTTTGACACTCTTTCATCAAAGATGCATATTGTGGCCTTAATCCCTAATTCATTTTCATTTGCAGACTTCATCGCCCCTCAGAAATTTTTCAAAGAGACTTTTTTTTGGCTTGCATACATGTCTGTTGTTCCAACAACTTAGTACATACATATGCTTCCCTTTGAAAACTCATTTACATGCGTGCTTGTATCTTTAGAAAAGTGCGTATACCTTCAAAATGCACTAAAAAAATTAAACATGCACACAATTGTGCATTTTCGGGTGAAGTTCCTAGATTTTCTCAGTTATTAACCTCTTATATTTAGTAGATAACTAGTCTAACCAACTTCCAAGTGTATTTAATCAATCTTAAAGGGGAAGTTTAGGAGAAGCACCCTTAGGTTGATAGTTTAACTCCATGATTTGCAAATGAGATTTGATTCCTAGGGTTTTAAGGAACGTTTTTAGTAGGAAACCCTTGTTTCCTAAATTATCATCCTCTCGCATTTGAATTTAAGGAAAGAGACTCATTCTCTTTCTTCAATTCAAGTGTAGAGAGAATGTGATCAAGAATACCCCTTTTAGTGGCCCAGAAGGAGTGACTTGGACAACAGTTTTGAAGGGTGTTGAAAATGAGGTTTGATAAATTCCTTCTATGTATATGCTACTTTACATATACAATACACAAATCTCATATTTCACTTCTTCAATATAATCTTTTAATGTGTTTCATTACTGGAAATTGGTAGCAAATTAATATTTCAATCCTAATTAAAATGTGTAGTTAAAGCTTTATTCTTTGATTAATGTTACTTGCAACCTTTTCTTTTTATGTTATAAGATAATGGTTGAAGTTGTGGATTAAAGCTTTGGGAGAAAGTCCTTTAAGTGAATTCTACTTTAACCTTCAATTCCTAATTTCTTCTATTGCACCTTAGGTAGTTATAAAAGTAAACAAACCTTGTTATCTTTTGGGAAAAATGTGTTATATTTAATTTTCACTCCATGTGATTTTGACCCAAATCATCTAAGATCTTTCTATTTTAAACATTTAGTTAGTTGCTTGGAATATTCATTAATTAAAATAAAGTACATATACAATGTCTTTTATTTATCTAGTTCAACTTCACATGATAATTAAATATTAATGTTGTGATAGCATAACAATAAAGAAGATTAGTTGCAATTTAATTACGGGATGAAAATGGGGACATTACTCCACCCACCCCTTTGGAAAAACACTATATTTGATGTTCATACCATCCTTATTGTCCTCTTCATTACAAAAATACATAATACTTGGTGTTATCATTTACCGCAACAACATTCACAGTATCTTCACTCTTCATTTGCACTAGCCTTATCATCTCTTCTATATCTTAGTACACTATCAAACTTTAGTATTGTAGCATATGCCTACAACCACCATTAAGTAATCATGCATATTAGTTTTGTGAGATTTTCACTATTGTAGCAACTGGAAATTATTCTTCTAACTGAATATTGTTATGTGTAGATTATTTTCTATTATGACAATTAAGGAATAAAATCACTACTGTAATTTTTACCAAAAATAAAATGTATTGCGGAAATAAAACTAGAATTGAGAAAATAGAGCACACACGCAATTATTTTTGGATAAAAGTCCCTGGAAAAACCCAATGTGGGAAAACCAATTCAACATATGAGGGTTTTATTATTATTATTATTATTATTATTATTATTATTCAAGAGTAAAATCTAGGTACAATAAATTGGATGCCAAACTGGCAATCCTCTCCTCAGAAATCACTGTCAAAATAATTGAGAGAATTTTCTCTCTCTCCACAACCAATCCTGGCCTGATATGGCCCCACAATCAACTCCCAATCTGCATTTACATCAACATCTGTGTAGGCACTACGCAGACTAAAACTTACACTACCTGGAATAGTTGTTATCTGCCACGGTTGACTATCTCTGCCATTGAGAAGGATTCGTTGTCCCTCTAGAATATTTTTCCCAACACTCATCTATTGAATCAATCTCTCCTCTTGTTGAATCGAATTGACTCCTTGAGGCTCTTCACAATCCCCCGCACAACCTCATGTGGAATAACTCGACCTCTCTCTGTTGCCACCTCCAATACTAGAAAATCCTCCAGAATCACTTTGATGCTACTCCTCAATCTTTGCTTGTCAATCTCTGGCTCAAATTCTTCCCGACATTGAATCTCTGCTCTCTGGAAAATTTGATCTACCTGGATCTCACCCTCACTCAATGTATCATCTCCATCCCCATTGTCCTTCTCTTATATCTGTCGTTGGTGAACCAACGACCATGATTAGATATCCATCAATGACTAAGATCACCTCAAACTCAATATGTGTGTGTTTTTAGAGCATTCTCACCTTTCCTTAATTAATTGCTATTAATTAACCAATTTTCCTAAGTTAGACTTAGGAAAAATTTATATGATGGTTAATTAATTTAATTAAGGTGTTTCACAAGCTTATCTCGAGAAACCTATTCTGGGTTTTGAAGATCTCGTGTTCTTAGCCTCTTTGACCCAAGTCAAGACTAGAATACATGTTTGATGCTACAAAAATTTAAAACTCCTTCTTATTGAGGAAGGTGTTCTCTCCCATAACATCTTCCCTCACATTGCCAATGTCTGACATATGTGAAATCCTATCAACGTTCACCAAGCCATTGTGCATACTCTTATTCATCTTCCAACCCTGTTGTTGAACCCTACTGCATCTGCGCTATAGTTGAAACTGCACTGTCCTACCTTGTACTGTTCCCAACACTACTTTGCGCTGCAACTGATCTCATGATGCTACTACTGTTGCAACTACTACAACTGAGAAAAAAAACTCTGAATCAACGGTGTCCTTGTACTATCTTTGTAACTATCTCCTCAGTCTCTGAATATGACTAACTTTTGCATTGTCTACTAATTATGTTTGCACCCTGACTGGTTTTGCACCCCTCAATGATTGACTGTAGTTAGTTCTGCAACTATCCCTCAAGATACGACTTACCATGTTGACACTGATCCATCTACTGCTGGAAATTGTGGGACCCTGTAGCAATGGTAATGATCCGTGAGGAAACATATGTCTGATGCTATCCTCCATGGATCCTACCCAAGTCTCTGCAACTCTAGGGACTATAGGTCAAGATTGCCCCACCTCTCTCCTAGAGGTATAGCTACATACAGAGCAAATTCATCCTCCAACGTATTGGACAAAGTATTGATATCTACTGAAGTAGTTTCCTACTCCTACTTCCCCTTCTTGTCCTCTTCTTATTGGGGCACTGGGTATTGTAGTGATCAAACTCACCACATCTAAAGCACTTGATATTCAACAGATCTTTCTTCTTTTGTTATTCTTCATTTGATCTTTTCACTTGACTGGGACCTTTTGTTGCCTTCCCTTTAGATGCAAGGGCTACATTCTCCTCATCTTTCACACCCTTCGGTCCTTTGCTACTATTGTTGCTGAAATTATTCTCGACAAGAGCAAGCCTCATCTCTTCCTGAGTGAAATTGCTCCACAATTGATCCCATCTAGATAGCTTATCTCATCTAGTGATACCTTGGGTGAAAGTTTCCCACTCGTTGGTGAAACCGTTGAGATTTTTATACACTAGCTCACTCTCAAGGGGTGTCTCTCCAACTGTTGCAAGCACATCTTGGAAATTATGAATTCTAGTGAGATAAGGAGTGACTCTTTCACCCTTCTACATCTTGGTGGTCCTCAACTTCTCTTTCAAGAACATCTTCTGATTCCCTAAAGGATTCTGGAAAAGTGTTGCGACAACATCCCACATTTCTTTGGCAGTATTCTTGCTAGCTAGATGCGGAACTAAATGATATTGAACTCCATTGAATATCATCCTCTTCACCTTGGCCATCTCCTTATTGCAGTTCTCTAGTTGTTTCTAATTTGTAGGTATGGCTATAACTCTTTCTGCATACGTCTTCATACCATGCTCATGTAGTAGTAAAATCATTCTTGCTTTCTAGATACAATAATTAGAGGCTCCTTCAAGCCTTCTAATCTCAAAGTCCTATTAAGGCCATGTCTATGAAACTCAAACATGGGAAAATAAATAGGAATCTTCTCCCTTTCCTACTCGACTTTCTACACTGCTACTCACACTCCCTCCTAAATTGCACAGTTTTTCCCCTGTTATTGCCTTCTTCTCCATAAATCTTGTATTTCCTCCAAAAAACTAGTTCTAGAAACCTTCAAGGAAACTCTAAAAATTTATTTCTCTTTATGCTCTTTCTCTTCTGCCCTACGCTGATTTGTTGCTGAAAAAACTGCTGCAAAATCACTGTGCCCAGATCTACTCAACAAAATTGTTGATCTGCTCATTGGAATTGTTTCCCAGCAACACCATTTCCTGCAAATCACTACAACTGAGGCTCTTCGAATTTTTTGTTGCCTACAAACTGAAAATCGAATCCCTGCCTCTACTAATTCACACTCCTAGCTAGCCTTTGCACAAATCCAGAATTCTTTTTCCAGAGACTCACTCTGAAGCTATAAAATTTCTCCCTCATTACTGAGCCACTGATCTCTCTTCAAACTACTCCGATACCATGTGAAATTTTCATTATTGCAGCAACTGGAAAAAATTCTTCTAACTAAATATTATTATGTGCAGTTTATTTGTTATTACGACAAACAATGAATAAAATCACTACTGCAATTTTCACCAAAAATAAAATGCACTACGAAAATAAAACTGGAATTGAGAAAATAGAGCATACACACAATAAAATTGACACTATTATTTTTGGACAAAAGTCCTCGGAAAAACTTGATGTGGGAAAATCAGTGCAATAGATGAGGGTTTTATTATTATTATTCAATAACAAAATATGGATACAATAAAATGGATGCCAAACTTGCAATCCTTTCCTCAGAATTCACTAGCAAAATAATTAAGAGAATTTTCTTTCTCTCCACAAGCAATCCTAACATGATTTGGCCCCACAATCAACTCCCAATTTGCCTCTGCGTCAACCTTTGTGTAGGCGATGCGCAGGATGAATCTTGCACTACCTGGAATAGTTTCCATTTTCCATTGTTGATTGTCTCTACCAATGAAAAGAATTCACTAACCCTCTGGAAGAATTTTCCCAACACCCAACTACTGAATCAATCTCTCCTCTAGCTGAATCGAACTGCCTCCTTGAGGCTCTGTGCAACCTCCTATGGAATAACTCAACGTCTCTTTGTTGTCTCCTCTGGTACTGGAAAATCCACTAGAATCACTCAATTGCTTCTCCTCGATCTCTTCTACTCAATCTTTGGCTCAAATTCTTCCTAGCACTAAATCTCTACTCTCTAGGAAATTCGATCTGCCTAGATCTCACCTTCACTCAATGTATCATATCCATCCTCATTGTCCTACTCTTATAATTCCTTGTTGGTGTTGGAGATAATACTAAGAGGGGGGTGAATCAGTATTATCAGATCAATAATTTTATTTCCCAAATAGATTTATATATGCTACTTCAGTGAAGTGAACTAGCATGTACACGCGACTGTGCTTAAAGAAACCAACGTATATGCATAGAACTTGTGATTTAGACAGTTTATCATGTGTTGAGCTTAAACTAGTATATCGGGATTTATTAGATAGTGCAGTAAAAGCAAAATAAAGCATCACACATAAGCAACACACATGAACACCAAGATTTAAGGTGGAAACCCAATGTGGGTAAAAAACCACCTGTTGTTGTCATCTCTGTCTTCTTTTAATAATAAGAAAATATGTTTACAATCTTGTACTAGTGCAGACTCATACCAGTATGCAGGATTCTACCTGCAGAAGGTTACAAGCTTCTCTCGTATTCCAGCTTCTACTGGAAGGGAGCTACAACCCCCTAGCTCTTGTACTAGCCAATATGTTTGCTAGTACATAGGTGCCAGCCTACAGAAAACTCCACTCTTCCACTAGGGACCACGTTTCATGAATTTTCAGACTGGATACTCCTGGATCACAATACCACAGGATGAAGGCCACGTTTCATCAAATTTTCATACTTGACCCATCAGATCCTTTTAAACTTAAACTGCATTAACCAATATTCCGTTAATCTGAACAATCAGATCACTAACACCAGAACACTGTCCTGAACCCAGAACCCTGCATCATCATCCAAAACCAACTCTAACCTCAAAAATCATGCATTAGAGTGTATACACTACTTGGTTGATCCCAACCTGTGTGTATACGCTACTTCCTTTAACCCAACCTGTGTATATCTCTAAAGATATTGAATCATACACTTTTGAACCACAGACTATACCAATTAGTGACATTCTAAAGATCTACTGTCATATTACAGAGTTCAAAAACAGATAGCAGCAAGGATCACCCTTCCTTCTCAATCAATCAATCAAACAGACTCAATTTCCTTATACAACAGTTCTACGTTCAGGTCTAAGAGGACTTCATTGACAGACAACAGTAAAACAACAGAATTTGATCAGATAGATCAGTCAGATCTGAACATAAGCTTTTCTTTTGTATACGCTACTTGGAAGAGTCGAACCTGCGTGTACACGCGCTTTGGCCGAGACGAACCTGCATACAGATCTGCAAATTTTGACTCAAAACTTTGCTGCAATTCCAGACTTCAGACAAACCTAGATCATGATAGATAACAAATAGAACAGGCACAAAACATCAGATATGGTTACTACCAATATCAAATCATTCAAGAATAAGTCATTTCAAGTCTCATGATTCCTTATCCAATGTTGAACTTAAGGTGCACGTGAATATTTCAGATCCAGTCCTGAACATAACCCTGCAACATAATATATACTTCAGATAGAAGTATTCCTTAGAATCTCATTGCATTCACACCTTGGCATAATGATCTTCTCCTCCTTATATACTCTTAGGCCTTTCTCAATACCTTGGACCAAAACCACTTAGGATCAATACCTTAGACCCAATACCTAGGGTCACTTCCTTGGACCAAGTGCCTCGAACCAATTACCTTGGACCAAAATACCTTAGATCAAATACCTTGGACCAAAAACTTGGTTTTCCAACATGTACATGTTTTTCCTCCTGAGAAAGTGTGTGTATACGTTATACGCTACTTTTGTTCTGTTAAACCGCGTGTATATGCGCCTTGGACAAAGTGAACCAGCGTATACCTCTCTTTCTTCATTCTTTGGAGTTTGATCTATAATCCCTTGTTGTTGACCTGCTGCACTATGAACTTTCATCTGAGTGAGTTTCCATCAAGGACAATACCTGTATCATAAAGCCAACAATCTCCCCCTTTCAACTTGATGGCAACAACACACCAAGACACTCTCCCCCTTTGACATCAAGGGAAAAGGGCGGACCAAGATATTCTCTCCCCTGTGTTGTTAATGCTCCCCTTGAGTACATGCTCAATTCTCTAGTTGAGCTCCTCTTTGTACATGCTGAGATGCACTGAAACCATCCATGGTCCCCCTAAGCATAAGCAGAGTCTGCAAACATATTGTCCAAAAGAATAACATGACTCTATAACTCAACTATGTGAGTATGACCTTCCTATCACCAATGACGCATACATACATCCTTCTCCCAACTAAGTGGGGATATACCAAATTTGACTCATCCACCCAACCAAGTGGGGATATACCAATTGTTTATGCATGACACAAATATAATTACATCATCCATCCCATGCAAAGTGGGGATAAATTACATCATTTGTCCAATAGGACTCATTCAAATGTATGAGAAGACATATCACACCCTAGACTTTTACATGATTTAAGCAACAAAAAGTATAAATATCTGAAGCCATAGCTGGACTCCGGAACCATAATGCCAACAATGCAAAATGCGAGTGAAGGCTAATTCTCCCCCTGAACCTGTGCTTTGTTAACAAGTCAACGATCAACGCATCTTTGTTAGTTAGATAAAAATTAATGAACAGAGCATATCAATAGATTGTAATCATCAACATCAGACAGAGAACCCATATCAGAGCCTGCCCCACTGTTTTTCTTGTCTGAAAAACATATACGCTCCTTGACCCACAGAAACCCGCGTGTGTATGTGACTATACTTCATGAAACACGCGTATAATAACCTTTCTCTGAAAAATTAGATTTAACAGCATGATGATGTAGCAACTACTCCCAGCTTTTGTCTGAGATATTCAAATGTTTCTCTGGGCAGTGGTTTAGTGAATATATCAGCAACTTGTTCTTTGGAGGGAACATACTCCAATTTGACCTTTTGTTCAAGCACTTGTTCACGTAGAAAATGGTATTTTATGGGTATGTTCTTGGTCTTGGAGTGCATGACTGGATTCTTTGAAATACTGATGGCACTTTTATTATCACATAGAATGTAGATGGGTGGAGTATATGTGATATGAATGTCTTGCAAGGTTTGCATCATCCAAAGTAGTTGTGTGCAGCAAGATGCAGCAGCCACATATTCTACTTCAGATGTGGATAAAGCAATTGAACTTTATTTCTTGCTGAACCAAGACACTAACCTGGAACCCATATAGAATGCACCACCACTAGTGCTTTTTCTGTCATCAACACTTTCTTCCCAATAGACATCTGTATATGCATGAAGAGTAAGATCTCCATCTCTAGGATACCATAAACCAAAGTCCTGAGTTCCTTGAAGATATTTGAAAATTCTTTTGACTACCTAAAGGTGTGATTCCTTTGGATTTGCTTGGAATCTTCCAACTATTCCTACTGCATGCATGATGTCAGGTCGGGTACCTATTAGAGAAAGAAGACTGCCAATCATGGATTTGTAAGTTGGTTGATGTACTACTGTTGATTCATCATTTGAGTTGAGACTGCATCCTATTACCATTGGGGTACATACAGGTTTAGAATCTTCCATTCCGTACCTTTTCAAGATCTGTTTGAGATATTTGGTTTGTGAAAGAAAAATACCATCTTTATTTTGTTGAACTTGTAGACTGAGAAAATAGGTAAGTTCACCAAGCAAGGACATTTCAAATTCTTGCTGCATTACTAAAGCAAAATTATAACTCATGGATTTTTCGTTGCTACCAAAAATGATATCATCAACATAAACAATAATAATTAGCAATTTATCAGTTTCAATCTTTGTATATAGATTGCTATCTGTTGAACCTTTTGTATAACCTTGTTGGTGTAGATATTGGTCAAGGTGGTAATACCAGGCCCTTGGAGCCCATTTCAGACCATAGAGGGCCTTTTTGAGTCTGCATACAAGTTTTGCATCATTTCCAAGAATGAATCCTTCTGGTTGTTCAATATAAACTTCTTCTTCTAAATCTCCATTTAGGAAGGCTGATTTTACATCCATTTGGTATACTTTTAATTTCTAAAAGCTAGAAAGAGGAAGAAACATCCTTATGCCTTCAAGTCTGGCAACATGTGCAAAAGATTCTTCAAAATCTATACCTTCTTGTTGAGCATACCATTTACAAACAAGTCTGGCCTTGTTTCTAATGACTTCTTCGTTTTCATTCAGCTTTTTTTTGAATATCCATTTAGTTCCTATAATATTTTTATCATGAGGTCTAGGAACTAATTCCCAAGTATCAATTTTTTTCAATTTGCTCAAGTTCTTCATCCATGGCCTTGACCCAACACTCATCTTTGCATGCTTATTTTACATTTTGAGGTTCGGTGGAGGATAGTAATGCTAGATAGCTTGAGGTCCCTGTAATAATTCTTCTTATCTGTACACCTGCCTCTTTTTCCCCTAAAATTTGAGTTTCTGGATGATTTTTCTGAACATACCTGTACGAAGTCTTTTCTTCTACCATTATCTCTTCTTCTGGTGCTTCATTGGTTTCTTCTTCAATATGATGTTGATTTGACGTGGGAAAATAAGCCCCATCTTCTTCATTGCCATAATCTTCTGTTGATTTTATCTGTTTCGGATTTTTGCATGCTTCATCAACTACAACATCAATGCTTTCAACAATTTTTCCAAGTCTTTTATTATAACATTTATGTCCTTTACTTCTGGAAGAATAACCAAGAAGAATACCTTCATCTGCTTTGGGTTCAAACTTACCAAGTTTTTCATCAATCCTTTTGATATAACATTTGCTTCCAAAAACTTTAAAGTATTTTACAATGGGAGTCTTACCATACCAAATTTCATGTGGAGTTTAAGTGTTGTTTACCCGAACATTTGCTTGGTTGAGAATACTTACGACAGCGAATGCAGCTTCACCCCAGAAGGTTGTAGGAGTTCCAGATTCATCTATCATAGCTCAAACCATTTGTTGAACTGTTCTATTCATTCTTTCTACCACACCATTTTTCTGAGGAGTCCTTGCAGTGGAGAATTGCCTTTTTATTCCATGTTGTTCACAAAAGTCGAAGAATTCATCCGAGGTAAATTCCCCTCCTCGATCAGATCTGAGGCATTTGATTTTTCGATTTGATTCATTTTCAGCCAAATATTTGAAGGCTTGGAACTTTTCAAAAGCTTCATCTTTATGCTTTAGAAGACCTATCCAACACATTCTGGAAAAATCATCAATGAACAAAATAAAATACTCTTCTCCACGAGGTGACTTTTTCCTTGATGATCCACATAAATCAGTATGGACAAGTTCAAAGGCGTACTAGCTGACCCTTCTTTTTCCATGAAGTGAACTCTGGTTTGCTTGCCGATTTGACATGGTTTGCATATTGTATTTTCTGGGACGCTGATATCTGGAAGATCACGAACAACCTTGAATCTGCATGCTTTTCTTATTTGAGAAAAGCTTAGATGTCCCAATCTTCTATGCCACAACCAGTTTTCATCATTTTTTCTTAGATAGCACTGTTGTTGTCCTCCCTTGAGTATGCATAAGTTGTTTGGAGTTCTTGTAACTTTGATCATGGTCTCTCATGTATCAAGCTCATGAACAACACATACGTTTGATCGAAACACCACTTCATTTCCTTGATCACACATTTGACTGACACTCAATAGGTTATGCTTTAAACCATCTACATACATAACATTTCCAGCTTTAACCTTTTCTTTCAAGAAAACAGGGCCTTTAAATTTTATGATAGCAGGAGCGTCATTTCCAAATGAGACATTATTTTCCTTTTCTAAGGCATTATATGAGTGAAGTTTTTCTTTGTCACCTGTCATGTGTTTTGAGCATCCACTATCGATGTGCCACTGATTTTATTGTCCTCTTGCATACAAGGATATACCACATATTTCTGTTTGAGATTATTTCCTTCTCCATATCTTGGGTTTTAATGGAGTTTTCTCCTTTTGAGATGTTTGCCGAAATTTGCTCCTACATTTAGATTCTTCATGACCAAAGTTGTTACAGATTGAGCATTATATTTCATTTTCAAGAAGAAAAAAGTTATTATAGGAACTTTTCTTGATCCCGGTTACATTCCTTTAATTTCGTGCTTCTCTAGTCATGATGGTTTTGTAAGCAACACATTGAGCAGCTTTGTGTCCAAAATTATGACATGAAAAACATTTCCCATTAAAGAAGTTCCTGCGACTATCAAATCTATTGACCTGGTGATTGTAGTTTCTATTGATATTCATCTTAGGAGCAAATTGAGTACGATTTACCTAAGGTTGGTTGATGCTTCTATTCATCCTTGGAGTAAATTGAGTCTAATTTACCTGGTGATCTGCTTTATGCCTTTGCTGACGATTGTCATACTGTTTACTGGTCTTTGCAGCATCAAGATAACTTTTGGTGGAGGTTGACGACTTCTGTGATTGAGATGCTTTTTCAGTATATCCAAGACCTGTCTTTATCAGAGGAGAATGTTGAACTTTGATCATTTCATTTAAAGTTTCTGATCCTTAAGCAAATCTAAGATTGAGAGATTTTGTTTTCTCAAGATCCTTTCTTAGACCCACAATTTCACATTCAAGTCTTTCATTGTGTTTTTCTTTTTCAGCAAGTTGGTATGTCAAGGTATCTATAATCATATTCTTTTCTTCTAAACAAATTTTGAGTTTAGACATTTCTTCATGAAGGTCTTCCTATTCTAAAGCATCCCAAAAATTATCATCATCATAAGCCATGAGAAGTCTGTAATCTTGTCAAGTTTCATCTTCATCACTATTAGATAAACCATCGCTATCTTCATGAGTATAGTAACTCCTTTTATTCACAACTTGTTTTTTATTCCCTTTTGCATATTCCTTTCCTTTTTCAAATTTATCTTTCTGAGGACATCTCGCATCATAATGACTGACTCTGCCACAAGAAAAGTATTTGAAGGGTAACTTACCTTTAAACCTTCCAGAACCCCGTTGAAGCTTTTTGACAAAGTTTACCTCATCTTCTTCTTCTAAAATATGTCCTGATTCATTGTGTTCTTCCTTTCCTTTTGCTGAAGCTTTGAATGAGGCTTCTCTCATATCTGATGGTCTTCATTTTCTCATCTCAAAGGCAGTTAAGATTCCATGAAGCTGTGTCATAGTGATATTCTACAGATCTTGTTTTTCTTCTATGGCAGACACTTTGGATTCAAATTTAACAAACAAGGATCTCAAAACTTTCTCAACTAAGGTAACTTCCTTAATTTCTTCACCCAGATTTTTCATACAATTGACAACCTCATCTATACATAGGAAGTAACTAGCTATGCTTTCATCACTATGCATCTTAAGAGTTTCACACTGAATTCTGAGAGTTTGAAGCTTAGCACGTTTTACCTGAGAGTCTCCTTCGTAGCTCGGAATGATTTTGTCCCATATTTCTTTGGCTGATTTGAGTTACATGACTTTGGCAAACTCTAATTGTGACAGACTTCCCAATAAAGTATTGACAACTTTGGCATTGGTTTCATATTGCTTTTTACTTGCCGTATCTGTAGGAATTGTTGTTGGAAATGTATATCCTCCTTCCACAATTTCCCAGACATCCATTCCAAGCGATTGTAGATAGGTTGTGGTTCTTATTTTCCAATAAACAAAGTTGCTTCCATCAAAGATTAGCGCTCTGATGGATCCCATGCTTTCTTGATTATTCATGTTGATGGATCTCCCTTCAAGCGATCAAGCTTCTTCTGAAGGATCTGCTTTGATACCAATTGTTGGAAATGATACTGAGATGGGGGTGAATCAATATGATCAGATCAATAATTTATTTCTAAAATAGATTTATATACGGTACTTCAATGAAGTGAACTAGCTTGTACACGCGATTGTGCTTAAAGAAACCAGCGTATATGCATAGAACTTGTGACTTAGACAGTTTATCATGTGTTGAGCTTAAACCAGTATATCAGATATTTATTAGATAGTGCAGTAAAACCAAAATAAAGCATCACACATAAGCAACACACATGAACACCAAGATTTAAGGTGGAAACCCAATGTGGGTAAAAAACCACCTGCTGTTGTCGTCTCTGTCTTCTTTTATTAATAAGAAAATATGTTTACAATCTTGTATTGGTGCAGACTCATACCAATACGCAGGATTCTACCTGCAGAAGGTTACAAGCTTCTCTTGTTTTCCAGCTTCTACTGGAAGGGAGCTACAACCCCCTAGTTCTTGTACTAGCCAATATGTTTTCTAGTACATAGGTGCCAGCCTACAGAAAACTCCACTCTTCCACTAGGGACCACGTTTCATGAATTTTCAGACTGGATACTCCTGGATCACAACACCACAGGCTGAAGGCCACGTTTCATCAAATTTTCATACTCGACCCATTAGAGCCTTTTAAACTTAAACTGCATCAACCAATATTCAGTTAATCTGAACAATTAGATCACTGACACCAGAACATTGTGCTGAACGCATAACCCTGCATCATCATCCAGAATCAACTGTAACTTCAAAAATCATGCATTAGAGTGTATACGCTACTTGGTTGATCCCAACTTGCGTGTATACGTTACTTCCTTTAACCCAACCTGCGTATATCTCTAAGATACTGAATCATACACTTTTGAACCACGGATTATACTAATTAGTGACATTCTAAAGATCTATTGTCATATTACAGAGTTCAAAAATAGACAACAGCAAGGATCGCCCTTCCTTCTCAGTCAATCAATCAAACAGACTCAATTTCCTTATACAACAGTTCTACGTTCAAGTCTAAGAGGACTTCATTGATAGACAACAGTAAAACAACATAATTTGATCAGATAGATCAGTCAGATCTGAACAGAAGTTGTTCTTTTGTATACGCTACTTGGAAGAGTCGAACCTGCATTTACACGCACTTTGGCCGAGACGAACCTGCGTATAGATCTGCAAATTTTTTACTTATAACTTTGTTGCAATTCCAGACTTCCGACAAACCCAGATCATGATAGATAACAAATAGAACAGGTGCAAAACATCATATCTGGTTACTACCAATATCATATCATTCAAGAATAAGTCATTTCAAGTCTCATGATTCTTGATCCAATGTTGAACTCAAGGTGCACGTGAATATTTTAGATCCAGTCCCGAACATAACCCTGCAACATATTATATACTTCAGATAGAAGTATTCCTTAGGATCTCATTGCTTGCACACCTTGGCCTAATGATATTCTCCTCCTTATATACTCTTAGGCCTTTCTCAATACCTTGGACCCAACACCTAGGGCCAATACCTTGGACCAAGTGCCTCGGACCAATTACCTTGGACCAAAATACCTTGGACCAAAAACTTGGTTTTCCAACATGTACGCGCTTTTCCTCCAGAGAAAGTGCATGTGTACGTTGTACGCTACTTTTGTTCTGTTAAACCACGTGTATACGTGCCTTGTACAAAGTGAACCAGCGTATAGCTCTCTTTCTTCATTCTTTAGAGTCTGATCTATAATCCTTTGTTGTTGACCTGCTGTACTGTGAACTTTCATCTGAGTGAGTTGCCATCAAGGACAATACTTGTATCATAATGCCAATAGTTGGTGAACCAACTACCATGATTAGATCTCCATTAACGGCTAAGATCATCTCAAACTCAATCTATGTGAGTTTCTAGAGCTTTCTCACCTTTCCTTAATTAATTGCTATTACTTAACTAGTTTTCCTAAGTTACACTTAGGAAAATTTAAATGATTGTTAATTAATTTAAGGTGTTTCACAAGCTTATCTTGAGAAACCTTTTCTGGGTTTTGAAGACCTCGTTTTCTTAACCTCTTCGACTCAAGTAGCGGCTATAACACCTGTCCAATGCTACAAAAACTAACAAGTTACTCTTTAATGCATAAGTATTCCATTGAAGTTTATAACTCAAGATAAAGTATACAATTTTAATACAATACTTATTTGTATGATGTAGATGTGCATCCATATGGCTACCATAAACAATGATCAACTCACTGTTTTATTGGGCATACCTAATGTCCTTATGATCCCAGCTAACATTTTATTTATCTATGTCTCCTTCTCCGTGCAAACCTTTACCCTCTAGACTTAGGCATTCCCATCTCTATTACAAAGCCCCCCATACAATCCATCATTTTCCAAGGCTTCTTTACAAAGGAAGATTATTGAGACTTAAATGAAGGCATCCCCTAGCTTGACCCAATAAAACATAGCTCATCATAATGATGGTTATTTCACACCATAGGCTTCCATGTCCTAATAGCAACCTCTTCTCTATACAATTCAACTTAACAAACATCATCTATCGTCCTTGAAAAAATCCATCATATTTCTTATATCATGTACGTACAATTATAGTATCATCATAGAAATTTCAACCTAAATGTTTTAAACTCATATCTTAGAGATTGTTGCTTTCCACTTCCAAATCTATTTCATATAGGAAATTTAATTTTCCCAAGTATGAGGTTCTTCCTAATAATATTTACCTTTTGTTGTACTAGGTGTTAATCTTCCTTATGGACTTATATTCCTTCCATATCCAAGACCAACTTAGCCACAATACATCTGCCTTTTTAATGATCAAAATAAATGTGAGTACTATGCATATAATATTTTCACTATAGCATTTTCAATTATTTACACATAATCCCAAAAATTCTCATCATAACCAACATATCCATCTCCTTTGTCAATCATAACAAACAAAATGAAATAATCATTCATTACATGTGTATTACTCACACACTCATTATTAAACTAATGTGTCAATACTCATGGCCACATGCACAAAATGCATGTATTGATTTTCAATATACCACCTAGCCATGCATTCATTCAATGCATCTATATATTTTGTATCATGAGTGTATTACTCATCTACTTATTGTCAAACATGAAATATGAATTCATGAAAGTATTACCAAGATTTTACCAATCTATTTATGCTAGTAACTTTTTTCCTTGACCATGCCTTATATGGGTGTTATGAAATACATGCCTTTAATCATGCTCTTGATAATAAAGATATAAGATATACTTGAAGGGATTCTTACCTAGTTCCTTTCAAATTACCTACTATTTTGATGTGACCAATTTCATAGTTGTTATCATCACTTTTAATATTACCTGACCAATTAGTACTCCCTAGGAGCTCACATGATCCCTTCATCAACCTTTCAACAAGTGTCTTCTTATCCTTTTCCTTCACACGAGGTTGTCCACTATAGGTAACTACCTTATCAACCTCGGCAATCATCCCTTCATGCACAATCATAACCACAATCATATAAGCTATCACGCCAATCAGATTTTTTGTGCCAAGTCACTTTTTAATTAGAAAACATTATTAAATATGTCCCAACATAACTCCACTCATTTTACCACATTGTTCTTAATGTGTTTATTAATGCTAATGCATTTTACCTATTCTCTTTCTTAAAATTCACCATAATTCCCATGGCAGCATAACTTCTTTCCCATACACCAAAAATTAAGGAGAGGTTCTTAAAGCAACCTTAGGTGTGACTTGATCTACCCATAATGCATTGGGAAAGGTGTTATGCCAGTTTCTATGTTGATCAATTATGGTTTACTTCAAAATGAAGACCAGATTTTTTGTTGTTGGACTCGACCAATCCATTGTCTTGTGGCTAATAATTGGTAGAATGTCATAGTATATTGCATTTATCTAATGCAAATTCAATCAATTTAAGAGATGAAAAATATGCAAAATTATTGAAAACCAAAGAATTGGGAATTCAAAACCTAGTTATGATGTGTGGTTCCAAGAATTAAATGACTACTTGGTCACTTATTGCAGTCAATGGTACAAGCTTGGTCTACTAGGTGAAATATTATGCAGTTGTCAGTATGTAGTGGTGTTGTTTCAAAGAGTGGTGATAAATTTCACCAAGCATGTCCAATCCCCATTAATGAAATGGTTCCTCCGCTATCACCAACTACAATGGTATATCAAACATTTTCTCTTGACTAACACACTTTTGACAGTTTTGGAACTTCCTAGGATAAGTGTGGAAGTATTTAAAGATAGTTGACTAATAATACCCTACTCTAAGGATATTTTGTGCCATGGTCTCACTTGTGAAGTGTCTACTAGTGGGATCATCATGCATTTTAGAGATGACTTTTTCAACATCACCTTTTTACAAATAACGAAGAAAGACTTCGTTATGGTTCTTTTGGGATATCACCCCAATGATCAATTTATATTGTGTAGGCTTGAGTATGATTTCTCTTTGTTGCTTCACGTAAAGGTGTATAAATATGATACCTTATTGTATATACTATTTTAAATCTTGGTACCATGAGTCTTTTGGCTGGATAATGTAAAGAGTTCCACATGAGTACATAGATAGATCATTCTTCTAGCCTTCTTCTTCTTCATTCTCAAGATCCAAATATTCTACAAAGAGTCTTCAAATGCCATGGCCTTTGACAATGTGTGCAAGATTGACTTTCATATGAGAGTCTTGAATAAATGTCTTCCAATTACTCCTCCATTCCTCTAGTTCTTTATTGACGAATAATATCTCACTAAAGGATGAGGGATGATTAATTTAACATGGATTTTGAAGATGCACAACTGTAATTATTTGATTGCATTGTATATCTTAGGATTATTTATTAATGTCAAGGTGATTCAATTTAGGACCCTATAATCCCTTAATCATAAATGAAATGGGCCTCTCATCTCCCTAGTCATCATTTTGTGTGAGAATGGCTTCCAGGGAGAAGTCATAAGAAAAAATATAAAGAAAGAATTCCTTGTCAAAATTTAGACAATATAGGGTAGGGGCATGTGCTATATCATATTTTATTTTGGAAAGGGCTCCTTTTTATAGAATTCAATTTGAACTGTGTGTCCTTGTTTATCATTTGTTATAATGGTTTGACAATTGTGCAAAGTATGAAACAAATCTTCAGATGAAATTCATCTTCCCTAGGAAGGAGTGCATAAATTTGTTGTTGTTTGAGTATGGTATTCATGTGACAGCTTTAACTCTTTCAGGATCAACATAAATGCCTTTCTTGGAGATCACAATCTCAAAATGTTGCCTTTGTCTACTACAAAAACACTTTTCCTTGGGTTTAATGATATCCTAGATTTCCAACACCTTTCAAATATTTGCTTCAAGTGCGGTTGGTGTTTTGAACTATGTTTGGAAAAAACAATAATGTCAACTAGGTAAAAAGCCATACCATGTACTAATTTACCCTTTAAGGCAATATCCATCCCCCACTGAAAGGTATAACCAACATTAATCAAGTCAAATGACATCCTCTTGTAAACAAAAGTACCCCACTTGGCGCAGAAAGTTCTCTTGAGCTTGCCTTCTTAGGTGACGAAGACCTAATTGTATCCAAAAAATCCATCCAATAAAGAGAACATCTTTGATCCTGATACTTGTTGTAGAATTTGGTCCATTGGAAGCATCGAGTAATTATCCTTGCTAAGTTCTCTATTGAGGTTTTTGAAATCTATGCAAATTCTTATTTCCCTTGATTTCTTCCTCACTAACGCCAACTTAGAAACCCATGTTGAGTGTCTTACTTTGAATTTGATACTAGAATCGATCATCTTCTTGAGCTCTTTTTGTATTGGGGGTTCTTGCATGGGATGGACTTTGCGCATACTTTGTTGAGATGGTTTGAAACCCTCCTTGATTGAAATGACATGCTAGATGATATGGGTGTCATAGGTATTTAGGTCATTATATGTCTAGGAGAAGATATCTTTTTACATTGTGAACAATTAAACATACATTTTCTTCTCTACTGGTGAGAAGTAGGTACCTAGGTTACAAAGTTCAGGTCCATTTTAGTTCCAAAGTTTACTAATTCACACTCCAAGGTAGAACTGTGGGTCTTGGGATAGGTAGGTGCCTAAAATTTTGATTGCAGATCCAAGTATTTTTTGAGTGAAATCACCCCTTTAGGGATAGGGTTATCCATGTTGGCCCATTTTCCTTGTTGCTACTACTTTTCATTTTCTTTGTCATTAATAATAACATCCATGAATATTTTTAGTTCGTTAAGAATTCAATCACCTATTCATAATCATTAAACACCCACCAACTAATGAATTTACCTAGGAAAATGGGTTTAAAAATATATTCAACATAAAAACTACGACCTAATGGAGTAAATCTTGTAGCTTCATTTGTGAGAGTGTCAACATCAATGTTCACGGATCAAGGCATGAATGTAATATTAAATGCTTTAAATGATGAAATTAACCTCAATGCCTTTTGCTGGTAGCTTTTCAAATATAGAGAGAAATAGTGAATAATATTTCATACTTGTCACATGATTATTTCTGAGTCACCTATAAGTTTCAATCACTCTAGTAGAGGCTTTGTTTGGCCCAAATATAAGTGGCTTTGTTTGGCCCAAATATAAGTGCTTCATAGTTGTTTTATTGGTACATTCAAATTCTAATAAGCAAGATATTATGGTTTTTTGTTTTTGTGGACTAATTAAATTACACTGAGCACTAGCTCCATTGAGAAACTTAGAGCCATCAAAATAGAAAGTCCACGTGTTAGTATTAGATCATAATATAGCTAAACTATCACTATTTACATGTAAGTCGGTAAAAACACCATTATTTGCATCTAATATACATGAGTCATTATCACTATAATATGAAAAATAAAGGAGATCGGAATGGGTTTCAGATGTGAAGAGGGATGATTTGGTTGTATAACAGCTAAGCTTGATTTCTAGGAAAGAGTTCACTCATGTAGCATTTGTGAATGGTTTACTCTTTACCTATATATAGTTACTCTTTCCTTTATACAATATCCAAAGGTGAGACCAATCAGTCGAAAAATATCTCTGAATTTTATACAACCAATCCCTACTCAATAGTAGACCATCGGCCTTAGATATATCCACAACTATGATATCAATCACTTGATGGAGCCAAGAATCGTAGGAATCTTTTTTCACTACATATTTAAGCTCACCTATCACCTTAACCTCTAACCCATCCAGTTGAATGATATTAGCATTAAAGTTTTTTGGAACAAATTAATCTTCTTGCAAACAAAATAAGGCATGACGTTGGAGGAGGCTCCAGAGTTCACCAAACTATTGTGTAAATTATGATTGAAAATAACAAAGGTAAGAAGGAAAGGTGTGTTTGTGATTTTGAATGTGCTTCGATGCACATAACATTTACATTGGACTTGATAGAATCTGAGCTGATAGACATAGTGATAGGAGTTTTATTAGAAATCTTAGGGATTTCTAAAAGTTTGGACTGAGCAGGAGAGGGTTGAAAGTATTTTATAAGTATTCCTCTCTACTATGGAATATTACAGAGATCATAAAGTGATATATTAGCACTAATTTTCATCTATCTTCAATCACATTATATTCTAGGGACTTTCCACATAAAAAAAAAAAAAAAAAAAAAAAAAAAAAAAAATTAAAAAAAAAAAAAAAAAACTGAATTTCTATTACTCTCAATAGGAGAGGGAGACTTGGCTTAGGTAGGGGGTTTATTTTTATATATAGAAGTTGAGGTATAATTTGTGCTTTGCTTGGGAGTGGAATTAGTATTGGTATTCTATGCAACACTGGAGTTATTCTTGGGTGTAGAGGTAACATTTTTCGTAGAAGACTGGAGGGCTAACAACTATCTCAATAGAAAATTTCATTTTGCAAGCTATCTGGTTTCAAGCATATGCCTTTACTACAAATATTATAGTTTCTTGGAGTTGTCTAGGCGGTTTGATTTCCCCCTATGGATACTTCCCCAATGGTTTGAGTATATGTGTCTAACACCCAGTCCCAAAGAAACATAATAGACCCTTCATTAGACTCTTCCTCAACTATACTCACTTATCCTCTACCTCTTGGGTAGGCTCATCAAACACAGATTGCTTTTATAAAAGATGATATATAATCAATGTCAGGGAATTGATCCTTTGGATAGGTATTTTTGGAATGACTGGCTTGATGGTATGAAAAACTATTTCCATGCCAAAATAATCTAGGTTTAGGTTAACATTCAAATTATCAATAGGTTTAGACTAGTAATTGGTTTTCATCTAATACAAAAAAAAAAAAAAAAAAAAAAAAAAAAAAAAAAAATTGCCTATATGAGCTCTCACATGAATTTTTGTTCACGTCAACTACTTCATTTGAGAGCTTCTTGACCGGTTCAAGTACACTCTCTAGATTTGTAGCTTCTTTTTCTTTTGGCTTGTTCAAAATCATAGGATTTTTTTCCACGAGCCTTAAGTTCTTCTTTAGGCATGTTGCTGACTAAGAATAATATTTATTTCTTACCTTGATAGCTTCCTCAAAGTTTAGGTCCAAGGTATCCTTCTTTGCTCTCTTAATGAATGTGGTTATAAATGGATTCAAGGATGAAGTCTAATATTCTACAGCTAAGGGATCAATAGGGTGAGAGTCAACAAGAATCTTGTTCAACAACATGGTGAAGTGTTGATTAAATTCATGAGCCTTCTCTTTCTTTTCCATATTAATTGCACTCAATTCTTTCAAAATGATGGAAATTTATTTATCTTCATTGAATTTGCTGATAAAATCCCTCTAAAAGGCATCCTGACCAATTATGGAAGCAATAGGTAGATTATAGTACCATGCGGAGGCTTTTATCTCGAAGGTATATGGAAATTTTATGTAGACCACACCTTTTTGTTGTACATTCATCAACCATGGATCTAGATAATAAAAATAAAATATGTGGTCTCTAGGTGAAGTAGCATTTATGAGGATCAGATTTGGAAGGAAGCCTTTTTGGTCTCTTTGGAAGATCATGCAAGATTCCTGCAAGTTGAGGGCTCCCTAGGACATCCATCTAAGTTTGGGTTGGCCTACCATTATAAATTGTATGCCTTCTTGATTTGATTTGCCTTCCAACTCTAAGGAATTGAATGGTAAACATGAGTAGTTCCACCATAGTATTAGATAGTGGGTGAGTATAAGGGGGAGAAATAAAAGTAGTTTGAGTAATCTTATCAAAATAACTAGAGCTACCTTCAAGAGTATATTGAATCAAATCTTTAACAAATTCAACTATGAAGTTGTCCTTGGTGACTAGTCTTCTAGTTGCCTTTTTCTGGGGAGATGGGGAGATACAAGAAGTCTTTTGATTTGTTTAGCTTAAGCATGAGTAATATGCCTAAGGGTGTTTACTTCTATAGGAGAGACAAAGTATAAAGATCCTTGGGAAGTTTCTATGTTTTCAGGTTTGGAAAAAATGTCATTGTAGCTATTTTCTCTCTCAGTGTACTCAATATGGGTAAGAGGGGTGTAGGGATATTAGGAAGAGATTTTGTTTGTTAGAAATGTTTACTTGATGATAATAAGGAATTCTTCTAGCCCTACACTTGGATTCATCCTTATAGTTCCAATTTAATATTTGAAAGGGATAAATGACCTAGCAATAATTACTAAGGGGTTCTCTATGGTATGAGGTCCCAACTATATCTCACACCATTTGGGGTAAGAGACCGATCTGGATTCTAAAAAATCCTGGTAACCATGCTTAGTTTTGAGAATGTTGTGAGATATTGACAATATTTATAGCAAAGGGTGATATGCAAACTAAACTAGAGCTACCTAAAAGTAAAATGAAACTAAGCTAAGCTAACCAATAGCTAAAATATAGATAAGAATTGGAGAGCATGAGTGATCATAAACACACATACACATAATCAAGGAAACAATTAGTTGATATATAGAACAAGAATGAATGCTTAACCTACTAGAAAAAATCCAGAATAGTCAACCTTTTGATCTAATAAGTTCTCATTAATTAGAGATGCAAAAATAAAGTAATAAACATGTGAGAAGAGACTATATATTTCACAATTAGTTTGTGACTTAACAACAATATATCTCTAAAAATACATACATAACTAAGCTTTTTCGAGAATAGCCTTAAAAAAAACACAATTCATGTAGGAATATGGCTTTAGAAATAGCCTTCAAGGCTTATCAATATTATAGCAGTGAATACAAAAGTACCAACCCCCTAGCTCTAATATGTAGGAAAATTAAAAGATTCAAAAGTTTGGAAATTCTCATACTAAGAGTTTTACAATATTTATATTTTGAGTAAGAAAGTGCCCCTTGTGACTATTAAGCTTCTGTAGGGTCAATTACAACTCTTCAAGTTCTCATGATTTACAATATAATAAAATAAAATGTTGTAAAACTCTCATAAATGAGGATGATTGTTACAATATGATTGGATCTTCAACTAGGAGCTTCATGATGTCTTAAATATATGAATTAGTCATCTTTAATTATTTTCGGTAGAAAACTCTATATGATTTTGTGATACACTGAATTGTTTTAGGAGAAAATTACATATCTTTCTTCATTGAAATCAAGAAAGAGTTTGATATTGTGTGTTTCATAGCAAGGTCAACAAGATGCTACTTCAAGTTGTCCTCAATGAGATTACTAATGAAGACACTAAAAGGTAGTTCATTGCATTCAATGGCTCCTCCAATTCACTGCTGACTTATTCAATTTTATTGGCCTCTCCCTAGGCCCCAATTGATGGAAATTTACTCATTTTGATGATTCTCACAACTAAGGAGTAATGGTATTGATATTATTCCATTGATCGAGCTATGTCCTTTTCTTGTTTCTCTTGTATCTTTAGATCTTAGTTGATATCAATATAATCATACATCTAATCTCATTTGTTTATTTTGGGAGCTTCGATTGGGGTTTGATGATATTCTTTGAGCCATTATTACAACAGATTAACAACATTCAAGACTCCTTGCAATTGAATGCCTCGCTCCTTGACTAGTTGAAAAGTTGTAATAACCTAGTTGAAATTTTCCTACATGATTTATGAGTATGGGTATACTTGCAAGACCAAAGACTTGTAAGACTCATGTACTTTTCAGGCACATTCCTTAGATTCCTCCACCTTGATGCCTTCATGTTTCATTGTCTTGTTCTCATCTTTCAATAATTTGACCTACTGGTCTAGCTCAACTATCTGTGCATATTTCTTCTTCATCTGATTAATTTAGGATATCCCATACATTTCTCTAGTGGTTTGAGAGAATGTCGTGCCTATTGAGGCCATGGAAAGGGGATATTTTCTTGTGTGAGGAACTATAGACCTATCAGTTTTAATCTGTATTCTTGGCAGATGTGGCATGACATAAGGATTTTTCATATGCTCTACAATCTTGTTCAAGCTATGATCAAACTTGAACTTATCCAAACTAAACACCTTATTCCTCTTGGATGGTGATTCTCATTGCTATCATGGGTAGGTGACCTCTTGTGATTTCTAGAACTACCCATGACATTGAGTCAATCTCTATAAAAGTTGAATCTTGTTGAGCTTTTGGTTCTGGTTCTTCTTGTTGAGCATTGAGGGCTTCTTCTTTAGCTTTGGCTTCTGCTTCATCCTACAAACTCTTATGCTCTTCTTCTTGTATTTTTCTTTCTTATTGAGTATTTTTTTCTTCCTCATCTCTTCTTCTCCACTCCCTCTCTCTCCTCATTTCTTCTTCCTCATGTTCTTTATGTTTAGGATACTACGCAACTTTGGTAGCTTCATGTGCTAATTGAGCTACCTCTTGTTCTTACCTCAACTTTCCCCATGCTCCTTTTAAGTTGCTTCATGCTGAGCTAATGCTTCTATGTTTTCCTTAACATTTTCCACTTTTATTTGGGAAGGATTGTAGCCTATTATTGAAATCAATTCTGTGAAATTTAAATCATTCTTTTTCTTCTCTTCCTTTGCCCAGGTCTCTACCTAATACTTCCACTCGTACTTACATGATCTACAATTATATTTGACTATAGATATTGGATCATGTGGAATGTTAGTTCCCCTAAATGGAAAAGCATAAGAACCTGAAAATATTCATTTTCTCCCTTGATATCCTTTAATTCATATGTTCCCAAGTGGAAAGAAATGTGTGGCTAGGGATTCTTCTTGGTTCGTGAGAGAGATCCACTTACCCCTATGTAGACCTGATAAGTTATTTCTTGGAGTACTACCATTTCTATTACAAATATGGGAAATAGGTAGGGAGACTTAGTTGCTTCAAAAATTTTAAATTAAGTGCCATACTAGTCCACAAACTAGTCACTAACTGAGGAAACTACCTATCTGGCCCTTTCCAACACACATGGGTCAATCTCATTGACCAAAGCCTCATACAAGGGCACCAAAAACTCTTGAAAAATATATGCATAAACTGGTATATAATTATCCTCCCATAGGATTTTTCACTAAATATGGACTAGATCCTCATGAATGGTCCATTTCCAATTCATGGATGGTAATGGCATCTTGGAACAAACTATGTGTAAGAGGGGGGGGGGGGGGGGGGGGGGGGTGAATCAGTATTTTAAACTACTTAAACTTTTATTTTCTTATTCAAAGTTCTGTACGCGACAGTTATGAAGTAAAACTGCATACGTACATGACTGTTATGAAGTAAAACCTGCATATGTACGTTACTGTGATGAATACAAGTAGAGTATATCTAGTTAACTCACTATTTCAGTTAATTCATCATTTGTTGAGCTTGGGCTAGTATATCCGTGCTTAAATAAACATTAATTAAACAGTAATAATTTGTAGTAAGAACAGAATAAGTCATCACACGTAGCCAACATATGAAAAACAAGATTTTTAGGTGGAAACCCAATAAGGGAAAAAAGCCACCATTGTTGTCATCTTTGTCTTCTTCTTATATTATAAAGAGAAATTTCTTACAATATTTGTACTAGCACAGACTCGTACCAGTACGCAGGCACCCACCTATAGAAGGCTACAACCTTCTCTCATTTTCAACTTCGACTGTAAGGGAGCTACAACCCCTTATCCTTTGTTCTTTGTGGATCACTTTTCAGAATATTTCAAACTAGATCCATTCAAAATATCTGACAACAATACTAAAACCAACATTGTATCAAATCACTGAACCAACTTCATCACCAAATCATTAAATAAACTAAATATTGGATCTCAAATAACAAAAGAAACTAGATCATTTCAATTTATTGTATACTCTTCATCAGAATCTTAGACCACCCATTGTTCATCACAGAAACCAGATCATGTCACTGCAAACCCCGGTCAACCTTATGTCAGAATATATATGCTATTATGATGAAACATACATGTGTATATACACACTTTCTCTTCAGCTAACCCATGTACAGATCTCAAAACATTGAACCCTGAAACTGAATCATTGCACTACTGAAATCAATCACTAAAACACATACTGACCTTGTCACAGAAATTTGAACCAATTACATATTATCTCGTAGCAGCATCATTACTATTCAACATATCATAACATAATCAGTTCAACATCAATCAACATTGTCAAACATAGATCATCATGGAAGGCTTCATCGACAGACACCAACAAACACAACAAGACAGATTAGACATCATATTCAACAAAACCTTAGCATATGTACGTGACCCTTATAAGACACCTCCGCATAAGTACGTGCCTTTCAAGAAGCATACCCGCATACATATATGTCCATACTGCAGAATTGATATGCTACTACCCAAAATCCAATCCACGTATGTACACGATCTTTCTGAAGAAAAAATACGTATAGATCTGTAGCTACTGAATAATACCTTTGTTGCACAACAAATCATCAATCAAACCCAAATCTTGACACAGACTGTAAAAGACACACATTATAACATCATCATCACAAATCTATCAACCCATAAGCAAAGAATTCAATGTGTAGTCATTTCATATCTATAAGATCTGATCCATCATCACATTCCCAGGGTGCACACTTATTTCAGATAAAACAATTCATCAACAAACAAAATCATGCACACTTAGCACTTTGATCTCCATCTCCTTATATAGATTAGGTCTTAGTCAATACCTTAGGCCAATTCCATAGTTATACCTATGGTATTCTTTGACGGATTCAAATATCCATTGTCGTGCTCATTATGATGGGCCAATACCATGGTAAAGACCCCTGGTATTTAGAGTACCATGGTGCGGAAATTGTAGATGACTTTTCTTCACCATACCCGCGTATGTATGCGGCCTATGTTCACAGGACCCACGTATACTTCTTAAAACAATATCTTTATCATTCCTCTATCTCTAAACTCATATTACTTTGTCCAAGATGTTTGTTACATCTATAATGACTTTCATACTTATCTTTCTATTATCATGTTGACATCTTTATTAAGTAGGTTTCCATCAAGGACAACACATTTTTCATAATGCAAACAATCTCCCCCTTTGGAATTGATGGAAACCACCACTTTGGTGTTTTGTCACCACCACATGTAGATACTTGTAAACACATATGTAGATATACCAAGTGACCAAGCATTCTCCAAACACCAATTTTCTCTCCCCCTTTGACATCAAGTGCAAAGGGGATAACCAATGTTGAATGAAGGCTTCGCTCCCTTTGTAGATCTGATCTGCTGAGTATAAACACTGAACAGTGTCCATGCTCCCCCTGAGCACATGTTGAATGTTCTGAAGATATACAAAGAAGTATATGACTCCATACATGACCTTTCCTATCACCAAGAACTCATGCTTACATCAATTACCCAACACAGTGGGGTTACATATTTGACTCATCATTACATTAAATTCCCAAAATAATGGGATTACATACATAATGAACTTGACTCCAATATTTCAATCATGACTGAATATAACAATTTTACATCATGGGTCTTTACATGACCTTTACATCAAGAGACAAATATTACATTTTTAACCAAAACCAAAGACCTCAATAGTGAGGTAGCAGGACCATGATAGTTATCAGTAACCATTATTTACCATATAAATATGAGCATATGTCAGCATCAATATGAGCATTATTATGCAACAAGGAATACTCAAGTAATCAATTTCCAACATTGTGCACTATGAGAGATATAGAAAATGCTCCCCCTGAACCTGTGCCATTTGTTCACTGTCAGGATTGATCATGTTTATTAGTAAAGTCATGAAAGCAAATTCATCAATCAGTAAATTCATCAAAGCAACAATGTCATTTAGCAACCATCATAAGCCAATATCACTGTAGTTACCAATCCAAGGTGCTAGATTAGACTAAATTTAATGTCAACCAAGGTAGGTAAACTTAGAGGCACGTGTCTAAAGTTTATAGACCTAAAAAGATCTCATCTACCTAGATAAGTGTCTACTGTGACATGCTACAACACTCTTTTACAAGAGATTGGAATATGTTTCCTTTCACAATTTAAACACCTATATCCTCTAATTTAATTAGTTGTTCTAAAACAGAGTGTTACTAGTCTGAGTCTTCAATCCTCTTACAAGGATATAGTTCACAAAAACTCTTTCCAGCTAACACACTAGGCATTCATGAAAACCAAAAACTCTTTTAAGCATAATAAAACTCAAATTC
Source organism: Pinus tabuliformis (assembly GCA_031772625.1). Classification (NCBI taxonomy): domain Eukaryota; kingdom Viridiplantae; phylum Streptophyta; class Pinopsida; order Pinales; family Pinaceae; genus Pinus; species Pinus tabuliformis. The sequence continues at coordinate 876,291,797 of CM062820.1, read as the reverse complement.
ATGAAAACAGAGTCCATAGAGATACTTTGAAATTCAATGTTCAATTAAACCTTTTACAAGATCTTGTTCAATAATTTAGCAATTGAATTTTCAAGCTATCACCATGAATCATACAATAACACTCGCCAGAACTTCTAATTGAATTAATAAACTCACAAGCAAGGAAATAACATCAAACGTTATTCAGATCTGAAGGCTAAATCCTACGAAAATGAAACGACAGTGTACCAATCTTCACGTAGGGCCCTTCCACACTTCGATGGCACACTTAGAAAACTTCAGGTGATGAAAACGTTAACACATAAACACTACAATTGATGAAACGCTTCCTGTGATTAAGTTCTGGAAAATTAATTACATACTAGAACAGAGTTCTGGCATACGCAGCCTTAAGCATGCCCTTCCTCCTCCTAGTTAATACCATTTACATCCAAACGTACATGCATTATCGCTTCAGATGTTTCTGCTTTTATAATAAAAAAGGCTAGGTTCGTTTTTTCTAATCCTAACTGATTTCTAAAACAAAATGAAATCAGTTTAGGTAACTTTAGATTTTTGTTGCTTTTACAACCAAAAAGGATGGGTTTGACCAGCATTGACCATGTATTCAGGAGCTCCAGATTCGATGCTGAATAGATCTTTCACCATGTATGTACATCCTAGATCACGTCCTTATCCTCTGTTTCGATTTTCCTGCCATGCCACGTGTCACAACATAAACCAATTACAGGAAGTCATGACATCCCGTAATTTTGTTGAAAATTTCCAATTTTTAACATAAAAATCCACAAATTAAATTTAATGTAAAATAACAATTATAATGCTTCATTAATCAATTTCAATGGACTATGAGGGGTTTATGGGAGAAAATGATAGATAAATGATGGATTTTTAGAAGAAAAGAATGGCAATAAAATAGTACCAACAATCACTTCTAAGTATCATCTTAGCAATAACAGATTATAACCAATCAACATCAGGACCAAAATGCCAAATAATAACTATCTAAAACATATTAAATCCTTTCCCTGAGCCTGTCCCACTGTTTCTTCATCACAGAGAAACATACGCGACTGTCTAGATCAGAACTCATGTATATACGCGACTGTACTTCATGAAATCCATGTACAAAAAGTAAATTTTAGTAATTTCAGACCCAGCTCCCCATGAACATGAAAAAATCTGTCAGAATAATTAACAAAGTGATGAAGCAAAGACCTCTCCTAGATTTTGCCTGAGATATTCAAAGGAATCATGTGGAAGTGGTTTAGTAAATATGTCTAAAACTTGTTCCTTTGAGGGAACATATTCTAGTTTGACCTTTTGTTCAAGGACATGTTCTCTCATAAAGTGATATTTGATTGGAATATGCTTGGTCTTTGAGTGAATGACAAGATTTTTAGAAATACTTATGGCACTAGTATTATCACACAAAATAGGTATAGGTTGAGGATAAGTGATTTGAATATCTTGTAATGTTTGCATCATCCATAGAAGTTGAGTACAAAAATATGCAACAACAACATATCTTGCTCCAACAGTAGATAAAGAAATGGAGCTTTGTTTTTTTTTGAACCATGATAACAAGTGGGGTCCCAAATATAATTCTCCTCCACTAGTACTTTTCCAATCATCAACATTACCTGCCCAATCTGCATTTGTGTAAGCATGAAGAGAAAAATATGCATTTTTGGGATACCATAGACCATAATCTTGAGTTCCTTGTAGGTACTTGAATATTCTCTTGACTGCATGGAGATGAGTTTCTTTAGGATTTGCTTGAAACTGTCCAACAATCCCAACTACATGCACTATGTTTGGTCTTGTTCCTGTAAGGTAAAGAAAGCTGCTGATCATAGATCTGTATTTTGGTTGATTTACTGACGGAGAATCATTCTGTGAATTGAGGTTATAACCTGTTACCATTGGTGTGCATACAGGTTTACAGTCTTCCATTCCATACTTCTTTAAAATCTTCTTGAGATATTTAGTTTGTGAGAGAAAGATACCATTCTTTGCTTGCTGAACTTGAAGACGAAGAAAGTATGTTAGTTCACCAAGTAATGACATTTCAAACTCTTGCTGCATGACTGATGCAAAACTTTGACTCATAGAATCTTCACTGCTTCCAAATTTGATATCATCTACGTAAACAACAACTATTAAAATTTTATCATTATCCATCTTTATATATAGATTACTATTCGTAGATCCCTTAATAAAACCTTGTTGTTGAAGATACTTGTGAAGGTGATAATACCATGCACGAGGAGCCTGTTTTATCCCATATAACACCTTCTTGAGTTTGCAAACAAGGTTCTTATCATTTCCTAGAATGAAACCTTTAGGTTGTTCAATATAAAATTCTTCTTCTAGATCCCAATTCAGAAATGCAGATTTAACATCCATTTGATATACTCTAAAGTTATGAAAGATTGAAAATGCAAGGAACATTCTTATGGCTTCAAGTATGGCTACAGGTGCAAATTTTTATTCAAAGTATATTCCTTCTTGTTGTGCATAGCCTCTACATACAAGTCTTGCTTTGTTTCTAATTACCTCTCCATTTTCATTTAGTTTGTTTTGGAATACTCATTTTGTCCCAATAACATTTTTATCATGAGGTCTTGGTACTAATTCCCATGTATGGCTCTTTTCGATTTGGTCAAGTTCTTCATCCATAGCCTTAACCCAACATTCATCTTTGATAACTTGATTTACATTTTGTGGTTCAATTGTGGATAATAAGGCTAGATAATTAGAAGTTCCAATAAGAGTTCTTCTAGTTTGTACTCCAGCTTCCTTATCACCTAGAATTTGAGATTCTGGATGATTTTTCTGAACATACCTTGATGGAGTCATTTATGATGCTTCTGTATTGTTAATTCCTTCTTCTGATGCTTCATTGGTTCCTTCTCAAACATTCTTTTGGTTTGTTGTAGGAGTATCTTTGTCATCTTTTGGTTCTTCCCTTTTGGTACCTGTGGATGCTTCATCAATCACAACATCAATGCATTCAAAAATATTTTGAAGTCTTTTATTGTAGCATTTATATCCTTTGCTTCTAGAGGAGTATCCAAGGAGAATTCCTTCATCAACTCTAGCTTCAAACTTTCCAAGTTTATCATCATTATTCTTTATGTAACATTTGCTCCCAAAGACTCTAAAATGCTTGATAGTTGGAGGTTTACCAAACCATAGTTCATGAGGAGTTTTATCACTGTTTACCCAAATATGAGCTTTGTTGAGGATATTTACTGTTGTATGTGTTTCTTCCTCCCAGAAAGTATGAGGTCTTCCAGACTCATCAAACATGGCACTTGCCATTAGTTGGATTGTTCTGTTCATTATTTATGCCACTCCATTTTGTTGAGGAGTTTTAGCTATAGAAAACTGCCTCTTGATCCCATGTTGTTCATAAAAGTTGAAAAACTCATATGATATAAATTATCCTCCTCTATCAGATCTAAGACACTTGATTTTCAATTCTAACTCATTCTCTACTAGAGATTTGAAGACTTAAAATGTATCAAATTCTTCATATTTATGTTTTAATAAGACAATCCAACACATGCGAGTAAAATCATCAATGAATAATATGAATTATTGTTCCCCTCAAGGAGACTTCTTTCTCACAGGACCACACAAATTAGTATGAATAAGTTCAAGTGGCTTACTTGAAGTAACTTCTTTGGCATTAAACTGCACCCTAGTTTGCTTACCGAATTGACATGATTTGCATATGGTACTTTCTAGTAGAGAGATGTTATGAAAGTTTCTAACCGCTCCCATTCTGTTTGACTTTTGTAGTTGACTGAAGCTTACGTGTCCCAATCTTTTGTGCCAGATCCAACTTTCTTCTGATTTTTTCAAGTAATAATGTTTTAAACCACCTTCCAAGACATAGACATTACCTAGAGTTCTTGTTCCCTTTATTATGATTTTACCTATATCAAGATTTCATACCACATAATTCTTTGATCTAAAAACCACCTCATGCCCTTGATCACACATCTGACTATCACTCAATAATTTATGTTTTAATCCATCAAAAAATAAAACATTTCCAGGTTTAACATTTTCTTTTAGCAAAACAATTCCTTTTCCTTTCATAACACTAGGTGAATTATTTCCAAATGTTACATTATTTTCTTTCTTTATTTCATTAAAGACATAAACTTTTCTTTATCACATGTAATGTGTTTTTAACATCCACTATAAATGTTCCACAAATTTTCTTGATCTCCTACATATAAAGCTAAACCACAGTTCTCAAATTCTATGGTTTTCTTTTTCCATACCCTATATTTTGTTGTTTTTTGTTCATTCTGAAGAGTAGATTGTATTTTGCTTCTGCATTCAGTTTCTCTATGCCCAAATTTATTGCAAAAGGAACATTCAGATTCATCTGGAAGAGGAGGGAAGGTATTGTAAGAGTATTTATTTAACCCAGACTCATTCTTTTGTTTTCTTACTTCTATATTCATGATAGTTTTATAAAAAGCACACTGGGCAACCTTATGATGAAAATTATGACAAGTGAAGCATTTACCATTAAAGTAAAAGTTCATGGGAGCATGGTACCTTCTTGTGTAAATTTCCCTTTGATTGTGGTAAGGGTGATTCACCTAAGAAATGTTTGATCCCTTACTCCTTTGCTCCGAGATGAAATTTTGTTGAATGCTTCCTTTTACTGCATTGAGATAACTTCATGTAGATGTTTCAGAAGATTTTATAGTCTTTGATGATTCTCCGATGTACCCGAGACCTAGTTTTATAAGAGGATAACAATGTACCTTGATGATTTCTTCTAATGTTTCAGATCCTTTAGCAAATCTAAGGTTTATATTTTTTTATTTTTCAAGTTCCTTCCCTAGACTTACAACTTCTAGTTCTAACTTTTCATTATGTCTCTCCTTTTATAGGATTTGTTTCTTCAAAGCGTCTTCTGCTAATTTAGCTTCTTCTAAACGAATTTTGATCTGAGTTATTTCTTCTACGAGATTATCCTTTTCTTCTAGGGCATCCATAAAAACATCATCAATTTCATCAATACATTTATCTTCAAATGCCATAAGTAGTTGATATTTTTTATCTAACTCACCTTCTTCTCCATTTGAAAGAAAATCACTAGCTTCGTGTGTGTATAAGCTTCTCTTGTTTTCAAACCTTCTTCTGATCTTCATTTTTGTAGTATCCTTTCCTTTCTCATGGTTTTCTCTATAAGGGCATTTAGCAACATAATGACCAACTCTTCCACAAGAAAAACATTTGAAAGGAATCTTACCTCTAAATCTTCCAGTACCTACTTGGAGTTTCTTTACGAAATTTTTCTCTTCTTCATCTGATACATAACCTGATTCCTTGAGCTCCTCCTTTTCCTTTCTTTTAGAAGTACCTTTGAATGCAACTTCTTTGATATTTGAGGGACCCCCTTTTCTCATTTCATAGGCTGTTAAAATCCCATGAATTTGTTCAATAATAATATTATTCAAATCCTAAATTTCTTCAATGTAAGAGACTTTTGAATTGAATTTTTGGGTTAGAGATCTTAATATTTTCTCAACTAGTGCTGATTAGATTATTTCGTCACCAAGATTTCTCATAGAATTCACGATCTCATCTACCCCAAGAAAGAACTTGCAATACTTTCATGATCCAGGTGGATATTTGTGGCCACCTGCCTATTCCACTTAGACCCCCACCACTATCTCTTTCAATTTTTTAGTTTCCTTAATTGTAGCACATTTTACTATTTTTGGCAGTTTTTCGGGTCATGAACTTTCAGAGCCGTTTTCAGGCCCTAAATGACATTTTCTGGGAAAACTTGGGCAAACATGGGTCATTTCCCTAGGTATTTAATCCATTTTTCCCACTCAAAAGTTGTAGTCCTCGGATATATCTTTCTAACGAGGTATTGTGCACGTCAAACAAATATCGTATGCCAACGTTACGACACTGGGAAGTTGATGTACCAATTTACCCAAACGGGACCCATAGTTTTGGCGCTTCATCTCCCAGGGTTAGGTTTTTGGATTTTTAAGGTTTTACATTGCCTCTCAATAATAAATAAACCTTCGATCCTCATTGTAACATAGTTTAGAGGCATGTAGTTGCCACATCTCTTCTCAAAGATAAGCTACCATCGCCCGAGCTAGTTTATTTCCATTCTCTTTGTAAGCATATTTTAGTATTTGATATTAATGAAATGAAGTGTTATTTCTGCTGCATCTTTGTATTTTATGGTTATGTCTGTAATTTGTTGTGTTCTTGTTTAAGTTCAGATCAATGGTATCCGAGCGGTTTGCTCTTTCTATGGTTTTCTTTGCATGTCCCCAACGAGGTCGGGATATAAGGAGTTAGGGTTCGAATTGGTTGAACCTTTGCAAGACCAACCTCGCAAATCTCGACAACCTCCCATGGCAGAAGAGAAGAAAGACGAGGGGGTAGGAGATCCTTTCAAAATATTGCTCGAAGAATCTCTCAAGCGACAAAGGAATACGATGATGGACAAATTTGCCAAGGTCCTTCAGTGGCTACCCAAAGACGACGCATCTCCTTCCAGCAGCTACTTTGGAAGTGCCACACCCTTTAAGGTACAAGTTAACTTTGACATCCCCATATTTGAAGGTCAGATAGATGCAAACACCGTAGATAAATGGTTAAATCTGCTAGAAGGATATTTTTTTGTTCATGAATTTTCTAACCGAGAAAAAATAATAATAATAATAATAATAAATAAATAAAACTAAAATTAAAAATTAAAAAATAAGTAAATAAATAAATAAAATTAAATATATATATATATATATATATATATATAAATTTATTTTTTCACTTCTCAAAGCCACCCCCCACATCAAGGACTGGTGGGAAACCTACTATGAGAAGAAGGACGAAAGCACACCCTCACTATTTTTAGCCGCACCCACTTGGAGTTCATTCTGAGACGCCATCAAGGAGCAGTACTACCCTGTCAGGAGCTATGAGGATAAATAAATAAAGTGGACCACACTGCGGCAAGGAAGGGACCAAGATCTGCCGGAGTTTATTAATGTTTTTCATACCCTTCAAATGAAGTTGGGTATCAAGGATTTTGAGCGACATTTGGTACTCAAGTACTGCGACTGTCTACATAGGTACATCTAGGATCAGATGGAGTTCCCAAACATATCCTCGCTCGACATGATGTACCTATACACCTTCAAGATTGAGAAAAATTTTAAATAGAAGAAGCGAGACTTTTGCTTTTTCAGCCCAAAGCAAGGGAAAAGCACCCCCAAACCACAAAACAAAGGACAAAGCCAAGGCAAGGCAACCCAAGACAACTTGTCGAAGCCACAAGAAAAGAAAAACACCACGAAGATAGAGAAGGACGTGGGAAAATGATGTGAGTTCCATAAGAGATCCACTCACAACACAAGTGAGTGTCGGGCCAAGCAGTTACTGGTGGCCAAGTTGAAGGCTTCCAAATCAGACACATGTTCCGACTTTGAGACAAAACCAACAAGGGTAATGAAAAAGGGAAGCAGATCATTGACGCGGAGCCCAATGCCACTGTGACCACCACTAAGATCTAAAAGAATGAGCTTGAAGATCTAGAGGAGGGGGAACACCTCTTCCACTCACAAATGTGGGTGAAGGGTTCCCACTGCAGTTCATTGTCGACAGCGGGAGCCAAAAGAACCTCATTTCAACAAAGATCATGAAGTGATTGGGACTACCGACTACAACACATCCACAATTGTACACCATTGGGTGGCTTCACCAAGGACAAGATCTTCGCGTTACTAGCAGTGTCGCCTTCCCTACAGCATCAAGTCCTTCACAGATGAGGTATTGTGTGATGTTTCTCCTCTTGAAGTTTGTGATGTATTATTAGGACAACCATACTTGTGGCAGCGACATGTGATGTATATGAATCTAGGCCTCTCTCTGTCATTATTTATTTGGGTAATAATTTATACAGGATACCAGAGGTATCCCCACCTACCACCATCTCTTTGATATCTACTAAGAAATGTAGTAAGATCATCTCCCAGACTGGGAAATTTGTTTTCTTTCTGATTCGCTTTCAAAGTAAGGGGAAGATCATAGCCATGTCCATGGCCCCCAGGAAGGATTCCTCCATGCAACAGAAGCATGTGGATATGGTCGTGGAAGAATACATGGACATCTTCTCCTCACCTACAGGGGTACCCTTGCACTGTCAGGTCAAGCATTCGATCGATCTGACTCTTGGAGCACCTCTACCCAACAAACCGATATATCACCGCTCCATTCTAGAAAATGAAGAGATCAAGTGGTAAATCCAGGAATTGCTACAAAAAGGGCACATTCGACCAGGTTCCTCACCTTATGGGAGCTCAATTGTACTTGTACAGAAGAAGGATGGGACCTAGAGGCTCTGCATTGATTATCGAGCACTAAAAAAAATCACTGTCAGGAACAAGTATCCAATCCCATGTATTAATGAACTTCTGGACCAAATCAAGGTGTCCAATTATTTCAGCAAGATCAATCTAAAGTCTGGCTATCACCAGGTCCTAATAGAACCCACAGATGTATGGAAGATTGCCTTCAAATCTAAGGAAGGCCTTTTTGAATGATTGGTGATGCCCTTCAAGTTGACAAATGCCCCTTCTACTTTTATGAGGCTAATGGATGACATCTTGCGGCCCTTCACCAACTCATTCATGTTTGTTTATCTAAACGACAACCTCGTCTTCATCAAGAGTTGGGAAGAAAAATTGCACATTCGGCAGGTCCTTGAAACCCTTCGACAACACAAAATGTGTGCCAACTTAGAGAAATGGACCTTTGGCATGAGCCAGGTCCAATATCTGGGTTACATCACAGATGAGCGTGGCGTACATGTGGATCCGACTAAGTTCCAAGCCATTCGAGATTGGCTAGCCCTGACCACTCTAACAAAGCTTCGTAGCTTTTTAGGCCTTGCAAATTTTTATCAAAGGTTCGTGCTGGGATTCTCCCATATCACTTGGAATTTGAGTCAGATTACTAAGGGCAGGGCAAAATAAATGTTTTCCTGGTCTGAGTCCCAACAGAAGGTGTTTGTTGAGTTGAAGCACGACCTCTACTCTGCACTGATACTCACACTGCTAGACCTGCAGCAACCATTTGAAATTGAGACAGATGCATATGACTATGATATTGGTGCAGTCCTCACCCAACAAGCATCCAGTGGCCTATCATAATGAGACACTTTCTGATACAATTCAGAAGTACCCTACCTATGATAAAGAGATGTATTCCATTGTGCAGGCTTGCCGACAATGGAAGTATTACATTTTGGGGAAGGAGACGGTCATCCACACTGATCACCGACCTGTTCAATTTATACAGACACAAGGGAAGTTGCAGAATGATCGCCATCAGAAGTGGTCTACATATCTGCAACAATTTCACTTGAAAATCAAATACAAAAAGGGCAACACCAGTCATGTTTAAGATTGCCTCAATTAGCCCCCAGTTGCATCACTGACTACTGTTCTCAACTCTTATGGTCACAAGACCTCTTGATGGCCCCAACTATACAAAAATGATCCAAAGTTCACCTCAACATACCATATGCTAGTAGGTGGAAAGCAAGTTCCTAATTTCCACCTCCAAGACACATTATTATGCTACATGGGCCACGTTTGTGTTCCTTCAAGCGAGCATGCCAAAATGATTTGGGAGGTGCACTGCAGTCGAGTCAGATGACACTATGGTGTGGATAAAATTGTGGCTATACTACAAAAGTACTTTTATTGGCCAAAACTCTGACTAGATGTTCGGAAATATATCAGATCCTCCACTGCCTATGTCATTTCCAAGCCAGCCATCAAGAAGCAAGGCCTGTACACTCCTCTACCTGCTCCTTTCTAGTCGTGGGAATCCATCTCCATAGACTATATGTCTCACCTTCCTTATACCAAGCATGGTAATGACTGTGTATTTATGGTCGTGGACAAATTTTCTAAGATGGCTATATTGGTGGCCTGCAAGAAGAATATCACAACAGAGGACACTGCCAAACTCTTCTTTGAACGAGTGTGGGTACATTTTGGGATCCCACAAAACATTATATTAGATCAGGATAGCAGGTTTCTGAGCACATTTTGGTCAAGACTCTGGACACTATTGGACACCAAGCTCACCAAGTCGACTGCCTTCCATCCCTAGACTAATGGCCAGATGGAGGTCGTCAATAGGATGATAGTGCACATACTCCACATGTACAACTCCAAGCATCCATGAACCTAGGATGAGAGTCTTCCCTATGTGCATCACAGTTATAATAGAGCTCTCCATAGCTTGGCTGGTCGCAACCACTTTCAAGTGGGTCTAGGATTTCAACTGTTGTGTCTGATTGATGTTGCCATGCCTCATGTAACTACACAGACATAATCCACACATGTATTTTATGTGGCTGACAAAGCGACCAAATTTATTGAACACATACGCTAGTAGGTTCACAACATCTTGGAGAAGTCAAATGCAAAGTATAAGCAATGACATGATCAACATCAGGTGCCACACAAGTTTCAGGTGGGCGACAAATTTTGGTTGCATTTGCAAAAAGAACGCCTTACCGGAGCCCATCGGAAGCTCAGACCACTTCGATATGGTCCCTATGCCATTACCAAGGCTATGGGAGACAACACATTTGAGCTCAATATTCCCCCATTCCTTGGCCTGCACCCAATGTTCAATGTGGACGACCTTCGACCATACTTCCCACCATTATTGGACACATCAGACATTGTAGAACAACTCACATCAATAGAGTTAAACCCAGACTACATGGAACAAACCACAACTTATCAGATTATGGACAAACAGATCAAGAACACTCACCAGTAGAATATCCAACTATATCGGGTTGTCAAAGCTGGCCAACTCCTACAACAACGCAAGTGGCTCACCAGGGACCAAGTTTAGTAGAAGTTTCCCCATCTCATGAAGGCACTCAACGCAATGGGGACCACTGCTTCCTAAGGGGGGAGGACTGATCCTGGTGGATGTTGGTGGCCACCCACCTATTCCACTTGGACCCCCACCATTGTCTCTTTCAGTTTTTCAATTTCCTTAATTGTAGCACAATTTAGTACTTTTTGTAGTTTTTTGGGTCCTAAACTTCGAGAGTCGTTTTGAGGCCCTAAATGACGTTTTTTGGGAAAACATAGGCTTTGACCAATATTTTCCCCTCGAAAGTTGTAGTCTTCAGATAGATATTCCTAACGAGGTATTGTGCTTGTCAAATTAAGATCGTATGCCAAAGTTATAACACCAAGAAGTTGATGTACCAATTTACTCAAACGAGACCCATATTTTTGGCGCTTCATATCCTAGGGTTAGGTTTTTGGATGTTTAGGGTTTTCTAGTGTTTATCAATAATAAAGAGGCCTTCAAGCCTCATTGTAATATAGTTCAGAGGCATGTATTCGCCACATCTCTTCTCACAAATAAGATACCATTGCTCAAGCTAGTTTATTTCCATTCTATTTATAAGCATATTTCAATATTTGATATTAATGAAATGAAGTGTTATTTCTGCTGCATCTCTGTATTTATGGTTATGTCTATAATTTGTTGCATTCCTCTTTAAGTTCAGATCATTCCATCAATATGCATTTTGAGAGTTTCATATTGAATTCTAAGAGTTTGACATTTGGCACTTTTTACCTTGGCGTCACCTTCATAAATTTGGATGATCTTGTCCCATATATCCTTTGTAGTATTCAGTTGCATGACTTTGACAAATTCTGATTCTACCAAACTTCCTAACAGAGCATTGGCGACCTTTGCATTGGTCTCATATTTTTTCTTTTCTGCTTCATCCGCAAGAATAGAGGATGGATATTGATAGCCTCCTTCAACGATTCTCCAAACATCTGCTCCAAGTGACTGTAGGTAAGCTCTTGTTCTGACTTTCCAAAAAACCAGATTGGATCCATTGAACAATGGTGGCCTGATAAATGTTGATCCGTCTTGGTTGCTCATCTTGTTGAATCTTCCTTCAAGCGATCAATATTCTTCTGAAGGACCTCCTCTGATACCAATTGTTAGAAAAATACTCAAGGGGGGTGAATCAATATTTTAAACTAATTAAATCTTTCTTTTCTTATTCATATTTTTGTACAAGACTGTTATGAAGTAAACCTACGTATGTACACGATTGTGATGCAGACAAGTAGAGTATATCCAATTCACTCACTATTTCAGTTAATTCATCATTTATTTAGCTTGGATTAGTATATCAGTGCTTCAATAAACATTAATTAAATAATAATCATGTGCAATAAGAACAAAATAATTCATCACACATAAGCAACACATGAACACCTCGATTTTTAGGTGGAAACCCAATGTGGGGAAAAACTCACCACTGAGGTCGTCTTTGTCTTCTTCTTATATTATAAAGAGAAATTTCTTGGAATATTTGTATTGGTGCATACTCATACTAGCACAGAGGCACCCACCAGTAGAAGGCTACAACCTTCTCTCGTTTTCAACTTCTATTTGAAGGGAGCTACAACCCCCTGATCCTCTGTTCTTTATGGATCACTTTTCATAATATTTAAAACTGGATCCATTCCAAATATCATACAACAATACTGAAACCAACACTGTATCGAATCACTGAACTAACTTCATCACCAAATCATTAAATAAACCAAATATCGAATCTCAAACAACCAAAGCAGGGAGATCATTTCAACTTCCTGTATAGTCTTCATCAGAATGTTAGACCACCCACTATTCATCATAGAAACCATATCTATCACTGCAAACCCTAGTCAACCTTATGTCAGAATATATACACTATTATTATGAGACATACCTGCGTATATACACGGTTTCTCTTCAGCTAACCCGCGTACAGATATCAAAACATTTAACCCTGAAACTGAATCACTGCACTACTGAAATCAATCACTAAAACACATACTGACCTTGTCACAGATCTATGAACCAAATACAAATCATCTCATAACAGCGTCATTACTATTCAATATTTCATAGCATAATCAGGTCAACATCAATCAACACTGTCAAACATAGATCATCACGGAAGGCTTCATCGACAAACATCAGTAAACACAACAAGACTGATCAGACATCATATTTAGCAAAATCTTAGCATATGTACGTGACCCTTATAAGACACTTCTGCACATGTATGCGCCTTTCAAGAAGAATACTTGTGTAAAAAAATTGTCTATATTGCAAAATTGATACGCTACTACCCAAAAGCCGATCTACGTATGTACATGAGCTTTTTGAAGAAAAACTGTGTATTGATCTGTAGCTACTCAATAATACCTTCGTTGCATAACAAATCATCAATCAAACCCAAATCTCGGCACAAACTATAAAAGACACACATTATAACATCAACATCACAAACCTATCAACCCATAAGTAGATAATTCAATGTGTAGTCATTTCAAATCTATAAGATCTGATCCATCATCACATTCCCGGGTGCACCCTTATTTCAGATCAAACAATTAATCAGATAACATAATCATGCACACTTAGCACTTTGATCTCCATCTCCTTTTATAGCTTAGGCCTTAACCAATACCTTAGGCAAATTCCGTAGTTATGCCGATGGTATTCTTTGACGGAATCAAATATTTGTTGTCACGCGCATTACTATGGTCCAATACCATGGTAAAGACCCCTAGTATTTAGAATACCATGGTGGAGAAATTTTACGCGACTTTTCTTCACCATACTCGCATGTGTACGCAACCTATGTTGACATGACCCTCAGATACTTCTTAAAACATTATATTTATCATTCCTCTGTCTCTGAACTGATATTACTTTATCCAAGTTGTCTGTCACATATGTACTGACCTGCATACTTATCCTTCTATTATCATGTTGACATCTTTATTAATTAGGTTTCCATCAAGGACAAAACATGTATCATAATTCCAACATTGTTTTCCCATGTTCTAAAAGTACCCATGATGGTACACCATGTCTTGAGAAATTATCTAGTCAAAATCATAAAATTTGTTATTCAATCTTCATCCAAGTGCAATTCTTCCCTGGTTATCTTTAGTGCATTTTGATCTCAAACGAATTGAAAGAAGAAATTTTCTTCCCATTGCTATCTCTTATTATGTCTTCTTCTAGGTTTTCATGTTTGACCATCCATTCTACAAATTCAACACATGGGAACAAAAATGGATGGGAAACCACCTTTGGTAATCAATATCTCTTAGAAACCTTGTGGATTTCTAAATTTGGATCATATACAAACAAATTCTCTCTCTTAAACAACTTGTATATCTATGACCATGTATACATGGTAAATTTGTTGATGAAACATGTAATATCCCAAAACTTGGGCCTAGATAAATTATCAGGTTCTTCTTCATTGAATGTCTTAGCTACTAGAGAGTTCTAGATTCATTTCTTGGACATGTGCATGGTTTTCTTGCATATCCAATAAAAGCATAAAGCACCCATTATAGATATTAGCTTACAATGCCAAATTCAGAAAAATGAGGGGTATGGGTGTAAAGGCTACTAGCTTTGTGCATAGTAGCAGGTTCCAGTGATGAGGAAAAATCAAGACTGTTAGATTCACACTATTTACTAAGAAGTTGAAGTGTTTTCCCAATGAGAAAATCACTATGGTAGTAGGAGACAAACTAGAGTCTCTGGGAAAGAAAATTTTCTCATGCTCCTAGCTTCAAAAAAATAGAGAATTGATCGATATTTTAACCAAAAAGCTGAGCTGAAAGCATGAGGACATATATGGAGCTAAAACCCTTGGTTCTCTAGCAAGGAAAAACCTAGGTAGCTAAATAAAATTACCTATAACTTAGAATTTTTGTTCTAGGAAAAAATATTTTTTGGGCTTTGCTGCCATGGAAAATTGTTGTTGAAGCAAAAAAGAAATTGCTATCTAGCTTAGGCGTAACAATGTGGTTGCATTGAACAAAGAGAGGTAATGAGGTTGCTAGTTGGGGGGTCAATTGGCCTTTACTACATTGTTCCTAAGGTAGATCCAAGGGTTTTCCTTTCTTTCCATGAGTTATACAATGTGGTACAAGTGTGCACTAAGTCACTGGAGGGTGAGGGTTGAAGATGAAAAGCTTAACATAACCCAAAGATCAATAAAATTCACCTCAAACTCACTCACTTGGTTAAATATGAAGCAAAGAAGTGATTTCACATCATGGAGTGGGTAGCTCCTAAGAGTGTGGATGAGGTGATATCTTTCATGGGTTTGGCAGGCCATTATAGGAGGTTCATCAGGCACTTCTCACAGATTTCTTATCATATCACATCATTGCAAAGGAAAGGTAAGAAGCTCGAATGGACAGAGGAGTATGAGGTTAGCTTTGAGCAACTTAAGCAGTTGTTGACACATGCACCAATGTTACATATTGCAACTTTGGGCAAAAAGTTTGTAGTATGTGCAGATGCTTGCAAGAGAGGACTTGGTGGAGTCCTTATGTAGGATGGACAGGTGGTATGCTATGAGTCCCGAAAACAAAACGAGCACAAGCAGAACTACCTGACACATGATCTTGAGTTAGCAGTGATCATACATTCATTTAAGATGTGGAGACACTATATCCTTAGCAAGAGGTTTGTATTGATGAGTGATCATATTGGGTTGAGGTATTTGTTTGACCAGTCAAATCTGAATGTGCAGGCGAGCTAGATGGTCGGTCACAATCAATGAGTTTGATTTGAAGATCAGGTACATCAAATGTAAAGAGAACAGGCTGGCAGATTCTCTCAGTAGGCGGGTACAAGTAAATCATTAGCTATGAGCTCCTATGGGACAGACTTACAAGATAGGATCTTGCAGGCAGGTCAACAGGATGTTAGGTATATGGAGATTATGCACAGGTTGCAGTAGGGTGTTGGTACAGGTACAGGTGATATCATAGGTACATGTACATGTAGTGGTAGAGGTACAGGTGGCAGTACAAGCATAGGTACAAGTATAGGTGCAGGTGCACAGAGTATGGATTATTGCCTTACAATGGATGGATTGGTCAAATTCAGAGACAGGATATATGTGCTAGATAGCAGCAAGCTGAAGAAGGTGATCTTGAGAGAGTTTCATGTGAAACCTTATTCAGGTCACCCGGGTTATCAGAAGACATTGACTGCAGTGAAGAAATTTTATTATTGGCTGAATTTGAAGAGGATGTTAAATAGTTTGTAGCTAGGTATTTTGATTGTCAGCGAGTGAAAGCAAAGTGCAAAAATCCAAGTGGACTGATACAACCGATAGCGATTCCATAGTGAAAATGGGAGGTCATTTCCATGGACTTCATCACAGGGTTTTGAAGACAATGAGACAACATGATTCCATCATGGTTGTTATGGACAGGTCGACAAAGGTTGTACATTTCATTCCAGTGAAGTCAACATTCTCAACTAGAGATGTAGCAAAGGTATTCATCAAATATGTGGTCAGATTACATGGTATTCCAAAGAGGATTGTGTTAGACATGGATGCAAAGTTCACTTCCAAGTTTTGGAAGGAGTTATTTGCAGGTTTAGGCATAGAGTTGGCCATCAGTATAGCTTATCATTTGCAAACAGATGGATAGACAAAGAGGGTCAACATGATATTGGAGGACATCTTGAGGATGTATGTGATGCGTCAACAGTGAAAGTGGGAAGAGTATCTTCCCTTGGTTGAGTTTGCATACAACAATGGGTATCAAGAATCATTGAGAATGAGTCCTTTTGGGGCATTGTATAGGCAGAGTTGCAACACTCCCATCAATTGGAGTGATCCGGTTAATATGGTATTGATTGGACCAGACATGTTGGCAGACATGGAACAAGAAATGCGGGTGATCAAGACAAAAATAAAGGCGCACAAGATAGACAGAAGAGTTATGCAGATAGGAACAAGTTGTTTCAAGGAGTTCCAAGTTGGGGAATAGGTGTACTTGTGCATCAAATTAAAGAAGAGATCCTTGCGGATTAGATATTGTGCCAAGCTGGCACCACGGTTTTGTGGACCCTTCAATATCATTAAGAGGATTGGGCCAGTAGCCTATCGAATTGCACTGCCTCCGACAGTGAAAGTTCATGATGTTTTCCATGTGTTGTTGCTTAAGAAGTATATTAAAGGTGTTGATTATGTGATTAAATGGTCTGTATTGCATGTGGAACCAGATGGAGAATTCTAGCCGGAGCCTTAGAGAATATTGTAGAAAAAGGTGTTGATGCTCCGGAACTGAGCAATCAAGCAAGTTAAAGTGCAATGGAAGCACTTTGGTCCTGATGAAGCTACATGGGAGATGGTGGATCAGATGCGAGCTATGTATCCTTCCTTGTTTGTTGGTTGAGGAAAAGCAGTTTTGAGATGGTGTTTTGGTATATGCTTTGATATGGTGTTTTGGTATATGTTTTGATATGGTGTTTTGGTATATGTTTTGATATGATGTCTTGGTATATGTTTTGGTGATATTGCTATATGTACATATGTATATGGATGTAAATACCGCCATGAGCTATGTTATAAAGCTCCACTAAGCGGTATGGGTGTCATGTCCTTATGATTATGTTGTCATGTTATTATGCTATCATGTGGTTATGTTATCATGTTATTATGATTTCATGTGGGTTGGCACTCAGCAAGATGATCATTGTAAATACTGCGTCGAGCTATGTTATAAAGCTCCATGAGAAGTATGTTTTCTTTCCAGTGGTTTGTTGAGGTATATGTGTGATTGAACACTGAGGATGGTGTCCCCCAAGGGAGAGGGTTCTGTAACATTCCTGGTGAAAATTTCATGTAATAAAAGTTAAAAATAATAACCATAGCTGATGGGACACTTATTCCAAGATGAATGTTAGGCAAGACATCTTGGGGGGTGTTCATTTGGTTGTTTATGGCTAAGGAAATTGGCAAAGGCAATGGCTAAGGCTTTAAAAAGGAAAAATGACATTTTTGGCACATTTATTTATGAAAATAATGGAAATTAGGAGAAAAGGGAGGTGAAAGGTCACATGTTGCATGTCAGGAGAACAATGAAGGAAAACGAAAAAAATAGAGGCCTCATTCATAAAAAGGCTTATGAGGATCAGTGATAACCTTTTATCAGTTTAGCTTTGGATCTATCTCACTATTCTCTCTCTCTCTCTCTCTCTCTCGGACACTTAGAGTTTCTTGGAGCACTTTGGCATTGGAGAAAGAAAGGAAAACAAGGCAAGAGGAAGTAAAGATCAAGCACAAAAAGGCAGGATCAAGAAGCTACAATAGGCTTCCTTGTAGGTGTCAACTTGCATGTGTATTTTCCTTGCTAGATTTGGCATGCATGGTATTGCATGTGGTTGTTTTCTATCATGGCGTGGGTTTTGTCAGGTGTGACAGTATTCTTCAGCCTAACCTTGCCAATTTCCTGATAGTTTTGATGATATGGGTTCTCATACTTCGGTTAATGTGGGATGGCCGAACGGATTCGAAGCTGAGTGGGGTGGATCTCCAAAATGACAAACACATGGCCTAGTAATCCCTGAACCAGATTGTGGATCACGGTAAAGCCACTGGCCTAGTAACCCCTGAGACAGACTATGGGTTGCAGTAAAGCCAGGATTGTGTGCCTCTGTGGGCCTGAGAATCCTTACTAGTGAATGACAGGATATACAATAAAGCCAAGAGGTGGATTACTGTCTGTTGGGCCTAGCAGTCCTGGGATGGGATGTACGGTAAAACCTAGAGAATGTGTCTCATTGTAGGGCCTAGTGATCCCTGGATTGGACTGTGGATTTAAGTAAAGTCTTAGAGACTAGGAGGCACTCAAATTCCTCACGGTGTAGGTGAAGAACTCTGATGGCATCCATGCTTATTTAGTGTTTTTTTGGTGTGTTCTATGAGTCCCACATTCATGCTTGGAATATGCCATGAGGGTGATTGGCTGAAGAGAGATTTGGCTCAGCCAATCTATGGTCGGGTGGAACGTGATAGTCCCATCTCCGATGGTTTATTGCATTCATTAATGAGAAATTCATTCCCTTGATTTTCATGTGTAAATGTACTGATGTATATGTGGATTTTATGGCTGATATTCTTATGATATTTTTGTCCCTATTTATGTTGGTTATATGTATGTTTTATGACAGAAGCTATGTATGGGTCTCACCATGTTTTTACTTGTAAATGAATGGATAATGTATCCACGGCCTAATAGATGATAATGTAGCAAATGACATGAGGGAACAATGGTTCATAACGATTCTCAGAGAAGTATGAGATCCCTACACTTAATTCTGTTGTTTACATATGTTGATGATATGTTTGACGAAATGTCTGTCATGGCTAGTAGGGCTCTGATTAAGGTCTTGTTTAACTTATTACTTTCTCATCATTGTTTCCATGTTCTTTGACTAATCTTATGCTATCATTCCATTCTAGGCGGTGACTTGGGCTTTGAGCCTGAAAAAGTGGTTGAAATCTTAGGGATGCCGGCACAAAACTGGAAAATTGGGTCTCTAGACACTAGCAAGCAAGCCTATGAGAGCGACTCTGGGTTTCTGCACACTCTCATGCCTATAGCATGAGAGTGAATGAGGCTTAAGATGTCCAAAATATTAGTCGAACGTAGGTATAAGATGTTTGAGTGGCTGACATGTCTCTCTAGGGTTCTGTTGTTGATGTGTTATGTCGATTCCACTTCCTTAAGGTCACATGGGAGGCCGAATCCAATCATAGTAGTCTCTCGTCACATGTTTACCCCGGTTGGTTGGTTACTTGAGTAGATGTGTGAGGAGGGTGTTACAAAGAGCCATGTCACCTCAATTAACTTCCTCTAAGTTGTTTGTTTGTGTGGAAATTTCGAATTTACTCAATTTGACCAAGGCTAAGTCAAATTGAGCCTTTCTTGCTACACTTCTCAACAAGGCAGATTCCATGTAATTACGTGAGAGGTGTTGATGTGGCAGGACAAGTGGCATTAATGTTGCAAGCTAAAGTGGTGACAAGTGGAAAGGCCACAGGTTGACACGTGGCAAGCAGAGGTTGATGTGGCATTGACTGGATTATAGTTGGACCAATGAAAGGTTGTCATGTGGCTCTATTGGTTCTCGGATTTCCCTGGTAACTGACGACGACCCGAGAAGACATTCACTAAGGATTCCAAGAATCCTCCTGCTCTAGGTGAAAGGGGTTGGCCTCCCTTTCACCACAAGGGGGATTCCCTAATAATAGTGTAAATTAAATAGTCATTGTAAAATAATGTAAATTAAATAGATTTTCTAATTAAACAAACAAATAGGTCATGTTATTAATATGAAAGTGTGTGGTTAAAAGAAAGAGTGGTTAGGCTATAGGTGAAAAGGAGACTTAAAATAATAATGGACCTTCGAGTCAAAATAAGGATTCAAATAGGAAATCTCAATAATAATTTACAACACCACATAATATGACATTAAACATATATAAAGATTAAAACAAATAAATAACAAATAACAAAAAAAAACTCCAACATTTGGAGTATTGTACTATTTGCCTTAATACTAGTGAGACAAAAATCAATAGCATGCATTGTATTACTATTCGATAATGCATAGACAAATAGTGGAAATCATGCAATTTGCAATAGTACATATTGACAGGGAATGAGTTAATTAATTGTAATAACAAACCAATAATGCTCAAGTCAATTATTAGTTTGTTAATCTTCTTGAAATTGACTAGTGCAGGTAACTAAAGAAAACATAAATAAAAAAGAAGGCGTGCACTGATATAAAATTCAAATGAGCTATTGTTATCCAACCAAAAGTGTCATGCATTAACGCATCTCATTAAACAATAAACCAATTAAATTCTCCAATCCATGCATTCTCGATAATATGAATATCAATATGAATACATGATTCGTAAATTGTCGTGGATATTCCACTTGACAATTCGTCACAACAGATATGATAATATTATATTAAAAATATGAGATTCTGCACTATTACAGTTTTATTTAATTTCTAGATCTAACACTGTAAAGTTTGAAACGGGAACTGATGTTGTTACCCGTTTCGTAGAGATAGCAAAAAAGTGACTCGGTTTTGAAAAAGGGCGATGTAGAACACACATGTATTTTTAGAGCATCGTTTTTAGCACTTAAATTTTTTTTATGTACATTACATTTTAGAATGGTAGTGATTTTCATGATGATTTAAAAAAGTGCTAATTCTGCATCAGGCCCTTTTTTTAAAACACCTATTTTTTGACTTTAAATTTTCTAATGTATGAAATGCAAATAATTATTTTCTAAATTTAATAATTTTTGAAGTGGCCTTCTTCTTCATATTTTTTTTTTTTTGTAGTGAGACTTTTATTGTTTTGCATATTTAAAAAAGAAAGTCGATATTTTGAATTTTCAATATTCTACATATTTATACATCGTTAATTAATATTTCAATCCACATGAAAGAATTGTCTCTAAAAAACAATAATTTTTAACAATTGACAAAAAAACCATTTTTAACATAAATATAACTAAAAAACTACACGTTTTGATAATTTTTTGCTAGAGATGACATGTCAAAATCACAATTTTTATAAGAAAATTTTAACTAAAAATGGTTAAATAATAGTTTTTTTTATAAATTTCATGTCAAAAATTAATAATAATCACTGTTTTTTCTCAAAAAATAATGATTAACATAAAAATTAATGCGAAAATCACATAATATAAATATTGAAAGCATAACAATCTTAATTGAGTGCTTATTCTTCTCATAAAATGTCAAAGTCAAAACATTACAAGTATAACTAATTAATAGTTACAAAAAATGAGCTTGATTTCCAAGCATAACTTAAATTTAATCAACAATGTCACGTAATCCAAACTCTTCATCCTCTGGAGTTTCATTGTTGTCTTCTTCCACAATATTTTCTGTTTCATTTTGCTCATTTTCCTCCTCTAATGGATCTTTGATGTCTGTGAATCTCCCAATGTATGCCTTTCCAATCATTCCGTGTAATGGTGGTTGGGGCTTCTTTGCCTTTTTTGCCACACGTAATTCACTAAAGTCCCCTTTCTTCAACCCAATTTCTTGCATTACATCTAGAAGAAATTGAAGAGCATTAATTCTTTGCTGAATAAATTTGCACTGTATTGGATCTTTTTCAATGGCAATGCAATTTCTTCCTTTTTGAAGGCAACATCCTAGTGTTGTACCTAATTATCAAGCACAAAATAAATAATGAAGTAAATTAATACAATGACATATAAATTAACAAATAACATATTGAAATTCAATTCCATATAATAAAACTTACCAGAGCCAAAAAATAAATCCAAAACCTAATCTCCTTCATTTGAACATATGTCTATAAGATAGTTAATCAATAATTGTGGTTTTTGATAAATGTTAACTATCTCTCATTTTGCTTCTTTGTCTTCATATGTTAATTTTCTCACAACAGCATCATAAGTCAGTGTTTGGCTATGCCTCTTTCCATCTACCCGATTAAAAATCATAGACATATAGTTATCATCTTTTGCCCAACTATCAATATGGATGAACTCACAATCATTTTTAAATGGTTGATCTTCACGGTTAAAAAGATTTGACTTTTGCATGTAACATGAAATAGTAAAAGTTCAATTAACTTGTACATAAATGAATTTTTTAACATTAATCAAATATACATTTTAAATGTCTTACCATGTAAGCTGCATCCTTGAATTTGTTTTCCCCTTGAAGCTTGACAATAACATTGCCAATTGTGTGTTTGAATGAAATATCACAAATCTCCATAATGGTGATGACGTGACTTATAGAAATCCCGCAACCACTTTACTAAGAGCCTGATAAGTATAAGGGTCACTATCATAGTCAATGTTTGATATATTGAAACCATGGGGAATATCTGCAATAACTAGGGCATAATCCCCTTTAGATATGAGTTTACCAATGTCTTCACGGTCGCCTTGTATTACTTGATATTGAATAGTGTCTAGCCCATTCCAAATGAAATGAGTAAGAGTTGGATCAAGTTCAACATTCTTAAGACGTTGCTTCTTCAGTCTTTCAATCTTTATTTTTTCAATAAAAGTTCTGAAACTATCTAGTGCTCCATTATCATCCTTCTTCATATTTTATAGAATAAACAAATATATGTGTAAGTTATAAATTAAAAATAGTATACACATGAATAAAAATGAATGTATGAATCAACATACCTTTTCAAATGCAAGATAAAAAAATTAATGTTGATGTAGAACTTGAATCTCGATAGTTGCGTACAACATCATCCCAACTATCTTCGTTCAACAATTTAACCATTTGTTCTTGAATTTTCATGTAAACTTTGTGATTGCATAGATAAAGTAAAAAAAGTTAATATAATGATATGTATAACAAATACTACCAAGAACAATATGTTATATTTAAAATATATATATATATATATATAAAATAATTCAACAAACTTACTTTTGAAATTCCTCAGACATTTCCTCCAATGATAATTCCCCTGATCTCACACGAGATAATATTGCTTTGACAAGTTTTTCATCCTTCACTCCTTGCAATGCTCTCCAAGGTGTGATAGTCATATCTTCTAGAAGTTGCTTCATTTCAGGACCTGATTTACTATTAGTACATATCAATGGCTTAGACTTTTTGACCTTAAGTTTTTAATGCCAATGTCCTCCCACATGCTAAAAATCTCATTAATCAACTCCCATATCTCTCCAGTTCTAAATGCCAACTGGAAAATGTTATCAACACCTCTGAATAAAATCACTAAATTTGTCGCCTTTGCAGCCTTTTGAATTGATTTTCTCTTCAATTTGATAGCATATTTCCATGCAACATTTCTTTCGGAAATCTACAGTAACATTTATCCTATCCCCACCTCATTTTTCTTCAAATTCACTATGAATAAATCTAACCCTTTGGATGAAAGTCATAGACATCCTATATTGATTATCTGAATTATGATCCCATGCCACTAACTTTGCTTCTGTATCTGATAAACCAGCATAAATGATACATTTCATTGTTTCAAAACATGGGTTATTGGAATATTCCTCCATTAATTGTCTTTGAGCTTCTACAGAATGGTTCCCCCCAAGCACATAATAATTGCATTCAAGACATTTTGACTTATCAAATGCTCCTTTGTTGGGAACTTGAACTGGATCAACAAGAAGCACATAATTAACCACATGAGCATATGGATTATACTTCATCAATGTCTTCAAGTTGTGAACATGCAGATGGTGTGGCTTTCTGATTTGATATTGACATTGTCCTTCACTTGCCTTATAGATTTGTCTAACATTAAGCTAAAATGTGCGACCACCCTCAATTAAGTTTCTCTTTGTCAAGTTTTGTCGAATGGCATTTTGTTTTGTTTTAATAATTCCATCCTCTAAATCAGCTCCTAGTGTAATGATTTCTCTGCTTTCTTTTGAAGTTTCACTAGGTTCTTGACTGTTGGTAATGACTACTTCAAAATGTTCAACTTTGCTTTTCTTCTTCATAACATTCTCATCATTAATTGTAAAAAAATTATTCTTGGGCATTGTTACTTTTGGTCTTTTACAGCTCTTCTCAGTTCCATTTTCATCCTCAATAACGACAACATATTCTTCACTGCCAGTTTCAACTTCCTCGTCTTCAAAAGTAACTTGTTTACCCTTGCTAGATTTATCCACTAGAGGCTTTTTTTTTCTGATCCCTTGGATGTAGTTTTGTAGCATCATGAATTACTACATTTTGCTTGTTTGCCATATCTTCTTCTGACACTGAGTAGAAACTGCTAACAACTTTCATAATATCATGCTCTATGAAATGAATGCCTCCCAACCTAATTGAACAACTTTCAACAAATTTCTGCCAAAAAAATATCATATGTCAATAAAAACAAAGTTAAAAAAATATAGTGAGATAGTTACAAGAACGCAAAACACAAATACAAATAACAATACTTACGATATTTTATTTCATCTCATTTACGATTTGTTCACACAACTTTGTAGATACCTCTCTCATGTCATATAATGAATATGATAACTGGTATTTAATCCTTTCATGTGACTTAGGTGGTTTTGTAAGTATGTAAACAACTTCACTGTCTGGTACCGAACACATGTCTATGACTCTTCTCATCACGTCATAAATTCCATTATCATTAGGTATATCAACATATAGATATATATGCACATTTTGGCTTTCTCTTTCTTTCATATACCAGGCTTTCGATGGAAGTTTCACTTCTTTTGATTTCCTCCAGTATGAAATCATATTATTATCATTTGAGGCACTTGAAAGATTTTAGCCATCAGCTTAGGTGGGATTCATTCACCAATGTTTGTTGAATATCCACCTTTAAGAGTCTTTGGTCCAGAAAGATTCACAAAAATCTTCTTTGATGCTATATTCATAAAAAAAAGACACACATAAATCAGTGAATTACAAAAACATAGTAACTTAAATTAACAACAAAAACAATAAATGATAATTAATTTTATAAACCATAACAATTTCGAAAAAACAAATAAATAAATAAAATTAAAAAACATCACCCTGCCACCGTACTCTGAAAATCGGTCAGCCAACTCAGCCAACCGTTGGATCTGGCCCCCTATCCCACCACGGCAGCCCAACCACTGCCCCCCACCCAACCCCGACGACCCCGCCACCTCGCGGACCGTCGGAACGTCGCGGTGGGGTGGAGGGGCTGCCCACGGGCTGGCCAGCTCCCCCATGCCACCCCGGCGGCCCGCACGCCCGCAGGGTGGCGCGGGGGGGAGCTACGGTAGCTCCCCCCCCCCCCGGGGCCACCCCAGTAGGCCACGCATGCGGGGTGGTGCGGGGTGGGGGGGTTGCGATAGCTCCCCCCCCGCGCCACCCCGCCTGCCCACAAGGTGGCGGGGCGATTCTTGGAGCTCCGCCCACGCCATCCCGGCAGCCGAATCGACCCACCACCCCACGGGCGAGCTGGTCGCTGGGGTGGCGTGGGGGGGAGCTAGCAGGGCGATTCCGGGAACCGCCCCTCCACCCCGCCGGCGGGCGGTCCGCCAGGGTGGCGTGGAAGGGAGCTGTGCCCGCGGGCCGTTAGGGTGACACGACGGGGAGTTGCGACAGCTCCCCCCGCGCCACACCCATGGGCTGGCGTGGGGATTCACGGCAGCTCCCCCCCCCCCCCGCGCCAACGCGGGCCGGGGGGGTGGGGCGAAGGGCCGGGTAGCCATCCCCTTCGCCCCTAACCTACGAACCCATTCGGCTGCCGTGAGCATTACTTGGCCCGTTTAGCCGCCGTGAGCATTACCGGACCCACCATGCCCACTGCAGACATAGTGGGTAAATTTGGTCCAAAAAAAAAACTTCATTAAACTTATTTAATTTTAAAATTTGCAAAGAAAAAAATTAACTAATCTTTCAAATGCGAGAATCCTCTGTTAAATATGTTGTTGATAGCAATGTAGCTGCTCTACAAATTCGCTTCAAGTCTTTTAAAGAACCTCAGAAAACCTTGATGTGATGTGAGTAATAGTGATAATGAAATTTATTATATAGGTGAAATTACAGAGATGTTTTACCGTATGGTTAATGTGGATTAATTTGTTTAAAAAAAATTAATTAATCTTTTTATGGCGATATAGGAAACTATGATAAACCAACTATTATGGAATTGTTTTACAGCACGGTGAATGTGGGTTTAATTTGTTTTAGAAGGTATTATAAAAATTTAAAAAAACATTCAATTGTTTAATAAATATTAAAATAGTTTAGGTAAAAGTTTTAGTTTACAATTTTAAATTTAAAGATTTATTTCATAAAAAAAAATAGTTAAAATTTTTCAATAAATTGTAGAATAAAATAATGAAGGGAAATACATGAAACGAAATTTTTGGAGGAAAATATTATGACGAAACTTTTTGGAGGGAAAATTTCATTCTCTAAGCTATATAATATCTTTATAAGAGTCTGCATTTGTATCATTCAACCTCTTCTATTTGAAAGGGATGAATTCTTCTGATAGTAAAGTTTCGCTTTGTAAAGCATCAACATCTTCATCGCGTAACAACTCTAATCATATTGATGAATATAACGGAAATTCTTCCACTATGAATAGAAAGTAAATTCTTCCACTTAGTCCTAATCCTAAGGACTATGAAATCAGTACTAATGAAAGAGGGGATGAAGAATTTCAAATAAATAAAGAGTCACGGATTCCACTTGGTCCTAATCCTAAGGATTATGAGAGCAACAATGATGAGGAGCATGATGAAGAATTTCAAAAGAATGGAGTGTCACGATGTCCAATTAGTCCTAATCCTAGGGATTATGAGAGCAGCAGTGATGAAGAGCATGATGACGAATTTCAAAAGAATGGAGTGTCACGGTGTCCACTTAGTCCTAATCCTATGGACTATGAAAGCAACAGTGATGAAGAGCATGATGACGAATTTCAAAAGAATGGAGTGTCACGGTGTCCACTTAGTCCTAATCCTAAGGACTATGAGAGCAACAGTGATGAAGAGCATGATGAAAAATTTCAAAAGAATGGAGTGTCATGGTGTCCTCTTAGTCCTAATCCTATGGACTATGAGAGCAGCAGTGATGAAGAGCATGATGACGAATTTCAAAAGAATGGAGTGTCACGATGTCCACTTAGTCCTAATCCTAAGGACTATGAGAGCAACAGTGATAAAGAGCATGATAAAAAGTTTCAAAAGAATGGAGTGTCATGGTGTCCTCTTAGTCCTAATCCTATGGTCCATGAGAGCAACAGTGATGAAGAGCATGATGATGAATTTCAAAAGAATGGAGTGTCATGGTGTCCTCTTAGTCCTAATTCTATGAACTATGAGAGCAGCAGTGATGAAGAGCATGATGACGAATTTCAAAATAATGGAGTGTCACGGTGTCCTCTTAGCCCTAATCCTATGGACTATGAGAGCAGTAGTGATGAAGAAGTTCAACTGAATAGAGTGTCACAATGTCTACTTAGTCCTAATCCTATGAACTATGAAAGCAGTAGTGATGAAGAACATGATGAAGAATTTCAAAAGAATGAAGTGTCACGGTGTCCATTTAGTCCTAATCCTATGGACTATGGAGCAGTAGTGATGAAGAGCGCGATGAAAAATTTCAAAAGAATGGAGTGTCACGGTGTCCTCTTAGTCCAATCCAATGGACTATGAGAGCAGCAATGATGAAGGGCATGATGACAAATTTCAAAAGAATGGGGTGTCACGGTGTCCTCTTAGTCCTAATCCTATGGACTATGAGAACAGTAGTGATGAAGGACAGGATGAAGCACTTAGTCCTAATCCTAATGACTATAAAGGTCGCAATGACAAGGGACAGGATGTAGCATTTTCAGTAAGTAAACAATCACATTTTCGATGTAGTCCTAATTCTATGGACTATGAGAACAACACTGACAATGCACATCAGGAAGAATATCCAATAAACATCACGTCAAATTTTCCATTTAGTCCCAATTCTAAGGACTATGACAGTAGCACTGAAGAAGGGGAAGATGAAGAATATCTTCCAAGTCAGTATTTGAAAAGCACAGTTGATCATAGTGTGGATAACATTCCTCTTAATGATGATCCAATGATGGAGATTTTGCCAAGAAATATTGTATCGAGGAGTAGGAGCAGACCTTTTCGTATCAACGCAAGATGTTCTAGTTATACAAGGGGTAGAGCATAATATCTGACGAGAAGAAGTTCTAACAACGCTCTCATTTCAAGTGAATGTTGTCAAAAAGATTGCTTGAAACATATAGATTTCAAATTTGCATTAGAGAAAAGGAAGAGATATTTGTCAATGAATAAAAGCATGCAAAATTCATATTTAGTTGGGTGCATGCAACCTATATTGTCAGGTTATGATTATCATATTGGGTCTTTATTTATCTGTAGAAAGGCTTTCAAAATGTTTCATTCGATGGAGAATTTTCGTCTCTCGAGAATTCAAGAAAATTTGGAAAATGATCCCACATTTTATTCAGAAGTACATCATAAATGACAGTTTGGGCCAGATCAAATACTGCAATGTCATGGATGAAAGATTTCTTTTCAAAGCATGGAGAGTGTATGCCAAATAGAGAGACAATACATATTCCAAATAATTTTTCAAGATGAGAAATCTACAACTTATACAAAGAATATGCAGAAGTTGTTGAGGGACATAGTCAGTTTATTAAATATCAATATTTTGTGAAGGTATGGAAGAAAGAATTCAACAATGTCTGTATTCCTAAGAAGACAAGGATGGGGATTTGCAGTACATGTGCTTCTCTTAAATAAAAAAGGAACAAATGTGAAGGGTCAGAAAGAGGTAAGCATTCATAACTTTAGCTTTTAAAATTGTATAGTCATCAACTATGAAAACATATTTCTTAATGGCTTTCTTTTATGTTGTGTAGATTCAATTGTCAAAGAACTTCAGGAGCATCGCGAACAACAAACAAGTGAAAGGAAAAAGTTGTACAAGCATCGAAAGAAGTGTTATGATAACCCGAATAAATAATTGGGTTTGATAATTGATGGTATGGACCAGAAGAAAACACTTTTACCACATTTTGTTCGCACACCCAAAAATTTACAGGAGGAAAATTTTATTTAGTATCACTTGGTCGGTTGTATGGTCTTCAATGGGAAAATGTTGCCAAGGGTGTACTCCACAGCTCCAAATATTGATAATGATGCAAATATGACAATAACCGTAATTCATGATGTGCTTTCTCATTGGTCTGGTAATCTTCCTGAAGTTTTGTATCTACAATTGGACAACACTTGCCGTGAAAACAAAAATCAGGTTGTTTTTGGATATCTAAACATTCTTGTTGAATTGAGAATTTTTCAGAAGGTAAAGGATGGTTTCCTTCTTGTTGGAGACACTTGTGACCATATTGATCAGATGTTCAGTTATTTTTCAGTCACATTGAGGAGGAAGGAAGTTGGGAGCTTGCCATCATTAATTGAATTATTAAGAAATCATACATGCAAGAGCCTACTTTTGATGTGTTGGAAGACACTGTTGACATGCGAAATTTTATTTTGGGATTGCATGGTGAGGAGAAATGCATTGAACAACTTAATGGCATTAGCTTCCAACATCAATTTCGTATCAAAAAAATTGATGGGAAAACACTAATATGGGGCAAGAAGTATTCAACTACTGCACAATGGGCACTGTCATCATGTTTGGAATTTTCGAAGTTCATTCTAGATCATCCAATCTTTGCATCAAAAATATTGTTATTACAATCAATTGGTGAAGTTCATAATGCACGCAGACAAAATAGAGATATAAATTATTCTGATTGCCTAAAAGAAATTAAAAATGTATTAGATATACATATGAGTACTTTGACATTGCTGATTCAGTTTGGTGGGAGTCATTTTTCAATAATCAAAATGATATCATTTCAACAACAACAAATAAAGATATACATTTGAAAAATCCATTTATTTGGCCACAAAATGTGTCAAATGAACATGAGGAAATAAACATTGTTGAACAGCAACAATCTCAAGGTATTATTAATTCTTCACAGGCAGAGGAAAGAGAGATGTATATTGGTTCCAGAAGATCTCGTGCACAACGTGAAGCCATGGAAGACCTTTACAGAGGTTCAATATAGGATATTAAGGAGGGTTGCATGATCGTAGTGCTAGCAGATGGAGATCCCAATGGCTATCCATTTTGGGTTGCTAAGGTTATAAAAGTCTTTACAGAAAATGAGGATGTTACAGGTGTTGAAGTACATTGGTATGCCATAAATACACACCCATTCAATGGTGTGTATAAGCTAGAGATGGTAGTTGACAAAAAAAATGGCGGAAAGCGAAAAAGAAATGGTATAAATATAAATCCCCGCCGCACAGACATCTTAAAAGTGGAGGATGTTGACATACTTGTTCATAACTTCAATTTAACAAAGAGAGGAACTCTTCGCTTCAAGACGATATAGATTCTGAAAAGGTTGTTACCAGAAGGAATAGTGTTGAGATGGGAATCTGCCGAAACCAGTCGTAGATCTAGAAGAATTTTGAAACCTGAAATGGTGAGCAAGCATGTGGACTCAGATGGGGCAATAGTTGATGAAAGAGAAGAATATGGAACATCTTCGTCAGCATCTAGTCATTCATCTGAAAATGTGAGTTCTAATGGTGTGCAAGAAAATATGAGTGATTTTGAATAATTGTCTAAGAAAGTTTATATAACTGATGTTTGCATCTTATCTTGAAATAAAAAATTTGATTTCCATATGGTGTTAAATCAGAAGTTATGAGCCATTTTTATGTTGTTGGATTTTATGTCTTAATTCTGATAATTTTTATTGTTTAGAATATCTACAATGCAACATTAAATTAAAGATATAACGTATGTTTCATTTACTATACAAATAATGACATTTTGATTCATTTAGTCATGTAATTTGTTCATAATGTCATGGTTTTTTAATTTTATGGTTGAAAAAATTCCATTTTTTTTATCTAGCATGTTATGGTTGAAAACATGTTGAATTTATACTTAGGAAAGAAAAATGTTATTCTACCAAAAACATTAGTGTGTTTTTTCCTCATAAAAAATTGTTTTTTTGCACATAAAAATTCGATTTTACTAGCATTTTTTAAAAATGTTGAAAATTGACCCTAAAAAAAAATCATCGTTACAGTATCAACACATTTTTGTTTTCAATGTGTTTTTTGCATGAAAATTTCGTTTTCACTACCATTTTTAAAACATGTTCAAAATTGACCCTAAAAAAAGACTCGTCGTTCCAGCATACACACTTTTCGTTTTTAGCACTGTTTTTTATGTTTTTTCGGGGTTTTTTTTGCCAGAGTTCCCGTTTTGAGTTTATAGTTCCCGTTTCAAAGTTTACATTGTTATCTGTAGATTTTACCATAATTAGTGCATGCGTGAGAATGGAAATTATGCAGAAAAGTAGAGAACGACAAAATAAGCACACACATGAGACAAAATATATGCTCTCTGGGAAACCCTTTCGGGAGAAAATCCAACTGGAAGGTGAGGTCGTTTCGCTCTCTCTCTCTCTCTGGAAATATGGCTGCATGTACAAAAAAGTAATGCATGTGGCCTATGGGCTGCTACAGTGCACAAATCCTCTCCATTTGCTCTACCTCTTATCTCTCCTGCCTATCTTTCCTCAACTATGGAACAAAATGCTCGCGAAAGAATGGAATGTCTCTTCCTCCTAGTGGCCTAGTTATAACACAACTTGATAGCCTACTAGTGCTTAAGTTTGACTACATCAACTCTTAACTAGAGTTACAAAATAGACTCTTCTGGAGTATTTTACATCACAAACACATGGCTAGCCCCTTTTCTATGAATAATGGGTGTTGACGCGACATCCTACCAAACTCTAGGTGTGAAAACAGGAAAGTCAACTTCTAAGTGGCAGGACTTTTGCATACAGAATCTGATTGACGCACTTCTTGCGCCGTTGGAAAGATATCTGTGTAGAATAGCATGAAAAAGTGTGGTACTAAAGCGTCAAAGTTTTACCCTCAAAAAAAAACTTTGTTTGATGCCTCAAAACACTCTCAGAAACTTTCTGGTTCTCGTTTCACCAAATTAAGTCCTACCGGTAGAAACGGTCCTGTGAGCTGATTCCTCCACTTTTTCCACTCCAAATGTATCGAGATGGATGACAAACAATATAATGATCAAATTCAAATCAATACATAAATCAAATAAACCTTGAGTAAACTGCAATTGATCAAGTCAAAACAACACACATTTAAATGAAAAGCATATAGAAGAAATAAGAGAAAACAGAAACATAAATACAAAATTACTCCAAAATGCATATAATAGAACCTTAAGAAAACCTGTAGATTCGATTTGTAGAACAGGGGTAATCGGACCTTAAAACATAAATCTCGTTACTCCACGAGCTAACCCCTCTCAATGAGAAATCTTGCTATTTTTATACAAAAGCTTAAGTAACTGTTTTGGTAACGTATTTACCTAATTAATTAAATGAAAACAAAAAATTAAATTCGAAATTCCTCCTCGAGAAAGTTTTTATTTTTGACTCACAATTGAAAATTTTAATTATTTTTCTTTGACATCGACTCGACGAATTCCTCCTTTATATCAATTCTGGCTCAAATCTTTCTCCACCAACCCTTAAGCGTTTTTCATTTATTCCGAAAATAATAATTAATTCACCGTAAATTTAATTACAAGTAAATAAATCCTCGCCACTTTTTATAAATTTTTCATCCAAATTCTTCCACGTCTCATATACATTAATTTTAATTTTCAGTTATGGGTAACATCTCCATCAGAAATTATATAAAATAATATATTTTATATTAATATATAACATATATTAAGCTTTGAATACGTGTGTCTATATATAAGTTTTAATATATATATATATATAAAAAGTTACACAAAATTTAAAATTCAGCGTTCGTACGGATTGTTGGACGTGAGAGAAAGGTCACACAAATAGAATCTGATAAACCATAACCATCAAAGTGTTTCATATGGATGGCTAAGATTAAGATCGGGTGGTGACCCTCTCGGTGGTTAAGTCTCATGGAAAGTCCAATGACATCTTAACCATTGAAATATTTTAATCTTTTTGTTGATATCTTTGTTGGGTGCAAAGTAGTTATCATTTTAACTTAATTTGTGATAGAAGTCCGATAAAATATAGGTCGTTGGAGGGTTTCAAATCAAACGTCTTTATATGGGTTTCTATTTAGGCCATTGTCATAGTCTGTTTTTTCATTTGGTTCTCTGATGAACCAAGCCGATTGGTTTAAAATGGGTCGACCAAAAAATTTTATGTTATATGCTTTCTACCAAAAGACTTTTCGTAATTTATTATGGATCACAAAAACCTGAATTAGAGATTTTGATTATATCGGGTGAGAATGTGATGGCTTATTTAATAACAAATTAAAGTCTGATGGCTTAATATAAGTTGTAACAAGTCATATTATATAAGGGAGTTCATTTAGCCGACGTCGTAACAAGTCATATTATATAAGCGAGTTCATTTAGCCTAAGGTACTACTTCGGTTTTGTTTGAGTTTTTTAATAGACACATTTTTCGAAAAATATGCTCATGTTTTGGTTTTGTAACAAACCACTTTAATGTTTGAAAGTGTATGAGGTAAGATGTTTATATTTTAATCATTTGAGAAGGGAGCCAAAATGGTGGTAAAACTTGCTCACCTTATCTTAATATTTATCAGCCTAGATCCATCTTAACTCCAGATCTATCAAGTGTCGATAGGGATCAAATCTTTCGAGGTGCAAATCTTTCCTCAAGTTTTTCACTCAAAAAAGACATTTTCACCTCAAGAGATTTGATCTCTCTCGGCGCTTGATAGATCTGGAGTTAAGATGGATCTAGGTTGGTTATGTGATATCCACTGGATTGTTTACACTTACATTTACATTTTTATGTGAGATTTACCCCATATTGGGTTGTAGAGCACCTCTCGATACAATCAAAAATATTTTAAAATTATTTGCTTTTTTTGTAATGATAATATGTAGGTGAGGTAAGAGGATAGGCTAGGTTTTTTTGTTTTGTTTAAGGTTTGGTTTATTTAATATTAATTTTTTGTTTAATATTTAATTTAATTGTATTATTTTAATATTTCTTTTGTTTATGTTATATTAATTCATATTTGTATTTTAATTAATTATATTTTGATTATTAGTTAAATTTAAATTTAAATTATTATTTATTATTTAATTTAAATTTTTTTATCTTTTAATAATTTGTATTTTGATCAATTATTTTTTGAGCCGTTGTGGTAGCATGCACGCAACCCTAGCCTGCAGTTGCAGCACCCAGCACGCATCAACCCGCAGTTGCAGCACCCAGCACGCATCAGTCCGCAGCTGCCCCTCAGCGGCCTTCTATTGCTGAGGTCTGATCTACCAGACACAGAAGGAGAGCCTGGCTACGCAGCAGCAGCACGCAGCACCAGCCAGTATTTGCAGCACCCAGCGCGCAACATTTCGTAGCTGCCCTCAGCGGCCTTCTGCTGCTGAGGTTCAATCTACATGGATTCTTTAGAGGACGAAGAGCCTCATCCAGATCACCAGCAAGAAAATGAAGTAACAGCAAAAGCCTTTGCCTCCCTCATTTCTGCAATGGGTCCGGCAAAGAACCGACCATCAGTCACAAAGTTTGTCAAAATATTGGAAGATATACCTGAAATATCACTCCCTCCTGCACTCCCACAAAAAGCAGCACTCTCCCTGGCAGAACGAGGATTAGTTGGGCAGTTTACTAGGTTATGGCCATCGCCCAAAACTGTCCAAAAATGGGTAGAAAGAAACTGGTCTGCATCAATAAACGGGAAAATCTCAATCAGGTTCTGTGGTAGAGGGTACTACACCTTTCACTTCGAAACCAAGGAGGACCGAGATCTGATATTTAGGAATGGCCCATATTTTATGGATACAAGGGGACTGTATTTAAATAGATGGACGCCAGACTTTGATCCAGAAATGGATGTTCCAAATGTTGTACCTGTATGGGTTAGATTGCCGCACCTCCCCCTCCACTGCTGGGGAGATGATTCAGTTAAAGCCATAGGAAATGCAGTTGGGAAATACATAGACAGATGCGAGCCAAAAGAAAACATGCATGCATGCGCCAAAATCTGTGTAGAAGTGGATCTAGGGAGAGGACTTCCAGAAGCTATCAAAATCAAAGTGGACCAGTGGACGCACATACAATAGCTGGACTATGAACAAATCCCCTTCAAATGCAAGGTATGTCACGAATATGGTCATTTTGCAAATAGATGTACAAAAAAAAAAGACAATGAAAGTGAAAAGATTGAGGATCCGGAAAATAAATGGGAACAGGTCAAAAGAAAGAAGACAGTTAATAAACAACCAATCCATTCTTCTTCGCAGCCCACAACATCCTCTGAAGCCCATCCAATCTCACCAAAAGCAGACAATGCCAGCCTTAATCCTTTTGAGCCACTGGACCCTTCAGCCCCCTCATCCCCTGGACCCAAATCCAGATCCAGATCCAGAACCCCCCATTCTCCCAACCCCCCTCAATCCCCTCGAGTCTTAATCACCCACCTCTCTCCCCCTCCCTCAGTAGACAGAATACTAACTAGAAAGCAGTCAAAGGAAGCATTCCCAAATGCAGAAAATAAAAAAAAAGTAGGAAGAAAGACAAACAAAGAGTTGAGGGATGAAGCAGTAGCAAAAGAAATGGCTTTAGGAACGCAACAACCTATGGATACTTTCCTAGGGAAAAGCACAGGAAACAATGAAAGAAGCCAGCAAAAGGGGAAAGGAACCATGCACCACCCAACAAGTAAATAATGATAATAGTCTCCTGGAATTGCAGAGGAATGGGGTCATCCTTCAAAGAAAATGCTACAAGAGATATTCTGACAAAAGAAAACCCAGATATCCTTATGATTCAGGAGACAAAAGCAAATAGCCAAGAAACTAAAAATATCAAAAAAAAGTTCAGAAACTATGAAGGGGAAGCAATCCAAGCAATAGGAGCATCAGGAGGTATCTGCACAATTTGGAAAAAAGGAATATGGGAATTAATACAAAAAAAAACAGATCAGCATTGGATACAAATGGATCTAATGCAAATCAGTACAAAAGAGAGATACAGGGTCATAAATATATATGCCCCCAATCACTACAAGGAAAAAGAACAATGTTGGGCCACAATGAAAGAAGCTTTAAAAGAAACACAAGCTGGGAAAATAATTCTAGGAGGAGATTTAAATCTGGTAAGAAGTATAGAGGAAAAGTTTGGAGGAATCTATCACACTGATCCATCCAGGAATACTTTAGAAGAAATAATGGAACAACACAGCCTTCTGGACATCCCTCCAAACAATGGGAAATACACCTGGAATAACAAAAGAGTGGGTAAAAGCAATATAAAAGAAAGGTTGGATAGAATTATGATACAAGAAAACATAGCAGCAGTGTACAGCTCCATCAAATAAAAAATTATACACACCACAGCATCCGATCATAAACCGGTGGTAATAGCAATGGGCAAAATGGAAAACCAAGGTCCACTCCCTTTTAGATACAGCTCAATTTGGGACAGCAATACAGAAATCAGCGATTTAATTAAGAAAGCATGGGAACCAAGAGTATCAGGCTCACCACAGTACATTTGGGAGACAAAATTAAAAAATGTAAGAGCCAAGCTAAAGGAATGGGCAAGATCAAAAAAAAAAAGCTACAACAGAAAATGGACAGCATGCAGACTGAAAAAGAAGGCAAGCAAGACTATCTAAGAGAGAAAGAAATCTTTTGGGAAATATACAGGGAAAATAGGAAAGAAGAAGAAGAGGCCAAACTAAAATCCAGAAGCCTATGGCTCAAGGCAGGGGATAAGAATACATCTTTTTTTCACAACACTATGAAAATTAGAAGAGCAAGAAACCAGATAGAAAAAATACAAGTTGAAAATCAAGAAGTCAAAGGTGCGGAAGAAATAAAAAAAGTAGCTTACAAGCACTTCAAAAACTTACTTTCAGCCACAAAAGAAACGAATGAATATGAAGATTTTTTGCAGCACACAAAAAGAAAAATAAAAAAAGAACAGAATACAGAAATGTGCAAAGACCTCATAGAAGAAGAGGTAGTGGCGGCCATATGGAGCCTGCATTTGGATAAAGCCCCTGGGCCAGATGGTTTCACAATAGCTTTCTTCAGATCTCATTGGTACACAATCAGAAAGGATTTCTTAAGAATGGCGAAGAATGTCTTCAAAAAAAAAAATAGGAAGTCACACAAAATCCTCCTACCTTGCTCTAGTCCCAAAGGAGTCAAATCCCTCCACTTTCAACAGGTTTCGCCCCATCTCTCTTTGCAACTCCTCTTATAAGATAATAACAAAAATAGTGGCAAATAGAATCAAGAAAGTGCTACCTCTAATCATATCAGAAAACCAAGGAGGGTTTGTCCCCAATAGACAAATCATAGATAATGTAATAATAGTACAGGAAGTTGTACACTCCAGTATTTTAAGGCAAGAAAAGGGCATCATAATCAAATTAGATATGGCAAATGCATTCGACAGAGTCAGCCACCCATATCTAATGGTTGTCCTCCAGAAACTTGGCTTCTCAAAAGAAATAATAGAAGTCATTCAGGAATGCATCTCTACTCCTTGGATTGCCCCCCTCATAAATGGAAGACCCAGTGAATTTTTCCAAAGCACAAGAGGCCTCAGGCAAGGCTGCCCTCTCTCCCCATTTCTCTACATAATAATGGCAGAAACCTTAAGCAGAGCATTGGAAAAACAGAGAAAGGAAAGAAACATCACAGGGCTTAGAATAGCAAAAGGAGTAAAAACCATAAATCATTCACTTTTTGCGGATGACACATTGCTGCTGGGAGGAGCATCAACTATAATAGCAAGAAGATTCAAAAAAATACTTGATGAATTCCTACAGGTATCAGGTGGGCTATTAAATAATACAAAATGCAGGATATATGGGTGGAATACCCCTCCTAGAATCATGCAAAGGATTTCACAAATCATGGAAATCCCAGTACAAGAAAAATGGAATCATTTCTTTTACCTGGGACTACCAATATCAAAAGAGAGCATGAAGGCAGAAATATGGACAAAGCAGATTGAAAAAATGCAAAACAAAATAAAGAGTTGGGGTATGATGTGGCTAAATATGGCTGGAAGGGTGATTTTAATCAAAGCACTCCTTGTTGCATTACCGATCTATCAATATGCAATAATCATGGCACCAACAAGTGCTCACAAACAGATGGAATTAATCTTAAGAAGCTTTTTATGGCAGGGGGGAAGCAAGAAAACAAAAAGTTTAGCCTGGTCAGGTGGGAACAAGTAGTGCTACCATATGAACAAGGAGGCCTATCCATTCGGTTACCTGGGCTCATGAATGCAGCCCTGGGAATGAAAATAGTATGGAGACTCATCACAGGTAAAGAGAGCTGGTGGAAAAAAAACCCTCATCTATAAATACATGGATGGATCCAGGAAAAGACTGCTTAATGGAAATATCCCAATAAGACAATGCACTCAAGTATGGAAGCTAGTTAAAAAAATAATTCCTCTAATGAGTAGCCACATCTCTAAAATCCCAGGTAATGGAAAAACAATATCGATTTGGGAGGACAAAATCATGGGAAAAGACCCACTGCAGAATCACCCGGAAATTGAAGGCATCCAAGAATGGATGAAAGGAAAAGGCTTCAATACTTTACACTCAATCTCTTTGTGGAATCAAAAGGAATGGCAGGAATGGAAAATCCCAACAATCCCAGCAAACCTGGAAGGACAATGGAACAAAATCAGGCAGCATCTAAAAGGGGCAGCACCAATCCACTATGATGAGGAAGATAATTACCTTTGGGATCCAAGTAATGGGCAATACACAGTCAAGACTGGATATAAAATCCTCCAAGAACAAACAAATCAACAAGACTGGGACTCTTGGAAAATAGCATGGAAATCTGAAAGTTTGCCTAAGATAAAAAATTTCATTTGGACCCTTTTAAAAGGGAAGATCCTGACCAGTGAAAATTAAAAAAAAGGCTTTCAGGGGCCCTCACGATGTCCATTATGCCAGCAGGCTGAAGAAAACATCCAACACTTATTCCAAGAATGCATTTTTTCAAAAGAGTGTTGGCAACAGCTTATAAGCCCCCTGGATATAAATATAAACTTTGAAAAACCATTGCTGGAATTTCTTCGAACTTTAGAGAAAGCCTACCCATACGCAATAAAGAAGAAAGTCACAATTCAAAGAATATGGAAGTGCATTCCAACAGTTCTATGTTGGCAAATTTGGCTGACTCGAAATAAGTGCATCTTCAAAAATCAAAATCCAAGAATCGGGAAGACCTTATCAAAAACGTGGGGATTAACTTCTGAAATCCTCAATGTCAAAGGAATTGCACCAACGGACTACAATATTCTCCAACAAGAAGAACGAGATTGGCTCAACAAAGCCATAATTAACAATAATGGACAAAAAG
This sequence comes from Pinus tabuliformis, assembly GCA_031772625.1. Taxonomy (NCBI): domain Eukaryota; kingdom Viridiplantae; phylum Streptophyta; class Pinopsida; order Pinales; family Pinaceae; genus Pinus; species Pinus tabuliformis. Next base: position 876,251,768 of record CM062820.1, on the reverse strand, counting down.
GACAGAGAAAAGTAAACTCAGGAAATATTTGGAAATTAAGAATGAGTGAAGAGGAACTCGAAAACTGGAAAAAACTTCAGAACAAACATTGTCTACACTTTGATGGAGCCTCTAAGAATAATCCGGGAAAGGCAGGAGCAGGGGGAATAATTCTCGATCCGGATGGGAAAAAAATTGTCACCTATGAATGGGGACTGGGACAAATTTCAAATAACAAGGTTGAAGCATACAGCTTGTTGATGGGGACAAGAATGATTAAAAAAAGAGAAATTCAAAATCCTATAATTATAGGAGATTCAGCCATAATAATTGAGGCAATGGCTCGAAACAAAAATCCAAGTAATGAGTTTATGAGCAGAATTTTCAAAAGAGTCAGGAGAAACTTAGAAGGCTCTGGCAATGTAACCTTCAAACATGTATTGAGAATACATAATCAGCAGGCGGATCACTATGCAAACCAAGCAGTGGAAAAAATGAAGGGAGTGTCCGTGAGAACCATGATGAATACTACAATTTTATCCCATAATATCCAACAAAAATGATAAGAATGAAGCTCTCTAAAAACAAGGAACAAAGCATCCTGATTAAAGAAACAAATCAAAAATCGACAATCAGAACTCATCAATGGACACACAACTGCAAGGGAAGTCAGAAAATCACGGGAAGACAGAGGAAACATCAGGACATTAGAGATTTTGGCATGAGCAAAGTCAGGGAAGGTGTCATGCGGAAAGAGTCAATTTTGCGGACAAAACCGACCTCCCTAGAAGCTAAGGCTTTCTAGTGACAAACAAGACAATTAAACACTACCTTTCTCTAAATATGCATTTAGAATACAAGTAATCAAGTGTTTATAACATACCTTTAGTCCAACGCTTTGTAGTAGTCCAGCCTCGCCGATCCGGATGAGCTCCTCCTTCTCTTCGAAACCTGCATTCACTAACAAGCCAAAAGATTACATAGCACCTGAATAACTTATAAAATAAAACATATTCATCATACAGACCAAGGAGTATATGAAACAAATCATGTATAACAATCTGTTGAGAAAAGTGAGCTTAATTGTATTAAGTGGAAACAAAAGAAACCAATACAACCTGAGCCTTGGTGTTGTGCAGGTCCCTCCTAGGGTCTAGCAAGAGTTCTCCTTTACTTTGATCAGCTCACCCACTTCCAAATAAAGCTAGGAAAGGATGGGAATCTCTCCTCTCAAGCTCTATAAGGGAGTCCTAATTCCAGCAGCATCTACCCTTAGGAATGTTCAGCTTTCAACCTCTTCTCCCTCTGCCCAATGCCTGTATTTATAGTGCTTTAGAGGAAGTTAATCAGGTCCACCATCAATGGGATAAGCCCCTCTTTGAATGGGATAGCTCCCCTCTTGATGGGATAAGTTCCTCTTTCATAAGGATACATGAACCATATAGAGGCGCTCAATACACGTCAAACAAGCTTCTAGAATGCTCTAGAAATGACCACAAGTAACTTTTTTGAAGTGAAACTTGCGCCTTTTGACCTTTACAGGAGTACGCACCCACCCCTTTACAGATAGAGCGTACAAGTACGTAGGTATTGTGAACTTGAGGTGCGTACACGCAGGTAAGGCTAAGAGAAACTGCGTACCCAGAGATATATAGATTTTTAAAGACTTTCTCTCTTTCTTGGAGTTTGATATGAAGAGCAGAGGTATGAGACTTGCCAAGGAGGATAGTATGACAGTTGATGGAGCCATACTAACTGCAAATAGTCATGGTGACAAATTTTAGTGTAACAGATTGCCCCCTAAAGTGCGAAGCCTGTAGTAGATTAGGGTTTCATATCATCTAGGAAGGGTGAAGTACTTTATCATTTCAAGGATTATCTTGTGGAGAGCCCAAACGGAACCCGCAAGTATTCAACACAAAATACATATATAAGATCATATCATCGCTGAGGTAGGCATTCCCATACTCAGATCAAAAACTTTAACTAACAAACTAACTACTGCTCTGATACAGGAATGATTTCGTAGTACATCATAATCATAGACTTGTGTAGACACAGTATGGACGCAGCCATCTGTTTATGATTAGTCTACTGTATAATGAATACAAAACTCCTCGCAGCCTGGATGGTGGAAACTAGATCCAGGGTCTTCATTTCTACTTCCCGAAAAAGTACGATTCTATCCATGCGACAAAATGAGTTGATGTCGAACATGGTAGAAACCACTTGATTACCAGTCGATGATGTAAACTGTTAACAAGTGTGAGAGAGACCACCAGTGATGTCAATGGTTCTCAAAGTACCCAGTACAATCCATGAGATGTGAATGAATGAGTTGATGTCGAACATTTCACAGAATCCTTCGATCGAAAGTCAATGATGTAAACCGTCGTCAAAGGCGAGAGACCTGCCATTGATGCATGCAGATTTCAAGGTACTGACGATTTCTAGGTCATCTTTCTAGATAATGTGCTGATGTCGATAGAAAGCGACTCGTTGCAGGCAAGCCCACAACGCGAAATCATAGATCAAGTTGAAGAAATGTAGCTGTAAGGACTGACTCAGGGATGGTCGAGATGGATGACAGGTATTTTGCAGATGAATGGTTTATTTGTAGTGACCTCTTGAACACATAACGACACAACAGATGGCTTGGTGACAATTGACCCAAAGTTAATACCCGGAACCGGTTGAAGATTTTCAATGTGGTTTGATCAACTGTTATGCAAAGGATTTCCCAACCCAGGTGAATGAAAAGTGTTGTGTTCAAGAGTGGTGATAAGGTTTCTTCTGAGACAAAGGATAACAAATAGGCTCATTTTTCTCTCTTTTCCCCCACCATTTCTGGCAAGTACCTCTTTATTTTTTACAAGCTTGAGGAGGATAACATTTGCTTGATTATAAGCTCATCCTTCGGATGAGTCCAACTTAGTTTTAGATTCGAACCCTAAGAAGGAGTGGTCCGTTCCTGTTTGTAATCGAACAGGTCCTTTACTGTGAAATTTTAACGAGTCCAGTATAGGAGAAACTCGGCGTTTTTCAATTTTAGAGAGTCTGAAAAAACTTAAGAAGACTCCAGGGTTGAACTTTTTCGTAAATTTGTGTCTCCCAAGCCCGAAAAAGTATAAAATAATACTTGAGAGAACCGCTTGATCTTGCGACCAAGGAGTACTTTCATGATAAGTGTCTTTGACCTGAAAAGTAAAAAGCGATCAAGGACACGTCGTTTTATTTCCAGTATCGAATTTGAAACGACAAAAATCCGGCAATCTTTTCCTGTTTTTACGGTCAGAAAAGGGCTATAAGGGGACCGTCTTTTAATTCCGTTTTAACGAGTGTAAAAGAAACGCTCGGCAATCTTTTCATGTTTTAGGAGTCAGAAAAGGGTTTAAAAGATGACTCTAAGGTTTCACTTTTTCGTAAGTTTTAACGAGTTCGAAAAAATGATAAAAATGTACTCATATGGTTTTCATTTTTTCGTAAGTTTTAATGAGTTCGAAAAATGATAAAAATTTACTCATAGTTTTCACTTTTTCGTAAGTTTTAACGAGTTCGAAAAAGGGATAAAAATGTACTCATATGGCCGACTTTCAATTTAATTTACGAGCAGGAAAAGACGGAAAGAACTCGGCATTTTCATTTGTTTTACGAGAATGAAAGATAGCAAAATAATCTCGGTATTTTCATGATTTTAACGAGTCTTGAAAATAACTGAAATTGACTCGAGATAGGTTTCATTTTTACAAAAGCTTGAAACAGAGAAAAACTATGCTTCAAAGTAGTTTCATTTTTACACAAGCTTGAAACAGAGAGAAAACTGTGCTTGATGCCCCCTAAGCATAACTGCTAGAGCGCATGCCCCCCAGCTTCATTTCATTCAACCAGTTGGATGAAATGAAGGTTGAGTTACGAGATCATTTGAAAGACTCGACCTAAAACTGTAAGAAAATTATGCAAAAAACTGAAATAACTAACCTAAATACTTAACATTTATGAGATCTAGTCAAACTCGCGACTCAATTAGAGGAGGACTTGTTTCATTTTTTAACGAGATTGACACAGGAAACGAACTATGCTCGGATTCGGTTTCATGTTTACGCAAGCTTGAAACGAAAAACTATGCTTGTTATAAGTTCGCATGCCCCCAGCATAATGACGCAAAACGAGGTACATGCCCCCCAAGCTTCATTGCATTCAATGAGGTGGATGGAATGAAGCTTTACTTTCAAGATCTTGGAAAGACTTGACTTGAAAAGGGAGTTGTTTCATTTTTTAACGAGCTTGACACAAGACAAGGAACTATGCTCATAACTACTCTCTACAATCTACCTAACAAGGAACTATACTCTAAAAAACCTTGATTCATTTTTTAACGAGCTTGACACAAGACAAGGAACTATGCTCTAAAATCCTTGTTTCATTTTTTAATGAGCTTGACACAAGACAAGGAACTATGCTCATGACTATTCTCTACAATCTACCTACTTAACCTACCTTTGGTTCATTTTTTAACGAGCTTGACCCAAGACAAGGAACTATGCTCAAGACTCCTGATTCATTTTTTAACGAGGTTGACACAGTAACAGGAACTTTCCTCGGACCAACTGATTCATTTTTTAACGAGGTTGACATAGGAAAAGAACTGTCCTCATACTGACTGATTCATTTTTTAACGAGGTCGACACAGTAAAAGGAACTTTCCTCGTGCTAGCTTGTTTCATTTTTTAACGAGGTTGATACAGGAAAAAACTATCCTCGCACTCCTTATTTCATTTTTTAACGAGGTTGATACAAGGAAAAACTATCCTCGCCCACTGATCATGGCTTCCAACTGGAAGAAAGACATGTCAATGGACAAACCTTGATCATGGCTTCCAAGAGGTCTTCATCAGAAGGAAGAATAGTTCTTTGGAAGGAACACATGTCAAGGGACTCAAAAGGGATAAGAACATCGTGTTCAAGAAATCCCATAGAGTTTTCCATGTCAATTACCGGATCTAAATCAAAGGAAGATGAGCAAAAAGTGAGAGGCTCACTTATATCGGTAACTGAAAACATGGGACCAGTTGCCACATAATTAACCCGTGGCAGGGTAGATACCACTTTAGAATCAGGAACATTTAGGGGTGTCTTATTATTGGTAGTTGAGACAAGACTAGGGAACGAAAGCTGGTCTACAGCCACAATACTGCCATTGTGAGGGAAAGACATCATGCGAAAGAGTGTCGATACGACAGCTTTCATTGCATAAACATAGTCTCGTCCAAGGAGTAAATTGAAATCCAAGGGACCTCGAACTACCATAAGATCAATACAGACAGTTTTACCTGCCAAGGTAATAGAAAACTTAGGAAGGATCCCTAAAGGTTCACTAATGGTTCTATTAAAAGCTTTCAGATCTTGCGTAATAGGCGCAAGCTGAGGGGAACCCAAAGCTTTCCAAAAAGTTGAGGATAAAATACTAACAGAAGCACCTTCATCTACCTGAGTACGATGTATGTCCCTACCACCAGCCTTGACAATGATTTGGAAAGGGATGGAGGAAGGAAGACGAGGTTCTGTCAGTCTATTCCAATCAAAGGAAAAGACCTCAGTACTTGGAGGGGGTTCTGTAGAAATAGGTGAAATGCCCCCCGGGATAGAAGAATCTGATGTAACAAGAAGAACCTGAGTGGTATGAAGTTCACTCTCTAAATGGAAAGTGGGATCGAGCGAATGTGAAATTGAATCGACCACTTGATCAACTAATGGATCATCAACCTGAGTGACATGAGTTTCACTCTTCAATGGGAGAGTGTGATCGACTGTACTTGAATTTAGATCAATCACTCCGTCAGTTGCCGGTAGGTTGGGAGAAAGTTTACGGTAACCAGTTGGAAATTCTGGCTGTGGAACAGTAAGGTTTTCCAACAATGTTGAGGCTTCATCCATGTGAGGGCAAATGTGAGTTTGATGACTCCCTTTGCATAACTTACAAGGAAACCTAACTTTACCCTTTTTCCTAGGAACCTGACTATCACTGGTTGATGGATCAACGGAAAGTTGATGAGATTTTTCTGACCATACTTCCAAGACCTTTGGTATACCAGGGCAATTGACAAGGAAGTGGTCACCCTTACAAAGCCTGCAAGGGTATTTGGGTTTACGATGCATGTCGGAATTTTCCTCAACACAACTAACACTTACAGCCACGGTTGGTTGGTTGACTTCTTTCTTATCTTGCTTCTTCTTCTTCTTCTTCTTCTTCCCTTTCTTCTTCTTCTTAGCCTCCTGGTTACTAGCATCAAGGCTTTTACCAGGCGAAGAGGAAGAAATGGAGGAAGAAAAATTAGGCGAAGAAGGTAAAGGGTCAACAGAAGGTTGGTGATGTTGAGATGGTGAACTCTGTTGAGGTGAAGCATCTGGTTGAGGTGGAACAATTGGAGTACTTTGGGCCAACGAAGTTGAAAATAACCATATCGGTAATCCTATTGTAAATCCAGGTAATGACAAAGTAGCCATATAAGGAGGACCAACATTTCCAAAGTAAGGAAAAGTACTAGGATTCTCGTTAAGAGGGGTTCCTAGGTTGGTAAATTCCGGAACGTTTGCCATTATATTCAACTTCAGTGAATTTTATTAACAATTTATAACTAAAATTAACAATTCACAATTCACACCTAACAATTAAAATTCACAATTCACACCTATGGTCTCTAAAAGTAAAAACAAACAAATTAACACGCGCTATCAAATCTAGGAGTCAAACCATACACAAACAGTAACCTTCCGGACCGAAAACACTAGTTGGGGATGAAATCCAACATCGCAGAATTCAGTACAGAAGTGGCGGGTGGAACAGTTACCCCGGCAACCTGCTTAATGAATAGACTGGACCAAGTTCCTCCACTTTAACCGTCTCGAGTGAAGTGAACCCCCCAGAAAATCCAAGTGAGTCTAGCCGACGTCTGCTCCAGGTACAGTGGGATCTTCCCTCCACCGTCACCTTGGGTAGAACCCTAAAGATAATGGTCACTAAGGTCACCAACAACAACAAATACACCTGGGGGAACAGTCTACGACCCGATAGCACGCAAGGGCAGAGTAACAAGCTCAATCCCCTTGCTGGTTCCTTGACAATAATCCAAGGTTTACCGACAAGTGACCCCAGGCTCCTCGACAATAATCCGAGGTTTACCGTTTGTAGTACATGCGTATCTGGCATCTTTCCCAATGAAGGAGGATTGATCCCCTCACTGGTTCAGACACGGTCTCGTGCTTCTCCTTTAAGAGGAGCTTTCCCAGAGAATAAATGTAACAGTTGGATTTATCCTACCACAAGATGAGCTACTTGTTTGGTTTTGCTGTCTTGGAGAGTTAATTACTCTCCTACTCCAAGACACTAGCCTAAGCTATGTTGGTGTATCAGAGCCCTAGAAATGTAAAAATTACTAGATGAATTTTAATTAAGCGCTGTGTTATTAAGGCTGTTTTTACTCAAATGGGTAAATGGATACGAAACCAATGGTGTTATGACCCGACTCAACTGAATGCAATGATAATGCAATCCTTTCAATTCGATGAATCCTAATTAAAGTAAGGAGAGAGTTTCCATTCACTTCCGACAATGCAAAAAATTGATCACTAAGAGAAAATATAACAAATTCTCTAATGCACTAATTTTATCAAGAAAAACTAATGCAAATCAATTCCAAACCATTTTTTTATTTTTATTTTTTGTGTAAATTCAAATCAAAGAAAACTGATCTAAATCTACGATTGATTTTTCATAATGTAAACTATGCAATTGTAATCTATGCACAATTCACTTGAAAAGTATGCAAATGTAATCTATGCACATTTTTCATTCATATTCTGAAAATGAGAATTCTAATTATGCAAATGTGATTTATGCAAGAGAATTCTCAAACACAAGACGATTCTAATGTAATCTAAGAATCAATCAAGTGCAAGTCGAGAAAATTGGGTGAGAGTTCCAAAGATCAAAAAATAAAAACACTCAAAGGCGATTAACACTCATACACAATTTAGCCCCCCCCCCCCCGGCGAATGAGGGGGAAATTTTTTTGCAAAAAGATGCAAAATTGTGAAAAGACTGAGACAAACCTCCAAGTAATGACCAAAGGAAATCAAATTAAGAATTTCTCAAAAAAGAGACTCAAAACACCCAATTGATGAAAGCTTAAAGTAGGAATGCCAATGAAATTAACCAAGGAAAGTTTCTGACAGGTAACCAGTGGATCTGGGCAGCAAAAACAAATTAAAAACAAAATCTAAGAGGCAAAAAGGAAAAAATTGAAATTTTCTCAATTTTGACAGGGTACGCAGGCAACCTGTTTGCACAGGTGCGTGTACGCTCTGTGTACAAAGCTGCAGTGCGTAGAGGTATGCACTGTGCTCAACGCAGAGGCTGCGTACTTCTAGAAAAACCAAGAAAAACTAAAATCTAATTTAACCCTAAGCTATCCCACCCAAATGCACAGTCAAACAGCCAAAAACCAGAAAACAAACGACTTTTCTCAAATCAAAGTTTCACACAAAGGAAAAATCATTCACATCAATGGAGTCCCCAGTGGAGTCGCCATTTTGTCATGCGGAAAGAGTCAATTTTGCGGACAAAACCGACCTCCCTAGAAGCTAAGGCTTTCTAGTGACAAACAAGACAATTAAACACTACCTTTCTCTAAATATGCATTTAGAATACAAGTAATCAGGTGTTTATAACATACCTTTAGTCCAACGCTTTGTAGTAGTCCAGCCTCGCCGATCCGGATGAGCTCCTCCTTCTCTTCGAAACCTGCATTCACTAACAAGCCAAAAGATTACATAGCACCTGAATAACTTATAAAATAAAACATATTCATCATACAGACCAAGGAGTATATGAAACAAATCATGTATAACAATCTGTTGAGAAAAGTGAGCTTAATTGTATTAAGTGGAAACAAAAGAAACCATTACAACCTGAGCCTTGGTGTTGTGCAAGTCCCTCCTAGGGTCCAGCAAGAGTTCTCCTTTACTTTGATCAGCTCACCCACTTCCAAATAAAGCTAGGAAAGGATGGGAATCTCTCCTCTCAAGCTCTATAAGGGAGTCCTAATTCCAGCAGCATCTACCCTTAGGAATGTTCAGCTTTCAACCTCTTCTCCCTCTGGCCCAATGCCTGTATTTATAGTGCTCTAGAGGAAGTTAATCAGGTCCACCATCAATGGGATAAGCCCCTCTTTGAATGGGATAGCTCCCCTCTTGATGGGATAAGTTCCTCTTTCATAGGGATACATGAACCATCTGGAGGCACTCAATACACGTCAAACAAGCTTCTAGAATGCTCTAGAAATGACCACAAGTAACTTTTTTGAAGTGAAACTTGCGCCTTTTGACCTTTACAGGAGTACGCACCCACCCCTTTACAGACAGAGCGTACAAGTACGCAGGTATTGTGAACTTGAGGTGCGTACACGCAGGTAAGGCTAAGAGAAACTGCGTACCCAGAGATATATAGATTTTTAAAGACTTTCTCTCTTTCTTGGAGTTTGATATGAAGAGTAGAGGTATGAGACTTGCCAAGGAGGATAGTGTGACAGTTGATGGAGCCATACTAACTGCAAATAGTCATGGTGACAAATTTTAGTGTAACAGAAGGCAATCATGTTCACAAGCATCACGTGGCAGTTTATCATTGCAATGGAGAAATTTGCATGAGTAAAGCCAGGAAGGACGATTGCAATCTTGTTCAAGCGGTAGTCTATCCCATCGACTGCAGTTCTCGGGCTGCTCACTCTGGCTATAAGAACAATGGTAAGCTGATAATTCAAAATAAGCAAATATGTGCATACAGAGAGATCATCTCCCCTGTTAAGCGCACAGTTCATTCGCCCTCTCTAAGCCCCACTTCGCATTCTATCTCAGCCTCCGGTAATCACCTCCAGAGCTCAGTGTTCTCACGCTCTCTGCCCTCCGCCTCACTCCACCCCGTCACCCAGCAAATTCCCATAGCAGCACGACAATCTTGCATCTCTGATCTCTGTTTTTTACTAGCCCCTCCATATATTTTGGCCTTCGCTCAGTTCCATAAAGACCTCGGCCTCATCCTTCACTGTTCCACTCAAAAAGCATAGGACAAAGGTCAACAAAGCAGGGAAGCGCAGGACAAAAGGATTGTGGTTAGCAGCAGCAGCAGAATTACTCCAGGCAATACAAGATCCAGGAAGAACAACAACACAAGAGAAAGAACAAATCAAATGGAATTCAACCCTATCGAAAAGGCAGCAAGGAATGATGCATGCCCAGCATGCAAAGCGAACAAGTTCATGATCCACCGACTGCAAGAGTCACTCAAGGATCTCAGAAGTGAAATGAGAATGGAACACAACTTCCAGAGTCGAAACATGGCAGTGCAAAAAGAGGAGATAATGGCACTGAAAACCAAATGTAAGCATCTAGAAGAAGCAGTGGCATATTACAAAAATAACACTATGAGCAGTGAAGGAGAGAACTCGGTCAACAACAACAAAACGAACCAAGCAGCCCAGGAATACTCAGTCTACAAGCCATAAAAATTCCAGAGAATATATGATATGTAAATTTACTTTCTTAGTAGGTCAATTTGTCAGGCAGTACTCAAGAATAGTTAAAAGAATTTCTGAAGTTTTGAAGTCAAGCACAGGAGATGGGACTACGCTCCTATCTCACTGCTTTGTCTTTTATCTTAATATAGTTAAATGTAATAGGAGCTTGCTCCACTACAGCTTTTGGTAATATATCAACTAACCGATCTTGTTAAAAAATAATAATAATAATAAATAAATAAAATTGTATTTTGATCAATTAATTTGATTTAATTTAATTTAATTTTTTTATTTATTTTATATTGTTAAATTAATAATTGTAGCTCATAATTATAAGGATTTTATGTAAATATTAATTTAAGATTAAGATTGCAATGTTTTCATTTATTGCAATAATGATTTTTTTTTAAGCTATAATGTTTAGTGTAGGATGGACATAAATTTTGACATGGAGCAATTTTTGTCATAAGAACCATGAGAGGAAGTCATATGACAAGGGAGGTAAAGGTGAAATCGACACAAAAAAACCAAGTTCGAATTGGGGTTAGACTAAGCACCAATAGGCTCAGTCGAAGGGTGCCACGTGGCACCTTGGAACAAGTTAAAAGGTTCGAATACCAATGACAAAACTTGGATACAGTTGCAGTAGATGTTAGAAAATTATATATTACAGAGCAATGGAACACATAAAATATAAACACAAAAAACGCATAAAACAAGAGAGACATAGATATACGTGGTTCACCCAGTTTGGGCTACGTCCACGGAGAAACAGCCAGTCCTTCCTTTTATATTATCCAGCAAACTGAAGAGATACAACCTAAAGCAGATCCGTTGTAATTCCCTCTTTGCTCTCAATCTCCTCTCTCTTCCTCACTAAGAATACAGATCTACATAGAAGTAATACAATTCCCTCATATATAGCGAGGGGGTGCCTTCTAGGGAAAAAAACTGTAAATTAAACATAACATCTACCGTCAGATGTCTGCCTAGTGAACAACCCAGATTGACTACGAAATTACAACATTTTATAAGGAAATTTTACATCTATTTTTAGCTTCGTGGGCACTGCCCCTGATCCCCCACCAAGGGGGGGTTCCCAAAGGTCACAACTGCCCCCACTGGACCCCCCTGCAGCGTAAATATTACAGGCAATGTTGCCGCCACATTATGAATTAGGGTCCAATGTGGTGATACCTCTTAATAAAGAACATAATCAGGCTCCACACCCAACAATCTCCCACTTGGAGACTGATTATAGCAACTTCACCGCTACTTCATTTGCTGGACAATGACTCCACTTTGGACCTGGTTGTTTCTCATCTTTTTCATCATACTTGAAGACCAATTGAAACTTAGCAAAATCTCAGTTTCTCCCTGGTTACAACTTTTGTTAACATATCTGCAGGATTCTGGCTAGTGTGTATCTTTTCCAGTTTCAACTGTCCATCTTCCAATGATGATCATATGAAATGATACTTGAGTTGTATATGTTTTGTCTTGGAATGAAATGAAGAGTTCTTTGCAAGATGTATGGTGCTCTAGTTGTCACTGTATAACCTGCCCAACTCCTGCTTCTTACCCAATTCATCCAGAAACCTTTGTAACCAAATCATTTCTTTACTAGCCTCTGTAGCAGCAACATACTCTGCTTCCGTTGTTAAGAGTGCAAAAACACTTTGCAGTTTTGAGACCCAACTGGCAGTTGTTCCACCTACAGTAAACACATACCCAGTGGTGCTCCTCCTGTTATCTCTACACCCGCCATATCTGCATCAACATATCCCCGTAGAGTAATGTTTGAACCACCAAAGCATAATGCTTGATTTGTGGTACCTCTCAAATACTTGAGAATCCACTTTATTGACATCCATGGTTCTTTTCCTGGATTGTTCATGTACCTGCTTACAACTCCCACTGCATGTGCAATATCAGGCCTTGTGCAGACCATTGCATACATTAAGCTTCCAACTGCTGATGCATATGGAACTTTAGACATATCAGTCGTTTCTTCCTGAGTCTTGGGACACATTTCCTTACTTATTTTGAAATGGCTAGCCAAAGGTATACTAACTAGTTTTTCATTCTGCATATTAAACCTTTTCAACACCTTTTGTATGTACTCACTCTAAGATAGTGTTATGTGATTCTTCTTGTCTCTAGTTATTCTCATACCAAGTATTTGTTTTGCAGCACCCAAATCCTTCATTGCAAATGCGTTTGCCAATTTTCTTTTGAGCACATTTATTTCCTGCATGTTAGAACCTGCAACAAGCATGTCATCTACATACAATAACAATATAATATAGTCATCCGGATTTAAACAGGAACGCAACAAATTACATAGATAACCATAAACACAGATATGTAGAAGAAATAATACTTCATTTCATTAATGTAAAATACTTAAATATGCTTACAAACAGAAATGGAAATAAACTAGCTAGGGCGATCGTAGCTTATCAATGAGAAGAGATGTGGTGGCTACATGCCTTTGAACTACCTTACAATGAGGCTCAAGGGCCTTCTTATTATTGAACAATAAGAACAAACCCTAAACAACCAAAACCCTAACCTGAGGAGATGTAACACCAGGAGTTTATGGGCCCCGTTGGGGTGAGTTGGACAGCCAACTTCCCGGGGTCGTGACTTGGTAATATTATCTCCGTTTGACGCGCATGATAACCCGTTGGAAAGATCTCTTAGAGGACTATGATAGAAAATACGATTTTACAGAACAAATCGCTGCAGTAGATTTCCAAAAAAACATCGTTTAGGGCCTTAAAACAGCTTCGGAAGTTTAGGACTCGAAATAGTAAACTATGCTACAATTAAGGAAACTGAAAAACTGAAAGAAGCAATGGTGGGGGTCCAAGTGGAATTGGCAGGTGGCCACCAATATCCACCTGGATCATTCCTCCCCCCTTAGGAAGCAATGGTCCCCATTGCGTTGAGTTCCTCTATGAGATGAGGAAATTTCTGTTGAACTTGGTCCCTGGTGAGCCACTTGCCCTGGTGAAGGAGTTGGCCTGCTTTGACAACTCGATACAATTGGATATTATGCTGGCAAGTGTACTTGATCTGTGTGTCCATGATCCAATCAGTTGCAGCTTGTTCCATGCAATCTGGATTTAACTCTGTGGGTGTGAGTTGTTCTGCAATGTCAGATGTGTCTAGTAATGGTGGAAAGTATGGCTAAAGGCGGTCCACATTGAACACTGGGTGTAGGCCAAGGAATGGGGGAATGTTGAGCTCAAATTCATTGTCTCCCATAGCCTTGGTAATGGTGTAAGGACCATATCGAAGTGGTATGAGTTTCCAATAGGCTCCGGTAAGGCGTTCCTTTTGCAAATTCAACCAAACTTTGTCGCCCACCTGAAACTTGTGTGGCGCCTGATGTTGATCATGTTGCTAATTCTACTTGGCATTTGATTTTTCCAGAATGTCATGGACCTGCTGGCGAATATGTTGGATGTGCTCAATGAAGATGTTTTCCTTATCTGTTTTAGACTGGACATGAGCCGAATCTATGTGAGTAGCTGCAAATGGCATGGTCACATCAATGGGACATAGTGGCTAGAATCCCAAGCCCACCTGAAAAGGGTTGTGGCCAATCAAGCTGTGGAGAGCCCGGTTGTAGCTGTGTTGAACATAGGGGAGGCTCTCGTCCCATGTGTGTGGATGCTTTGAGTTGTACATGTGAAGAATGTGTATGATCATCCTGTTGACAACCTTTGTCTGGCCATCAATTTGAGGATGGAAGGTTGTGGACTTAGTGAGTTTGGTGTCTAGCATCGACCAGAGACTGGACCAAAATGTACTGAGTAAATTGTTGTCCCGATCTAAGATGATAGACTGTGGGATCCCAAAGTATACCCACACTCGTTCAAAGAAGAGTTTAACATTGGCTTCGGTTGTGATATTCTTCTTACAGGCCACCATAATGGCCATCTTCGAGAACCTATCGACGACCACAAAAACACAGTTGTTTCCATGCTTAGTGGAAGGAAGGCCTGACATGTAATCCATGGAGATGGATTCCCAAGGTCAACTAGGGGTAGGCAGCGGGGTATAGAGGCCTTGCTTCTTGATGGTCAGTTTGGCAATGGCGCAGGCAGTGCATGATCTGATGTACTTCTCGAAATCATGTCAAAGATTCGGCCAATAGATATACTTCTGCAGTACTGCCACCGTTTTCTCGACCCCGAAATGCCCAGCAGCCCGACTATAGTGTGTTTCCCAAATCATCTTGGCACACTCGCTTGAAGGAACATAAAGGTGACCCGGGTGGCATAACAGGGCATCCGAGGGGTGAAAATATGGAAAATGTTGACCCTCCAAGAGTGTCTGGTATGTGTGGCCAAATTCTGGGTCACTTTTGTAGAGAAGTAGCCAATCAGAAATCTCGTGCCCACAAGAGTTGAGCACGATGGTTAACACCATGATCGGTGGTCGACTGGGGCAATCTGCAACATTATTGGTGTTGCCCTTCTTATACTTGATATTCAAATGGAACTGTTGTAGGTATGTGGACCACTTCTGATGGCGATCATTTTGCAATTTCCCTTGGGTCTGTATGAACTACAGGGGTCGATGGTCTGTGTGGATGACCGTTTCCTTCCCTAAAATGTAATGCTTCCATTGTTAGCATGCCTGCACAATGGAATATATCTCTTTGTCATAAGTGGAATACTTCTGAGCTGTGTTTGAAAGTGTCTCACTATGATATGCCATTGGATGCTCGTGTTGAGTAAGGACTACCCCAATAGCATAGTTAGAGGCATTTGTCTCAACCTCAAATGGGTGTTGCAAGTATGGTAATGCGAGCATTGGTGCCGAGCAGAGGCGATCTTTCAACTCTGTGAATGCCTTTTGTTGAGATTCAGACCAAAAGAATTTTGCTTTCGCTCCTCCCTTGGTGACTTAACTCAAGGGCCAAGTGATATGAGAAAATCCCAACATGAACATGTGGTATAAGTTGGCAAGACCTAGAAAGTTGCGAAGCTCTGTCAAAGTGGTTGGAGATGGCCAATCCGGAATGACTTGGATCTTGGCTGGATCCACATGCACCCCCTATTCATCAATAATGTATCCCAGATACTGAACCTGGGTCATGCCAAAAGTGCATTTCTCCAAATTGGCACATAACTTGTGCTGCCGTAGTGTTTCGAGAACCTATCGGACGTGGTGGAGGTTCTCTTCCCAACTCTGGCTGAAGATCAAGATGTCATCCAAGTATACCACTATAAATGAGTTAGTGAATGGCCACAAGATGTCATGCATTAGCCTCATGAAGGTTGCAGGAGCATTCATCAATCTGAAAGGCATAAGCAACCATTCAAAAAGGCCCTCCATGGCTTTAAGGCAGTCTTCCACACATCGAACGGTTTGATTGGTACCTGGTGATATCCTGACTTCAAATCGATCTTGCTGAAATATTTTTCCCCCTTCAGTTGGTCCAGGAGGTCATCAATCCGTGGGATTGGGAACCTATTACGGACAGTGATCTTGTTCAGCACCCGATAGTCAATACAGTGTCTCCAAGCCCCATCCTTCTTCTGTACCAACACGATCGGGCTCCCACAGGGCGATGAACTCAGATGGATGTGAACATTCTGCAGCAGCTCTTGAATCTGCCTCTTGATTTCATCGTTCTTTAGAATGGAGCGTCGATAGATTGGTCCATTGGGTAGCGACGCTCCAAGGATCAAATCGTTGGAGTGCTTGACCTGACAGTGCAAAGGAACCCCTGCGGGGGATGTGAAGATGTCCTCGTACTCCTCCACGACCTTGTACATCTGCAGTTGTCATGCGGAGGGGCACTGTCTGGAGGTTATCACCACTATCTTCTTCTTTCCTTGAGGGCGTATCATAAGGAAAACAAATTTCCTGGTTTTGGAAATGAGCTTATTGCATTGTTTTGCAGTAACCAAAGAGATGGCTGTAGGCGGTGCTACCTCCGGTATCCTGTACAACTTATTTCCCAAAGTAACAATAATAGCACGGGGCCTTGATTCATACACATCATGTCGCTTCCATAAGTATGGTTGTCCTAATAATACATCAAAAACTTCAAGGGGAGAAATGTCACACAATACCTCATCCATGAAGGGCTTGATGTTGTATGGAAGGCGACACTACTGGCTCACGCAAAGATCCCGTCCTTGGTGAAGCCACCCGATGGTGTACAGTTGTGGATGTGTTGTGGTCAGTAAGCCCAGCCGCTTCATGACCTCTGCCGAAATGAGGTTCTTTTGGCTCCCGCTATCAACAATGAACTATAGCAGGGAGCCCTTTACCCACATCTAGGAGTGGAAGAGATGTTCCTCCTCCTTCTGGATCTTTGTGGTGGCAACAGTGGCATTGGGCTTTGCATCGATAATTTGTTTCCCTTTTTCATTCCCCTTGTCGGGTTCTGACTCAGAGTCAGAACATGCATTTGATTCTGAAACCTTTAGCTCGACCACCAGTGACTGCTTGGCCCGACACTCACTTGTGTTGTGAGTGGAGCTCTTATGGAACTCACACCACTTTCCCATGTCCTTTTTCGGCTTTGCGGCGCTGTTCTTTGCTTGTAGCTTTGGCGGGTTGTCTTGGGCTGCCCCGCCTTGGTTTTGTCCTTTGTTCTGCGCTTTGGGGGCACCTTTCCCTTGCTTCAGATTCGCAGATCCAAAGTCTCGCTTCTTCTGTTTAAACTTTTGCTCGACCTTGACGGCATATCGGTATGTCATGCTGAGCGAGGAGATGTTCAAGAATTCTATTTCTTCCTGGATGTACTTGTGTAGGCAGCCGCAATATTTGAGTACCAAATGCTGCTCTGAATCCTTGATACCCAACTTTGTGTGAAGGGTATGGAAAATATTGGTAAACTCCAGCACGTCTTGGTCCCTTCCATGCTGCAGCGTGGTCCACTTTATGTATTGATCCTCATAGCTTCCGACAGGGTAGTACTGCTCCTTGATGGCATCCCGGAATGAATTCCAAGTGGGTGTGGCTGAAAATAGTGAGCCTGTACTTTCATCCTTCTGCTCGCGGTAGGTTTCCCATCAGCCCTTGACGTGGGGGGTTGCTTTGAGAAGAGCGAAAATAATCTTTTCCTGAATGGAAAAATCATGAACAGAAAAATAACCCTCTAGCAGATTTAACCATTTATCGACGACATCTACGTCTATCTGACCTTCGAATATGGGGATTTCAAAATTAACTTGTACCTTAAATGGTGTGAAGTTTCCAGAGTATCTGTTGGAAGCTGATGTGTCACCCCTGGGTAGCCGCTGAAGGATCTGGGCAAAGTTGTCCATCATTGCGTTCCTTTGTCACTCGAGGGCTTCTTCGAGCAAGATTTTGATAGGATCTCCTGCCCCCTCGTCTTTATTTTCATCCGCCATGGGAGGTCGTCGAGATTTGCGAGGTTGGTCTTGCAAAGGTTCAACCAGTTAAAGCCCTAACTCCTTATATCCTGACCTCGTTGGGAACATGCAAAGAAAAACAGAGAAAAAAAGTAGACTGTTGTGATACCACTGATTCGAATTTAAACAGGAATGCAACAAATTACAGAGATAACCATAAACATAGAGATGCAGCAGAAATAATACTTCATTTCATTAATGTAAAATACTGAAATATGCTTACAAATAGAAATGGAAATAAACTAGCTAGGGCGATGGTAGCTTATCTCTGAGAAGAGATGTGGTGGCTACATGCCTTTGGACTTCCTTACAATGAGGCTCAAGGGCCTTTTTATTATTGAACAATAAGAGCAAACCCTAAACAACCAAAACCCTAACCCGAGGAGATGTAACACCAAGAGTTTATGGGCCCGTTGGGGTGAGTTGGACAACCAACTTCCCGAGGTCGTGACTTGGTCATATTATCTCTGTTTGACGTGCATGACCCATTGGAAAGATCTCTCCGAGGACTACGACAAAAAAGACGAAAAAAGACAGTGGCAGTAGATTTCCAAAAAACGTCGTTTAGGGCCTCAAAACGGCTCCGTAAGTTTAGGACCTGAAAAAACTACTAGAAATATTAAACTATGCTACAATTAAGGAAACTGAAAAACTGAAAGAAGCAATGGTGGGGGTCCAAGTGGAATTGGCAGGTGGCCACCAATATCCATCTGGATCATATAGCTGCCATCATTTTGTCTTTTGAGATAAACATAATGATCAGAGTGACATCTAGTATAACCTTGTTCAGACATAAACCTGTCAAATTTTATATACCACTGCCTTGGAGCCTGTTTTAAGCCATACAAGCTCTTCTTCAACCTGCACACTAGTTTCTCCTTCCCTTTACCTCATATCCTTGTGGTTGTTGCATATATATCTCTTCCTCCAAATCCCCATGGAGAAAGGTTGGCTTTACATCTAACTGCTCAAGATGCAAATCTTCAGCTGCTACAAGACTTAAAATAGTTCTAATTGAAGTCATTTTAACAACAGGAGAAAATATCTCATCAAAGTATATACCCTTTTTCTATGCAAACCCCTTCACCACAAGTCTAGCTTTATACCCTTGTTTACCTCCATCTTCTTCCTTCAACCTGTAGACCCATTTATTCTGCAATGTTGTTTTACTTGTAAGCAACCTGACTAAGTCCCAAGTCTGGTTATGTGCTAAGGAGTCCATCTCTTCTTTCATGGTTTGCTCCCACTTCTTTCTGCTTTCTACCTGCACTGCTTCTTCATAACATTCTGGTTCACCAGAATCAGTCAACAATACATAATATAATGAAGGATAGTATCGTTCAGGGGGTCTACTTAACCTGGTAGATCTTCTAACACCACTTTCAGGTGTTTGAGGTGCTTGTTGTTGTTGTGGTTGTTGTTATGGTTGTTTATCATTATCATTTTTAGGCACCATCACTTTTTCTGTGATCTCTTCAAGCACTGTGTATTCTTTGTTTTCTTTTTCCTGTTTCTTTTCCTGCAGCCGATCCTTATACAAAACCTTTTCATTGAATATGACATCTCTGCTCCTAATGATTTTGTGTTTTCAAAATCATAAAAGCGATAAACAAAATCATTAACACCATATCCAATAAAGGTACATTTCTTTGATTTAGCCTCAAGCTTTGTTATGTTTTCTTTATTAATGTGGACAAAGGCTTCACAACCAAAAGTCTTTAAAAAAGAGTAGTTTACCTTTTACCTGTCCATGTCTCCTCTCGAATACCACCATCCAAGGAACTTGAAGGCCCTCTGTTTATTAGATAAACAACAATATCTATAGCATCTTCCCAAAATTGTAAAGGCAATCCTGCATGTAATCTCATGCACCTTGCATGTTCCATGATTGTTCCATTCATCCTTTCTGACACACCATTTTGTTGTGGTGTTCCTAGAATTGTCTTCTCTCTGCGAATTCCATTTTTTGAACAGTACCTATCAAACTCTTTGTTGCAATATTCACCTCCATTGTCTGATCTGAGACACGTCAACCTTTTTCCTGTCTCATTTTCAACCAATGCTTTCCATTTCTTCAAAGTATCAAATACATCAGATTTATTAAGAATACAATAAATCCAAGTTTTTATGGTTGCATCATCAATAAAAGTAACATAATAACGAGATCCACCAAGAGATGATACCTGAGCAGGTCCCCATACATATGTATGCACAAGCTCTAATTTTTCGCTCTTCTTTTCTTTCCCAACTTTGAGAAATCTGACTCTTTTCTATTTTCCATAAGCACAAGTTTCATAAAATTCCAAATCAACATGCTTCAAACTTGGCAAAAATTTTCTTGAGTGAAGGATTTGCATCCCCTTCTCACTCATGTGCCCAAGCCTATGACGCCACAATGCCGTATCTTCTCCTATAGAGGTTAAAGCATTAATAGAATTAGAAACACCATTGCATAAATTTAATGTACCAACCTTTTCTCCTTTTGCTATTACCAAGGCTCCTTTAGTGACCTTCCAGGTTTTATTTGTGAAAGTAGTTACACAGCCTTCACCTCCCAACTGCCCTGTTGAAATAAGATTTTTCTTCAGATCTGGAACATGCCTTACCTTCTTCAATAGCCATTGATTTCCATTTTGTTGTTTTATGAAAACAGTACCCATTCCAATGATTTTACAAGGTTTATCTTCACCCAATCGAACCTGTCTAAAATCTCCTTGAACATAATCATGAAAATGTTTCCTATCAGGTGTGGCATGGAATGAGGCCCTTGAATCTACCACCCAGGCATCAATAATATTTTCTAATGAAAGAATCAAAGCATCTTGCAACACATCACCCGTCACATTCGCTTCATGATTGTTTTCTTGTTGCGCATTTCCTTCTTTTCCTTTCCGAGACTTGTGGTATTTCTTCAGGTGTCCTTTCTTCCCACATTTACATCACACTATCCCCGATCTGGACTTGGATATGCCTTTCCTTGACTTACTGCGATATCCTGGGCTCTTTCCTCTTTCCATTTTTCTTCCCCTAATCTCTGCAGTCAGCATTACCTGATGTCTAACCGGAGCTTTTCCGTCGCATTTCCTCGCTAAGGATTGCACCGACAACATCATCAAACTTTAAAGTACTAGATCTAGAGATAGAGTTACTAATGGCTATCACTAAACTATTCCAACTTTTTGGCAATGAGCACAGAAATAACAGAGCCCTAAATTCATCATCAAAAGTTACCCCTACAAAACTTAACTGACTGGTAACTGTATTAAATTCATTTAAATGACCAGCAACAAATCCACCTTCTCACATTTTCATATTAAATAAACGCTTCATAAGAAATACCTTATTTGAGGCCGAGGGTTTTTCATATAGTTTGGCCAATGTCGACATTAAACCCTTTGTTGTCGTTTCCTTTGAAATATTAAACGCTACTGATGCCGCTAGGCACAACCATATTGTTCCAAATGTTTTTCTGTCGAGAATATCCCATTCTGTGTTTGTCATACTCGTCGGCTTCTCTTGCTTTCCGCTCAA
Source organism: Pinus tabuliformis (assembly GCA_031772625.1). NCBI lineage: Eukaryota > Viridiplantae > Streptophyta > Pinopsida > Pinales > Pinaceae > Pinus > Pinus tabuliformis. The sequence continues at coordinate 876,230,278 of CM062820.1, read as the reverse complement.
TGGTTGGTACAAATCTCTCTGGTACAAATAATCTTCCATCTACATCTTCCACAGTTGGTAGTTTTGGTCGTTAAATTTTTTGACCCTAAACCTACCATCTTCCACCATTTCTCCCACTCGAACTAGGAACCCTTCACTCCCGCGAGTTTATTAGCCAAATAGACCTTCGGCTCTGATACTAGTTGTTAGAAAATTATATATTACAAAGCAATGGAACACATAAAATATTGCATAAATATAAACACATAAAACAAGAGAGACACAAATATACATGGTTCTGGGCTACGTCCACGGAGAAACAGCCAGTCCTTCCTTTTATATTATCTAGCAAACTGAAGAGATACAACCTATAGCAGATCCACTGTAATTCACTCTTCACTCTCAATCTCCTTTCTCTTCCTCACTCAAAATACAGATCTACGTAGATGCAATACAATTCCCTCATATATAGCAAGGGGGTGCCTTCTAGAGCAAAAAAACCCTAAATTAAACATAACATCTACAGTCAGATCTCCTCCTAATGAATGGCCCAGATTGACTACCAAATTACAACATTTTACAAGGCAATTTTACATCTATTTTTAGCTTCGGGGGCGCTGCCCACAATCCCCCGCCAGAGGGGGGCTCCCAAAGGTCACAGCCGCCCCCTGTGGACCCCCCCTGCAGCATAATATTACGGGCGGCGTTGCCACCACATTATGGACTGGGGTCCAATGCGGTGATACCTCTGAATAAAGAACATAATCGGGTCCACACCCAACAGCAGAAGCAATTTGACCTCACAATCTCCAGTCGAGGTGGCAGGTGCCCAACCATTAGGTTACACATTACGACTTGTTACATAACTTACAAATGATACATTTAAATTGTTATTATAACCAACGACCAAAGGGAGAAGGCCGTGGGTTTGACCCTGCGTCCTCCTCGAGTTGTCAACCTACTCCCACAATAAACAATGGTTACAACCAACAACACAAAAATGGAGCCAACCATGGTTAAACCATGTCAAACGTTGTTGGATCGAATTTTTGCAACACCATAAACGTAAACAACACATCAAAACCATCACATAGTTTAAACCTTGATTGTGTGCAATATGTATTGTTGGAAAATTGTTAAAATAGTTTAAATAACAACATTGACCTCCGCCTGAACTATAGCGCCAACCACGCCACAATTTGATATGTAATTCAAACATATCACTTCATCGCCACCATGTTATGTTTGTATGGATCACAATGTATTGTTATAAGAAAAATAGATCGCGTATTAGAATGGTTGTAACTAACTAACTATATATCTCTCTCTCTCTCTCTCTCTCTCTCTCTCTCTCTCTCTATATATATATATATATATATATATATATATATATAGAGAGAGAGAGAGAGAGAGAGAGAGAGAGAGAGAGATATTGGTGCCATCATATCTATGAGAGGTAGACTCGACCCCGGGTCAAGAAGAAGATAAGTTTATATACCAAAAATAATGTCATTGCGCGAGGATATACAATGTTGAACAATGTCACAGAGCCGAATCTTTTGAGTGACAATTTAAGTCTCCATATTTTGTAAATCAATAAGGCTTTGGAGCTCAAACTTGCAACAACTTGAGGATATTTTGGTGGCATTTTGGAGGCCACTTAATGGTAGCAGAGAGTTGATTTTGTGCAGGATTTTGGGAGTTTTTTTGTGATATAACAAAGCTTTTTTAAAGTTTAGCATCTAAATAATAAAGAAGGCCACTCACATGGAGGCAGGACCTCGAGACGTAGGCCACACTAATTTGAACATGTTACCAAGTTTGTTGGAAAAAAATTGGTAGTCTTAATCGCATGTTAAAAGAGTAGCAAATAAATTTGGTAATAGACTAGCAAATCATGAAATAGAGAGGCCTTCCAATAGTCTCAATCTCTCTTGTACATTAGGCACCGATATAACTTTACTCAATGATTGTAAAACATTGGCTGAGAAAGATTCTCCTTCGTCGTGAGCACATACAGTCTCACTTGGTGAGGCACTTGATGATTAGAAATATAGTTCTTAATGTCGTGGTATGTTATAGTTTAGTTTATGATATGTATGATAGTACAATCCCATTCTCAAGATCAATAAAGAAGATTTGGTGGATTTTAGCCTACAAATTATTATCTTATGGGATAAAACAAGGCTTGGTTTCCCACTAGGCAAGCCTTGTCAATGTGACAACAAATATGTATAATTATGTGGATATGGTTTCCAGGGATTCACAGCCAATATGGTTTCCATTTTGGATGATTTGCTTTAGAACACCTCCTGAATGCATTTTATGTTTATGCTTAATTTAAATTTTCGAAGTTAAAAAAAATAATATGATTCATGCATGATTAGAAGGTAGTGGGGGCATTGGTAAGCCCAAAAGGCATGACTAGGAACTCAAAGTGCCCATATTGGCATCTAAAGGTGGTTTTGTGTATATCCTGCTCACACACCCTGACTTGATGGTAACTGGATCACAAATCAATTTTGGAGAAATAGATAGCTCTGTATAACTCATCCAAAAGCTCATCGATCCTGGGTATCAGATTCATTCTTGATGGTCTTCTTATTTACAACACTCTAATCAATGCACATCCTCAGTGTTCCATTATTTTTCTTGACTAATACTACAGAGGGTGCAAATAGGCTAGAACTTGGCCTTATGTGTCCCATATATAACAACTCCTTAATGCTCTTTTTTATTTCCTCCTTATACTATTTGGGATGCCTGTATGGAGTTGTGATAACCTGTTTAGCCCCTTCTTCCAATTCTATTGTATGCTCGAATCCCCTATCTAGTGGCATCCTTGGTGGGATCTCTTTGAACATAGTTTTATGCTTGATCAATAATACTTGAATATATTTTGGGTATTGCTTCCCCTCAATACAAGGATTTGCTTCATCACCATACACTGCACAACCCATGCTCGGTCCCCATGCTTGATTATAGGCTCAATATTTTTTGTCATGACCACCCTTGAAGCATTGTTGTTCATTCCTCTCAATAATACACCTTGTACATTTGGTGCAACAAACTCCATCTCCATAGTGCAATATTTGTTATAGTGCCTTCCTATGGAAATGAGCCACTCGACCCCCAACACCACATTGTTATAAGTTATTTTGACCACATAGAAGTCATCAATGATGGTGTAATTCCCCATCCTTAGTTCCATCTAAGGAACCCTCCTTAAACACGCCATCGTACGTCCTCTAACCACCTATACATCAAGCCCTTTGAATTCTTTAGTGGGAAAGTGCCTTATGGCTACCAATGTTGCATCTATGAAAATTATGGCTAAATTCGCCATCAATGAGGACGATAACTCATTTCCCTTGAAAAACTCCACAAACGTGAAGGTTATTATATCTAGGAACACAAGAGAATTTGGTTAGCATGGCCCCCTTTGTCTCCATTCGTGGAGGCTCTTCGTCGCTACTATTATGCTCTTCTTCATGAGTTTCTTTTGGTTCTTCCTCTTCTTCACTATCTGATATTACTTCTATGAGGTGGAATTTTCCCTTGCCCATGCACCTATGCCCGGGAACTCATGGTTCCTTTCAACTGAAACAAAGTTTCTTTTTCCTCAACTCATCCCTTATTTATTTTATCCTTCCATTTCCTTGCCATGGCTTCTTTTCCTCGTTCTCCTGAGGAGGGATGAATTTGATAACTGTTCTCTTCGGCAATACATATTCCATATCCCTTGTTCTACATATAACATCTTGAAGTGTACTTGGCTTAAAGGCTTTGACCTAACCATCCAATGGTTCAACTAGCCCTTCCAAGAACAACAACACTAACTGATCCTGGGATATATCATTCACCATTACTGCTAATCTCTGGAATTCGATGATATAGTTGTCTAGAGTCCTTGTTTGCCAAAGTTGTGCTAGATACTTAAGATGTAGCTATGGTTTTTTATTATAAAACCTATCAATAATTATTTTTTTTAACTCCAAGTAGGAAGTGATATTGGAGTGCCCTAGGTGGTCAAATCGTGGTACCACCATTCACGTGCTTCGCCTCCCAATTATATGGTAGCGTACTAGATATCCTTAGATTATCTCATGGGGTTAAGCTGGAAGAATGTGTCTAATTTTTGGACCCATGCTCAAGTTATACCACATGATGCTCCATTAAAAGTAGGAATATTTATCTTACTCACCTTCTTGGAAACGTCGTTATTCTGCCACCACCGATTGTGATCTTTGGATTTGTTCTTATATTTGATGGTGCAATAATCCTTAGGTGACATGTGTTAGGGTCCTATGTTATAGGAATATTGGTCATGTTAGTCTTTCTATTTTATTTGAGGCCAACTTGTAAATATTAGTCATGATGACCTGACTATTGCGGTTTAAAGAGGTCTATATTTAGACTAAGTGTCATGTAAAGTTTCCCTATTTTGCTAAAAAACCAAATGTCTAAAGTCATAAGATTTCATTATTAAAGGGGTAATCATAGGAAGTTTTTGGTCACCATGGAAGAGTACAAAAGGGTCATGTCATCAAACCTTGGTCATCATAAGTTAGACACCTAATTCTAGAGGTCGAGTCTACCTCAAAGCAATCATGAAAAAAGATTTTTGTTTCCAAGCTTTATCATCATGGGCACAAATTTGGAGGTTATTGAGTCAGTTTAGATGTCATTTCATGATAGGTCATGACCTCAGAAGAAGTACAATGGTCATAAGGACAGTTCATTGCCTTTCCTCAAGCGCTTTGTTTTCCAGGAGGTGTTGCGCATTCATCATTTACATTTTCAAATTGCAATCATCGCTATCATTTTTTCTCCAGGTTGTTTTGGAAGATTATTTGAACCTTTAACTTCATCCAGCATCGCTCATTCTTGGCTTATTCACATTGGGAAGCTGTGGTGTGCTCATGTTGGTTTGTTGTGAAAAGAGGCATGGGCGCTGCGTTTCCACACAACGTTGCATTTCTCGCAAACTAGTGGTCAATTCTCCTTCACATGTGCAAATCCAAGCTTATCCTTATTCCTTAATCCCAGATGAATCTCCAAATTTCATGTATGAGCTAGCAAAAACCATTGAAAGCCTACAAAATAGATAATTTTATCTTTGCTGCATTTTGAAATCACTGTGTTTCTCCCTATTTCGCTGTGTTTTATCCTTGTTGCTGTGATTCCACACAGTGCTCCATATTTTGCATTTGTCGTTGCCAAGCCCACGTTTTCTTTGTGTAGTGTCCACATGCAATGTATGCCATAGGATTAAAACTGAATTGAAGCTTCTCGCCTTAGGTGTTTGAGCTTAAAAGGTGTTAGAAAACTAATTTCTTCGTGTGTCGTGTTTCTAGCATCGCGAATGTCTCTTTAAAGTTCTCTGTTAGCAATTAAAATTTGCAAACTACTTAGAGTTTTTTCTGAAGAATGTCTGCATTGATTAGTCTCTTGTGTAGAGTTTGTTGTTTCTTAGTCATCATCATAGATTTAACTTGAAAGAGTCATTTTTATTATTGTTCTTACATTGTTGCACAAAACAAGTTGCTTAAAACCCTAAACTATTCACTATTGCCAAAAAAAAAAAATCATGTCAACTCCAGAGGAAAAGAAGCACAAGGGAGGTGCCATTGTTCGGTTTGAGCCACAATATGTCACAATTATTAATGCATACCCAACCATCAGAGTGGCTTTTGAGCAGGTGGGGTGTTTGAGGTTTTGTGAAAATATTAAGGGGTACAATCTACAAGTGACTAAGGAGTTTGCCAAGGGTTTTGATGGATTGTAGGCAAAGGTTGGAGCACTTACTTTTCCAGTCACAACCCAATCAATAGTTGATTCCACTGAGATCCCTTTGTATGGTGAGGAATGGTTTATGTAGTGATCCTAAACAGGAATACAAGTGATATAAAGAAAATAATTTGTGCAACAAATTATAAAAACGAAATACACATTAAACACCCATGGAAACGCTGCAAATAAAGAATTACTGAGTCATTTTATTACTTTTTTGAGGGCAAAATACAATGGATAATGAGATGGTGCACCTGGGCTTGTCTCAATGGACAATCATGACCAAACCCAGGTGAGAAAATGGTTGAACTAAAGGTTGTCCAACTGCTGCACCAATCTGCATTGCGCCGCCCAGAAAACTACACTGTTGGCTGGAAAGGGACTGCAATAAACTCCAACTGCGATGCTCAGAAAATGTTGCAAATTTAGCCTCAAGTTCCTTTACCCAAACCCATAAAAACCTAGAAAGGGTTTGGCCTATCTCTGAGTTAAAGTCGAACCCACAAAATGGTGTGAATCCCGAGCTAACTAGCAATTCGCCCTATTATAAGAATTTGGATTTTCAGGCCCGAATAACGTCTGAAAAATTCTGAAATTTTAACCACGGACTCCTATCAAAAAACCTAGAAAAACTGATAAAGGAATTTGGTTGGTTTAGACTTCTGAAATTTGACCCCCTTGGAGCCCAACTTCAGTTGCAATTGCAAAACTCAGCCTGCTCGAATCTGCCTATAAATCTTCCCGAAAATGGTCCCAAAGTGTTGGGATGACCTCTTATATTAATCCCTTAACTCCCTGGATGGGCTCCTAGCCTACGGAACCTGCTCCTTAGCTCCGTGAAAATGCTGGACTGACCCTCTGCACTGTCCCCAAGGCCAATAATTCGAACTACCGGGATGTTGGCTCTGCTAGGTCCAAAACTCACAAGAAATGTTGGCCCTTTGTTGCTCTCCCAATCCTATGACTCTCCTGGCAAATGCTTGATCATTGATAGCTCCAAACTCCCCCTGCGTATTCTCCAGCTAGCCAGAAATACACACTCCCTGTTGTGGCTGAATGGTAGTGTTGTAACACACTCCTGAAGCTCCTGAAATACTTATGGAACTGCCTATCTAGGGCGGGCACGAAAGGTCCCCTGAATCTACTGCTTGAGAGATTCATGGCTAAGCAGTCGGTCGATTCAGCTAAACAGCAGAGTGAACAACCAAGTAATTTTGATTGCAAGGTGTAAGAATGAATCCAAATGAGAGCTCTCTCTTCCTTTTATCTTTGTGGGCCTTCCTTGCCTCATGTGGGCCCCTCCATCTAGCACTTTGAATTCCCTCCAAGCCATTTAAATGACCTAGTTCGAATTCCCACGTGGGTGGCCCCCACCTTCCACTAGCAACCAAATTAAGTCGAATTTCCTCCTAAGTCCATATGTCAAAAATGCTGGGTTCTTTCCCTTAGCCAAAATTGTGCAAAAATGTGTGGAAACACCCTTCTACAAATGTGTTTGAGAAGGGACATGACAGTTTCAGGGTATGGAGTTAGATTTGGTTTATTTCAAAGACTTTCTCAAACCACAATACCAGGAGGGGTATGGGTCTGTTGTTCCAAGGAGCTATTTATAGGACCACCATAGTAAAATGTTGGAGGTCATTCAAAGGTATTTCACATCTGAAGGGAGGTTCGGTAAAGTTCATTAGTATCATATAAGACTCCTAGTGCATTTTATAAGCAAAAGACCTTGGAATCTTCCTTATTATTTATTTAGGAGTCTTATCAAAATGGTTGATAGAGTTCAGGCAAAAGGGAGTGAGATTGAACCTAATTTGTTTCATTTTTCATTGATCAAATTGCTAGTGATAAAGGAGCTTGACAAGAAGGAGCAGTCATGGCAAGAATTTATTATCTCTTCAGGGTGGATGACACAATCTTTTGACAGCCAAAGGACTAAGAGAGATACCCCATCAGTTGCAATCAAAGAGGCCACACCTGCAGTAGCTAGCTCGGTCAAAAATCCTTTCACTGAGAACGAATTAGTTGATAAAAGAAGTGCCAAGAAACTTCACTTCTCACCTGAGGTAGAAACAGTGGCTTGGGGACCGAGAACAGGGGCTTCAACCAAGAGATTATTTGTAGATCCTACACTTGTTCAAGTTGTTGAATCAGAAAATGCACATGAAGAAGTGGAAGTTGATGAAAGGGGCTAGAAAAATAAATATTTGCAAGATGAGATAAAAAAAGCTCATCTAATGGCAGTATATTTGCAACAAGAAAATAGAGAACTCCAACAAAAAGGGTCGCAAGAAGCTTCCCACCCTAGTGAAGGAGAACCATCAAGGAGAGAATTGGCACAGATTGTTAAAGGCAAAAACAAGCATATCATAGATGTTGAAGATGTATAGGTGACAATTGAGAAATCAAGGAGACCCAAGACTAGGTTTGTTGCTGAGATGGAAACGCAAATGGAGGAGACTATTCAACCAGAACATATGGTGGTTTTCGATGAGTAGAAGGAGTTTGAAAAATTGTTGGAATAGCTTGAACGAGTTCAACAATAGGTAGATTGGCTTGCAAAAAATATCATAGGGATAAGTTGAATTTTCTTAAGAAATTACAAGTTTTTGAACCTGTCCTTGATAAGGCTAAACACAAGTTGAAGTGGACCTTGCCTCTGCATAGGCAAGTGAGAAGTTTGTATACCCAAAACTTGGTCTTCAAAAGGAGACTCATATTAGTGAAACAACAACTTACCGAGGCCAATAAATATGGAAGAAAGAGGAAGAAGGGCAAGTTGTATATACTATCAGAGGCCAGTACAAAGTTAAATCTTCATCCGGAGGATGCCACTAAGCTCTAAATTTTGTCTTTTTGCTTAAGAAGTCAGAAATAGGTCAGTTTTGGTGGAGTTTGCAAAAACACAACAAAGACATTCTGCAAATTTTATATGGTCCTTTATGCTGATGAGATAGTGAAATTTTGAAGTTTTGATTTTCTTGTGGGGTGTTATAAGGATGTCACAACACTTACATGTTGCCTCCAACTCTTTATATCAGAAGAAGCCATCATATACTCATAATTTTGAAGGTGCTACGAAAGTTGACAGTTTGTTGCGAAAGTTTGCTACAGGTGATCAGGAGGTATGCAACCATTTCAAAGGATGTTTCAGGAGTTCATTACCATCACAAGGATATTTTGAGACTACCCAATTGCTTCTTTTTGTCATAGGAAGACCACAAATATAAAGAACTTGAGGTGTTGCAAAATTTGTTGTGAAACTAGGAGTTTTACAGCAAATGTTGTGTTTTCACACAATCTTGATTTTTCCTTGTATATTCTAATTTTTTGGTTCCCAAAAGTTGTTTAATCATGTTGTTAGGTGGCATAACTCCTTAGGATGGTATAGCTAGTGATTGGTTTTGAGTATTTCTAATTTTAATGTTGTATTAAGTTGAAAATTGCATTAGGTAATTAGTTCCTATTTTTATGCAGGGGAGGTGAAAAGTTCGATGTATCTAGCTGATTAACTAGTTTCCTTTTGGAAAATTCAACCTAGCTAGCTTGGAATATAAATTTTTTGATATATAATATGTAAAAATCTAAGAAGAAGGTTTTGTTGGTTAGATTGGAGAGAAAGACACTTTGAGTGCATTGTACTTTATGAATATTTTTGCCAGTGAATGAAAGACAGAAGGTGATTTGCAGGGATTCATGTGTCAGATCTTGATAATGTTGTGCTTCTTTCTAATTCTAAGTTTGTCTTATGTTTCTACATATCTTGAATGTATATCTTCATGCGTGGAAGAACCAGATGTTTAACTCATAATTCATCTAAGGGATGCTATGATTTAGTTTTACCAAGTAATCTATGTTTTCCTCTTAAAGAAACATTTAGAATTCATCTACAATTTTGATGGTCTAAGTGTTGTTTCCACCTTTCTTACACTCACCCTCCTACAACGATTTAACTTGATTTCATCACCAAGACTGCCTACCTTGCCACTGTGGAATAACCCTTTCTCTCTTCATCATATCACTAGACATAATAATTTTGACATGACTCCATGCCCAATGGATATGTCTCCTTTCTTACCAACAATCCTTAAAAAAAATTACCTTAGTAAGCACAATACCTAGTCTAATATCATATTAGTTGAACATACTACATGAGAGAGACCTCTCCAAGGCTTGAAGGGCTAGATTCTAACCTAAAAGTGGTTTGTGGTTACCTCTGGAATTTATCTCCTCGGCCTAGGGAAATTTACGGAGTGCTAAAAACATGGTTGCATGAAAATATACCCTCAGTGCTTCATATTCCCTTGTATAACATGAAAAATATTCATCCTACCCCTACTGATTGCATGTTTGTTCTCCCAAGAATTTTGACATAAAGGGTCTAGATGTGCTTTTGTTTATTGGCGAGGGAATTGGATTATATGTACTATTGGATTCAACATGATGATTGTTGGATCCTCCAAGTAATGTCTTGTTTGAACTTCCCACGCCAATGTCAAATTGATTTCCTTGTGCATTAGCCATAGATTGAGTGAGAGCTTTCATTGTCTAGACCATCTCTTCTTGTCATATAGCCAAGTAATCTAGAGTGTGGTTGATACTTTCCTAAGGCTTATCCTCACTATCTCCCACTTCTCCTTCTTCTTCCTTCGATCTCGGATCATGGATTTCTCTTCCCTTATTTTTCCTTTTGTAAGTCACAAATTCTCTATCTCCTGGGGTCATTAACTATGGTAACCCTTTAGGTTGACGAAATGCACATCTCTAATACCACTATAATATCCCTCTTATATAATTGACTAATTTCCAAAAATTTAAATTCAAGAAATTCACTATAATTTTTTGCCAAGAGATTCAACAATAAATTGCAAACATGATTCCAGAATTCATAGAGAAACCACTGCAAGCTCCAACTATTTTATTTATAGTTTCAGAGTAAATTACATCAATTAATCTGGAAGGAAACCTAATGGGGATATTTCAAAAAACCTTGGCTTAAGTCCTTAGCCCTGCAACTCATCCTCCATGGGGTATTCAATCCTCCTAGAAAATGCAATCAAACCCTAGCACTTCATACTTCCTAAAAAATATATTTTCGACCCTCTGATAGACAACGATTTTGACCCTTTTGGTTAATTCAATTTTGACTCCACTAGCTATTTGGTACTTTGCAATTTGATCCTCAGGAACCCACAAATCAATCTTCCATGAGATAGGCAACTTGACCCTTTGGAAACAATTAATTTCATCTGCCTTTTGAATATCATTTTGTCCCATAAAAATATTAATTTGACCTCCAATTTGTAGCGAAAACTTGGCTACTGCAACACACAAAAAACTCGGCACAACACTAGAAAATTGACCTCTACAAAACAAGAGAAACTCATCCCCAACAACACCATAGATTCAAACCTTGACTTTAAGAGAAACTTGGCCCCTGCAACTCCATAAGTTTGGCCCTCTGTAAAATATGTAATTTGACCTCTATGCAACTAGAATTTGACCTTTCTAGGTAGACAAATTGATCTCCTTTATCACTACTGATTCAACCTCCTTGGAATGTCATTTCGATATTTTCTGAAGATGATAATTTTATTGATTAGTTAGAGTGGCCCAACAACCACTGAAACCAATCGCCACCAACTTGCCACCAACTCACCACCAACTCACCACCAGCTAAGGTGTGTATTTCAATGTTGAAACTATCAAAACTCGAGTGTTTGCTTTTCACAAGCTACTCGAGCTTTTTGTCAATTCAATAATCAAATCTCACATACACTTTTCCCTCAAGTCTCCTCTTCTTTATATTTTTTCCCTCTCCAAATTACCATGGGTGGCAAAAGAATACCATGGGTTACATATTTTTTCTAAAGTGACTCTACCACCTTTTATCCAGTTATTAAGATACTATCTACTAATTAATCTATTGACCCCCTTTTTCTTGTTGATAACCAATGGGGGATCATGGTAGGCTATGACTTCATTTTTCTCTGTTGTTGTGGAATGGAAAGGAGCATTACATAAAAGAGATAAAAATGACAATTTGAGATTTATAAAATTGTAATTAGTTTTTTTGCAAGGATTTCAAAAGGGCTAAGGGGGTCTCTCATTAGAAAAAGACACGAGGAGTAGATCTTGAGACAACATAGCAAAAATGCACAAAGGTAATAAATAATGTATGCTTGTTGTTATTGCTTTTAATATGCTTGCGGTTACTTATTTTCATATGTTTTTTATTTTTTATTTACAATAATTGGGAAATACATATACATTGGAAAATATTGCAACAAATGCATAGAAGAGAGCTATAAGGAGTATCTACTTTAGAAATTTAGAGCACAACTAGACTACAAAACAAAAACAATCCTTCTCTCATCAAAGTGAACAAAAAGAATGGGATCCAACTCTAAACCTTCTAAAACTTAATCTTATTGCTTCTTGATTACAAGAGAAGATTCTTTCAAATTGCTTACACAAAATGACACAAAAAGAGACCATAATCAAGAATTGATAAAAATGCACCGCTCAAGCTCTAGTGGGACATGAACATTCCCCTAGATCCCATGAAGTAAGGACCAAACATGAAGATAAGATCCCTAGCTTCTTTGCTTTCAAAAATAAAAATAAAGAAACATTTTCCCACAACAAAACACCGCAACAAGGTCAGGTTCACTCCAATTCTTAGTAGTCCATTCGAAGACATTGTTAGGATTGGGCCAAAGCCTTGTAAATTTACCTATTAAGCCTCTCTCCTCTAGGATACTAATATTCCAAGGTGTCACTGAAGAAACCAAGTTCATCTTGGGAATGTCATTTGACTATTTGGCAACTTTGTTATTTTTAGAGATGGGATTGGCCACATAAGAAGGGGCATCCATTATGAACATGCGAAGAAAACCCTTGAATCTGCACTAAAGGACTATGATTTGTGATAAGGAACCCTTGAATCAACACTAAGGGACTGCAATCTATTGGCTTCTCTTGAGGCAAAACAATCGCTGCTCTCGTTGGATGTGAAATATATATATTTTTAAACTTGATATCTATGTTTGATGTAATATTTTAGTATCATGGGCCTAATTTTGTGGTCATTTGTTGAACATGCATACAATTATTTGTTCTTAACTTATCTTGTGTATAAATACAAATAAAATTTAAAGAAATAACAAGACACATTCTTCAAATCAAGCAGGGAGGTCCCCAATTTTGAGGGTACTTTGTATATATATATCTCATTATTAAATATGGTTTTCTTTTATTGCATATGACTATCAATGACTAGAGTTGTGAGCCCACCATTAAATAATTAAATTATGTCTGGAGGAATGATTAAAAAAGAATGGTGAAAGTTTTGGAGTTGATGTCCCATTTAATTAATTGTTAACCTTGTCTATTTTTTACCTATACATGGTTGGATTATTCATTCATTGTTGAAATATATTACATTCTTTTAAATTGATGATTACATGAATTAAAGGGGATTGAAAAATGTTTAAGATGTGTCATTTTTATTGCATCTTTAAATATTCACAATTCTTTTATTGTATCAAACTCTTGTTTATTTTATTATGTTTTTATAAAGAGACGAGGGGGAGAGGATTAACAATAATTCAATCAACTTCTAATGTCCAATTCATTTCCTCTCCTTGTAGGCACACATACTTTTTTCAATCAATGTTGTATAAAAGGTCGATATTTATCTTAGTTAGAAATATACCACTTGTTTACAGGAAAAGACAATTTTATGGTTATTTTACAATATAAATTTAAAATTTCATCATTTTGTATAAATAGTCTTTTGCTTACATGGCATGAAATTGAATGAATATTAGTGGGATATTACATTTTATATGTACATGTTTTTTTTCATATGATAAGTACATTGTAAAATAGACCTATACTAAACATCAATCTCATAAATATTTAAATATTATGCAAATAGTAATTACAAAAGGTAATGATGATAATATTAACAATTAAATGATCTCGGAAATTTTCAGGATTGAGAAATGGCTCTGGCTAGGGTTTACTCGCGCCGTATGCTGGTAGCTGCTGCATCGGTCCCCAAGGACGCCTCAAAAGCCGAAGGCGAGCCAAGCTATGGAGTGCCGGTGAGCGCAGCGGCAAGGGTTTCTCTGGTGCCTGTACATTCAGAGGATTGGCTTCTCTCCCGCCGCCATATGCCTCAAAACCCAGATCTGTTTTGTTACGCATCTGGGGGGCTCAACGTCAAAGACATTCTTGCGATACTGGACCGGGGACGATCCACAAATCTTCAACGATACCACGAAGAGAAGGTACATCTCCTGGCATGGGTACTCGAAGAGGGTATCTCCCTGTGGTGGATCGAGATTGTAAAATGCGTTTCAGAACAAATTCATTTGTCTGCCGTAAGAGTTTTAGAGATCAGGTTCTCCAAAACCCAGAACGCAAGGAGAACGGGTAGGGAGGGACTGCATTATGCAGATCCGCTCCCTCCCTCATCGCAAAAGCCCAAACTACGTAGATCTGGCTGGGATCTGAAGGATCTAACTTATATTCGTGCACGGCCAGAGTCCAGGAAGCGGATCGAAGGCATAAATAACAGATTGTGCAGCGCTATTGCGGATCTATGCATGCAAAAGGACAATAGCTTAAAATTGGGGCCAGAGCGGAAAGAATGCTTACAGTCAGAGCAGGTAGCAACTGTTGGCTCTCAGAGCACGAGAGAGCCGGAATATGCTTCATCTGCAGGGTCTTGGTATGGATCTGAGGCATCCTCTTGCTTCCCGAATCGCAGTCTCTGTTTTAGATCGGACAAAGATACGCCAGATCTGACAATACAGAGAGCAGAAGAATCCATGCTCCGGCCAGATCCAGAGCTTTGCATAGGGTCAAAACCCCTATCTGACTCCTTTCAGATCCAAATTATGCAGCCTGCGGGCAGGACCATCATGCAATGGGTTCGCCCTTCTGACCTGGTGCATGACCTCATACTGATTTTAGAGCGCAGAATAGGGATCCCATCCAGCTCTCTGCGTCTTCTCTTTCAAGGTAAACAACTTGAAAACCCTCTATCCCTCTCTGCTTACAGCATTTCCAGGAACAGCTCGGTGGTGGCCACCCTCCGGCTGAGAGGAGGAGCAGCGGGACAATCTTCCTCCACTCGGCCTTCCTCATACAAGGACGCAATCCACTCCGAGAACCCCAAACCCCCGAAAGCCCTTAAATCTAAGGTCTTCTTGGTTGAAAGAGCTGAAGATGTTCCCTCTGTCGAGCTCATGCATGAAGAGTTGGCTTCCCAGCATCAAGATTTTGCAGAAAGAGCCCTCATATGCAGATTTAATGGTCTGTGGCCCCGATCTCAGGATCTCTACGCATGGATCCATGAAAACTGGACGCATCATTGTAAGGTCTTTTTTTGCTCGAAAGGTTATTTCATTGTACTCTTTGACAATATTAAGCACTATGAAAAAGCCATAGAAGAGGGTCCTTGGTTCATGGGAACTGCAGGGCTTTTTTTGACTCCGTGGTTTCCAGATTTTGATCCAGCCACGGCTGTCATTACCAAGACACCGGTATGGATTCGACTTCCAAACTTACCGGCTCACCTATGGAATACTCGTGTCTTCAGAGCTATTGGAGACGCATTGGGCAGTTTCATCCATGGAGATTTGTGGCGGGCAGCAAAAGGTCTCTACTCATATGCAAGAGTATGTGTGGAGTTAGACCTGAGCAAAGGTCTTCCAGAACAAGTCAATCTCAAGATAAATGACTTTGTCTGGACCCAGACGGTGGATTACGAGAACACTGCTTTTCGGTGCAGACACTGCCAACAATCTGGGCATTTGCAGAACACATGTCCTTCTCGCCCGGCGAAAAAGAACAAGGCCAACGAATCCAAGCCCAAGTCCAAACGATGGGCGCCTTGCTCTCCCCCTCCAGTCGGGGATTCTGCTTCTTCCAGTTCTGAAGACGAAGACAGCGATGAAGAATTGTCTCAGGCCCCTCACTCTGTTGCCCCTTCTTCCAAAGGCCTGGTACCTTCTTCTGATATAGCCAGTGCTCAGAAACGTGTCCATTTGTCCTCTTCCTCGGACTCAGATAAGGAGACCCCCCCTGTGCAGGACCACCATCTGCAAGTTGTTATCACCCATCCACCCCAAAGTGCTTGGGTTGAAGTTAAAAAAAGGAAAGGGAAAAAGCTTCGTGTCGAAACCCCTACTCTTTTAGGATAGCACTTTATGCTTCTCAAGCTCCAGTGTCCAGTTGTAACTGCTTGCTTGCTTCACTCTTTCCCCGGAACCGAGGTTGTTAGTCCTACCATTTCCGGTTCCCGGTTGGCTTCTGTCACTCTGCTCTTCCAGTTTCCTCTTGTCACGTTCTTCGCTCTTCTCTCTACCCCTAGGAGCCGAGGTGGATAACACATCCTATCCGGCTGCCTAGGCTCTTGCTTCTCTTGGATGTAACGTTTGGTTGTACTATATTTTCTCTTAATAGATTTAGTTTTTACCGACAAAAAAAAAAATATTAACAATTAAATAATTAATAATAATTAAATAATCAACAATAATACAAACAATTAGATCATTGTTAATAATTAAATAATCCCTAGAATGGGTATCAACAAGTGCAAATGGTGGTTGAAAGAGGATCCTCCACATTACAATGTTTGGTATGGAGGGAGGAGGTTGTTAAGAATTTAGTAGGTGATTGAAGGGACACAAACTTGAATAATGTGACTGTAGAATTTCCTACAAATTCTCTATAAATCTACCTCTGAGATCTATGTAGAAAATCTGATTGTAGGTTAACTCGATAATGCAATATACCAAAGCAAAATACTATAATCTACTTCTACTATCAAACTTGCGGAAGCTTAAAATTGAGCAAGATCGAGCTGAACACATATAACCAGAAGAAGAAGAATCAATGCACATGAAACACATAAAATACTCAAGGGAAAGCCTCAGCTAAAAACTGCACTATCTGTATTATCATACAAGGTGGAAATACATCAGAATTATACAAAGCCTTAGCTCTCACATCTAACCAGCTCTTAATACAATCCTCCTGGATGCTCATAGGTAATCAAAGCTTCTCACAAGCCTTCTCCTCTGCCCTCCAAGCCTCCTATTTCCTTGCTCAGTTTCTCCTGGGTGATCCTACTGTTACCAACTGTAGCACTGATCACTCATACTGATCTCACACCCTGTAAAACTGCGTAGTCCTCAAGGAACCTTATTTCTTCTGCATGGATGAGTTTCCTTTATAGGAAAATTCCTCCAACTGATAGTACAATGTCCCTCTCTTTAATCTCTACTGTGTCTTTGTCTGAACTGACATGCATGAGTTATTTATGAGAGAATCCTCAGTTATTTGGAGTACACTAGTTTCATGCATGCATGCATTAATTGATTGAACTCATAATTAGTTCCTCAAACTGTTTGGAACTAATTTAACTAGACATAACTCAGTTAACTAAGCTAACTAATTACAACTCAAATACAACTGATCCTTATCTCCTTAATTAAGAGATAATCTCCTTAATTTAAAGGATAACTGTTGCATGACTGTAGAAAGACTTCTAACTTGAATTTCTCCAACTAATTAATCCATAATGAATTAATTAATTATTTTTCAAGCAGCTGGTGAGACTAAATTCGAATTTAATTCAAGGACATATTAAAATTGGAATATTATGGATTCTATTTTTATCATTTCTTGTAGCTATTTTCAACAGTGACCCTTCCCACTAACACAGTTATGATGGATGACCATTAACAACCGTAGAGGCAACTAGGATGACCATTAACATAGTCATGTGTTGGGTGTGGAGCTTGATTATCTTCCTAATTGTTCTAATGTTTTTCTTTTGGTCATGGTTGGATCCCAGTCCCTAATGGTGAGGTGTGGGGGGGCTTCCACTCCCCCCACCCTTACCACCCCCCCCCCTCTTTATTGTCGTCGAGGGGGGGAGGGGGGATTTGAAAATTTGCCTTGTAAAATATTGTAATTACATAGTCAATTTCGGTTGTTCATTAGGCAGAAAATCTAATAGTAGAAGTTATGTTAATTTAGAGTTTTTCTCCCTAGAAGGAAACCCTTGGTTTATATGAGGGAATTGTATTGCGGATGTGTATGAGTTTGTGCGAGAAAAAAGAGAGGAGACTGTGTGAGAGCGAAGAGGAAATTACAATGGATTTGCTATAGTTTGTATCTCTTCATTTTGCTAGATAATATAAAAGGAAGGACTCACTATTTCTCCCTAGATGTAGCTCAAATTAGGTGAACTACATATATCTGTGTCTCTCTTGCTTTATGTTTTTTTGTGTTTGTGTTTCCACAATATTTTATGTGTTCCATTACTCCGTTATTTAATTTCTAACATCGTAATGGAAGGCAATGAATGTCGTTAGTTTCAACTTGGCCCTAATTATACTTCAACTTGGTTGCAACACAAGATAAGCCTTAACTCTTAACCTTTTATTTCATTTTATGAGTTAGTGAATAAAATGTCGAGTGTAGGTTGTGGGAGTCTTCATTGATAGCCCTATGGCTATATTCTAGGTTGATGAATATGGTGTTGCCTTATTCGTTATTTGTGAATATCTCTAGACCTTTTTATCACGTGGTTTAAAGCTACTGATATAACATTCAAACGAGCTATGGTAGATTAGGAGAGCTCACATAGAGGAAGACTCCTTAAGAGTACTTAAAGAGAAGGGTATGGAGGAAGTAGAGGCCCAAAGAAGGAAGAAGTTGGCCCTATTAGATGGGTGCATGATATTTATCATGCATGTTTCTCTATGGAAGTAGAGTATAAGCATTAAGGTTTAGGCCAAATCCCCAATACTAATTTAAATATCTTACAAAAAAACCTTGGATCATGATCCCAAGTCACTTTATGACTAGAACTGAAAATATTTTAGAATCTCTTACTTATATTGGCATGCAAAGGGTTTAGTGGTGTATGAAATTGAAAGCTACATTAATCTACGATGTGAAATTTTACAAAAAGGTGGACCAACTGAAAATGAAATTTGAACATAATTTGGAGCAACTCAACATTGGCAAAGGAACTAAAGCCATAATGTCATGTGAAAATATTCAACCAATCTTCATTGATTTGTAGGAGTTAGACTCTTAAACTACAACTATTTAGGTTTTCTAGTTGTTTATGTCTTTCTATATTTGCACTTTTGAGTTTAGACTTTGTGAGGCCTTGTTTTTTCAGTTGAATGTTAGTAAATCTCTCTCCTCTGAGTGATGAACAAACCAAAGATAGTCATTATACCTTTTGGAAATAATCAATGATTATTTCGCATGGATAACTTGTAGTTGTTACTTCATGTATTTGAGTTGGATATATTAATATAGAAGTAGCTATATAAATTGTTATTGTTGTTATTATAATAAAATTAATTAAATATGTTGATTAATTAAATAAGGGGTAATAGGTGCAATGGTGGTTCTCATCCCTAAAGGACAAATTGAAATGAAATTGCATGGGATTGGGCTTGTAATCATCATCAAACAATGAAGTAGAGGCTTGGGTTGTTTATTAAGGCATTAAACTTTAAAGAGGGAAAATAATGATGCAGATTATGGTAATTGGGGATTCTACCATCATCATCAACTCTTTAGTGCAATAATGTCTTACAAAAAAATAAGCTATCATGTATCACTTAAAGAACATTAGAATTAAGGCAATGTTTTCCAAAGGTTTTTGACTTCCAATTGTTACAAAGATAAGTTGAGGTGACCAATCGAGAAGATAATGAGGTTGTATGGTTGAAAGAAGGATTTTTAATAATAAATGGGGGGCCTAGAACCATCTCACCCCTTCCATAACCTTACAATACTTATGATGGAGTACCTCCCAAAAAAAAATGTCTTAGTAATCCATTTAGCAACAAGTAGGTATTAGAGTTGTGGTATGTGCCTCTCCTTGTGCTTTCCTCAATGGCATTTGTGGTTATGAACTATCAATGCTTAGGTGGGTGCTTCTACATGACTTATTAAGCACACATAATGGGTATTCTTAAATGATTTTTGAGCATGGCTTTATCATAAACCCTTTGTTAATAGGAAAAGAAGTGATCTAGGATCATAAGGTCAATTTTATCTAGTCTATAGGGAGCATATCCCTTACCCAATGCTCTCTTCTCTTTGCAAAAATGAGTCAATGCTATTACATGAACTGTAGTTGCATTTTATGAGATCTAAAGGAGGTATGTATTGGCCTAAGGCGATATGAGAGAGAGATCACTAGGCACAAAGCACTATGGTCTGATCTACTATCAAATGGAGTCCTTTGCAATATGAATTAGGGAAAAAGTTGAATGTGGAGAATAAAGTTAGAGATAAATTTACCACGCAAAAGAGAGCACAATTCTAGAGCTCATTGATTCAACGAAAGAATTTGTATATAGGGTTATCTCTCATCAACATAGTTTGAGTTTAATGTTAAGAAGGGGGAGTTGACAATGCTGGTCAACATAGTAATGGCTAAGGACTTTTTTTCTGGGTTATAATAGGGGGCATGAAAAAATTTGGTTGGAAAACAATGTGATTTTGACAGATTTTAAGTGTTAATTAGAGAAAATTAATTAATTAAATGGTCAATAATAATTAAATTAATACACAATACTAATTCATTAATAATTATTGCATCTCAACTTTAATGCTAAACACATGTAATTTTGACATAAATATGACTCAAGTTTGATGCAATTTGGTTGAACATGATGTATTGTGACACAAAAAGGATGCAATTTTGATGCATATATGGCACTAGCTTGACATGAAATGATTCTAATATGATGTGAATATGGCATAAAAGGGATAATAATGATGAAAAATGACACTAACATGATGCGGGATTAATATAATATGATGCCTAAGAGATGCAAATATGATACAAAAAGGATTGTAAAGTTTTGTATTTCAACACATGTATGACACACACTGTGGAATATTGTGCACAAATTAATGTATGGCATCACCAATGTGACACAACATACACATTTTAGGCAAACATGTCAAAATTGACTTTTTAAGGTGTTTTACAATAATATGTGATGCAAATTCATACAATTTTTTTGCAGAGCAACTCTTTGCATCATAATTTTTTGGCATTAAGACAATGTAACAAAAAAGATGATGATCCATCCATGCAAATCATAATGCCACTTGCAGTGTCATGTTCTACATCCTCCTATGATCCAGATTTATGTAGGAATGAAATGAAATACAGATTCAAACCAAAACAAAGAGATACAACAAAACATAATTTCAATTAATAAAATAGCAACTGCTAAAAAATGTTTACATACATAAGAGAAACAAACTAGCTCAGGCGATGCAACTTATCTCTGAGAAGGGATGTGATGGTTACATGCCTTCTGAACTGTGTTACAATGAGGCTCAAAGGCCCTTTTATTATTATGAAACAATGGAAAACCCTAAACATAAAAAAAAGAGAAAAAAAAAAAGAAAAAAAAAAACTTGACCCTAGGAGATGAAATGCCAAAGCTTGTGGGCCCCGTTAGGGTTAGTTAGTACATCAACTTCCCGGTGTCATAAATTTGGCATACAATCTATGTTTGACATGTACAATACCTTGTTAGAAAGATCTACCCGAGGACATCAACTTTTGACTACATTTTTTTTTGTGGCCTATGGGTTTGCCTATTTTCCCCAAAATACGTAATTTAGGGCCTTAAAACAACTTCGAAAGTTCAGGACCCGAAAAACTACAAAAAATAGTAAATTGTTCTAGAAATGAGGAAATTGAAAGGAAATAGTGTTGGGGGTCAAAGTGGAATAGGTGGGTGGCCACCAATATCCACTTAGATCATCCTGACTTGAATTCTTTTCTCAAAAAAATGCACTTGCAAGTGATACTAAATACGATACCCAAAGCATGGTATTCTAGTAGTGGGCCATTCATAAAATTCCCTTCATGAAGGTCATTAAAATGAGATGAGGAGATTTAAGTGGCCTTGAAATTAATTGCACTTATGGCTAAATTCCATTCATGCCCTAATATATTGCTTTGTTGTTTTATCCAATGGAGGTGTTAAGCATCAATGGTTGCCTACTGCACCTAGAGCTAAAACTATAAACTGGTGTCAACTTTGGTTTGTCTCATTTTAACCTCTTTATTTGATGGTTGATTAGGCACGTTGGCTCTATATAATTTCTTGTGGTGCATATAACTAAATTATGGGTCTCAATATGTTAATGAAACGTGGAAACAATTTATGGACTTGACAAAAATTGTGACATCAAAGTAAGAATTCTAGCCCTAAAACCTCATATCTCTATGTAAAAAACACAATTATCAGCGCGTGAATCAAAAGGTGGTGTTATGGGTGGCACTCTTTTTTTTCATGGTTAAAATTAGAGCCTTTTGCAACTATGGGATTAAAAACCCATGATGTTGTTACAAACAACTTAAAGTGGTGCTATCGCTAATATCCTTTTTTTCAAGGTTAAAATTATGTCTTATTTAAGACTATGGCCTTAACATCCGATACGATTGCAACTAATACTTTAAATTGACCCTCAAATTGAAAAGTGTGCTACTAGGGACACTTCATTTTTTGGGTTTAAAATGGCAACCATTTTTAAACCATGGCCTTAAATATTGGTATTATTGCAACCAATATCTTGTTTTTAAGATTAAATTTGTAACACTTTAAAACGAGGGCCTAAGAATAGTTTCTGTTACAAATGAAAACACAAAACCTACCCTTGAATTGAAAAAAGGGTGTTACAAGTAGTGCCATTTTTTTTAGGATTAGTCATGACTCTTTTGAAACCATGACCTTAACAACCACTCCCATTGTAACTAATATCTTCAAATCAATACAAATATAAGGGAGGTGCTTTGGATCCTTATAGATCCCTCAGAAAAATAAGAGTTTGATTTTGCATGGGGTTTAGGGATTAACTCAAATAACGAGGTTGGATCTCTAGTGACATATCAAAGTCTGTATCAATTAAAAGAATGTGGGAATAAGTGTATCATTGTTATTGATGACTCATCAATTATTTTTTGATTCATGCTTAAAGCGTAACGATGAGAACATTGTATCAACATGGAAAGAGCTCACTTATTGATTTGAATCCACCTTTAGGAACTTAAAGGATCTTGCATGACACATGAAAAACTATACAAATTTGTGCATGAAGTGCAACCTTAGGTGCGAGGGGACGCCATGTTAGCATGCTTTTGAACCAACCATAATCTGCATCAACAACTTTGCGCTATTTTTCTCCACCTTCATCTAACCTCTAACGTCTTTTAGGATTGCCTTAAATAGCTATCGGAAATAAGGTTGTCCCATGATCAGTTATGCCACCAAGTGTTGCTTCAATAAACAACCTGCCTTAAAAAACATCATCTATGTTGAGTAGTGGTTTAAACATTGCCGTGATACCACCTAGCACAAACCTAAAGGTCTTGTCCAATTTTTTATTTTCAACATTCTTGGTTATGTGACACTACCTTATTTCAATCATAGAAGCATGACCAACCTATAGTTACTTGTTATAAGAGTACACCTATTCACTCAAGGTTGCTCATAACCCCGCCCTAGGCTACAATTGTCAGATCTGCAACCAAGTTCTCTAACACCTAAAAGCTCACACCCAACTCTGATCATAACGCATCCCAACAACACCTAACACTTAGCCAAACATCTCAATATGTTGTTAAGCAAAGCATTGCAAGGATATAAAATTCAATAGATAAAGAGCCACAACACATATGCTTATTCCTTATTAATGAAGAATGTTACAAATATTACATAAGGGAGTCCAACCACTACTCACAACTTGTTTTACAAAAGTACAAATAATCTAAGGAACAATTGGGTTAGTGCCACTCAATCCATCTCTTGCAGGACTCATTCTTCAACAACTTATGCTATTAGCACCCAAGTGTTGGCTGTGTTGAACACTATGCTCAACACTCACTTGGAACTCTTTGACCATTATCTCTTCTTCATCTCCTATTTTTGCCTTGCACAATGGTTGTGTTCTTTTATATAGGTGGGAGGTGATTAACCATTTCCCCTTCTTCCACACACCTTTCATCGTGCCTAATGCCAAGTGGACCTAAACATGCAATCCACCAATTCAATGTATAGTTGATTCTTTAAAACTCTTAAAAGCCTTAAGGCAAGGAATGTTCAACCCCATTAGGTCCATATTCTCACCAAAACAGGTTGGATTGCCAAAGACATGTTGGATTACCAAAAACATTCCAAGTTTATTTAAAACAATTCTTAATACACTAAATGATTCACCAAATTATCTAATCTTCTAATCTTTTGATACATATCTATGTAACTCTACCATCTTTTACTTCACTCTCACCAAATTTGTCTTATCTTTTGATGCATGTCTATGTTCCCTCTTCTTTGCAAAGGACTACCAAATCCAATTGAAGACTTTAACAACCATAAACCATGGTCAAAATTAAATCTGGCCCTTTTCACACTAACAAGGCTGATTATTTATTATTATTATTAGACATATTAGAGCAGCGTGGTGCAAAGTGATGGTCGTGGTGAACAACGTCTGCAATCCTTGTAGATTTGTATTATGTTTTACATTCTTTCTATTTGGACAAAAACGGATGTGAGATGTTCGTGAAATGACAAAGAAGCTAAAATTAAATTTCAGAGAGAGTGGAGTGCTAAGCTCGAAGGTACAAAAAGACCTTTAAAGAAGCAGGGATCGGCAGATCTTATATATATATAGCTCACTGTGAATTCGGTGGAACGGACATCTTGCTTATCGCCGAAGGGCTTTCAACGACAAACTTCAGCATGATATCGCAATTTTTCGTGCTCTCACAGAGAGGAGACAACATTGTCTTCCGAGATTGTAAGTCCCAACGTCATTCCATTGTTCATTCCATTGTTCCTCCTATTAATCGTTCCGGGCTATTCATTTAGTTTTTAATTTTACATATTCCACAACATATTTCTGTGCCTTTGCTATTTTTGCGGGGGTTAGATCGGAGATCTGAATTTCTTAGCACTAGGCAAAGATTCCTTAGACGAGAGGAACAAACCTCTGCGTCATTCAAGGGATTTAACTGGAAAATGGTAAGGTGAATTGAATTATTGCCCATATCAAGCTGTGCAAGGTCTTGAATATCAGAAATATTCAAATCTTCCCCTTCCCCCGCTCGATTGGGTTATTCCAAGCGGCAAACCCTTATGTATGTATCAATAAGAACAAGATCAGGTTGCAAAGCTCTGGTATTGATTCTAGATGCAAGTACTTTACATAAATTCAGGCTGGCTTTGTGCTGTCTCCGGTTTACACGAGATGAATCTGTTCTTCATGTGGCTTGTGTGGTATCCCCTTCTTGATATTTTGCTCTTTCGAACAACGTTGGTGAGTTGGGACTAAGTTAGAGATAGAAACATTTGATCACAACAGGAAGGCAGTCCTTCTCATTTTAGGAAAGCATATTTGCTTGCGTTTCAAAGGAAAAGTAACTGCGGTGTAACAAATTTCTCACTCTCAGTTGTGAAATTTGTCTTCCAATCTACCTTACGAGTTCGAGATACATCTGCAATATAACCTGTTGATTAAATCTACCTTCCATTTTGCAGCTTATCCCTTGCTTTTGTACATGCTTGTATGTAGCCCTGTAACGTTTCTCTCAGAACAAGCTTATTGCATCGCGTTCTTACTAACATATAATCAATTCACTTAATCAACCAAAGCAATTGTGGCTTTCACATCTATGCAAGAGGTTTTTACCTTGGTTCAGATATTCATACCACTGATTGTAAATTGGACCAAATTTTGGATCAGTATTAGAGATCCTTGAGAATTGTGTCGATGGACCTGTTGCCAAAACAAGAAGCACACAGATATCACATGAAAAACGACAGTAGCGTAAAATGGGTAATTGTAGAGTGATTGGAGGCCAGCCTTTGAGCTCTCAATGCATTTTTGATAATGAAAGAAAGAATCTTATTAATCAACTAGAATAATCAGAAGTGGTAACCAAAATTGACCAGTGTGCGGGAATTATATCATCTGTAATGAATCACCGAGGAAAGCATCTCCAAGCTGATTTAAAAGTAATGTAAAAACATCAAAGAACAAAATCTAATATATTAGTGGTGCTTATCACTACTCTAAATTCCATTATAGCCTATTTAAGACTTAAGTATGTCATTTGGTATATAATCAATCTCTCTCAAATAGATACAATCCATGTTATACATGTTGCCTGCCTCTGCAAAGTTCAAAAGCTAAGTATTGTTATCACTCCCTTGTTGAAGTTGTGTTGGCCTTGCAACATTTTATTTATTTAAATTGGATATTGGTGAACTTGTAAAGAGAGTCAAATGAAGTCAGGTCCATTCATAGCTGCAATCTGAGGGTAGAAGAGAATTTACCCTTGAAGGAAAAGGGGCAAATTCTTTGGCACAAATTAGAAACCCTTTCACATGCTTAAATTGCTTGACACATACTTGATTGTTTATTTCAAAGTAAAAGTCCGCATGGTAAATACTAAATAGAAACAGTTTGTGATTGATGTACCTTCTATCCGTAACTAGAGTATATAGAATCTAGACCAAGCCACAAAGAAAGGGTTGGCCGACTTTAAATCGGCCTGTTTATATTACATAAGATACAAAATTTGGAGGTCTGTTTGACTGTAAAATCTTCCTCCCAGCTGACTGACTCCACACCGACATAGCTCACTTTAAAGTTTAAACCACTTAGTCTCTGAAGTGGTTACCCATGGCAATCTGATTGATGTAGTTATACTGAATAACTTTTGCCCTGAAAGTCAGGTTTCAGACTCTACGCTGATATTTTGTTTGCCTTCATTGGAATTATTAGATCAAAATAACAAAAATCCATGTTTAGGCTTGGCATACAAAGCCCAATTATGATAATTCATAAAATTCTCCAGGGCTGTAAGAAACAGGATATGAAAAAATATAATCAGGGATGCTTGTAGTTAACTTTCTTTAAAAAAATATAATCAGGGATGCTTGTAGTTAACTTGCTTTATTGAACTGGATTGGGGCTGGTTGCCAAGTTTCCTCCTCTTTGATAAAGATGGGCATATCAGCAAGCACCTTGTCTATATCACTGAACCAACTATCTTCTTGATTCACTATGACCAATTGAATATGGAAATCCAGGGTCTGCCTGAACTCAGTCTTTTTCCACCTTCCTGAACATGTCTGTGATAATGGAGATCTAGGGGCTGCTCGTATTTCTTTTCCTGGATCTTTTTTCTCTGTCATCTGCTATTTGTTTTAGTCTTTAGAGCTTCCTCTCTGTAGTCCTCCATCTTCTGCAATACCTCTCTTATTCTCTCTAGAAACTGATTAACTTCAAAACAAAAACATTTCTTCTTGGTGATCCTCCTGGATCTTGCGCAATCAAACTCAATCTATCCGAAACCACTAAGCCTTATTCTAAGATCTGTTCTTACAGCTCTGGTGCATGGTGTCAGACAGTGGTCCAAACTCAGGGCTCTGTGCAGTGGGCTGAAATGCACAGATATTCCAACAAAGAAAAGTAAAGGAAATTCAAGACAGAAATATGAACCACAACAGAATATTTAAATAGGTCTTGTCATGTCATTATTCTCAGGATTAAAATCAATTTACATCAACAGATTTGCCCTCAGCCTCTCACAAATTCTTACAGACTCTCAGTCATCTTACTTTTTTCTACAGATTAGGCACCTTCGGTGCTCTGCTCCTTTGCTTGCTGTCTGCAATCTCAGATTTCTTATTTCATTGCTGCAATTTGTCAATCACGCAAACACTGTCTCCTTCGTATTTTTTGGCATTTGGATCAAATTCCTCAAGTGCCAATTTTCTTCTCCCATTTTCAAATCAGCCTTGTCCTCATGACCTTGGTGCATCCTTCTCAATTGCTATTCTCCATGCAGTCCGCTCTGTCTTCTCTTCAATGTACAACTTCCTTCTTTCAGAGCTATATTCTTGAGGACAATATCTTTCTGTTTTGAATCTTTTAATTGCCACTTGGTTCCAAGCAAACCTCCTCTCAGGGCCAACCTGATTTCCTTCTTCCATTAACTTATACTTTCCTTCTCCAACACCAGGCATTCCAAGGATCATGACTATCCAGCTGCAATGATCTATCACCATCTATTCTTGCCTTGAATTCACTAACAAACATGTCCACTTCTTTGACTTCTCATGTTCGAACATTTCATCACACAGTGCCATGCTTTGTACTCCCATTTGTATGCTTTGCTGCATCATTATTTTATTATTTCCATTCACATGTTGAATTCCTATCTGCACTCTTGACATATTCATATGTGATCATTTCGCTCATCATCCTCAATGCAATCCAATCAAGCATTCATGATGCTCATACATCAAGCTCCTCAACCACCTTTGGATTTTCCAATCCTCTCCTAAAAATTTCCCTTTGCTTGATCACCTCAAGCTTACTCCGCCTTCATCCTTCTCCTTCCCTTGGCCTCCTCCTCCTTTGGATTCGTCTTCCTTACTCCTGGACTTCCATTCTTCTTCACTCTCCTTTGCAACTCTTACCTTTTTGCAAATCCATGACAGATCAATGAAGCAAGAACACATTTCTTCTTCCCTTCCCTTTGTCCTCCTTGCTGGTTCATCCTGTCAAGATTCCTATATTTGGCATAGAGGAGGGATGGATGCTTCTCTGTCAAATCTACAATCACTACTATTTGCTAGTAGTGCTCGGGGGAGAGGGGGCAGTGGCAACTTCTTTCTGATAACAAATTGTGAGCATCATTGCCATAATGTATAAACCTTTATCATCAGCCAATTGAGTTGCCTTCCTGTTCACATCCCTATTAATTTTTGGTAAGTAAACCCCTTTTAACTTGAAATGGTACAAAATTCCTTACAATATGAGCTTTTACAACATGAATACCTTTTGGCCATGAAGCCATGAATAAGGGTTATCTATTCTGTCAAAGTCATCCAAGATTTGCATCTGGCCTCACTGTCAAAGAATAGATTAGCATGGTGATCAACATCAACAACACCTCATTATTAGCATTGAGCTAGTTTATCCCATTAACATGGCCTTTCACGCTGGAAAGATTTAATCAACTGCATTATCTGTTGATGTGAGTGGTAGCATCGGAGGGCCTTCTACATAAGTTTGGTGTCTTAACATGTGGAAGACATTATTTGCCTCTTCTAGTGATTTATGTTTTCTTTCCTAAGTTCAACTCAACAATAGTTAAAATAAATTAATTATTTTGGACTATTGAGTTATTCTCTAAGGATAAATAATTTAATTTTTTAAGTGACTTAGAAATAATCTCAACCATTTATCTTTTGATCTTGAAGATGGTTATAGAAGGGAGATTGTGGTTAGGGATTTGAACTCAATGAAGATTATAGAGGAAGGCTAGTGTGAAGAAATTTCAACCCTGACTCCGGTTATCAGTGTTCCTTATTACTCCATGCATTTAATTTTTAAATCCAAGCATGATAAAAATTCTAAAATCTGGAAATGACAATATTTTCTGAAAACACAAATTTAGAGATTTCACAACTGCTAAAATTGCAAAAATAAAACACAACAAAATTGTGACAGCCACACACAAAAAATAACACAGTGATTTTTGGTCAATGTGACTCTGGAAAAACCCCCTACAACTCTTGGGGAAAACCAGTTTGAGAGCTCTTCTTGATTTCTGAAAATGATTTTAAGAGAAACTGAAATGCACAGTGAAAATTCCAGTAACCACAAATTACAACTTATCTCGATTTCCGTGCTTGAACTCCACCTCGGAAATCGTGCCAATCAGCAAACAGCAAAAACAGAAAGTTTTCTAGCAATAAACAACATAAACGCTATATGGCCTACCTCGGAAAATGTGCCAAGAACTTGTTGTATGGGCCGTACGGAGTTCAACAGTACATCTGCCTTGAAATTCGTGCTCAAATCTGTCTCGAAATTCATGCCCTTGCTATTGTCCCTCTTCCTCGATTTTTGTGCCTTTCTCTCGCTATACAATTTTGCCTTGGGATGCGTGCCAATAAATCCTGCTGCCCAGATTTGCTGAAATATCTTCTTGCTGCTCTCCTTCACTTCCCCACTACTCAAAATTTTTCTCTTTGCTCTCTCTTATCTTTCTCTCAAATGCTCATGAAAGAATGAATTGATTTTTTTCTCTTCTTTTCTCCTTTTACTCTCTAAATGACCTTTTGGGTTACCCTAAGATCTAATGGCTGAGATTCATTTAGATCTAGGGATGAGAATAATTGTGCATTTAATTCTCACTTTTTATTTTTTAACTCACCCACTGTAAATAAAGACCCACTTAGTCTTTTATTTCCATAGTCACTTTTTCACTTTTTAATTCTTCATTGACTTTAATAAAGTCACTTTTAAATTAGAATGTAACTTTACCACTTACAAAGTATCTTTTAAATTAGAATGTAACTTTACCACTTGTAAAGTCACTTTTAAATTAAATTGACTTTACCACTTATAAAGTCACTTTAGGAGAAAAGTACAAATAAATTTGGACACTTTTCCCTAGGCCAAAGATCAAAACCTTAGGGAACCACTTGTCCTTTGGTACCGGACACTTTTCCCTAGGCCAAAGATCAAAGCCTTAGAGAACCACTTGTCCTTTGGTACCCAAATTTTAACACTCCCTCTTACTGAGGAAAGTGTTCCTCACCACTCCCATCTTGTCTCTGAAGTAGATATGCTTGCCCCGTGGTAAGGCTTTGGTGAAAATGTCCGCTACCTGTTCATTTGTGGAAATGTACTCAAGCTTGACAGCTCCCTTTTGGACATAGTCTCTAAAGAAGTGATACTTGATTTCAATATGCTTTGACCTGTCATGAAAAACTAGATTCTCCGTGAGTTTTATGCAACTTTGATTATCACAGTAAATTACTGAAGGTCTCAATGCCTGACCAAATAGACCAAACAACATCTTGCGAAGCCATATGGCCTCACAACAAGCCAAACTAGCAGCGATATACTCTGCCTCAGCTGAGTTCAATGCAACTGACTGTTGTTTCCGGCTGATCCATGACACAACTGCTGAACTCAACTCAAAACAACACCCAAAAGTACTCTTCCTATCTGAAGCACAACCTGCCCAATCTGAATTAGTGTACCCTGCTAGTCTCACTCCATCACGCTATCTATAATCCATACCAAAATCCACAGTCCCCTGCAAGTAACGAAGAATGTGTTTTGCAGAGACCCAATGCACTCTCCTGGGCTCACACATGAATTGACTGATAGTGTTAACTGCAAAACATATATCTGGTCGAGTGTTGACCAAATACATCAATTTACCAATCAGCTGTCTGTTTGGAGTAGGGTCCACCAACTCGGAATTAGAAGCGTGAATCTTCTTCTAGTTAGTGATCATAGGTGCAGACATGGGTTTGTAGTCCTCCATGTGAAATCTGCTAAGAATATCCACAATGTACTCCCCTTGTCCCAGGAAGAAATGCCCCTCCTCCTGCCACACCTCCAATCCCAGAAAATAATGCATCAAGTCGATATCCTTCATCTCAAACTCTGAAGCAAGATCTCTCTTGCAGCCCTTAATGAGTCTCTTTGCACCAGTGATGATCAAGTCATCAACATACAACACCAGAATGAGAGGCTCCTCACCCACCACAATGAAGTATAGGTTTGGATCAGCCTCACTCTTTGTGAAACTCAACTGCTGCAAGTATGTATCAAACCTCAAGTACCAAGCTCTAGGAGTTTGTTTTAGGCCATAGAGTGCCTTTTTCAATCTGCATACATGGGACTCCTTCCCACGCACCTCAAAGCCCTGCGGCTGCTCAATATAAATCTCCTCTTGAATGAAGCCATTGAGAAATGCAGTCTTCACTTCCATCTGGTGGATCTTCCAACCCATCTCTGCTGCAATCGATATAATGGAGCGAATAGATGTATACCGAGCTACAGGAGCGAAGGTCTCCTCATAGTCAACTCCCTCTACCTGTGAGAACCCTCTCGCCACAAATCGAGCCTTGAACTTCTCGATGTTGCCATCTGCAACATGATTTGTCCTGTAGAGCCATTTGGAAGTAACAATTGATTTACCTTCAGGCCTTGACACTACCTCCCAAACATCGTTCTTCATAATAGAAGAATACTCCTCCATCATGGCCTCTCTCCAGACCTGCTGGCTGGCTGCCTCCTCATAACTAGAAGTCTTGGAGTCAACAATACTTGTTACTAATGCCATGTAACTACAGAACCGCTCAGGTGGTTTACTCTCTCTACCCTATCTTTTTGGCCCAGCAACTGATGTGGCCTCGCGCAAGGTATCTTGAAGCCGCTTGGCTTCCTCTTCCCCGAGCATACTTCTCCCACTGGAGTGAAAGAATCCTCATCATCATCAGAAACCTGAACTCCTGAAGGCTTGCCAACTGACCTCATGCCTGAATCTGTGCCCGTAGATGCTGAAGTACGTGCAAACTGTCCATTAGTGGACTACCCTGTGAACTGCTCTGCGGACTACCCTGCATGCTACTCGAAAACCACCCACCTGACTTCGAGAGCCAATGCTCACTGACGGATCTGACACTGTAATTGATGTACCTCTTGATCCCTAACCATTGGATCCCTGTGACTGACTCAGCTGCTCCTAAGGGTCTGGTGACTCTAGATACTCTAACTCCCGTGACCTCTTGAAAGCTCTCTCCTCCTCGAACTTCACATTCTGCCTGGCAACCACTTTCCTCTACGCAGGAATATAAATCTGATAAGCTTTCGAGGTCTCGCTATAACACAAAAAGATTCCCTTGTCTGCAGTGGGCTCTAGCTTGGTCCTGTTCTCCTTGGGGACATAGGAATATGTAAGGCACCCAAAGATACAAAAGTGCCCAACATCAGGCTTCTTCCCAGAAAAAGCCTCCTCCGGGGTCACTTCCCCAAGGCACGATGTGGACTCCTGTTCTGCAAGTACACAACAGTGTTGCAGGTCTCTGCCCACAAGAATAAAGGTAACCCCTGATCATAAGGCATGGCTTTGGCAGCCCCTATAATGGATCTGTTCATCCTCTCCACAACCCCATTCTGCTGGGGGTTGTAAAGGACTGTGAACTCCCTCCTAATGCTTGCCTTAGCACAAAAATCAACAAACTCACCAAAGGTATACTCCCCTCCATTGTCCGACCTAAGGACCTTGATCTTCCTACCTGTCTGGGTCTCCACAAGAGCTTTGAACTCTTGAAACTGCTTGAAGACCTCACTCTTGGTCTTCAAGAAATAAATCCAGGTCTTCCTGGAGTGGTCGTCAATGAATAAAACACAGTACTCATAGCCACTCAAGGATACATGAGACATCTGACCACTCACATCGATATGAATCAAGTCAAGGATCCCGGTCGCTCTGCTGTCACTGCTGGGAAAAAGGGATTTGACAAACTTCCCCATAGCACATCCTCTGCATACATCAAGGTGATCAGAACTGAAATCTGGCACACTAGTGGTGATCTCCTGCAATGTACTCAAGGCCCCATGATACATGTGTCCCATCCTGCAGTGCCAAATCTCACTCAACTCTGAACTGCTAGATCTGCTGTCGTTCCTGGCTCGGGTGCTGCTATTCAATGCCATCAGGGGCTAGAATGAGAATTTGTACACCTTGGCATGGCGCACACCAATTACTCTAGCTGAAGAAGCTGGAGTTCCCCTAGGATATATAAGCACCTCTCCTCTCTTGAATAACACATAATACCCTCTATCCTCAAGTGCTGAGACGAATATCAGGGTCTTCTTCATTCCAGGCACATATAGAACATTTGACACTTTCAAGGGAGGTTTGGGTCCCCTATCAAATGTCAATGTCCCCACAATGATTGCTTTAACCATGCTGTCATCACTAAGTACTACCTCCATATCAGTATCATCCTTTGAAAGCTCTGAGAAGTACTCTCTGACTCCTGTCATGTGGCGGGAAGCACCACTGTCAACATACCACATGCTAGAAGATGCTCTGCTAGTAGCGGGGAGTGCACACTCCCTCTGACTTGTATGGCAGGTGATCCTGCACTAGTGGCCTCACAAGATATGAACCCAAAGTCTCGATCAAAGCTCTCTGAGAAGGTCTCTATTTCTGCAGAAGCTGCCATGGGTTTGTCTTTCCCTTTCTTGTTCTTCTTCTCCGGGCCCACAACAGCATAGTGTCCCAACTTTTGACAATTCCAACATTTGACTTTGGAATAGTCCTTCTCGTTGTTTTGCTGCTTGCCTTTACCTTTGCCTTTGCCTCCACTGTTGGAAGCTTGCTTCTTTGCTTTGCCCTTCTTGCCTATTGCTAACAATGCCACATTGTCATCCCCCTCCACCTGTTTGGCTGCTCTAAGATGGTTCTTTCTGATCTCATTCTGAATGCAATCATCCCACAACCTCTCCCAATCGGGAATGTTTTTCCGTGCAACAATGCCATCCACAAAATTCCCCCAAGTCTTGGGAAGACCATTCAAAGTAATCCTCACCAACTCAGTGGGTGCAATGATCTCACCTATGACTGCCAACTCATCTCTCACTAAAGTGATCTTTTTGAGGTATGTTGTAGCACTGTCAGTCTTAGCCATTTTAATGGGCTTTAGTTTCTCCTATAGGACCATTTTTCTATTTTCATTTGAGCTCTGGTAAAGACTGATCAAGGCTGTCCACATCTCATGTGCATAAGTCTTTCCTTTCACATGAGGAATGACATGATCTTTGATTCTTTCCAAAATCAATCTTTTTGCCTTAGCATTCTTTTTGTTAAACTTTGCCAACTGTACAAGGTCAGCAGGTACTGCTACTAGGTTTTGTGTAGTATTTACCATAATGCCCCAGACTTCTGCTTCCTCAAAGATGCTCTGGATTCTCTCCTTCCATGCACTGTAGTTGTTCTGTCCATCCAACCTGTTTTCAACTCTCAGACCCAAAGACATGTTTCGCTGTCCTACCAAACTGAAATTTTCAAATCTGTGGTAAAGGTT
Source organism: Pinus tabuliformis (assembly GCA_031772625.1). Lineage (NCBI taxonomy): Eukaryota > Viridiplantae > Streptophyta > Pinopsida > Pinales > Pinaceae > Pinus > Pinus tabuliformis. The sequence goes on along the minus strand of CM062820.1, from coordinate 876,195,506 downwards.
TTTGTTTTCTCTGTAAAAACTGCACTTTTCAGCCAACCAAGCTCTGATACCATGAAGAAATTTCAACCCCTACTCCGGTTATCAGTTTTCCTTATCACTCTATGCATTTAGTTTTTAAATCCAAGCATGATAAAAATTCTAAAATCTGGAAATGACAATATTTTCTGAAAACAGAAATTTAGAGATTTCACAACTGCTGAAATTGCAGAAATAAAACACAGCAAAATTATGACAGCAACACACAGAACATAACACAGTGATTTTTGGTCAATGTGACCTTGGAAAAACCCCCTACAACTGTTGGGGAAAACTATTTTGAGAGCTCTTCTTGATTTCTGAAAATGCTTTTACAGAGAAACTGAAATACATAGTAAAAATTCCAGCAACCACAAATTACAACTTATCGATTTTTGTGTTTGAACTCCACCTAGAAAATCATGCCAATCAGCAAACAGCCAAAACCGAAATTTTTCCGACAATAAAACAACATTAAATGTTGTACGACCTGCCTCGAAAAATGTGCCCAAAACTTGTTGTACAGATTGTACAGACCATACAGATTTCAACGGTACAATTGCCTCAAAAATCATGCCCAAATATGCTTCAAAATTTGTGCCCTCGCTGTTGTCCCTCTTCCTCGATTTTTATGCCTTTCTCCCGCTGTACGGTTTTGCCTTGGGTTGCATGCCAATAAATGTTGGTGCCCAGATTTGCTGAAATATCTTCTTGCTGCTCTCCTTCACTTCCTCACTGCTCAAAATTTCTCTCCTTGGTCGCTTTTCTCTTTCTTTCAAATGCTCATAAAAAAATGAATTGATCTTGTTTCTCTTCTCTTCTCCTTTTACTCTCTAAATGACCTTTTGGTTTATCCTAAGATCTAATGGTCGAGATTCATTTAGATCTAGGGATGAGAATAAATGTGCATTTAATTCTCACTTTCTATTTTTTAACTCACCTACTTTAAATAAAGACCCACTTAGCCTTTTATTTCCATAGTTACTTTTTCACTTTCTAATTCTTCATTGACTTTAATAAAGTCACCTTTAAATTAGAATGTAACTTTACCACTAATAAAGTCACTTTTAAATTAAATTGACTTTACCACTTATAAAGTCACTTTAGGAGAAAAGTACAAATAAATTTGGACACTTTTCCCTAGGCCAAAGATCAAAGCCTTAGGGAACCACTTGTCCTCTGGTACCCAAATTTTAACATAGTGAGGAGGTGAAGACACAAGAAGAGCTTAAGATGTGTGAGCGAGTCATCATTTAGAGAAAATAATTTTCTCCAAGTGCGAGTGGCTTAGTGGACTAGTGCGTAGAGAAGGAGAAGTGCGAGTCGGTTTGTGCAAATCCAAGAGAGCCGAATAGGAGGAGATTGCAAGGATGAGTTGGTGGAGGGAGATTGAATTTATCTGAAGGAGGCTGAGTTGTTGGAGGGTTGAGTTTTCCCTAGTGCGCATCATTAGCACACAAGGAGGGCACAGGTCGAGTTGCTGGCAGAGTAGCAGGGCCGAGTTCTCCATGCCAATTTCATTTAAAGGCTAATTTCCTTGACGTTGAGTTACCTGTGGTCGAATTCATTCTGAGGGAGCCGAGTTATAGGTTCTAGATTTGTATTTTTTCTTGTATCTCTATGGGTTGAAAAACCCAGATTTTCTAGATGATGCAATTACGGAGAATTGGTGTGGGTGAATTTATTTTGCAATGTGCGATTGATATCTTTGGTTTATTTCCGCTGCATATGTTTAGTTCTAGAAGTTAAAAATACTAGTGATTTTATTTTTCGTGATTCAGTAATTATTTGGATAAAAAAATAATTTTCTGGGGATAAATTAAATTATCGTGAGAAAATAAATTTGGCTCGTATTAGAAATTTAACATGGTATCAAAGCTATCTAGAAAACTTTGAAAGGGGGATCTAAGATCATGAGTGTTTGTAGCGACGAGTTTTCCTTTTTGCAACAATAGAATTATTGCTTAAAATTTTACAGTTGGGTTTTGTGGCCATGGTCGATTTGTGGAGATGGAATCATTGAGGAGTTTTGAGTTATGAAGACGGGTGACGAGGTATCAAATTTTGGTCTTGGAAGGAGCGGATTACCATGATTTTGAAGATGAATTGTCTCTAGGATCTAGTAAGCTTAGACATGCAGGTTCCTTTTGAATCTAGATCTAGATCTTGTAACAGAGCATAGGACCAAGTATATGAAAGCGGGCTACATAATTTTGGATGGTGTGAGGGATCATATAATTCCTCACATATCAGGAAAGGACATTGGAAGACAGATGTGGGTAGCTCTGATTAGTCTTTATCAGAGTACAAATGACAACACAAAAATGGTGTTGCATAAAAGTTAAACATTATTAAATGAACATATCTGAAATGTGGCATCTTATCTGACAAGGGTTTAGCAAGTTTGTGACGAGTTCACAACTATTGGGGAAACTATGCATGATTCAAAGCTGGTTAAAGTTGCTCTAAAGGGGTGCGTAAAGTAGTGATCCACTTTTGTGGATGGGATTCTTGCTCATCTTATCTCACAAGGGTCTAGCAAGCTCGCAGCTATTGGGGAAACTATGCATGATTCATAGCTGGTCAAAGTTGCTCTAAAGCGGTGCGTAAAGTAGTGGTCCACTTTTGTGGATGGGATTCTTGCTCGTCAACAACTTCCTGATTGGAGTTGGTTATGGGAAGACTTCACCCAGAAGGAGATTTGGGAAAACTCATTGACCAGAGGACAACAAAAGGGTGATGAAGAGAAAGATGAACTTGCACTCGCTGCACAAGCGAAAAAGGGCAAAGCGAAGGCCAAGGTGTAAGAGCATTTTCACAGATTAAGAAGGAAAAATACATGAGAAAAGTAAAATTCTTTGCTTGTCACAAGTTTGGGCATTTTGGCAATTAGTGTTCTGGAAAAATAAGGGCAAGGGAAAAACTTCTACAATAGCTATTGCGCTAATGGAAGAGATGGTGATGAAGTTTGAGAAAAACTTTGCCTTAGTATCTTGCCTTTCTGCAATCATCACGAGAGGTGTTTGGTTCATGAACAATGGAGTATCTTGTCATATGATGGGATCTCGGGACTTCTTCACCAACATGACCAATGGGCTAGAGATGTAAATGTTGAGCTTGGTGACAAGGCCAAGTATGTAGTTGGGGGCACTGGGAGTATCGAGTTCTAGATTGACTCAGGTGGTATCATGGAGGTGAACGAGGTTTTATATGTATTGGATTTGGAGAAAAATCTCCATATAGTTTTGGCCATGGAAGATGAAGTACTGGAGGTCAACTCTACGAGAGGTGAAGTGGTTGTTGGGTCGAAAGGGATTGATTTCAGCAAGAAGCAGGTGATTGGTGAAAGGGAGGGGGATCTCTATATATTGAGAGGACAGCTGGTGAAAGCTCTCATTCATGAGAGTGACACCAGAGCGAGATTTGGCTTAGGAGGATGGGGCATCTACTTTGTAGAGCTCTTATGGTGCAAAGGACGATTATTGGTTTTTCAGAGATCTGGGTGGAGCAGGATGTAGTATGCAAAGGGCATGCGCTTGGCAAGTAGGCCAAGGTTGCATATCCTCATAGCGAGACCAGGCCTAAGGGCATGTGAGATTTGGTGCATTATGATATTTGTGATCCTATGTCTCTAATGTCGATCACAAGTGTTGAAATTATAGTGTTGCAATGACTAGAATAATTTTTTCGCAATTGATAACTGCTTCTATTGATGCAAATTGTTTCTTCTTTATACTTTAGTCAACAAGTAGCTATACATGAAAAACTTCAACCAACAATTCTTCAACAAGAGCAGTAAATAGAGATCACAATAGACAATGAACAATAGACAATAAGAAAGAGACAAGGGACACCAAGATTAGGCTCACAGCCTGGGCAAAACACAAAATATTCTTTCCTTAAGAGAGAGAGATTCTGTCCATCAAAAGTACATCTGAATGTTCCAACGAATCCAAAACCAACAATGAGATACCCAAACAAAGTCTGCACAAAATAAAGAGAGAGATTCCACTTCTGTCCAATGAGAGGGTCTACATAAGGACGTCGAAATGTGGGCATGTAATCAATGTGATGGGAGGCCGAAGTTCTCACTGTAGTTTCCACTGATGATGCTGACGAACGAAGACAAATTTCGCCCAAAATCCTTTGTCAACGTTAGAAATAGGTCACGTCAAAGAGAACGAGCTTCTTTGTTGTATTCGCCCTTCTAGATGACATAAGATGATAGCCCAAACAAGAGTAAGATACCCAAGACAAAATTCGCTCAACTTTAGTCCAAAGAATAGGTCAACGGAGCTGTAGTAGACTTTATTTAACCCTTCGCACGTGTGGATATACCTGTAATAGAGGACTGAACTTGTTATTGTTTGCTAATTGAATTGATGTGTGATTGATGGTGGCCGAAATGAGGATCAATGAGCTCCAATTTATAGGTGTAATGTGAGGGCTAATTAGCCCTAGTAGGCCCGACATGATAATCTCTCAAGGCGCCAACTTGTAGGGCTTGCTTGAGCCAACTTGTAGGTCACAAAAATTCAATTTCTTCTTTGTGCATGTAATGAAAAATGCTGACCGAAGCTACAATATATTTCAACAACAAGGTCCTTATACTTGTGAGCATCATTACCATAATGTATAAACCTTTATCATCAGCCAATTGAGTTGCCTTCCTGTTCACACGCCTTATTTATTTATGGTAAGTAAACCCCTTTTAACTTGAGATGGTACAAAACTCCTTACAATATGAGCTTTTACAACATGGTGACCTTTTCGCCATGAACCAATGGATAAGGGTTATCTATTCTATCAAAGTCATCCAAGACTTGCATTTGGCCTCACTGACAAAGACTACATTAGCATGGTGATTAACATCAACAACACATCAATATTAGCACTGAGCCAGTTTATCCCATTAACATGGCCTATCACGTTGGAAAGATTTAATCAAATGCATTATCTGTTGATGTGAGTGGTAGCTTCGTAGGGTCTTCTACATAAGCTTGGTCTCTTAGCACGTGGAAGACATTATTTGCCTCTTCTAGTGATTTATGTCTTCTTTCCTCGGTCTAACTAAGGAAAAGTGCAATAGTTAAAATAAATTAATTATTTTGGATTATTGAGTTATTCTCTAAGGATAAATAATTCAATTTTTTAAGTGACTTAGAAATAATCTCAATCGTTGATCTCCAAGATGGTTCTAGAAGGGAGATTGTGGCTAGGGATTTGAACTCAATGAAGATTATAAAGGAAGGCTAGTGAGGAGGTGAAGACACAAGAAAAGCACAAGTTGTGTGAGCGAGTCATCATTTAGAGAAAACGATATCTTCTAAGTGCAAGTGGCTTAATGGACTAGTGCGTAGAGAAGGAGAAGTGCGAGTGGGTTTGTGCGAATCCAGGAGAGCCGAATAGCAGGAGATTGCAGGGCTGAGTTGGCAGAGGGAGATTGAATTTATATGAAGGAGGCCGAGTACTCCCTAGTGCGCATCAGTAACACAGAAGGAGGGTGTAGGTCGAGTTACTAGCAAAGTAGTAGGGCCGAGTTCTTCAGGCCAATTTCATTCGAAAGCTGATTTCCTTGACGCCGAGTTACCTTGGGCTGAATTCATTCTGAGGAAGCTGAGTTATAGGTTCTAGATTTGTATTTTTCCTTGTATATTTATGGGTCGAAAAACCCAGATTTTCCAAATAATGCAATTACAGAGAATCAATGTGGGTGAATTTATTTTACAATGTGTGATTGATCTCTTTGGCTTATTTTTGTCGCATATATTTAATTCTAGAAGTTAAAATACCAATGATTTTATTTTTCATGATTCAGTAATTATTTGGATAAAAAAATAATTTGCTGGGGATAAATTAAATTTTCGTGAGAAAATAAATCTGGCTGGAATTAGAAATCTAACATGGTATCAAAGCTATCTAGAAGTCTCTGAAAGGGAGATCTAAGATCATGAGGGTTTGTACCGCCAAGTTTTCCTTTTTGCAAGATTAGAATTATTTCTTAAAATTTTGCAGCTGGGTTTTGTGGCCATGATCGATTTGTGGAGATGGCATCATTGAGCAGTTTGAGATACAAAGACAGGTTGGATGGGGTATCAAATTTTAGTCCTTGGAAGGAGCGAATTACCATGATTTTGAAGATGAACGGTCTTTAGGATCTGGTAAGCAGAGACATGCAGGTTCCTTTAGATCCAGATCTTGTAGCAGAGCATAAGACCGAGTATATGAAAGTGGGCTACATAATTTTGGATGGTGTGAGGGATCATATAATTCCTCACATATCAAGGAAGGACACCGAAAGACAAATGTGGGTAGCTTTGACTGGTCTTTATCAGAGTACAAATGACAACAAAAAAATGGTGTTGCAGAAAAGTTAAACAATATTAAATGAACAGATTTGAGACTGTGGCATCTTATCTCACAAGGGTCTAGTAGGCTCGTGATGAGCTCGCAACTATTGGGGAAACTATGCATGATTCAGAACTGGTCAAAGTTGCTCTAAGGGGTGCGTAAAGTAGTGGTCTGCTTTTGTGGATGGGATTCTTGCTCGTCAACAACTTCCTGATTAGAGTCAGTTATGGGATGACTTCGCCGATAAGGAGATTTGGGAAAACTCATTGACCGAAGGACAACGAAAGGGCAATGAAGAGAAATATGAACTTGCTCTTGCTGCACAAGTGAAAAAGGGCAAAGCGAAGGCCAAGCAGAACCACGGTGGAGGAGCATCTTCACAAAACAAGAAGGAAAAATACATGAGTAAAGTAAAATTCTTTGCTTGTCATAAGTTTGGGCATTTTTCCAGTTAGTGTCCTAGCAAAAAGAAGGGCAAGGGAAAAACTTCTACAATAGATATTGTGCTGATGGAAGAGATGGCAAAGAAGTTTGAGAAAAACTTTGCCTTAGTATCTTGCCTTTCTGGAACCATCGTGAGAGGTGTTTGGTTCATGAACAATGGAGTATCTTGTCATATGACAGGATCTTAGGACTTCTTCATCAACATGACTAGTGGGCCAGAGATGCAAATGTGGAGCTTGGTGACGGCCAAGTATGTAGTCAAGGGCACTGGGAGTATCAAGTTCTAGATTTACTCTGGTGGTATCATGGAGGTGAACAAGGTTTTATATGTATTGGGTTTGGAGAAAAATCTCCATTCAATTTCGGCCAAGGAAGACGGAGCACTGGAGGTCAACTTTACGGGAGGTGAAATGGTTGTTGGGTCAAAAGGGATTGATTTCAACAAGAAGCGGGTGATTGGTAAAAGGGAGAGGGATCTCAATCTATTGAGAGGACAATTGGTGAAGGCTCTCATTCACGAGAGTGATGACCAAAGTGAGATTTGGCATAGGAGGATGGGGCATCTACACTGCAGAGCTCTTCTTATGGTGCAAAGGACGGTTATTGGTTTTGCAGAGATCCAGGTGGAGCAAGATGGAGTATGCAAAGGCCGTGCGCTTGGCAAGCAGACTAAGGTTGCATATCCTCACAACGAGACCAAGTCTAAGGGTGTGTTAGATTTGGTGCATTATGATATTTGTGGCCCTATGTCTGTAATGTTGATCACATGTGTTGAAATTCTAGTGTTGCAATGACTAGAATGGTTTTTTCACAATTGATAACTACTTCTATTGATGCAAATTGTTCCTTCTTTATATTTTAGTCAACAAGTAGCTATACATGGAAAAATTCAACCAATAATTCTTCAACAAAGAGCAGTGAATAGAGATCACAGTAGACAATGAACAATAGACAATAAGCAAGAGACAAGAGACACCAAGATTAGGCTCATAACCAGGGCAAAACCCAAAAATTCTTTCTTTATGAGACATATTTTGTCCAGCAATAATACATCTGAATGTTCCAACAAATCCAAAACCAACAATGAGATACCCAAACAAAGTTTGCACAAAATAAAGAGAGAGATTCCACTTCTGTCCAATGGTCTGTACAAGGAGGCCAAGATATAGGCCTGTAATCATTGTGATGGGAGGCCGAATTTCTCACTGTAGTTACCACTAATGACCCCAACAAACCTAGACAAATTTGGCCCAAAATCCTTTGTCAACTTTAGAAATAGGTCACCTCAAAGAGAGGGAGTTTCTTTGTTGTATTCGGCCTTCTAGATGACATCAGATGATAGCCCAAACAAGATTAAGATACCCAAGACAAAATTCGCTCAACTTCAGTCCAAAGAATAGGTCAACACAACTGTAGTAGACTTTCTTTAACCCTTCGCACATGTGGATATCCTTGTAATAGAGGACTGAACTTGTTATTGATTGCAGACCGAATTGATGTGTGCTTGATGGTGGCCGAAATGAGGATCAATGAGCTCCAATTTATAGGTCTAATGTGAGGGCTAATTAGATCTAGTAGGGCCGACATGATAATCTCTCAAGGAGTTGACTTGTAGGGTTTGTTTGAGTCGACTTGTATGTGACAAAAAATCAATTTCTTCTTTGTGTATGTAATGAAAAATGTTGACCGAAGCTTCAATATATTTCAACAACAAGGTACTTATACTTTGCGATGCTTGTAGATGTTATTGCAAAAAAACTTGGATCTACTCCCTGAAGACCAAGGATGAGGTCTTCGATTGGTTTCGGGAGTTCAAGGCCCTTGTAGAGAACAAGAAAAGAAGAAATATTAAGGCGCCGAGATTGGATAATGGGAGTGAGTATACCTCCAGTGAGTTCCAGGATTTTTCAAGGAGGCAAGAATTAAGAAGGAACTCACTATACCTTACAACCCTCAACAAAATGTTGTCGTCGAGAGGAAAAATAGGAACATCATGGAGGCAATGAAGGCAATGATCTATGATTATGAGTTTTGCCTATGTTTTTGTGGGCGGAGACCTGCAATATAGCTGTGTATGTGTAGAAGAGGAGTCCTCACAGGAGACAACAACTAGGAGAGATTTTCCTTGGGCAAGGCAAGTATGCGGTGGAGATCCTAAAGAGATTTAGGATGGAGGATTGCAGGCCTATGTCTACACCTATGATCACTAACCTGAAGAAGCTAAGCACGTTGAAGGCGAATTAGTGGATCCCACACTGTATAGGAAACCAATAGGTTCCTAGTTGTATCTAGTCAACAGTAGGCCAGGTATATGTTTTTGCTGTGAACACACTTAGCTAGTTCATGGTGGAACGAGATAGGTTCATTGGGTGGTAGCAAAGCATGTGCTGAGATACTTGTGTGGGACAATAGACTTTGGATTGAAATAGGTCAGCGCTGAAGGAGTGGAGCTGTAGGGGTACAAAGATTCTGATTGGGCAGGGAGTGTGGTGGACAGAACACGCACATCTAGATGTTGTTTCAACTTGAAATCAACCATGATCTCATGGTTTAGCAGGAAGCAACAACCAGTGGCTCTCAGTTCAGTAGAGGCAAAGTACATGGCAGTCAGTATGGCGAGTTGTGAGGTAGCGTGGCTTCGCAAGATGCTTGCGGGATTATTTGATCTGCAGATGGGGCCAACGATGATCCACTGTGATAATCAAAGTTGCATTAAGCTCTTTGAAAATCTTGTGTTTCATGATCGGTCCAAGCATATCGAGATCAAATATCACTTCATCAGAGACAGGGTCTAGAGGGGTGTTGTGAGATTGCAGTACATTTCTATAGAGGAGTAGGTGGCAGATGTTCTCACTAAACCTCTAGTGAAAGGGAAGTTTGTGAAGTACTGAGATAAGCTGGGGGTGGTGGAGAATCCCTTCCTTGCTAGGAGGGGCTGTTGATGTGAGTGGTAGCTTTAGAAGGTCTTCTACATAGGCTTGGTGTTTTAGCACGTGGAAGACATTATTTGCCTCTTCTAGTGATTTATGTCTTCTTTCCTAAGTATAACTTAAGAAAATTACAATATAAAGTAAGACTATTGAGTTATTTTCTAAGGATAAATAATTTAATTATTTAAGTGACTTAGAAATAATCTCAATTGTTGATCTTCGAGATGGTTCTAGAAGGGATATTAGGGTTAAGGATTTGGACTCAATGAAGATTATAAAGGAAGGCTAGTGTGAAGGTGAAGACACAAGAAGAGCACAAGTTCTATGAGTGAGTCATCATTCAAAGAAAGCAATTTTCTCTAAGTGCGAGTGGCTCGGTGGACCAATGTGCAAAGAAGGAGAAGTGCGGGTGGGTTTGTGCGAATCCTGGAGGGCCAAGTAGGAGGAGATTGAAGGGTTGAGTTGGTAGAGGTAGATTGAATTTATCTGAAGGAGGCTGAGTTGTTGGAGGGCCGAGTTTTCCCTAGTGCGCATCAGTAGCACACAAGGAGGGCGCAGGTCGAGTTGCTGGCAGAGTAGCAGGCTCGAGTTCTCTAGGCTGATTTCATTCGGAGGCTAATATCCTTGAGGCTGAATTTGTTTTGAGGGAGCTGGGTTACAAGTTCCAGATTTGTATTTTTCCTTGTATTTCTATTGGTCGAAAAACCTAGATTTTTCAGATAATGAAATGCCAGAGAATTGCTGTGGGTGAAATTATTTTGCAATGTGTGATTGATCTCTCAAGTTTATTTCCATTGCATATATTTAATTATAGGGTTAAAAATACCAATGATTTTATATTTTGGTGATTTAGTAATTATTTGGGTAAATAAATACTTTGTTGGGGATAAATTAAATTGCCGTGAGAAAATAAATTTGGCTGGTATTAGAAATTTAACATTATCACAACGGGCACATCCATTGAATTTTATACCTGGGTCATTATCATGGCAAACTCTCCCACTTCCCACCAGACCACATCCCAATGGGTAACTTTATTTAAGTTTCTTATTGGCTCCTTAACCCAACTTAATTGTCCCTTCATCTCCCAAGAATGGGCTACTATCTCCTTTCATCAAATGATAAATAATGACTTTCAAGTCCTCTTTTATAATAGCCTTCCTCTAGTTTGCTTTTATTTCTTGCTTATTACTTCCTAACAAGCTTTTCATTTCTGCTTGATTATTTGGTCTTACCTTCTGATGAGTTAACAGTGTCATGAATTTGTATCGTCATCCGTTAGTACTATTCCTGCGCATGACTTACCTACCTGGAATCCTGGATTATCTCTATAGTATATACTATAAACGCCCAATCAAAGTTTTATCTCTATCAGATTTTTTGGTGGCACTTTTCATTGCTGATGAGGATCTTGTTGATGTTAAACAAAAATATAAAACTGCAAAAAACAAGAGTTTCTGATACCAGAATGAATATGGACCCAAACCGGAACCGAGAGTGTAAACAGATAACCTCAGCGAGGCATTAAACTGACCAGAGTTTGGCATATCCATATCTTCAGAAAATATGAAAAATAAGGCTGATATGTGATTATATGCTAGAATGGTGCCTCTTTGAGCTTGGCAGTGCAAGTTTCTCCTCCTCGCAGGCTGGGGGCTACTGCATAGCCATGAAATTGATGTGGTACTCCAGCCTGGCTCAAATTTCCCACTAGAAAGCTTATCCTCTTATTTCTCCTTGTTTGAAGCATTGTACAGGATCACTGACTTATCTAAGAATGCTGCTACGTTTCATTGAATTTTACTTGGATGATGGAGTTCCTCTCATCTCTATTGTGAATCCATGAACATAGTACAATATTTCCACAGCAATTCGAATTTTCTTATAAGGCTGGAGAAGTTTGTTTAGATGAGCTTCCTGGTGGCCTTGCTGTTCCATAAAGGTTCTGAAACATTCCTTGGATTCAAGTGGATAATTTTGCTAGTTTTGTGCTGCTGCTGCCACTATGGTTGTGGTTGATCCCGTTTGCCTAAATCTAACCTGCTGCTTTAATTAGAAGAACCAACTGAGAGGAAGAAAAGCAGGGCATGCTGAAACTTGTCCTTTACATTGTCTTAAAGAGCAATCTCTTCATAAATGAGGAATGATGGCCTGTTAGGGTGGTGTGTTTGTCTGCCTCATGGGCAGGATATCTTTGAAGTGATGCTGCCACCCTGTTGAATATTTTGAAAGAATTTTCTCAAATGCTAAAATATGCTGCCCCATCCTGCCAGAGAAGAAGGGTCAAGTGGGTTGGATCATATGCCTAGTCAACTCTTCCCACCAACCTTCTCTCGCAGTCTTGTGTGTGGGGTCCACCATCCACCTGATTGCACACATTCGTGCTCTTAGTTGATATGTCTTGGTTTGTAAACCATTATCCTAATAAGGCTGAGGATCTATTGTTGAGGGTATCTATTATCAACTTTGAGTCACCCTCGAAGTTGATCTTTCAGAAACTCTTGAAGATGTTCTAGAAGAAGAAAATACATTTATGAAAAGTACATTATTTGTTTCAAAAGTCTGACATTAAAACCATGGAAGCTAATCTCAAAGGCCCAAAATTGCCCTGAAAATATTTTAAACTCTTTGAATGCATGAAGCATATTTAGAGTCACCTTTGGACAAAATGATCTTGGGTTTGATTTAACTGAATTCCAGTGGTATGCTCAAAAGATACCAGTTTCACTAATCCTTGCATAGTTACTAAAACTCCCTTTTTCTTCAAGTCAATTAAAATTTAAGATGCATGCCTCTCCATCGAATCAATCTCAAATTGATAGCTTTCATTTACATCTTTGACCTTTTGTTCTGTGAAATAAACAGAATTCTTGTTTATTACGAGTGACAAATATTTTTGCTATTATCTATCGATCTATCTATATCTATAAAATGATGTTTGATTGATAAGAACTGGTAGATGGTGATTTCAATGAGCCCTGTGATGGTGTATTTATATTCATTGACTGGTCATGAGGTAAGTGGTGTGTCCTTCAACCTCCCGTTAATCTACTTGTTATTATTTATTAATCATATGATTTTTATAATTTTGTTTATTACATTGGCAACTCCTTAAGGAATGCTTTGTCCTCAAAGCATAATAAATTGGATTCTCTCTAGCTGACAATGTTACATTGGCTGCATCAGCTTTTCCTTTGTCTTGTTGCAAGGGCAATGAACAAAAAAGTTGAACTCTATTTATAGTTGACTGCATTGAAATTTGAGAGTGGTGAGGTGCTTTACAGTCGAGTATGTGTGGGAAATGTTGTCATGTAATATTACGTGACAACAAAAAAGTAATAAAAAATAAATAATTACATATGTCCATGACAAATAAATAATTAACTATGTATGTACATATGTACATGACAACATCTAAAAAAATAAACCAACATAGGTCCAACTTAAACTTGGATATATCAAGCACCCAAAGGGATCGAATTTATTTATGTAGTTTTTTTTTTTTTTTTTCTTTATGAATAAAGCCTTCATATTTTTTTGAGAAGAAATATACACAGATTATATTTCTGGTCTTCCACTAGGGAAACCAGACCAGAAATATAAAAGCATGTCCAAAGTTTTGAAAGGAGGTCCTAAAATAGAATAAAACATAACTAGATAACTCTCCATAACTGAGAGTCACTATAATAAACAAGAGAACTAAGAAGACTATTGGCAGATCCAAGAAAGCTGCCCTCAGTGCCTGAGAACAAAAAACTAAAGATAGGCATCATTTTCGACTGTTGGGAGAGTCCACCTGGATAGTAGCTGGGGCTAGGTCTTCCTCCTCAATGCTTTGAAGGTCAAGATTAGCCAATTTTTTGTCAAACTTGTTGAGCTTGTGGTCAGAATCTTGTCCATAATGGTCTTGAACTGCCAATACAGATCCATGTTTTGCATAGATTGAGTGTGCCTGGTGCCAAGTGTTGCCAGTGTTAGGAACCCACTGGCCAACATCTTTCTCCACCCGAATCTGAGAAAAATCTTCGCTCAATTCGAGCTTCCCGCTCAATATCTTCTATCTCTTCGTGAAGCAAAACATAGAGTGAGGTCCTTGTATCTTCTGGCTGCAGCTTCTATGCTTGCTTGAGCAGGAGTGTGAGGGGGAGGGGCTCTGCTGCCAGAGCTTTGACCAGGAGTGGTGGCTCTGCAAGACATGTTGACTGTAGTGATAGGGATTCGGGGGGTGTAGGAGCCACAAGAACCCAAAGCATGCTCAAAGCCATTCTTTTATGAAGAACTCTAGAACTTTTAAATTTTATAGGGATTCATTTAATTTCGTCCAAACAAACAAAAGTAATTAAATTCTAAATTTTTTTCAACCTTTACGTATTTGATTGCATATCAAGATTTATCAACTTAAAAGGAAGACATAAATAGAAACATTGATTTTGTTTTTTTATCTTTCTCAAGCAGAGAGTATTTTATTTTTATTTTTATGAATTACTATATTATTCTGCAGGTTTCTTGTTGAAGCCAAAAGATATACGATGCAAATAACATGGTTAATTTCTATGTGGACATTACATTGTGGAACTTACCCTTGTACTCAAGGAGGCTTGTCAATAAGTGCTAATAAGTGCTTGTTTTCATCCATTGATGAAAATTGCGCATTTTCATTTGAAAATTATTGCTAAGAATTGGCCTCTCTAAATGCAGCACAAGATGAAAAATAATTACTTCTTTCCAAAGCTTTCTGATGCATGCCATATCTCTTGTAACTCTGCAACTGACTGCTCTCCTTCCAAAGCGTAGAACAAAAGTCAGCCAAATTGAAAAGTCTTTGCTGAGATCTTATCTTCCTATTACTATACTAATGCAACTGGACTAAAAATGGCACATTGGAGAAAATAATATGTACTGCTGCAAGAATACTTTATAATGTCCTCTTCTAATTAAATTCCCCGAGGGAGGATGAAGTACCCTATTTAACCTCATAGGCTATAGTCATTTATAAAAGGGGAACCTACCATTTGATGTTGCTTAGGTAACATTAGATAATTTGGGGCAAAAGGAGGGAAATTTGTTGATTTTTGTGTAGCATTAGGAGGTATTGCTGCATGCCAAGAGGCCTCCTTAGTTGGCCTAGAAAAATTAATAAAATAAATTTTATTTTTGGGTTTCATGTAGGCTCAAAAAGAACAAGTCGGCCCCACCACGAAAGGATGTGTCCCCTGGGGTGTATACACCCATTCCACTGGTATATATACACAAATGTGACACTTCACTTGTCTCACTCACTCATCATATCTCTTATATAGAAGACACTTGGGGGAGTGGAAAAAGGATGAATAGCTAAAGTTTGGACTTGGTTATGGCACAGATTTCTAGACATTCTATTGTAAACCTTGCTAAAGAAGAATTTCTCCTAGAAGAAGAGTTGTTGGGTTTTCTCCCATGTTTGGGTTTCCCAGGGAAAATTTATTGTCTCCATTGTGCATGGCTGTCTCTTTATGATCTTATTTGTTTTTACTGTTTTCGCTACATTACTGTTGAGATTTTTTTTGTGTATAATTGCTTAATGATTTGTGGAACAAGATAAATTAACTGAATATCATTAGAAGTAATTATCAGATCAGAAATCTGGTTTCTACTGTGTTTATTGTAGAAAATTCATCAACTTGCAATAAAAGTCAAATTTGGGGCAAGTGGAGGGAAACTTGTTAGCCACTCAAATTTAGAATTATGAGGGAAAACCCCAAAGGGAATCTATACAAAGGAGACGAGATTCATTGTGAGCATCATGGATTATTGATCATTCTGATTTTGGGCTTAGGCTCTTGGAGGGTGTTAAGACCCCTTTCCTTTGATTGGTTTCGGTGGTGAAAGATTCCACCCTAGCCAATCCTCGTTTCCCTCTCACCATAGGACTGAACTCTTTTTAGCGTAACTTTTTGAGGCAACATTTATTCATTATGTGGCAGCAAGGGTTTCTGAGGCAGCGTTTACCCATTTTGTGGCAGCAAGGGTTTGAATTACTCCAGAGGCCTTATTAGTGGCAATGACTCCTTGAGTTATTACTTGTGTAACGAGGCATGTGAGGCCCGAGGGTTGTTTTTTGAGGAAGCAAGATTGGACAGGTCAATCATGAGCCAATGAGTTATCATTTAAGTCAAGGAGAAGTTTCCCTAGCATATCAGTGCTTTGAGGCTGCGAGGAGTTGAGAGGCCCATTCTCTGTGGCAGTGAGGTTGGAACTAACCTTGTGAGACAACAGATTAGTGCTCTGAGGCAGTGAGGAGCTGAGGGGCCTGTTATATGTGGCAGCGAGGTTGGGAACCCCCTTTCTAAGACAATGGAGGGTGTATCTAAGGTTGCTGGAGAACCATACAGGCCTGGCTGAGGTGGAACCAATTTCTTGTGGTAGCAAGAGGCTAATTACAAGGCCGTAGACAACATAAAAGAAGACAAACAGAAGGCGACAAGGTTTATGAGGGTGACAGTTGATTGGGACTGAAGCAAGTTGGGAAAATACAGTTCAGAGCGACCAACGAGGCCGATTGTAGGCAACAAGTGACTAAGGGTGCTACTCAGGAAGCTGAGATCACGGCTGATTGTAAGGCCAGATTAGTAGTATAAGAGCAACAAGTTCTGCTAGTGTAACAACATTAGTTTTGAGTCTAAAACTATAGTGTGTTATTGGAAAGATTCTGGTTTGGTAGCCTGCTATGTACTGTTGAATTGGTTTTACTTGTATTTTTGTTGGTGAGATCAACTACTACTGTTTACATTGTTTGTGCATTCAATATCATCTTTGTTTTGAAAATTGAAGAAATACTTTGATGCTGGTATATAATAAATTTTGTCATGTGCTCTTTTCAACCGTAAGGGTAATTTTTGCAAGAGAGATATTACAATGGTATTACAGCTATGCATCCTACCAGCCTGTGAGCATATGAACTTTGGATGCTCCCAGAGGATATATGGAAAACGTTTTAGTCAGGAAAAAGAGGAGTACTCACAATTCAGTCATGGAAAACATACAAGAGAAACCACCATAAGTTAACCCCTATGACATCTCAAGGGAGGTAGCAAGAGGGGAGCAACAGATAGGTTAGCAGATGGCACAAGGGCAAGAACATATAGCTCAATTATTGACATAAGGGCGACAATAGATGCCCCAATTTTTAATGCAGATGTTAGAAAATCTAAATAATGCTGGAAACAATGCTGCTAAGGGATCTAATGGAGGTAGTAGGAGTTTTGTAGAAGGAAGCAACAACCATAATCTTGGCCCCTTTAACATCTCAGCACAAACTAACACTGGGCAACCAGTAGAGAAAACCCCAAGATCCCTACTACCTCAGTTTTTAGATGGTCAGGGACCATCAAACCAAGGACTTGCAGAGTAGAATAAAGACTTTTCAGAATATTTTTCGGGAGTATGCATCACAATTCATGATGTTGTAGGCGCCAGGACCTTTACCGAGTTCAGTAATATTAAGTACAGAAATAGCCCATGCTCAGGATTGATGAACTATTGGATGAGTTGCATGGAGCAGTGATTTTCTTCGAGGTTGATTTTCGATCAGGGTATCACAGATCTGCGTTAGAGAGCAGGATGTGCATAAGACAACTTTCAGGTGCTACTATGGGCATTTTGAATTCTTGGTCATGCCATTTGGGTTGATCAATGCACCAGTCACCTTTTAGTCATGCATGAACCACATCTTCGACAAATAGTTGAGGAAGTTCTTATTGGTATTCTTTGATGACCTCCTCATATACAACAAAATGTGGGAGGAGCACTTGGGACATTTGGATGAAATTTTGGGTATTATGGAGTATTCATTTTATGCCAAGGCATTAAAGTGTGAATTTTGGAAGACCGAGATCCTTTATCTGGGTCATGTGATTAGTGTGCAACGTGAAATTTTCCTTAAACTGAAACAACTGAGTATTATTCTCCTAATTTAACAATTTTTTTGTCTTTTGTAATTATTATTATGTCAAATATCAAATAAACCACATTGCAATTCTTCACCAATTAAAATACGTTGTGGAAATAAAATAGTAGTTGAGAAATGATGTGCACACGTAAAAATTGACGTCAATTTTTTTTGACTAAAAGTCCCTGGAAAAACCCCATAGGGAAAACCTGTGCAACAGATGAGGGTTTATTTTATTATTATCTAATAAATTTTGAGAGTACAATAATCTGGATGCCCAATTGGGAATCCTCTGGCAAATATACTAGCAAAATTATTTGGAGAAGATTTTTCTCCCTCTGTATCAACTCGGCCTTTCCTATCCTACTCGAACCTCTCTCTGGCAAACTCACACTCTGCCTGGAATTTGCACTGCTAGCTCTAGGCAATACGCACAACCTCAGATTCGCCTCCAATTGGGCCATCTAGCCTCCCTTTGCTTATGGAAAATTTTCTCTCTGCCTCCCGGACTTAGATCTAGCCTCCGGCAATTGAAACAAATTTCTTCCGATAACTTGCACTGCTAGACTTGCTAACTCGCACTGCCTGTATGACTCTCTCTGCAAAAGAATTCAACCTCCCTTTTCCTGCCTCTCCAACACTAGAAAAGTGTTGGGAATTCTTTGGAATCTTGCTCTTTGATATTCTGCTTCTCCCTCTCTCCGATGCTCTCCCTCTAGCTCGAATTGTGGCCTCACTGAAGTTGTGAATTGGGTAGCTCGATTTGCCCAGATGACTAATGCTCCCACAACTGTATCTTTTTCCTTCCCTTTGAGCTGCTCTTATAATCTCTCGTTGAGACTTCAACGACCAAGATTGAATCTCCATAAATGACTAAGATCTATTAAACTTCATCAATAGAAGTTTCTAGAGAAATCTCGAACATCCTTAATTAATTAACTTTAATTAACCAACTTTCCTAAGTTAAACCAAGGAAATAATTTAATCATTGGCTAATTAATTTAATTAAGGTGTTTTGGAGCAATATCTCGCGAAACCATTTATGGGTATTGGAGATCCTGTGTTCCATAGCCTCTTAGCACCATCTGAGACTATAACACTTGTCTGATGCTACCAACATAACCAAAAACTAACATTCCCTCTTAGCGAGGAAGGTGATCTCTCCCCATCATCTCTCATCTACATCCTGTAGCTAGAGAAATCATGCTGCTGATATTTGACATCTATTTCACCTCCTTCCTTCACATCTCAATTGATCTGACTCCCTGTCACTGGAAATCATTGTGAAGAAGTCAACTGGAAAACCCGTTGATCAACACTGCGCATACTCTGATCGTTCTCACACTGTTGTTGCCACCGTTCTGTTGCTTATGTTGCAACGCTGCTGCAACTATTGCAATAATGAGTCTGATCCCACCTGATCTCCCTTTGAAATAGAACTAAGAAATCTCTCTTGGATGGAAACTCCCTCATGGAATCTCGCTCTAGCTGGGACTGCTCCTGCTACCTGCAATTGGCTAATTCACACTGCCTCCTCCAACCACACGAGTTTCCTGCAATTGTAATTGGAATCCCGATCTCTACTATGTCTATGCAATTGGCTCTGCAACTGCCCTTGAGTCTCTAATTGCAACTAGCTCTAAGCATCTGACTGTGCCCAATTGTCTTTGCGCCTCTCTAGTATCTGACTGCAACTAGCTCTGCACTGTCCCTCAAGATCTGACTGCACCTGCTGAACACTGACATTGCTACTAAATACTGTGGACCCTTATAGCAAAGGTAATGAGCCATGTGAAGAATAAAGTTCTTCCCACAAATCCTGCCCTATCTTGCAATTCTGAAGCATCACGCTTCATCTGGAGGTATAATTGCTCCAATCTAGAGGTATAGCTGCTATAAATGCTAACTCCTCCAATCTGGAGGTATAGTTGCTATCAGTGCAAACTCCTCCAATCTGGAGGTATAACTGCTATCAATGCGAACTCCTCCAATCTGGAGGTCAACTCATCTATCTCTGCTAAAGCTACCGTTTTCTCCTGCCCCTTCTTGTTCGTCTTTCTCTTGGGACATTGGGTGATGTAGTGACCAAATTCATCACACTTGAAGCATTTAACCTTCAACAAGTCCTTTTTCTTCTTCTTGCCTCCCTTTGAGTTTTGTTCTTGACTGAGGCCCATCTTTGCAAAACTCAAATAAACTAGAGACTAGTGCTGGAAATCTCCTTCTCTTTTCTACTTGGCCTTCCTTCTGCTGCTTGCATCCCCTTAGGAATGCACAGATCTGCCCCTGCTTGCCTCCGGATGTCCTTCGACGCTCGCACTGCATGCTACTCCTCTCTAGACAATTCGCTCTACCTTCCGAAAGTCCTTCAGATTCCCGCACATGATCTGTAGCTCCTGAAGCACACGCTGGCTAATTGGCAAGACTGCTATGACTCACTGCTGCTGGATATCATAGATCTCCTTCTTGGAAATTGGAAACCCTCTGAGAAATCTGGAAGTCTCCGTGTTGTGTGCTTTTCTCTTCTTGCCCAATGTAGATTTGCAACTACAACCCTTGTTGCAAATCTTCTGTGCCTAGATCTGCTCTGCGAATAAGCGAATTTGCTCACTGGAACTGCTTCCCGGCAACCACATTGCCTACAAACTCTGCTCTGAGGCTATTCGAATTTTCCTCCGAACTCAATCTTGAAATCAAACCCACTGCCTCTGTAATTCGCACCCCTGGCTTGGCCTGTGCAAATCTGAACTCTGCTTCAAATCACCCTCTAAAACTGCCTGCTGCAATTCACACCCCTGGCTTTGCCTGCACAAATCTGAACTTTGTGCTTCAGATTCCCCTTTGAAACTGCACGATCAATTTTTCTTTCACCTCTAGCCTCTGATTTGATCAATAAAGCTCTGATAACATGTGAAATTTACCTTGAACTGCAACAACTGAGTATTATTCTCCTAACTTAATTGTTTTTTTGTCTTTTGTAATTATTATTACGACAAATATGGAATAAACCACACTATAATTATTCACCAATAAAAATACGTTGCAAAAATAACACAGGAACTGAGAAATAGATGCACACATAAAAATTGTCACCAATATTTTGTGCGCACATAAAAATTGACACCAATATTTTGTGCACACATAAAAATTGACTCCAATATTTTTTGGACTAAAGTCCCCGGAAAAACCCTAAAGGAAAAACAGGTCAGCAAATGAGGATTGCCAGATGCCCCACTGGAAATCCTCCGATAAATATACTGGCAAAATTATTTGGAGAAGATTTCTTCCCTCTGTAGTCAACTCGGCCTCTCTTGGCTTGCTCGAACCCCTTGTTGGAAAACTCGTACTCTGCTTGGAATTCACACGCTGGCTCCGGGCAATACACACATCCCCAAATATACCTCCAACTAGGCTATCTAGCCTCTCTCTGCCTTTGGAATTTTTTTTCTTTGCCGCCCAAACTCAAATCTGGCCTCTGATAACTAAAACGAATTTATTTTGGCAACCTGCGCTATTGAACTGGGTAACTCGTATTGCCTGTAAGATTCTCTCTGCAGAAGAATTCAACCTCCCTTTTCTTGCCTCTCTAGTATTGGAAAACTGTTGGGAAATTATCCAGAATCCTGCTCTCTGATATTTTGCTGCTCCCTCTCTTCGATGCTCTCCCTCTGGCTCGAACTATGCCCTCATTGAAGCTATGAATTGGATAGCTTGATCTGCCAGGACTACTGATGCTCCCACAATTGTATCTTTCTCCATCCCTTCGAGTTGCTCTTATAATCTCTTGTTAAGACTTCAACGACCAAGATGAAATCTCCATCAATGGCTAAGATCAATTAGACTCCATCAATAGAAGTTGGTAGAGCAATCTCGAACATCCTTAATTAATCAACTTTCCCAAGTTAAACTTAGGAAATAATTTGATTATTGGCTAATTAATTTAATTAAGGCATTTTTGGGCCATATCTCGCGAAACCATTCATGGGTATTGGATATCCTGTGTTCCTTAGCCTCTTAGCACCATTTGAGACTAGAACACTTGTCCGATGCTACCAACACAACCAAAAGCTAACATGCAGGGGGTACAGGTACATCAAGAGAAGATATAGGTCATGCTGGATTGGCCCACACCTAGGAAGATTACCGTGTTGCAAGGGTTCTTTGGGATTTGTAGCTTTTGCAAGTGGTTCTTCAAGGGATTCTCTCAGGTAGGCGCACCATTGACAAATTTGATGAAGAAAGGGGCATTCGGGTGGACAAAGGAGTCTGTGAGGGCATTTAACCAGCTCAAAGTGGTGATGAGCTCATGGCCGGTGTTGGAACTTCCTAACTTCAACCAGTCATTTGTACTAGAGTGCGATGCCTCATGGGAGGGGATAGGAGCTGTGCTAATGCATAATAAACACTTGATAGCCTTTGAAACTGTTGAAACCTAATCTTTGGGACTAGGTGAATCCATGTAAATATTGTAAATAAGAAAATAAGGAGAATTAGAATTTGAAGAGATACTGGGAGATGAAACCCAACAGTCTCTCCCTCCATGTATATATCTATGATCAATCTCAATGCAAAATCACAATTCGCTTTGAGGAGTTACCTTTTGGTCTGCCATGGTGTACCAGAGCCAACCCCATTTTTGGCTTCCTTTCTACCCTTGTAACTCCCTCCTGACTATATTCTGCAGACTGACACCTCTGGTTGCCTATATTCTGCATATTGACACCTTTCCGCTTACCTCTCTCTCCCGCTCTCCACTTTCATTTTTTTCCTGCGCTCTCTGGATTCGCTCTATTTTCTGCGCCACTGTGTTATTCCAAGACGCGCAAGGGCTCGAAGGGCATACTGTGCTCCAGGACTAGGTGTCTTGGTATAACTGCCTTGCAAATTAAGCTTTGTGCAACATCTTGTGTTGCTAGCATAACAACATAAGGAGAAGATTCATCTCTATCAGCCTTAACCTTCATACCCCCAATTACTCGAGCAAGTGTTTCCTTTCCAAAGAGATCAATCCCATCTTTCGATCATCAGTGGGAACCTTATATATAGACCCTTCGGTAGTATTTGGAGTTTGTTCTGAACGTTTGGACGAAAGTTCACTCTGTAGCAAAGAGAAGCGACACAGCGGAAGCATGGTGTGGCT
Organism: Pinus tabuliformis; assembly: GCA_031772625.1. Lineage (NCBI taxonomy): Eukaryota > Viridiplantae > Streptophyta > Pinopsida > Pinales > Pinaceae > Pinus > Pinus tabuliformis. The sequence continues at coordinate 876,172,699 of CM062820.1, read as the reverse complement.
GGTGCATTGAGCCGAAGGTGGTGTCGCTGGAGTTACCTGCGTGGAGACCAATTGGTGACTGTCCCCACTCTTCGACTGTCTGCACACCATTTCAGTCAACCACACAGCAGAAGCATGGAAAGCCTTGGCACCACTGTGACTGGTATGTCTGTATTGACTCCTCCGTTTTAACGCCTCCTCCAATTATACCACTTGTCCTCCATTTCAGTTATCCGACTATCAACCATGACACTCGACGATTGATGGTATCCATGGTTACGTTGAATAGTATCCAATGTTGCATTAATCGTTATCGGGATAATATCGGCGCGAGGAAAAAATCGGAAAAAATCGTAATTATCGGGAAAAAATTGTTTGGTACAAAAATATTCATTTTTTTTTCAATTTTTTTAATATCTAAACCATCTACAACATAAAATAAATACATTGACACATAAATATGATAAAAGAACTAATATATAAGATGTTTAATATCATTTCTAGTGCTAAAATCACACATAACATTGAATCATGTCCTAAATAGTAAGTCCTGACTCCTGAGTCCCAACTCAGCCTCAAAATATCAACAAAAAATAATGTATCTTATCATGTCATAATGTCATATACAATAAAATGAAGAAAATAACTAAAGTCTAATACTATTGATTTCCTCTGCCCCTCTTGCGAGAAAATGCCACAGCTTTCCCTTTCCCTCTAGATGTAGATGTTGGTGCCCGTGCTGGTGGAGTTGGCAATGGAGTTTGATGTGCTCTAGAAGTTGAAGAACTAGAAGTAGGAGCTATAGGTGGTAGACCACGTCCTCTGCTGGTGGCAGGGGTAGCCCGGGCAGGTGGTGTCACCTCCTCCTCCTCCTCCTCCTCCTCCTGCCCCTCCCCCTCCCCCTCCACTACATCCTGCACTAACCAATCATCAACAGGCTCCATGAGAGGCCTCTCCGCCTCAACCCTCCATGCAGCAGTGGTGTCAATCCCATCCAATGAGATGGCCTCCACATCAGGTGTCCTCTCAAGTTGCCTCACCCACAATCGAAGATTGTAGTAGATGTAGACCATGTCATTAAGTCGCTGGGACTCCAACCTGTTCAAAGATCATGAAATAATAATTAATAATTATAAAAAAAATATTGTTTAATGAATTCAAAAATTTATTTGGAAATTTGCAATATTTTAAATGTTTAAGTGTTACCCTGTTGCGCTTCTTGTTGTGTATTTTTTCAAATACATTCCAGTTGCGCTCACATCCTGAGGAGCTACATGTTTGGCCGAGGATGCGAATGCCAAGCTTTTGTAGAAGGGGTACCCTGCCACCATACATTCTCCACCATGCATCTACAACAAAATTAAAAATAGAATTTTAAATAAACATAAGAAAAAAATGGAATTTGAAGAGACAATGAAATTTGAAACAAAGTTACAAACTAAAAAATACCTGGCATTTTAATCGTCCTATCAGTGACAACCATCTCAAAGCCAAATGTGCCACTTGCCATCCTATATGTCTCAATTTCTTTAGAGATCTATACGTTTTGCTGGAGATCGCACCATCTTCTGGACACAGGATAAGAATCCATCCATGATCTCAGCATCAAAATACAAACCCACATGCGTAAGAAAATGCGGGGTTCAGGAAAAGCCCAGCAGCATGAATGGGACGATGGAGTGTGTTGTTCCATCGCTCATCAATCACTCCCCCTAGGAGTTGTCTGTCAAACTCATCATCTCCCTTATCATCATAGTAGGCCCGAATGGCTTCTTTGGCCCTGTCCATGGCCTCATACAAATAGCCCATTGCGGGATTCTCACCATCAACCAATCGAAGAACCTTTACCAAAGGTTCAGTAACGGCTCACACCTCCTGCACTCCCACCCAGAAGTCTTCCTGGTATGAAACTAGTCTGCATACGACCTCTCCCTCTGGTTTGCGGTTCATTGGCAAAGCACGCCACTCCTCTGAAAGAAACATTCTCTTCACATCCCACATAGAATTCAAGAGGGATTGAAGAGATATGCAACTGGTGGCAAACCGTGTAATGGCGGGGCACACCAACTCTTGTTGTTGGTGAATCTTCTCATCAAGCTAATCACAGATGTATGGTTATATATAAATTTTGTAATGCTTTTGGATGAATCAACAATATCATTCACAAAGGGAATTTTCCCTATGTCCTCCAACATCATTTCAATATAGTGTGCAGCACAAGGTGTCCAAAATAAACTAGGATGCCTGTCCATAAGCATCCTGCGAATAGCAACATAATTTGTAGCATTGTCCGTTATGACTTGGACAACATTTTCTGCACCCACCTCCAAAATAAACACATCTAGCAAATCGCATAAAGTTCTTGCATCTTTGATTTGTGCAGATGCATCAACAGATTTGATAAACATAGTCCCATTGGGACAACTAACCAAGAAGTTTATAAGGGTTCTCCCCTTTTGGTCAGTCCAACCATTTGACATAACAGTGCATCTTGTTTGTGCCCATGATGCCCTAAAATCCTCCAATATTTGGGTGCAGTCAAGCTTTTCATTTTGAAGAATCCGGCCTCTAAAATCATGATAAAAAGGGATTCTGTACCCTGGGCCAACACTTGCAATAGCATCAACAGCAGGTTGGAAAAATGGATTATTCCTTACAATGCTGAAAGGAATATCACTCTAGAGGAGAAATTTTGCTAGCAACTTGTCAGCTTGTTCTTTCTCAGTTCTTTTTAGCATTGAACTAATAGATGGCTGTGAACCAAGTGTGTTCGAGGAACAAAAAATGATGTGGCAGCTACCGGATTGGTTGATGCTGTAGTAGAACCAGTGCCATTTGCTTCAGCTGACTTTTTTAGTTGCCTCTTCTTTTTTTCTTTGGCCTCTCTATTTTGGTCTAAAGTTTACAATGCTTTCATGGCTCTTCGGATGAGTTCAGGATTTGTATTTGTGCAAGGCCCCACATCAAATCCAGGGATTTGTGCAAGGTGATACTTCAATCTATACACCCCCCGGACATAGGGTGGCCACACAACTTGCAAGTCAAGTTTAGTCTATCATTCGGAGCTTTAGGTTCACCATATTCCCAGAAAGGATCCAATTTCCTTGGCATGTTTGTTTTTGAACTTTGAAGTTGAAAACTTGAATGGTGTTTCGGTGAAGTTGTGAACCTATGGGAAAATAAGGATTACAATTTAGTATTTACAAGTTACAAATTTACAATTTAGTATTTTAATTTTTACATTGTACAAAAACTAAAAAAAATTACATACATTTTAAGAAACCCCATTCCAGAATCCAAACCCAACCAAAAAAAACTAAAAAAGTAAAACAATACATCAAAAACCCCATTCCAGAATCCAAACCCAACCAAAAAACAAAAAAATTTTACATTGGGCAAATTTCATAAACCCCATTCCAAACCCAAGTTACCCAACCAAAAACAATGAAAAAAACAAAAACAATGTTTAAAAACAATGAAAACAAAAAAAATTGGTGCCCATACCAAGTTACCCAACCAAAAACAATGAAAAAATACAAAAAACAATGTTTAAAAACAATGAAAACAAAAAAAAATTGGTCCCCATACCGTTTCTATGGAGATAATCGGTCTCCTCTTGATTTTCTCCTCTAAGCACTTGAAAAATCTTCAAACCCTCTCCAAGCAATATCTCCCAGCGCTCTCCAAGGCTCTTCTGCCCTCCGCGTGCTTCACTGTGCAAATGAAATGCCAAAAAAACTAAAATTTCATTATAAAATCTCATTGCCCCGATTGCCCGCGATAAAATCGGAAAAAATTAGGTATAAAAAAAATTGGCGATAATATCGGATATTACTCGCGATAATATCGGCAGCGGGAAATTATCGCGATAAAATGATAATATCGCGATTTTAACAACACTAATAGTATCGCATTTACGTTGAATGGTATCATAGTTACGTTGAATGGTATTACGTTGTGGTGGTCGACAATTGTAATATATAACACCTTTGTTATAATATATAACTCCGCCATATATCACCTCCCCCATATAACCCTTCCCCAAGTAATAACTTTGTCATATATATATATAGACCATAATTGTATTTTTTACAGAATATTGCTACCAGAAGTGCATTTTTTCACAGTATATTGCCAACAATACATTTTTTACATAGTACAGATTTTAAATGCATTCACTGATATCAATTGTTGGAGTAGTTCTCTCTGGATAAGAGAACTATCCTGAATGGTCAAGGAAGATAAAACACACTCATTTTTAATGAGTTGTAGAGTGGAGTTTCTGAAGGAGAAGGAGATAATGCACCTGGAAAGCCCACTTTAGATAAGGAGATTGCCATTTGGGAAAATAAGAACAACAAGGCCTATGCCTTGATTGCATCATTTGTAAATGAAGAGGTATGTCGCCATATTTCACCATTTTCAAATGCTTTTGAAGCCTTAAAGAAGTTGAATGAACTGTATGACTCACACTCTGAACTTGAAGTTTTTCAATTGATGATTAAATTGTTTAGTCTTGAATTTAAAAATTATGACCCTCTTGCTTTAGCATCAGAAGTAAGATCCATTATGCATGTTATCAAAACCACTGGTGTTGAAATAGATATTCCTCTCATAGCTTATGTCAAGGCACTCTATCCCACCTATTCACATTATCTTGAGTCATTGCAAGCAAGTGGCAACCTTAAAGAGATTACCTGTGACTCCCTTGAGTAGAAGTTTGCCGAGAGAGAGAAGGATTTTGGGAAGAAGATGACTCCCCAGTCTTCTAAAGAAGTTGCGTGTCTTGCACATAGAGAGAAGAATCATGCACAATATTCTTCTAGAGGAAGAGGAAGAAGGAATTTTAGAGGCAAGGGGGGGAGACAGTTCCAAGGAGAAAAGTCTGATCTTCATTGCATAAGTTGCAATAGAGATGGACATGATGCATCCACATGTAAGTTTTCTTGGGACATAATTGAGCAGGAAAGAAATGAAGGCAAAGGTAAAACCAATGACAAAGAGAAAGGTAAATCATCCGAATCTGCTCCCTATGTTGTGCACACTGTAATAATGGAGTAACTTAAGACTTGTTTAATACTTCACTTGCTTCCTAGAAAGATGATTGGTTGCTTGATTTAGGAGCAACTTGCAACATGACTTTTAGGAGAGATTTTTTTGAAGAATTCACTGACAATGTTGATGGAGCAGTATACTTTGCAGATGTTGAGCAATCTAGGGCATAATAATTAATGAGATTCTTTTTGGCATGATAACTATTTGTGAGGTATTTTATCTTTAGCTTATCAGCGCAATCTTTTACTTGATGTCATTAGTGTGTGTATTTCTTACTTCATCAAATAGCTACCAAAACAAAGAGACAAGAACACAAGATGTTGGCGTTCTGCCAGGTCCAAAACCTCTCCCTCTTGGAGAGGAAAACCCGCACAAAATTCTTCTTATAGAGATTCCAATTGATGAATATGAAGACCATGACCCTTGACCTATAATGCCGCTCCAAGATCAAGACACCAATCCTCTTCTTCGTCATTGCTAAGTTCATCATCACTGCACCACTGAGATCTTCCTTGCTGCTGTCATCACTGAGAACATTATTGTGCCTCTACTGAGATACTCATTATGACAATGAGATCATTGCTTCTACACCATTACTCCATCTTCACATAGATCATTGTTGCATCGTCTCAACTGCACCATCATTACTGTGTCATCTTGCTGCACTACTACAAAGATCTTCCTGAGACCATGGTTGTGACTATACTTAGATCATGACTGTGTCTTGATGATATGCCGAGACTATATGATCCTCTCCATCATAGATACACCAAGACTGCGAGATCAAGATTGTGACTGTGTATATATATAAGCGGAGACAGAATATGATTAAGGTTCTTCGTATGCATGCCAAGACAATAGTCACTGAAATCGAGAAGAGACCGTGGTCATGAGACTGTTATATTTCACTGTGATCATCACCGAAGATAACAGAGGTATCCAAAGTCCTTTTTCCCACAAAAAATCACAGAGAAACCTGAGATTATGTGTCACTGTGCTTGCCCGAGATTTCAGAGATCTTATGCAAAGATGTCACTATGCTTATCACCGAGATCTTGTACCTTACTGTGCCATCGAAGTTTCAGAGTGATCTGAAGTTATGTCCTCCTGTGATTACTCCAGTTGCGTATTTATAGGTGTTAGTCCATGTATGCAAGCTGACGTGAACTTAGTGAACCGTTGCGTCCTTTTATTGAGCCGACGTGTCATCTATATATACTTTGAAGCCGACTTGACTGTCTTTCACATTGTTTTGCTGGCAGTCTTCTTCTTTGGAGGATGGTGCTTGTCTTGGAGGGCTACTTGACACTAGGTTGACCCATATTCATGCTCAAGAAGAGATCTTTAACATGACTTTGATTTTTCGACTTCCCTAGACCTATGGAATGAGCAAGAGACTCATTCTTATAATTTACAAAAATAATATTTCTTTTTCTTGACAAGTACAAAGATCAAAATTACATTTGTAAATACTGAACCTAGTTACACTTTCTTCAACACTCCATATTAACTAGGGAGGTATTTATAATGTTACTTGGTCATTCTCAACCTGAAGAATTTCTCATAAGAAGAATCGGATTGGTAACCCATTTGTATAGCGTCATAGTAACCAACATTGTTTATAGCAAGGCCTTGACCAACAACTCTCTCTCTCATAAGATTAGAGCACAATGTTGGCGAGACTAATGATTTATAGACACCTTTATCATTGTCTCCCAAGGTACATACACACTCCGGTGTTCACTGAGTATGACCTTCTCGGACTTTTCTTATCTTGGGTTCCTAGCCCTCAAAGAATATTGGTCCTCTTGGCTATTCTTATCTTGGATGCCCTACACATCCTCAAAGAGCATCAGATGCCAGATGATTACTCAACCCTCCATTATTTCTTCCAAAGTGAAGACAAGAATGTTGTGTATATCATGTTTCTACATTTCCATTCATGGTCTTCACCTAAGCTTACGGCTGTTAGTCCTGGCATGACACGTGAAATAGGAAAACATAGCTGTCAGTCCTTTTTAATTAGGGGTGATCTAATCCAAGATCCCTCTTGATCAAGGACTTGTTAGAGCTCCCTCTTAGCTAGGGACTCTTCTATACATCAACAACTTCTTCTTCGTGGGTCCTTCAACTGCTTGATCAACTTTTCTCCTTGATGTCATGAAAGTTAGTTGAGCTTCTTTATTATAGGGCAACAGTCATCGATCACTTTTCTCCTTAGTTCGTCACGTCATTCCTTTCTTAATAGAAAGTGGCTTTCTTCATATCTGGAACCTTTGTCATATGACTACTTCTTTCTCATCATGCCTCTTCCATTCATCACATGAATGCTAATTGTACTTGTAAGTAGCCCTGCATGAACTTATCCAAATATTATTCAAGAAATCAAATATATCATTAAATCAAATCGTGCCTTACTAGGTGGCTCTTCATCATGACATCTTTCTGTAGGTATCAACATCCTGCATTCATGTTGACACATGTTCCAAAGATATCCATTGTCAAGGGTCTACATCTTTTCCATTAGAGTCTTCATATCTTTCTGAGAGATTTTCTAGTCAAGTCTTCTTGATCTTTTGGATGTTGATTGCCTTCATTAGGGTTGCATATCTCACGATCTCTTTCTTCTTTACACATTCCATATCTAGGGGCCTTTTAATCAGAGTTTCTTAGTTGTGATCAGCCACCTCATACTTCATATGAGGACATATTATGTTGATTTCATCTAGTGTTTCTTATGTCTACTTGCATCCTTTTAGAGGAGGAGATCCTTTTTCTCTTGATCATGCTTCTTAAGATAGAAGTAATGATCTATGTTACCTACAACCATATGATATGTCATTATAATATTAAACACAAGCATATATACCTTATTTTTACCTTTAGATCATCGAGGCTTCTTCTAGCAACTTCCTTGATGGAAGAGTTCTTCAATCCCTGGATCTGCTTCATGTCATCACATCATCGTCTCATGGATTCCATAAGTTGGAGTTCTTGGTGAAACACTTGCTTCCTCTCTAGATTAGTGAACCCTTTGAGGAGGATTCCATCAGAGAACTTTGAGGATCTTGTATATCCCCAATTGGCAGATGTTTTTTTTTTTTTTTTTTGACTTCCTTGTCCTAGATGACTCCTTCCTTTCCTTTAATGTCCACTGAGGTTTTCAAGGGCTATATACTACATGTTTGTCTGCCATGGATTTTATCCTTCATGATTCCCATGGTGATGTCACGAGCTCTTGTTTCTAATGCTTTCATGATGCCATGATGCATCTTATTATCTTGGTCATATCTCTAACACAAGATTTAGGAGCTTATGATAGGACCCTTTTGTGAGGGATACCATCTTACTCATATGAGAGATTTGTTACTCCCTCTTTCCTTGGTCCGTTTTTTCAACTTCCTCCATCTTTCCAGTGATATGAGCTTCTTTATATAAACTTTCCATAGCATTGAATCTTAGCTATACTTATTTCAAACTTGCCTTTCCTTCTTGCACATGTTTGAGTCCTTTTAACCTTCAATACTTTTGTCATCGACTTGTGTTTCTCTATTTAGCATAGAGACCATAAGTTGTCGAATGAGGTAACTCATGGATATTTGTTACCTTGATTATCTGTTAGTGCATTATAGATCAGTGATGGTTATCTTCCTTCCTCGACCTTGTAGATGGGACCTTATGAAGATATCCTACATCCTTTCATACCTTTGATTCCATGTAGATCAAATTTCATGTGACCTTCTTCATTGCACATTCAGAGAATGAGTATATCTTATACATTTTCTTTGATGTCTCCAATATTGCTATATGACGGGATCTTATAAGTATCCCTTTCCATACATTCAGAGTAGACCTTTTAGTGACTTTAGCTTCTTAGAGGACTATGACTATCCTTCTTCTCCATGCAAGGGATCTTGATGACCCATGAACTTATAGATGTCCTTGCAATTCATGAAGTCATTTAACCAAATTGATAAATTGAAAAGATACTTACTTGTCATGTGAAGATGAAATATTCACCTTGATCATGTTGATGAATGATGAAGAAGATGTATGGGGGCTTCTTCTTGGATGATCTTCTTTCAAGTGAGAAAGCCTTTCCTTAAATAGAAAAGGTTGCTCCCTTTTGATGAGGATGATTTGTGCTTCCTCGGATGGTCTTCTTCTAGGGCAAGGAGATGATCCTTGCTTGATGTCATAACCTTGGAGATGACAGTGCCTTTAATATGCTTTGCCTTCTTTTGTAGAACAGGAATGCTGCTAGGGTTTCAACTTTCTCCAAGCTGATGTGATCTTCATTTTGAAATCCTTTGAGCTGTCTTGTTTTGTAGACATCTTGATGAGGGTCTTGGTGGCCTTTTGACGAGGACTGTGGAGACACAAGTTCTTGCTGCTGTAGATTGTCTCCTTGATTGTATAGACAAACTTGTTGATGTAGACTATTGTTGTAGATTGCTAGGATTTGATCAAGATCAGGGTTTGTTTCTTTAGTGCAGATCTTGATGACCTTCAGCTTGCTTTGATGCCCTGCCAGAAGATCGATCCTTGAAATGTCTTTTTTCTTCCTTTCACTGTAACCATAGCTTTGATACCATGTTGAAGAATCTAGGGCATAATAATTAATGAGATTCTTCTTGGCATGATAACTATTTGTGAGGTATTTTATCTTTAGCTTATTAACACAATCTTTTACTTGATATCATTAGTATGTGTATTTCTTACTTCATCAAATAGCTACCAAAACAAAGAGAGATGAACACAAGATGTTGGCATTGTGCCAGGGCCAAAACCTCTCCCTCTTGGAGAGGAAAACTCGCACAAAATTCTTCTTATAAAGTTTCCAATTGATGAATACCAAGACCATGACCCTTGACCTATAATGCCGCTCCAAGATCAAGACACCAATCCTCTTCTTCGTCATTGCTGAGTTCATCATCGCTGTACCACTGAGATCTTCCTTGTTGTTGTCATCACTGAGAACATTATTTTGCCTCTACTAAGATACTCATTATGACATTGAGATCATTGCTTCTACACCATTACTCCATCTTCACATAGATCATTGTTGCATCGTCTCAACTGCACCATCATTACTGTGTCATCTTGCTGCACTACTACAGAGATCTTCCTGAGACCATGGTTGTGACTATACTTAGATCATGACTGTGTCTTGATGATATGCCGAGACTGTATGATCCTCTCCATCGTAGATACACCAAGACTACGAGATCAAGATTGTGACTGTGTATATATATAAGCCGAGACAGAGTATGATTGAGGTTCTTCGTATGCATGCCGAGATTGTAACTTCTGAGACAATAGTCACTGAAATCGAGAAGAGACCGTGGTCATGAGACTGTTATATTTCACCGTGATCATCACTGAAGATATTAGATGTATCTGAAGTTCTTTTTCCCACAAAAAATAACAGAGAAACTCGAGATTATGTGTCACTGTGCTTGCCCGAGATTTCAGAGATCTTATGCAAAGATGTCACTGTGCTTATCACCGAGATACTGTACCTTACTGTGCCATCGAAGTTTCAGAGTGATCCGAAGTTATGTCCTCTTGTGATTACTCCACCTACGTATTTATAGGTGTTAGTCCATGTGTGCAAGCTGACGTGAACTTAGTGAACCATTGTGTCCTTGTATTGAGCTGACGTGTTGTCTATATATACTTTGAAGCCAACTTGACTTTCTTTCACATCGTTTTGCTTGGCAATCTTCTTCTTTGGAGGATGGTGCTTGTCTTGGAGGGCTACTTGACACTAGGTTGACCCATATTGATGCTCAAGAAAAGCTCTTTAACATGACTTTTATTCTTTGACTTTCCTAGACCTATGGAATGAGTAAGAAACTCATTCTTATAATTTACAAAAATAATATTTTTTTCTTGACAAGTACAAAGATCAAATTTACTTTTGTAAATACCGAACCTAGTTACACTTTCTTCAACAACATACAAGTCAAAACTCAAGCCATCAGGGTTTTGCACCATTAGGCTCAAACTACCTGGTCTTCTAGACTTTCTTCCACACGATGTTCTATATCTCCCGGAGCTAAGGCGAAACTTGCTGTCTTTGGTCCACATCCTCCAACAAGGACACTTCATTCATATATTTGATGGCAAAATTGAGGTAAAAAAAGCATAAGATCAGTCACTTGTCATGATGGGGATAGAAGAAGAAAGACTTCTGAAGCTGCAAGGTACCTTTGCTCGAGCACAAAACTTTTCATACAGTTCTCATTATGATGAAGGTACATTTCCATCAAATCTTTTATGGCATGCTAGATTTGGACACTTGAACTATGACAACCTTTGTTTGTTGAAGAGAAATTGTGTTACTGGTTTGCCTACAATTCCTAGGAAACTTAAGCAATGTGATGCTTGTATTCTAGGAAAGCATAACAAACAATGTTTTCAGGATTCTCATTCTAGAGCACATAGAAAACTTGAACTCATTCATTCAGACTTATGTGGCCCAATGCCTGTTCCTTTTGCAAATGGTAATAAATATATGATGACATTTATTGATGACTACACCATAATGTTTTGGGTTTTTCTTTTAAAGGACAAATCTGATGCTTTTGGAACATTCAAGAATTTTCATGCATGGATTGAAACTGATGCACAATCTCATATTGGCTCTATTTGCACTGATAATGGAAAGAATACACTTCAAATGAATTTGAAAACTATCTTTGCCAGCATGGGATCAAACATCAAACAATTGTGCCTTATAATCCCCAACAAAACGAAGTAGCTGAAAGAATGAATAGGACAATCTTAAATATGGTACATTCCATGATGTTTTCATGAATGTTAAACTTATGTTTTGCGCTGATGCAGTTCTATGTGCTGTGTATATAAAGAACAAGTGTCCATCTAATGCTATTAGAAACAAGACTCCTTATGAAATGTGGTATGGCCACATTCCTTCGGTAAAGCATGTCAGGGTCTTTGGTTCCACCTGTTATGCCTTGATACCTAAGGAACAAAGAAACAAACTTGGTGCAAGGAGTCGTAAGTGTATCTTCTTGAGGTACTCAAATACCTCCAAAGCATACCATCTCTATGATGAAGTGAACAAGAAGTTTATAATATCTAGAGATGTGATCTTTCTTGAATCTTCCAAGGCTGACAATGTTGTTGAGCGACAACTTGATCACTTGGATAGATTCGGACATGCAAAGTCTTTTCAAGAATTTGATAATGAGATTCCACATCTTGAAGGGGGGATTCCTATATTGGATCAATCTGTGGAATCTTCTTCTGAAGCACTCTCTCCCTCACATGAAGCTCTAGCCACTGATGACACTTTGAGTGATGTGATTGACAAAATTGGGAGACTAAATCTTGATTCAGCCCCAACTCAGTCAACTGAGCAGCTTGGGCCATCTCAAAAAGGTCCTCCAAAATGGTTGACAAAGACACTTGAAAGTGTTCATCCTGATGAGGTTGGAAAGACAGGAACAAGAAGCTCAACCAGACAGAATGGAGGTGATGTAGATGATTCTAATTCACTTGTTGATATGGATGTTTATTATGATTGTGAATTGAATTTTTCTACAGATTTTCAACCAACTTCTTTCAAAGAAGCCGCTTCTCATGATGAATGGAAAGAAGCAATGCAGAAATATTATGATGCCTTGATAAAGAATGGCACCTGGAAGTTGATTGATCCTCCATTGGGAGCCAAACCAATAGGCCGCAAGTGGGTCTACATGAACAAGTATAAAGCTGATGGCTCACTTGATAAGCACAAAGCCAAGCTTGTGGCAAAAGGTTTTGCACAAAAGGAAGGGGTTGAATATGAGGATACTTTTGTCCCCACAACAAAATGGGCTACCATATGGACACTCGTTGTCTTGGCATCACAGAACGGTTGGAAAGTCCATCAAATGGATGTAAAAACTGCTTTCTTAAATGGAGAGCTGAAAGAGAATGTTTTTATGTCCCAGCCAAAAGGATTTATTGTGAAGGGCCAGGAACATAAAATATGCAAGCTTGTAAAATTCTTGTATGGCGTCAAGCAAGCTCTGCGAGCTTGGTATGAGAAATTAACTGAGCATCTTCTGAAATTCAACTTCAAACATTATGATCTTGATGATGCAACTTTGTTTGTCAAGAAAGTTGGTAAAACGATTGTATATCTTGTGGTGTATGTAGATGATCTTTTGATGACAGGGAACAATGAGAGCTACATTGCATCCATAAAGAAGGAATTGAGGAAAGGTTTTGAAATGACAGACTTGGGCTATGTTCACTACTATCTTGGTATTGAAGTAACTCAACATCCGAAGTTTATATTCCTCTCTCAAAAGAAGTACATTGGAGATCTGTTGAACAAGTTTGGCATGGCTGAGTGCAATCCTTTGACTACTCCAATGGAACAAAACTTAAAGCTCACATCCACTGAAGGAAAAGAATTTGAGGATGCAACAAAGTATAGTACTATAGACAACTTGTAGGAAGTCTCAATTACCTGACTACTAC